>CM060889.1:10965000-11635000 GCA_030762935.1 Hymenopus coronatus | reverse complement strand
GCAGTAGCAGCAGTAGTGGTAGTAGCAACAGTAGTAGTGGTGGTAGTGGTAGTGGTACTGGTGGTGGTAGCAATAGTAGTAGTAGTTGTGCTAGTATTGGTAGTGGTAGTGGTGGCGTTAGCAGTAGTAGCAGTTGTGGTTATAGTGGTAGTGGTAGTGGTGGTGGTAGCGGTAGTAGTAATGGTAGTAGTGGTAATAGTAGCAGTAGTAGTACAGTAGTATTAACAGTAGTAGTATTTGGGGTAGTTGTGGTAGTTGTGTTTTTGGTAGTAGTGGTAGTAGTTTTGGTAGTAGCAGTTGTAGTAGTGGTGGTAGCAGTAGTAGTGTTATTGGTAATAGTGGTAATGGTAGTAGTGGTAGTAACGTTAATAGTAGTAGTAGTAGTGGTAGTAGCGGTAGTAGCAGTAGTAATGGTAGTAGCGTTAGTAGCAGTATTAGTGGTAGTTGTGGTCGTAGTAGCAGTAGTAGTAGTTGTAGTAATGGTGGTAGTAGCAGTAGTAGTAGTGGTGGTAGTAATGGTAGTAGTAGTAGTAGTAGTAGTGGTAGTAGTGGTGGTGATAGCCGTAGTAGTAGTGGTGGTAGTAGTGGTGGTAGTAATGATAGTAGCATTGGTAGTAGTGGTGGTAGTAGTAATGGTAGTAGCAGTAGTAGTGGTGGTAGTAGTGATGGTAGTAGCAGTAGTAGTAGTGGTGGTAGTAATGGTAGTGGCAGTAATATTAGCAGTAGTAGTAGTGGTAGTAGTGGTGGTAGTAGCAGTGGCAGTAGTGGTGGTAGTAATGGTAGTAGCAGTAATATTAGCAGTAGTAGTGGTGGTAGTAATGATAGTAGCAGTAGTAATAGTAGTGGTGGTGGTAGTAATGGTAGTAGCAGTGGCAGTAGTGGTGGTAATAATGGTAGTAGCAGTAATATTAGCAGTAGTAGTGGTGGTAGTAATGATAGTAGCAGTAGTAGTGGTGGTGGTTCAAATGGTAGTAGCAGTAGTTGTAGTGGTATTGGTAGTAATGGTAGTAGTGGTGGTGGTAGCAGTAGTAGTGGTGGTGGTAGTAATGGTAGAAGTAGTAGTAGTGGTAGTAGTGGTGGTAGTAGCAGTAGAAGTAGTTGTGTTAGTAATGGTAGTAGCAGTAGTGGTGGTGGTAGTAATGGTAGTAGCAGTAGTAGTGGTAGTAGTGGTGGTAGTAGCAGTAGAAGTAGTGGTGGTTATATTGGTAGTAGCAGTAGTAGTGGTGGTGTTAGTAATGGTAGTAGCAGTAGTAGTGGTGGTAGTAATGGTAGTAGCCGTAGTAGTAGTGGTGGTAGTAATGGTAGTAGTACTAGTGGTAGTAATGATAGTAGCAGTAGTAGTGGTATTGGTAGAGGTGGTAGTAGTGGGGGTAGCAGCAGTAATGGTGGTAGTAATGGTAGTAGCAGTAATAGTTGCAGTAGTAGTAGTAGTGGTGGTGGTGGTATCAGTAGTAGTAGTGGTGCTAGTAATGGTAGTAGCAGTAGTAGTAGTGATATTGGCAGTAGTGGTAGTAGTGGTGGTGGCAGTAATGGTAGTAGCAGTAATAGTAGCTGTAGTAGAAGTGGTAGTAGTGGTGGTAGTAGCAGTAGTAGTAGTGGTGGTGGTAGTGGTATTGGTAGTAGTGGTAGTAGTGGTGGTGGTAGCAGCAGTAGTGGTGGTGGCAGTAATGGTAGTAGCAGTAGTAGTAGTGGTAGTAGTGGTGGTAATAGCAGTAGTGGTGGTGGCAGTAATGGTAGTAGCAGTAATAGTAGCAGTAGTAGAATTGGTAGTAGTGGTGGTAGTAGCAGTAGTAGTAGTAGTAGTGGTTGTAGTGGTATTGGTGGTAGTGGTAGTAGTGATGGTGGTGTTAGTAATGGTAGTAGCAGTAGTAGTAGTGGTGGTAGGAGCAGTAGTAGTAGTTGTGGTATTAATGCTAGTAGCAGTAGTAGTATTAGTGGTATTGGTATTAGTGGTAGTAGTGGTGGTGGTAGTAGCAGTAGTGGTGGTGGTAGTAGTATTTTGTTTTGCATAAAGAGGGGAAGAACCCTCATGGGGGTCAGGGAAGATAGCACTCATGTGCCGGACTCTTACCGACTAAAAAAAACCCCTCTTTTCCGTTGGAATCCTACTTGGAACTACCTAAAAATGGGTAACACATCAATTAGGAAACCTGAGACCTTATAGTGTATCATATTTTTGTCTTTCATTTCTCTCTGCTTCCTTTATGCACATTATCTCTGTGACCATTGATTGTACTAATTTCGAATTGTGCCGAGGCTGAGCCATAATATCAATCACATTATCTGTATGTAGCTCAATACCCAAACTTGTATTGGTGTTTTGTCTCTGCCTTTGCCATCGTTTGCAGGAAAATTAGTGTGTTCCACTGTATCCACATCATCACAATAGTCAAACTGGTCATTTTCTCGTACTCCGATTCTCTTTAAATTGGTATTAAAAGACCCGTGTCCTTTAAGTTTCTGTGTCATATAAAAATTTATATTCCTGTGTTTACATGTTATCCACTTGTTTTTTTTTTTTGGAATTAATCTTTTAGTCCATTGGGCCTTTTCAACGCTCTTCTCCCACGCCTGCTGCCACTGATTCATCATAATTTCTCGCTCCTTTAATTTCACTCTTTTCTGTCACTTTCAACTTTAAATACATTTGTTCTTTCACGTATCTGTAGCTCAATAGGAAGAATACCAGTAATTACTTGTAACGCCACAGTAGACGCAGTCTTGTACGCACTTGAGACCCTTAAAAGTATTTTTCTTTGTGATTTCTCCATTTTTTGTTTATATCTCTTGATTTCCAAAACTTCTTGCCTTACCGGACAGCCATACAAATATATTGAATGCAGAACTCCACTCAGGGCTAACCTCTTGTAATATTGAGGTCCACTTATATTATGCATTATTCCAGATAGTGCTTCAGTTTTTTCATCTGCCTTTTTGGTCACTGCATTAGTATGTTGTCCAAACTTTAAATGACTTCCCAAGACTATCCCCAAATATTTTAATGCATTAATTAGAGTTATTTTTGTACCTTTTATCTCAAAAGTAATACTTTCCAAATTTCTCTTTCCTTTCAGGATAACAGCTTTTGTCTTTTCAGGGGCCAACTGTAGATTATTTAATGTAAGCCACCTGTCAATTCTCTTCAGGGCCTCATTAGTTCTAAGAATAAGGTACTCTTCATCTTGTGCTGCTGCTACTATAGCTAAATCATCAGCATAAGCTATATCTCTAATATTTTCTCCGAGGTCAAGACCTAATAATCCGTCATAGCCAACGTTCCATAAAGTTGGTCCAAGCACTGATCCCTGAGGAACTTCCATTTGCATATCGTTCTCTAAGCCTGCAATACTGAGTTTTCTATTAGTAAAATAACTTTCAATAAAATTCATCAAGTATGTAGATATTTGTCGTTCTTTTAGTTCTTTAATAATAAGACTCCAAGTCACAATATTAAAAGCATTTCTTATATCTAATGCCACAAGTGCACACCATTTACCTGTTGACCTTTCAACAATGTCGATCACTTTTTCCACAGCTTGTACTGTTGACATTCCCCTTCTAAAACCGAACTGGTATTCCGAAAAGCCTCCCTTATCTTCTAACTCTTTCTCTAGACGTTCTCTTAGCAGAAACTCCAACAGCTTACCCATAGTGTCTAAAAGGCAAATTGGCCTAAATGCATTATTGGCCTCCACAGGTTTTCCTTTTTTCCATAGTAAACATACTCGTGCACTTTTCCATCTTACTGGGAATTCTTGTGTCCGTAACAAATTATTAAACGTTGCTAATAAAAAATCAGGGACCATTTTGATCATTATTTTAACTGCCTCAGGTGGGATATTTTCAAGCCCGGGTGCTTTTCCAGATTTCATCCTTTCCCCTGCCGTATTAAATTCCTCTTTAGTAAAAGGTTTTGCACTTTTATCAATATTTCCCCTTTTCCAATAGTCCACTTTATTTGGAAAAAGGGTAGAAACTATATCAATCTTTCGTTCCTTAGATAAGTTATAAGGCATTGTCGGACTTTTCAAATGTTTTAGAGCGATTTTAGAGCGTTTCCCCATAAATTACCTTCCAGTTCATTGCAGAGGTCTTTCCAATTTTTTATTTTGGCTCTTATTATATTCTTTTTTAGTTTTTTCCTCTTTTCTTTGTATTCTCTAGTTATTTCTTCAAGCTCTAAGTCATTTATATCCGCCCTTTCTCTAAGTCATGTTAGCTTCCTCCTAATTGCAAAACATTCTTTCCGATTTGTTTTTGATTTCTTCATTCCACCAAAGAGGAACTTTCCGTTTTTGATATCCTCCATGTACTGACAAACTTTTTCTATACGTCTGACTAAGCCACTTTTTCTTTTCCGTTTAGATTACTAGTTTTTTCTTCCAATTCTTGCTGAAAAATTTCCTTATCAAACATTATTTTCTGACTTTCTTTGTCTCCCTTCTTCTTTTCCTCTACTCTCACCTCAAAGTATATGGGGCTGTGATCACTAACCAATTCATCATCCAGCACCTTCCAATTTAAAATTTTCCTAGCGATCTTTTGCGTTGAGCAAGTAATATCGATAAATGGTTCACTCGTTCGTCTAATAAAGGTTGGTATTCTCCCAGTATTATGTATTACCAAATTTAAGGAATCCATCCACTCAGCTAAAAATTCTCCCCTGGCATCCGATGTGGGTGAACCCCATCTTGGGGACTTTACATTTAAATCACTAAAATAATAACTTCTTCTCTTTGCCTTCTTACTTCTTCCATTAAAACATCAATATATTTTTTGAACTCCTCAAATGAAATATTTGGGAAACAATAGCAACAGTAAATACTAAAATTATTTAATATGAGTCTAATAAATCCTTCTCCCTTCTCTATGGTTTTTATTCCCTATTGCTAAAATAAGCTGCCACATCCACATTTTTATCTATCGTCAATCTAGGATCGGACATTATTTTTCTATTTGGCTCACTAACAAGAACAATATCTATATTTTCTTTCTCTGATAATAGGTGCGCCATATCGTGCGCTATTCTCGATCAATTAAGATTTAATTGCAATATTTTCATTGTTGGTGGTTCTTTCTCTGGTCCCTGTCACCTCTCTAAGATAAGACCATCTTTTCGGATCCAATCTGTGTCCCTCCACTTTACATTTTATGCAATATGCTCTACTTGTGCTTTCTATTGCCTTATGCCCTTTATGACCGCAGTTCATACAAAGGTCCGATCTATCTGGACCAGTGCATTTCACCGCATTATGTCAAGTCTCCAGACATCTAAAACACCTTATGACTGGAATTCTTTCACGAATAGGACAGTTTACCCATCCTATCCGTATTTTTCGTTTCTTTAAAAGATCCATAGCCAGTGTAACTTCGAGGGTTATGGTCACAGCCTGGTTTCCATCTCTCAATGGTCTCAGTGCACCAACTATAAGCTCACCTTCTTTAGCCCCTGTTTCTAGAGACAGGGCCGATTCTACTTCCTCTCTTGTGGTAGTTATATCCATTCCGTACATATGCAGTGTTTTGGTTTTATTTGTTTCAAACACTTTTACTCCCTCAAGTTTCTGTTTAATTCTGTACTTAATATCCCAGCCGCCTCTTTTCCTCCATCCACAGTAGGTCGCAAACTTCCGGTTGCAGTTCTCATTTTACCTATGCGAATTCCTATCTTTTCTATGTCTACCTTACCTTTTACCTCTTTTAGAATATCTGCATAACTCTTTTCTTAGGATTTTATAATAATTTCCTCGTTTCGTACAATCCTGGGCTTTATATTTGTTATTCTTTGCTTATCTAACCGCTTTCTATCTTTTGGAATCATATAGTTTACCTTACATTTCACATTAGACATCAGGAACTCCAATAGTTTTCCTACATAGTCCCCATTTAGACCTTCTGGTGTAATGAATACTAGGTTACTTGTATTGTCCTTTATAATTTGTTGTCTCAACACTTCAATTAAGGAATAAAAGTCCTTCATATCATTAACTTCTCGTTCTACAGTGTAGGGTAACAAATATATCGCCCCTTTTGATGATTTTATCCTTTCTCTACAACTTATCTTGGTTTCCTTGACAATACACTCAAGTTGCTCATCCTCACAGCCTTCTTCAAACATTTCCTTTATTTCTGGGTATAATTTAAATACCTCCTTAGCAATACCTTTCTCCCCTTTTTCTTTGGCATCCAGAACGATAGCTATGTCACTTTCCACTCCAGCCTTAAATGGGTTGCCAGCTATTAAATTTACTACACGAAAATATTTTTCTGACCATTCTACATCTAGGAGTAATGACAGATCCTCGTAAGTATGTCTCTCTTCCACCGCCCTTTCTATTCCGGATATATCTTCATAGCCAGAATGAGTAATTTCTGTCTGAGTGCCTGTAGTGACCCTATTTGTCCATTTACATTTAGATGTCTCTCCTCTATCTTCATCTTTTTTTGCCCTGCATGGCTAAACTTATCTTACTATTGCTTGGTTTTTGGCTTTTATTTTCCTTCACAAAAAATGTCCTGCAGAAAACATTTTGTTCATAGTATCGACCTGGAAAAATATACCTTCTATAATTTTCTTTATATATATTATATATCTAAGGTATGGTCTTTACCAAATTTCTCAGTTCAATCGAAGTTTTTTCCAGCTTTTCTATTCCGTAGTAGTGTTAGTAGCAGTAGTAGTAGCAATAGTAGTTGTGGTAGTGGTGGTATTGGTAGTAGTGGTATTGGTAGTGGTGGTGGTGGTAGCAGTAGCAGTAACAGTAGTAGTAGTGGTGGTAGTAGTGGTACTGGTAGTAGTGGTAGCAGTAGTAGTAGTAGTTGTGGTAGTAGTGGTACTGGTAGTAGTGGTAGCAGTAGTAGTGGTATTGGTAGTAGTGGCAGCAGTAGTAGTAGTAGTTGTGGTAGTAGTGGTACTGGTAGTAGTGGTAGCAGTAGTAGTAGTAGTTGTGGTAGTAGTGGTACTAGTAGTAGTGGTAGCAGTAGTAATAGTAGTGGTATTGGTAGTAGTGGTAGCAGTAGTAGTAGTAGTTGTGGTAGTAGTGGTATTGGTAGTAGTGGTAGCAGTAGTAGTAGTAGTTGTGGTAGTAGTGGTACCGGTAGTAATGGTAGCAGTAGTAGTAGTAGTAGTAGTTGTGGTAGTAGTGGTATTGGTAGTGTTGGTGGTGGTAGCAGTAGTAATAGTTGTGGTAATAGTGGTATTGGTAGTAGTGGTAATGGTGGTGGAAGCAGTAGTAGTAGTGGTGGTAGTAGTGGTAGTAGCGGTAGTGGTAGTAGTGGTAGCAGTAGTAGTTGAAGTAGTTGTGGTAGTATAGGTATTGGTAGTAGTGGTAGTGGTTGTGGTAGCAGTAGTAGTAGCAGCAGCAGTAGTAGTTGTGGTAGTAGTGGTGTGGTAGCAGTAGTAGTAGTTGTGGTAGTAGTGGTAATGGTAGTGGTGGTGGTAGCAGTAGTAGTAGTTGTGGTAGTAGTGGTAGTGGTGGTGGTAGCAGTAGTTGTAGTTGTGGTAGTAGTGGTAATGGTAGTGGTGGTGGTAGCAGTAGTAGTTGTGGTAGTAGTGGTAATGGTAGTGGTGGTGGTAGCAGTAGTAGTTGTGGTAGTAGTGGTAATGGTAGTGGTGGTGGTAGCAGTAGTAGTTGTGGTAGTAGTGGTATTGGTAGTAGTGGTAGCAGTAGTAGTAGTAGTTGTGGTAGTAGTGGTACCGGTAGTAATGGTAGCAGTAGTAGTAGTAGTAGTTGTGGTAGTAGTGGTATTGGTAGTGTTGGTGGTGGTAGCAGTAGTAATAGTTGTGGTAATAGTGGTATTGGTAGTAGTGGTAATGGTGGTGGAAGCAGTAGTAGTAGTGGTGGTAGTAGTGGTAGTAGCGGTAGTGGTAGTAGTGGTAGCAGTAGTAGTTGAAGTAGTTGTGGTAGTATAGGTATTGGTAGTAGTGGTAGTGGTTGTGGTAGCAGTAGTAGTAGCAGCAGCAGTAGTAGTTGTGGTAGTAGTGGTGTGGTAGCAGTAGTAGTAGTTGTGGTAGTAGTGGTAATGGTAGTGGTGGTGGTAGCAGTAGTAGTAGTTGTGGTAGTAGTGGTAGTGGTGGTGGTAGCAGTAGTTGTAGTTGTGGTAGTAGTGGTAATGGTAGTGGTGGTGGTAGCAGTAGTAGTTGTGGTAGTAGTGGTAATGGTAGTGGTGGTGGTAGCAGTAGTAGTTGTGGTAGTAGTGGTAATGGTAGTGGTGGTGGTAGCAGTAGTAGTAGTTGTGATAGTAGTGGTAAAGGTAGTGGTGGTGGTAGCAGTAGTAGTTGTGGTAGTAGTGGTAATGGTAGTGTTGGTGGTAGCAGTAGTAGTATTTGTGGTAGTATTGGTATTTGTAGTAGTGGTAGGGGTAGTGGTGGCGGTAGCAGTAGTAGTAGCAGCAGTAGTAGTTGCAGTAGTAGTAGTTGTGGTAGTTTTGGTATTGGTAGCAGTGGTAGTGGTGGTGGTAGCAGTAGTAGTAGTAGTAGTTGTGATAGTAGTGTATCGGTTGTAGTGGTAGTAGTGGTAGTTGTGGTGGTAGCAGTAGTAGTAGTTGTGGTAGTAGTGTAGTAGTTGTGGTAGTGGTAATAATGGTAGTAGTAGTAGTGGTGGTAGTAGTGGTAGTAGTAGTAGCGGTGGAAGTAGAAGTAGTAGTAGTGGTAGTAGCAGTGGTGCTAGTGGTACCAGTGGTAGTAGTAGTTGTATTAGTAGTTGAAGTAGTGGTAGTGGTAGCTGTAGTAGTATGACAATAGCAGTAACAGTAGTAGCAGTAGCGGTAGTAATGGTAGTAGCAGTAGTAGTAGTTGTGGTGGTAGTGGTAGCGGTAGTAATAGCCGTATTAGAAGTGGCGGTGGTAGCAGTATTAGTATTAGTGGTAGTGATAACATTGGTAGTGTTTTTTTTTTTTTTTTTTTTGATTCTGTAGGGGAAAATCTTTCAAAGACACCGTTCTTTACGGCGAGATGGATTTTCACCAACTAAAAACGCCTACTCATTTTGGAACTGCGGATGGGCTTAAACATCAAAATGGTAGCTGTGCATCATTACTTCCTATCTTCTTTTTCCTTGGTCTCCAATATTATCTTACTTAGTCTTTTCACTTCTTCCCAGG
Organism: Hymenopus coronatus; assembly: GCA_030762935.1. Classification (NCBI taxonomy): domain Eukaryota; kingdom Metazoa; phylum Arthropoda; class Insecta; order Mantodea; family Hymenopodidae; genus Hymenopus; species Hymenopus coronatus. The sequence continues at coordinate 11,625,898 of CM060889.1, read as the reverse complement.
CCAACCTATAATTTATCATCGTTGAGATCAAATTCGCAGGTGTAAGTACCAGTCCTAATTTATTATTTACTTTCTTTCTTCTTTCCTTCCATTTCTCGCAGTGGAACACTGTGTGCTCTACAGAGTCCTCAGCTGGGCAATACCTACAATTACTATTGTCCACTTTTCCCATCTTTAATGCATAGTTTTGAAATCTGCCATGCCCTGTTAAAACTTGTGTCAGATAATAGTCCATCTGGCGGAATTTGCAATTTACCCACTTCACTATATCTGGAATCAATCTCTTTGTCCATTGACCAAACAAAGTTGTTTCATCCCATCTTTTTTGCCATTCTTTTATCATTTCCGCTCGGATAGTTGCTTTATGGAAGCGTCGGTTTCCCGGCATTTCTTCATGTATGAGTTGCCTCTCTTTTATCTGTGGGTCAAACGGTAGTATTCCTGCAATCACCTGTAGTGCTCTATTAGAGACGGTGCGATATGAACAAATGGTAGTAGTGGTGGTAGTAGTAGTAGTGGTAGTAGCAGCAGTAAGGAGTAGTAGTAGTGGTGGTAGTAGTAGTAGTGGTAGTAGCAGCAGTAAGGAGTAGTAGTAGTGGTAGTAGCAGCAGTAAGGAGTAGTAGTAGTGTCAATAGCAGCAGTAGTAGTAGTAGTAGTAGTAACAGTAGTGGTAGTGGTAGTAGTAGTTACACTGGAGAAGATAGTATTATAGTAGCAGTAGTAGTAGTTGTGGTAGTAGTGGTAGTGGTAGTAGTAGTGGTAGTCATAATGCATAATATTGGTAGTAGTAGTGATAGTAGTAGTAGTGATAATATTGGTGGTGGTGGTAGTAGTTGTAGTGGTAGTGATAATATTGGTAGTAGTGGTAGTAGTAGTTGTGGTAGTGATAATATTGGTAGTAGTGGTAGTGATAATATTGGTAGCAGTGGTAGTAGTAGTTGTGGTAGTGATAATATTCGTAGTAGTGGTAGTAGTAGTTGTGGTAGTGATAATATTGGTAGTAGTGGTAGTGATAATATTGGTAGTAGTGGTAGTAGTAGTTGTGGTAGTGATAATATTGGTAGTAGTGGTAGTGATAATATTGGTAGTAGTGGTAGTGATAATATTGGTAGTAGTGGTAGTGATAATATTGGTAGTAGTGGTAGTGATAATATTGGTAGTAGTGGTAGTAGTAGTAGTGGTAGTGATAATATTGGTAGTAGTGGTAGTAGTAGTTGTGGTAGTGATAATATTGGTAGTAGTGGTAGTAGTAGTTGTGGTAGTTATAATATTGGTAGTAGTGGTAGTGATAATATTGGTAGTAGTGGTAGTAGTAGTTGTGGTAGTGATAATATTGGTAGTAGTGGTAGTGATAATATTGGTAGTAGTGGTAGTAGTAGTAGTGGTAGTGATAATATTGGTAGTAGCAGTGGTAGTAGTAGTTGTGGTAGTGATAATATTGGTAGTAGTGGTAGTGATATTATTGGTAGTAGTGGTAGTGACAATATTGGTAGTAGTGGTAGTAGTAGTTTGGCAGTAGTAATAGTGGTAGTGATAATATTGGTAGCAGTGGTAGTAGTGGTTTTTTTTTGTAAAGAAGGGGAAAAACCCTCATGGGCATCAGGGGAGTTAGCCCTGGTGTGCCTGACTCATACCGAATAAAAAAAAACCCTCTTTTACTCTCTTGCTCTCATTGCGGAAACTGCTTCTCAGCATTACTTCACAATGAAGCAATCATGTTTATCTCTGCTTTTCATCCAATTGTTCAGCTGATAGTAGTAGTAGTGGTGGTAGTAGTAGTTGTAGTATTGGTAGTAGAAGTAGTAGTGGTAATAGCGGTAGTAGTAGCAGTATGAGTAGTAGTAGCATTAGCAGTTGTAGTAGCAGCAGTAGTAGTAGTGTCAATAGTAGTAGTAGTAGCAGTATCAGTAGTAGTGGATGTAGCAGTAGTAGTAGTAGTAGTAGTAGTAGTAGTAGTAGTAGTAGTAGTAGTAGTAGTAGTAGTGGTAGTGATAGTTGTGATGGGACCAGTAGTAATAGCATTAGTAGTAGTACGAGTAGTAGTACAAGTAGTAGTAGTACAAGTAGTAGTAGTACTAGTGGTAGTAGTAGTATAAGTAATAGTAATAGTATTAGTGGTGGCAGTAGTAGTACAAGTAGTAGTAGTACTAGTGGTAGTAGTAGTATAAGTAATAGTAAAAGTATTAGTGGTGGCAGTAGTAGTACAAGTAGTAGTAGTACTAGTGGTAGTAGTAGTATAAGTAATAGTAATAGTATTAGTGGTGGCAGTAGTAGTACAAGTAGTAGTAGTACTAGTGGTAGTAGTAGTAGTATAAGTAATAGTATTAGTGGTGGCAGTAGTAGTACAAGTAGTAGTAGTACTAGTGGTAGCAGCAGTACTAGTGGCAGTAGTAGTACAAGTAGTACAAGTAGTAGTAGTACAAGTAGTAGTAGTACAAGTAGTAGTAGTACAAGTAGTAGTAGTACAAGTAGTAGTAGTAGTAAAAGCAGTAGTAGTAGTACTAGTGGTAGTAGTAGTACAAGTAGTACAAGTGGTAGTACAAGTAGTACAAGTAGTAGTAGTACAAGTAGTAGTAGTACAAGTAGTACAAGTAGTAGTAGTACAAGTAGTAGTAGTACAAGTAGTAGTAGTAGTAGTAGTACAAGTAGTACAAGTAGTAGTAGTACAAGTAGTACAAGTAGTACAAGTAGTAGTAGTACAAGTAGTACAAGTAGTAGTAGTACAAGTAGTAGTAGTACAAGTAGTACAAGTAGTAGTAGTACAAGTAGTACAAGTAGTAGTAGTACAAGTAGTAGTAGTACAAGTAGTAGTAGTACAAGTAGTAGTAGTACAAGTAGTAGTAGTAGTACAAGTAGTACAAGTAGTAGTAGTACAAGTAGTAGTAGTAGTACAAGTAGTACAAGTAGTAGTAGTAGTACAAGTAGTAGTAGTAGTACAAGTAGTAGTAGTAGTACAAGTAGTACAAGTAGTAGTAGTACAAGTAGTACAAGTAGTAGTAGTAGTACAAGTAGTAGTAGTAGTACAAGTAGTACAAGTAGTAGTAGTACAAGTAGTAGTAGTAGTACAAGTAGTACAAGTAGTAGTAGTAGTACAAGTAGTAGTAGTAGTACAAGTAGTAGTAGTAGTACAAGTAGTAGTAGTAGTACAAGTAGTAGTAGTACAAGTAGTACAAGTAGTAGTAGTAGTACAAGTAGTACAAGTAGTAGTAGTAGTACAAGTAGTAGTAGTAGTACAAGTAGTAGTAGTAGTACAAGTAGTACAAGTAGTAGTAGTAGTACAAGTAGTAGTAGTAGTACAAGTAGTACAAGTAGTAGTAGTACAAGTAGTACAAGTAGTAGTAGTAGTACAAGTAGTAGTAGTAGTACAAGTAGTACAAGTAGTAGTAGTACAAGTAGTAGTAGTAGTACAAGTAGTACAAGTAGTAGTATTACAAGTAGTAGTAGTACAAGTAGTAGTAGTACAAGTAGTAGTAGTAGTACAAGTAGTAGTAGTACAAGTAGTAGTAGTAGTACAAGTAGTACAAGTAGTAGTATTACAAGTAGTAGTAGTACAAGTAGTAGTAGTACAAGTAGTAGTAGTAGTACAAGTAGTAGTAGTACAAGTAGTAGTAGTACAAGTAGTACAAGTAGTACAAGTGGTGGTAGTACAAGTAGTACAAGTAGTAGTAGTAGTACAAGTAGTAGTAGTACTAGTGGTAGTAGTACAAGTAGTAGTAGTACTAGTGGCAGTAGTAGTACAAGTAGTAGTAGTACAAGTAGTAGTACTACAAGTAGTAGTAGTACAAGTAGTAGTAGTACAAGTAGTACAAGTAGTAGTAGTACAAGTAGTAGTAGTACAAGTAGTACAAGTAGTAGTAGTACTAGTGGTAGTAGTACAAGTAGTAGTAGTACAAGTAGTAGTAGTACAAGTAGTAGTAGTACAAGTAGTAGTAGTACAAGTAGTACAAGTAGTAGTAGTACAAGTAGTAGTAGTACAAGTAGTAGTAGTACAAGTAGTACAAGTAGTAGTAGTACAAGTAGTAGTAGTACAAGTAGTAGTAGTACAAGTAGTAGTAGTACTAGTGGCAGTAGTAGTACAAGTAGTAGTAGTACAAGTAGTAGTAGTACAAGTAGTAGTAGTACAAGTAGTAGTAGTACTAGTGGCAGTAGTAGTACAAGTAGTAGTAGTACAAGTAGTAGTACTACAAGTAGTAGTAGTACAAGTAGTAGTAGTACAAGTAGTACAAGTAGTAGTAGTACAAGTAGTAGTAGTACAAGTAGTACAAGTAGTAGTAGTACTAGTGGTAGTAGTACAAGTAGTAGTAGTACAAGTAGTAGTAGTACAAGTAGTAGTAGTACAAGTAGTAGTAGTACAAGTAGTACAAGTAGTAGTAGTACAAGTAGTAGTAGTACAAGTAGTAGTAGTACAAGTAGTACAAGTAGTAGTAGTACAAGTAGTAGTAGTACAAGTAGTACAAGTAGTAGTAGTACAAGTAGTAGTAGTACAAGTAGTACAAGTAGTAGTAGTACTAGTGGTAGTAGTACAAGTAGTAGTAGTACAAGTAGTAGTAGTACAAGTAGTAGTAGTACAAGTAGTACAAGTAGTAGTAGTACAAGTAGTAGTAGTACAAGTAGTACAAGTAGTAGTAGTACTAGTGGTAGTAGTACAAGTAGTAGTAGTACTAGTGGTAGTAGTACAAGTAGTAGTAGTACAAGTAGTACAAGTAGTAGTAGTACAAGTAGTAGTAGTACAAGTAGTACAAGTAGTAGTAGTACAAGTAGTACAAGTAGTAGTAGTACAAGTAGTACAAGTAGTACAAGTAGTACAAGTAGTAGTAGTACTAGTGGTAGTAGTACAAGTAGTAGTAGTACAAGTAGTAGTAGTACAAGTAGTACAAGTAGTAGTAGTACAAGTAGTAGTACTAGTAGTAGTAGTACAAGTAGTAGTACTAGTAGTAGTACTACAAGTAGTAGTAGTACAAGTAGTAGTAGTAGTAGTACAAGTAGTACAAGTAGTAGTAGTACAAGTAGTAGTAGTACAAGTAGTACAAGTAGTACAAGTAGTAGTAGTACAAGTAGTAGTAGTACAAGTAGTACAAGTAGTACAAGTAGTAGTAGTACAAGTAGTAGTACTAGTAGTAGTAGTACAAGTAGTAGTACTAGTAGTAGTAGTACAAGTAGTAGTAGTACAAGTAGTACAAGTAGTAGTACTACAAGTAGTAGTAGTACAAGTAGTAGTAGTACAAGTAGTAGTAGTACAAGTAGTACAAGTAGTAGTAGTACTAGTAGTAGTAGTACAAGTAGTAGTACTACAAGTAGTAGTAGTACAAGTAGTAGTAGTACTAGTAGTAGTAGTACAAGTAGTAGTACTACAAGTAGTAGTAGTACAAGTAGTAGTAGTACAAGTAGTAGTAGTACAAGTAGTACAAGTAGTAGTAGTACTAGTAGTAGTAGTACAAGTAGTACAAGTAGTAGTAGCACTAGTAGTAGTAGTACAAGTAGTACAAGTAGTAGTAGTACTAGTAGTAGTAGTACAAGTAGTACAAGTAGTAGTAGTACAAGTAGTAGTAGTACAAGTAGTAGTAGTACAAGTAGTACAAGTAGTAGTAGTAGTACAAGTAGTAGTACAAGTAGTACAAGTAGTACAAGTAGTACAAGTAGTAGTAGTAGTACAAGTAGTACAAGTAGTAGTAGTAGTACAAGTAGTAGTACAAGTAGTACAAGTAGTACAAGTAGTAGTAGTAGTACAAGTAGTACAAGTAGTACAAGTAGTACAAGTAGTAGTAGTAGTACAAGTAGTAGTACAAGTAGTACAAGTAGTACAAGTAGTAGTAGTACAAGTAGTACAAGTAGTAGTAGTAGTACAAGTAGTAGTACAAGTAGTAGTAGTAGTACAAGTAGTAGTACAAGTAGTAGTACAAGTAGTAGTAGTAGTACAAGTAGTACAAGTAGTAGTAGTACAAGTAGTACAAGTAGTAGTAGTAGTACAAGTAGTACAAGTAGTACAAGTAGTACAAGTAGTACAAGTAGTAGTAGTACAAGTAGTACAAGTAGTACAAGTAGTACAAGTAGTACAAGTAGTAGTAGTACAAGTAGTACAAGTAGTACAAGTAGTACAAGTAGTAGTAGTACAAGTAGTACAAGTAGTACAAGTAGTACAAGTAGTACAAGTAGTAGTAGTACAAGTAGTACAAGTAGTAGTAGTAGTACAAGTAGTACAAGTAGTAGTAGTACAAGTAGTACAAGTAGTAGTAGTAGTACAAGTAGTAGTAGTACAAGTAGTACAAGTAGTACAAGTAGTAGTAGTACAAGTAGTACAAGTAGTACAAGTAGTACAAGTAGTAGTAGTACAAGTAGTACAAGTAGTAGTAGTAGTACAAGTAGTAGTACAAGTAGTAGTAGTACAAGTAGTAGTAGTACAAGTAGTACAAGTAGTAGTAGTAGTACAAGTAGTACAAGTAGTACAAGTAGTAGTAGTAGTACAAGTAGTACAAGTAGTAGTAGTACAAGTAGTACAAGTAGTAGTAGTAGTACAGGTAGTAGTAGTACAAGTAGTACAAGTAGTAGTAGTACAAGTAGTACAAGTAGTACAAGTAGTACAAGTAGTAGTAGTACAAGTAGTACAAGTAGTAGTAGTACAAGTAGTAGTAGTACAAGTAGTACAAGTAGTAGTAGTACAAGTAGTACAAGTAGTAGTAGTACAAGTAGTAGTAGTACAAGTAGTAGTAGTACAAGTAGTACAAGTAGTAGTAGTACAAGTAGTACAAGTAGTAGTAGTACAAGTAGTACAAGTAGTAGTAGTACAAGTAGTAGTAGTACAAGTAGTAGTAGTACAAGTAGTACAAGTAGTAGTAGTACAAGTAGTACAAGTAGTAGTAGTACAAGTAGTACAAGTAGTAGTAGTACAAGTAGTACAAGTAGTAGTAGTACAAGTAGTAGTAGCACAAGTAGTAGTAGTACAAGTAGTAGTAGTACAAGTAGTAGTAGTACAAGTAGTAGTAGTACAAGTAGTACAAGTAGTAGTAGTACAAGTAGTACAAGTAGTAGTAGTACAAGTAGTACAAGTAGTAGTAGTACAAGTAGTAGTAGTACAAGTAGTAGTAGTACAAGTAGTAGTAGTACAAGTAGTAGTAGTACAAGTAGTACAAGTAGTAGTAGTACAAGTAGTAGTAGTACAAGTAGTACAAGTAGTAGTAGTACAAGTAGTACAAGTAGTAGTAGTACAAGTAGTAGTATTACAAGTAGTAGTAGTACAAGTAGTAGTAGTACAAGTAGTAGTAGTACAAGTAGTACAAGTAGTAGTAGTACAAGTAGTACAAGTAGTAGTAGTAAAAGTAGTACAAGTAGTAGTAGTACAAGTAGTAGTAGTACAAGTAGTACAAGTAGTAGTAGTACAAGTAGTAGTAGTACAAGTAGTACAAGTAGTAGTAGTACAAGTAGTACAAGTAGTAGTAGTACAAGTAGTACAAGTAGTACAAGTAGTACAAGTAGTAGTAGTACAAGTAGTACAAGTAGTAGTAGTACAAGTAGTAGTAGTACAAGTAGTAGTAGTACAAGTAGTAGTAGTACAAGTAGTACAAGTAGTAGTAGTACAAGTAGTACAAGTAGTAGTAGTACAAGTAGTAGTAGTACAAGTAGTACAAGTAGTAGTAGTACAAGTAGTAGTAGTACAAGTAGTACAAGTAGTAGTAGTACAAGTAGTACAAGTAGTAGTAGTACAAGTAGTAGTAGTACAAGTAGTACAAGTAGTACAAGTAGTAGTACAAGTAGTACAAGTAGTAGTAGTAGTACAAGTAGTACAAGTAGTAGTAGTACAAGTAGTACAAGTAGTAGTAGTACAAGTAGTACAAGTAGTAGTAGTAGTACAAGTAGTACAAGTAGTACAAGTAGTACAAGTAGTAGTAGTAGTACAAGTAGTACAAGTAGTAGTAGTAGTACAAGTAGTACAAGTAGTAGTAGTACAAGTAGTACAAGTAGTAGTAGTACAAGTAGTACAAGTAGTAGTAGTACAAGTAGTACAAGTAGTAGTAGTACAAGTAGTAGTAGTACAAGTAGTACAAGTAGTAGTAGTACAAGTAGTACAAGTAGTACAAGTAGTAGTAGTACAAGTAGTACAAGTAGTAGTAGTAGTACAAGTAGTACAAGTAGTAGTAGTACAAGTAGTACAAGTAGTAGTAGTAGTACAAGTAGTACAAGTAGTAGTAGTACAAGTAGTAGTAGTACAAGTAGTAGTAGTACAAGTAGTAGTAGTACAAGTAGTAGTAGTAGTACAAGTAGTAGTAGTACAAGTAGTAGTAGTAGTACAAGTAGTAGTAGTACAAGTAGTAGTAGTACAAGTAGTACAAGTAGTAGTAGTAGTACAAGTAGTACAAGTAGTACAAGTAGTACAAGTAGTAGTAGTAGTACAAGTAGTACAAGTAGTAGTAGTAGTACAAGTAGTACAAGTAGTAGTAGTACAAGTAGTACAAGTAGTAGTAGTACAAGTAGTACAAGTAGTAGTAGTACAAGTAGTACAAGTAGTAGTAGTACAAGTAGTACAAGTAGTACAAGTAGTAGTAGTAGTACAAGTAGTACAAGTAGTAGTAGTAGTACAAGTAGTACAAGTAGTAGTAGTACAAGTAGTACAAGTAGTAGTAGTACAAGTAGTACAAGTAGTAGTAGTACAAGTAGTACAAGTAGTAGTAGTACAAGTAGTAGTAGTAGTACAAGTAGTACAAGTAGTAGTAGTACAAGTAGTACAAGTAGTAGTAGTAGTACAAGTAGTACAAGTAGTAGTAGTACAAGTAGTACAAGTAGTAGTAGTAGTACAAGTAGTACAAGTAGTAGTAGTAGTACAAGTAGTACAAGTAGTAGTAGTACAAGTAGTACAAGTAGTACAAGTAGTAGTAGTACAAGTAGTAGTAGTAGTACAAGTAGTAGTAGTACAAGTAGTAGTAGTAGTAAAAGCAGTAGTAGTAGTACTAGTGGTAGTAGTAGTACAAGTAGTACAAGTGGTAGTAGTACAAGTAGTACAAGTAGTACAAGTAGTACAAGTAGTACAAGTAGTAGTAGTACAAGTAGTAGTAGTACAAGTAGTACAAGTAGTAGTAGTACAAGTAGTAGTAGTACAAGTAGTACAAGTAGTAGTAGTACAAGTAGTAGTAGTACAAGTAGTACAAGTAGTACAAGTAGTACAAGTAGTAGTAGTACAAGTAGTAAAAGTAGTAGTAGTACAAGTAGTACAAGTAGTAGTAGTACAAGTAGTACAAGTAGTACAAGTAGTAGTAGTACAAGTAGTACAAGTAGTAGTAGTACAAGTAGTACAAGTAGTAGTAGTACAAGTAGTACAAGTAGTAGTAGTACAAGTAGTACAAGTAGTAGTAGTACAAGTAGTACAAGTAGTACAAGTAGTACAAGTAGTTGTAGTAGTACAAGTAGTAGTAGTACAAGTAGTACAAGTAGTAGTAGTACAAGTAGTAGTAGTACAAGTAGTACAAGTAGTAGTAGTACAAGTAGTAGTAGTACAAGTAGTACAAGTAGTACAAGTAGTACAAGTAGTAGTAGTAGTACAAGTAGTAGTAGTACAAGTAGTACAAGTAGTACAAGTAGTACAAGTAGTAGTAGTACAAGTAGTAGTAGTACAAGTAGTACAAGTAGTAGTAGTACAAGTAGTAGTAGTACAAGTAGTAGTAGTACAAGTAGTACAAGTAGTAGTAGTACAAGTAGTACAAGTAGTAGTAGTACAAGTAGTAGTAGTACAAGTAGTACAAGTAGTAGTAGTACAAGTAGTACAAGTAGTAGTAGTACAAGTAGTAGTAGTACAAGTAGTAGTAGTACAAGTAGTACAAGTAGTACAAGTAGTAGTAGTAGTACAAGTAGTAGTAGTACAAGTAGTAGTAGTAGTACAAGTAGTACAAGTAGTACAAGTAGTAGTAGTAGTACAAGTAGTAGTAGTACAAGTAGTACAAGTAGTAGTAGTACAAGTAGTAGTAGTACAAGTAGTACAAGTAGTAGTAGTACAAGTAGTACAAGTAGTACAAGTAGTAGTAGTACAAGTAGTACAAGTAGTAGTAGTAGTACAAGTAGTAGTAGTACAAGTAGTACAAGTAGTAGTAGTACAAGTAGTAGTAGTACAAGTAGTAGTAGTACAAGTAGTAGTAGTACAAGTAGTAGTAGTACAAGTAGTACAAGTAGTAGTAGTAGTACAAGTAGTAGTAGTACAAGTAGTAGTAGTACAAGTAGTAGTAGTACAAGTAGTAGTAGTACAAGTAGTACAAGTAGTAGTAGTACAAGTAGTAGTAGTACAAGTAGTACAAGTAGTAGTAGTACAAGTAGTAGTAGTACAAGTAGTACAAGTAGTAGTAGTACAAGTAGTACAAGTAGTACAAGTAGTAGTAGTACAAGTAGTACAAGTAGTAGTAGTAGTACAAGTAGTAGTAGTACAAGTAGTACAAGTAGTAGTAGTACAAGTAGTAGTAGTACAAGTAGTAGTAGTACAAGTAGTAGTAGTACAAGTAGTAGTAGTACAAGTAGTACAAGTAGTAGTAGTAGTACAAGTAGTAGTAGTACAAGTAGTAGTAGTACAAGTAGTAGTAGTACAAGTAGTAGTAGTACAAGTAGTACAAGTAGTAGTAGTAGTACAAGTAGTAGTAGTACAAGTAGTAGTAGTACAAGTAGTAGTAGTACAAGTAGTAGTAGTACAAGTAGTAGTAGTACAAGTAGTACAAGTAGTAGTAGTAGTACAAGTAGTAGTAGTACAAGTAGTACAAGTAGTAGTAGTAGTACAAGTAGTAGTAGTACAAGTAGTACAAGTAGTAGTAGTAGTACAAGTAGTAGTAGTACAAGTAGTACAAGTAGTAGTAGTACAAGTAGTAGTAGTACAAGTAGTAGTAGTAAAAGCAGTAGTAGTAGTACTAGTGGTAGTAGTAGTACAAGTAGTACAAGTGGTAGTAGTACAAGTAGTACAAGTAGTACAAGTAGTAGTAGTACAAGTAGTACAAGTAGTACAAGTAGTACAAGTAGTACAAGTAGTAGTAGTACAAGTAGTACAAGTAGTAGTAGTAGTACAAGTAGTAGTAGTACAAGTAGTAGTAGTACAAGTAGTAGTAGTACAAGTAGTAGTAGTAAAAGCAGTAGTAGTAGTACTAGTGGTAGTAGTAGTACAAGTAGTACAAGTGGTAGTAGTACAAGTAGTACAAGTAGTACAAGTAGTAGTAGTACAAGTAGTACAAGTAGTACAAGTAGTACAAGTAGTACAAGTAGTAGTAGTACAAGTAGTACAAGTAGTACAAGTAGTACAAGTAGTACAAGTAGTAGTAGTACAAGTAGTACAAGTGGTAGCAGTACAAGTAGTACAAGTAGTACAAGTAGTACAAGTAGTACAAGTAGTAGTAGTACAAGTAGTACAAGTAGTAGTAGTAAAAGTAGTACAAGTAGTACAAGTAGTAGTAGTACAAGTAGTACAAGTGGTAGTAGTACAAGTAGTACAAGTAGTACAAGTAGTACAAGTAGTACAAGTAGTAGTAGTACAAGTAGTACAAGTAGTACAAGTAGTAGTAGTACAAGTAGTACAAGTAGTAGTAGTACAATTAGTACAAGTAGTAGTAGTTTTACAAGTAGTACAAGTAGTAGTAGTACAAGTAGTACAAGTAGTAGTAGTAGTACAAGTAGTAGTAGTACAAGTAGTACAAGTAGTAGTAGTAGTACAAGTAGTAGTAGTACAAGTAGTAGTAGTACAAGTAGTACAAGTAGTAGTAGTAGTACAAGTAGTAGTAGTACAAGTAGTACAAGTAGTAGTAGTACAAGTAGTAGTAGTACAAGTAGTACAAGTAGTAGTAGTAGTACAAGTAGTAGTAGTACAAGTAGTACAAGTAGTAGTAGTAGTACAAGTAGTACAAGTAGTAGTAGTAGTACAAGTAGTAGTAGTAGTACAAGTAGTAGTAGTACAAGTAGTAGTAGTACAAGTAGTAGTAGTAGTACAAGTAGTAGTAGTAGTACAAGTAGTAGTAGTACAAGTAGTAGTAGTACAAGTAGTAGTAGTAGTACAAGTAGTAGTAGTAGTACAAGTAGTAGTAGTAGTACAAGTAGTAGTAGTACAAGTAGTAGTAGTACAAGTAGTAGTAGTAGTACAAGTAGTAGTAGTAGTACAAGTAGTAGTAGTACAAGTAGTAGTAGTACAAGTAGTAGTAGTACAAGTAGTAGTAGTAGTACAAGTAGTAGTAGTACAAGTAGTAGTAGTAGTACAAGTAGTAGTAGTAGTACAAGTAGTAGTAGTACAAGTAGTAGTAGTACAAGTAGTAGTAGTAGTACAAGTAGTAGTAGTAGTACAAGTAGTAGTAGTACAAGTAGTAGTAGTACAAGTAGTAGTAGTAGTACAAGTAGTAGTAGTAGTACAAGTAGTAGTAGTAGTACAAGTAGTAGTAGTAGTACAAGTAGTAGTAGTACAAGTAGTAGTAGTACAAGTAGTAGTAGTAGTACAAGTAGTAGTAGTACAAGTAGTAGTAGTAGTACAAGTAGTAGTAGTAGTACAAGTAGTAGTAGTAGTACAAGTAGTAGTAGTAGTACAAGTAGTAGTAGTACAAGTAGTAGTAGTAGTACAAGTAGTAGTAGTAGTACAAGTAGTAGTAGTAGTACAAGTAGTAGTAGTAGTACAAGTAGTAGTAGTACAAGTAGTAGTAGTAGTACAAGTAGTAGTAGTAGTACAAGTAGTAGTAGTAGTACAAGTAGTAGTAGTAGTACAAGTAGTAGTAGTACAAGTAGTAGTAGTACAAGTAGTAGTAGTAGTACAAGTAGTAGTAGTACAAGTAGTAGTAGTACAAGTAGTAGTAGTAGTACAAGTAGTAGTAGTAGTACAAGTAGTAGTAGTACAAGTAGTAGTAGTACAAGTAGTAGTAGTACAAGTAGTAGTAGTAGTACAAGTAGTAGTAGTAGTACAAGTAGTAGTAGTAGTACAAGTAGTAGTAGTAGTACAAGTAGTAGTAGTACAAGTAGTAGTAGTAGTACAAGTAGTAGTAGTAGTACAAGTAGTAGTAGTACAAGTAGTAGTAGTAGTACAAGTAGTAGTAGTAGTACAAGTAGTAGTAGTAGTACAAGTAGTAGTAGTAGTACAAGTAGTAGTAGTACAAGTAGTAGTAGTAGTACAAGTAGTAGTAGTAGTACAAGTAGTAGTAGTACAAGTAGTAGTAGTAGTACAAGTAGTAGTAGTAGTACAAGTAGTAGTAGTACAAGTAGTAGTAGTAGTACAAGTAGTAGTAGTAGTACAAGTAGTAGTAGTACAAGTAGTAGTAGTAGTACAAGTAGTAGTAGTAGTACAAGTAGTAGTAGTAGTACAAGTAGTAGTAGTAGTACAAGTAGTAGTAGTACAAGTAGTAGTAGTAGTACAAGTAGTAGTAGTAGTACAAGTAGTAGTAGTAGTACAAGTAGTAGTAGTAGTACAAGTAGTAGTAGTAGTACAAGTAGTAGTAGTACAAGTAGTAGTAGTAGTACAAGTAGTAGTAGTAGTACAAGTAGTAGTAGTAGTACAAGTAGTAGTAGTAGTACAAGTAGTAGTAGTACAAGTAGTAGTAGTACAAGTAGTAGTAGTAGTACAAGTAGTAGTAGTACAAGTAGTAGTAGTACAAGTAGTAGTAGTAGTACAAGTAGTAGTAGTAGTACAAGTAGTAGTAGTACAAGTAGTAGTAGTACAAGTAGTAGTAGTAGTACAAGTAGTAGTAGTAGTACAAGTAGTAGTAGTAGTACAAGTAGTAGTAGTACAAGTAGTAGTAGTACAAGTAGTAGTAGTAGTACAAGTAGTAGTAGTAGTACAAGTAGTAGTAGTAGTACAAGTAGTACAAGTAGTAGTAGTAGTACAAGTAGTAGTAGTACAAGTAGTACAAGTAGTAGTAGTAGTACAAGTAGTACAAGTAGTAGTACAAGTAGTACAAGTAGTAGTACAAGTAGTAGTAGTACAAGTAGTAGTAGTACAAGTAGTAGTAGTAGTACAAGTAGTAGTAGTAGTACAAGTAGTAGTAGTAGTACAAGTAGTACAAGTAGTAGTAGTAGTACAAGTAGTACAAGTAGTAGTAGTAGTACAAGTAGTAGTAGTACAAGTAGTACAAGTAGTACAAGTAGTACAAGTAGTAGTAGTAGTACAAGTAGTAGTAGTACAAGTAGTACAAGTAGTAGTAGTAGTACAAGTAGTAGTAGTACAAGTAGTAGTAGTACAAGTAGTAGTAGTAGTACAAGTAGTACAAGTAGTAGTAGTACAAGTAGTACAAGTAGTACAAGTAGTAGTAGTACAAGTAGTACAAGTAGTAGTAGTACAATTAGTACAAGTAGTAGTAGTTTTACAAGTAGTACAAGTAGTAGTAGTAAAAGTAGTACAAGTAGTAGTAGTACAAGTAGTACAAGTAGTAGTAGTACAAGTAGTACAAGTAGTAGTAGTACTAGTGGTAGTAGTACAAGTAGTAGTAGTACAAGTAGTAGTAGTACAAGTAGTAGTAGTACAAGTAGTACAAGTAGTAGTAGTACAAGTAGTAGTAGTACTAGTGGTAGCAGCAGTACTAGTGGCAGTAGTAGTACAAGTAGTACAAGTAGTAGTAGTACAAGTAGTAGTAGTACAAGTAGTAGTAGTAGTAGTAAAAGCAGTAGTAGTAGTACTAGTGGTAGTAGTAGTTCATGTAGTACAAGTGGTAGTAGTACAAGTAGTACAAGTAGTACAAGTAGTAGTAGTACAAGTAGTACAAGTAGTAGTAGTACAAGTAGTACAAGTAGTACAAGTAGTAGTAGTAGTACAAGTAGTACAAGTAGTAGTACAAGTAGTAGTAGTACAAGTAGTAGTAGTAAAAGCAGTAGTAGTAGTACTAGTGGTAGTAGTACTAGTACAAGTAGTAGTACTAGTGGTAGCAGTAGTACTAGTGGTAGTAATGGTACTAGTGGTAGTAGTACTAGAGGTAGTAGTACTTCAAGTAGTAGTACAAGTGGTAGTAGTACTAGAGGTAGTAGTACTTCAAGTAGTAGTACAAGTGGTAGTAGTACTAGAGGTAGTAGTACTTCAAGTATTAGTACATGTGGTAGTAGTACTAGTACAAGTAGTAGTAGTACTAGTGGTAGCAGTAGTACTAGTGGTAGTAGTGGTACTAGTGGTAGTAGTACTAGTGGTAGTAGTACTAGAGGTAGTAGTACTTCAAGTAGTAGTACAAGTGGTAGTAGTACTAGAGGTAGTAGTACTTTTAAGTAGTAGTACAAGTGGTAGTAGTACTAGAGGTAGTAGTAGTTCAAGTAGTAGTACAAGTGGTAGTAGTACTAGAGGTAGTAGTACTTCAAGTAGTAGTACAAGTGGTAGTAGTACTAGAGGTAGTAGTACTTCAAGTAGTAGTACAAGTGGTAGTAGTACTAGAGGTAGTAGTAGTTCAAGTAGTAGTACAAGTGGTAGTAGTAGCACAAGTACTACCTGGCGTCCATGAGGATCTTCCCCTCCTTAAAAAAACTACTACTACCACTAGTACTACTACTTGTACTACTACCACTAGTACTACTACTACTTGTACTACTACTACCACTAGTACTACTACTTGTACTACTACCACTAGTACTACTACTACTTGTACTACTACTACCACTAGTACTACTACCACTAAAATAAGAACTATAGCTTTCCTGGCGACGTGTTAATTCAAAATCTTCTCGGGCTTCTAGCCAGGTAATAACTTGGCTTGATACCAACGTTTCGAAGAAGTGCATCTTCCTCGTCTTCAGTTCACCCTGAAGACGAGGAAGATGCACTTCTTCGAAACGTTGGTATCAAGCCAAGTTATTACCTGGCTAGAAGCCCGAGAAGATTTTGAATTACTACCACTAGTACTACTACTACTTGTACTACTACTTGTACTACTACCACTAGTACTACTACCACTAGTACTACTACTTGTACTACTACCACTAGTACTACTACTACTTGTACTACTACTACCACTAGTACTACTACTTGTACTACTACCACTAGTACTACTACTACTTGTACTACTACTACCACTAGTACTACTACTACTACTACTACTACTACTACTACTACTTCTACTACTACTACCAGTACTACTAAATATAAAAACTACTAAATAAGGTCATATTACATATTGTGAGTTAAAGCCAGGTAAAAGTGTGCTGATTTGTTGGGAGAGGTTACAAATTCTGTTTATGATCAATAGTGGATTTCGAAGTGCAAATAATATTTGCTTTAGCAGTTGTGGTTTTCTCCATCCCCTTTTTGAGTGCATATTATTTACACATATATGCAACCATCATTTGGATTCAAATATAAGCTTGCCTGTTTGATGCACGGAAAGAATGAACTTTAGCATTACGATTCTCGTTCTCCGTCCCACTTTGATGGTCAAGAGGCTTTGTGCCGTCCAGCACATCAGGAAGTTGCAGAAACACTCACTACAACAGTCCACAAAAAAGTTAAATGCCAAATCTGTAAAAGCAAAACTGTGTAACTCAGCTTTTAAACCGTTTGCAATTCCAGACTGTTTGTTGAATTTTATGCTACTAGATCGCTATACACTTCATATTTGGTGTTTTGTCTTTCAACTTCGAGAACATCCCGCCATCTGTTACTAGGATTAGAAAGCACAGTATTCTAAATAAAGAATTAACTACCTACCTTGGACTATTTGCACTATCGGCATAGATTAAAATGAGATCAATTTAGCAATACGAGTTTAATAATTGGAATAATTAGAAACAATTCTATTACTTTATTCTTGAAATAAGCTTTTGTTTATCTGAACAAAAAAAGACCTGAAATATTGCATTCACTTTATTTTCTTTACTGGCTTTTAACAATTTTTCCTGACATGTTTACTTTCTCTCTTTGTACTATGTACATAGTGTAGAGAGAAGGAATTGTATTGCACCCAAAAATTCGATACCGAAATTTCAACGGAACTATATGTTTTGGGTCCCCCTGAATCCAAAAAAAGCATTTTTAGAAAAATGTCCGTTTGTCTGTCTGTCTATCTGTCTTGTCTGTGTGACTGTGTGTTGTATGTGTGTGTGCAGCATAGCTCTAAAATGAAAAGACCGTTAAAAACCAAACTTGGTATTTATGTTTGGTATCTTCCAAGGATGTGACACGAAGATTTGCAAGAAAATCCCCCTACCCGCAACTACCCTTTACATAGAACTTTTTTCCAAAATTTTGATTTTATCAAAAATAGCTCTAACGATTTTTATTCAAGTAGATTATATTTAAGACATTTAACTGACAAATAAAATGAATTTTCTGTGAATAGCCTCTAAAACACCTCTTTATTCGCCATGTTTTTTTTTATTGATTTTGCATAGCTGGTAAGCCGTAAGGGATAGATAAATTGATACCATACAAAAAAAATAGAGCACATTAAAACATAAAATTTATGTTATATACATTTTTTTAGTAGAGTTGGTCGTTTTCCAGATATTCTTTATTTTTGGTTTTAGCTTTGAATAGCTTATTTTGACTGTCACTATAACCTATGGTGCTCCCTTATTTCGCTTCCACTTACAACGAAGCAAGTAATAAGACTATTTCTGATTTTTTTTTTTTTTTTTTTTTGATTAGCATTAAGTAAATAGAAGCATAATATTTTTAACAATAATTTGCTGCAGATATGTAAAGAAAGGCATGTGAATGGAAAATATCCATTTTTTTAATTTTCATGGTTCCCTTTAACTGGTTTTAGATGGAGACATTGATGTTTTTATCTTTGGGTGTAAGGCAGCACTATCTCCGAGCATGCAGTGAGTCAGTCACTGCAGGGATGTCTCACTTCCTTGGGCGTGGGTCGTGTGCCAGTTAATAATGTCCGGAACTGAAAGCTGCAATCCTTCAATATTTGTAGAAATTGGGGGAGTAAGTGTTTAGTTTTCGGCGAAGTCCTGCACTCATAAAATTCAATTTTCAACGTCTTCACACAGCCCGTGCAAGTATAGCAGTTACCAAGGAGTTGAAGGTTTCTTTTTAATTGCGTTGGATGCTAATTAATTACAAAGTTGCTTGCTAATATTCACTGCTATAAATATTTTCTTATTTGGCGTTAGTACGTTTTTGTTATTTGTAATATGATGATGCATACCCCTTCATATTTTGAAGTTGTATTTAAACAAATACAGATGATGCACCCTTTAGAATGTGTTACAATGAGTTTTGAGATAAATGCTGGTTTTTTAAATAGTATGTGCTAGGAAATAGGTGATTGTACGATGTTTAAAGGGCTATAGAGACCGAAATAAGGGAATGATGGTTAATTGGTAATTTTCTGTATACACAGATAGCTCTTTACTATAAAACAACCATTGTCGATTTTTTGATCAATTGCAAATGTCCCTATTCTTTTAGTTTCTGAACTATGTTTACAATCACAGACATATGCACATGACTTTTTTCCCCTAAAAATCTGGATGAGCGCTGAGAAGGTTTAACATAGGTTTATTTACAGCACTATATATTCTCTACTTACAAAAATTAGTAGGTAGAGGAAATAAAAACAAATCTTTAAGGAAAAATATCAGCAGATTCATAAACATTCAACACATACCTCGAATATAGTTAACATAAAAAAATGTTATTCGATAAAACACGAATTTTTGTTTAATAAGATTTTGTTATACCTTAACGGTTTACCAACTGTACCAGTCATTTAAAGTAAAAACCACTTAACAGGCTACTCTCAGACAAGTTAAGTTAGGTAAAGCTCATTTATCATACAGATATCTTAAATTTGTGACATTATAATAAACATCGCCATAATTTTATTTTGAATAACATAATGAAAAGGTTAAAATAAAGTTAGGCGTAGGAGTCAGACTGAAAAATTTAATGCCATAACTGGAATTTGAACCACGGATCTACCGATCTCCAGCCGATTTTTCTGCCACTGAGCTACCATGGCAACATGCCGGCATAGCATTGAATTTCTCAACTGACTCACATGTTTCCCGGTAAAACACAAGGTGATCTCAAATTATTTTGAGATAACAACCCCAATGGCGACTTACAAGTCCCAAGATTCATAGTATAGCCAATTATTATGGTCAATTGGAATTGGTTTGATTGTTTTTAATTTCTTTACATGTAATATGTACATAGAGTATAGAGGAGGTATTGCATTCCACCCAAAAATTCGATACCGAGATTTCACCGGAAATATATGTTTAGTGCCCCCCCCCCCGAGTCCAAAAAAAGCATTTTCGGAAAAAGGTCCGTATGCGTGTGTGTGCGTGAGTGTTGTAGACATGTAGAGAAAATCATGTGAATGGAACACATCAGATTGTTTTAACATTGTTCATAAAGCCCTCATAAGTACGTGGCTCCAAACATTGTCGCGATAGGTTCCGCAAATTCGGGAATGGCTCATTATTTACATTTTGTCTTTCAGCAGTTCTAAAATCTCTTAGTGTAAGTGATCAGCAACATCTTCTGGACTGTCAGATAATGGAACACTGCAAAAATGAAGTCCACTTTCAATTGTTAACACTTCTTCAAATCTTGTTTCAAACATCGAATGAAGGTCCTCCAACATTTAGGGGTTATTTTGACTCTAGGAAATGAGTAGGAAGTAAGTCCATTTATTTTACTTTTCAACTGATGTTCTGCGTTAACACTCGTGGCTGATATTCTTGATGTTGCTGTGATTTGTCCTAAAGGTATGGTTTTAAATATCTCTACCATGTCAGGACAAACTTCCTCTGCAACGTTAAACTCTCCTGCTGTGAAGGGCTTATTTGCTTCAGTTATTAATTTAACCATCTGCGACAGTATTTTATTACGACGCATATATTATTAGTTTAATCATTAGTTTATAATATTTAACATAGGAAATATATGCTCAGTGGAAAGCATCGTCAAGGCTACGGGCTTTGTTGAAAATAACAAACATTTTAATTCTTTAGGGACATAAGTAACAGCCCTTAAGAGGAAACCAGGTACTTTCCCTTTTGGAATTGGAGAAAGGGAATTTCGCTTTGTAGAACAAGGTCACGTGGGTGT
Organism: Hymenopus coronatus; assembly: GCA_030762935.1. Taxonomy (NCBI): domain Eukaryota; kingdom Metazoa; phylum Arthropoda; class Insecta; order Mantodea; family Hymenopodidae; genus Hymenopus; species Hymenopus coronatus. Next base: position 11,605,931 of record CM060889.1, on the reverse strand, counting down.
AAAATACATAAAGATCCCCGATAGTCACGTGATGACGCCACTTTACGCGCTCTTTTTCAGCCAATCAAAAAGGAGGGCAAATCTCGGACCTTTTTGTATATAAGTGATGTGCGGATAAGAACTCGGGAGACACAACGCGTAAGACACACGACACACACAACGAGGGCACAACGCATAACATATAAGGCTCATAAAGTACGCCGCGCCGTATATTGCAGAAAATCAGTGTTTTACCTGACAGCGTCATGCTGACAAACCAAAAATAATACGACACATTGGCACCGAGCATTGACGCTACTAAAGCAATCACGACACAACTTATAACGTAGCAATGTGATGGCTGGTTTTGTTATTCATTGGAACCTAGATCTTTGTGCTTTGATTGGTAGTTTAAGAAATCCACGTTTAGTTGTTGCATTTTCGTTTACGCGCAGTATTACAGAGTATGCGGCCATTATACTGCTAAAAATGGCAGTTATTAAAGTGTCTCCTAATATTATACCGTGAAAGCACTGTTAGCTGCATATGACAAATTAAACAACAAGCTTTATCACTGTGAAACACATAATAGTACTGTTCCTCCCACGAAGGATGAAATGTGTACCGTGACAGGCTGCCAGAGCTTCTCTGATCGACCTGAAGGGTTGTTTACTTGAACACGTAACTGCTGGAATAAAGATGTGTACTCTTATTGCTTGGAGCGACGTTTAGAGCAGTGAATTTTTGCCATGACCAGGTGGAATGGGGAATGGAGGTGAATGTCACTCGGTGACACTTGATGTAAAGTGTAGTTTAGGGTGGGAGATTTTCTTGAAAATCTTCGTGACGCATTCTTGGAAAATGTCAAACTTATACCAAGTTCGGTATTTAAGTTTTTTTTTTTTTTAGCTATGCTGTCCACACACACACACACACACACACACACACACACACACACACACACACACACACACAAGCACAAACAGACGGACCTTTCTCTGAAAATTCACTTTTTTGGATTCAGGGGGACCCAAAACATGTATTTCCGATTAAATTTTGGATTCGAATTTGTGGGTGAAATACAGTACTTTCTCTATACGCTATGCACATAGTACAGGTAGAGAAAGTAATAGGTGCTTAAAATAAAATAGAAAATGGGCAGTTATTTCAAATAAGACATTTTTAGGAAGTATGAAAACTTTATTTAGGTCTAACCGTTCATAAAATATTTAAATCTGAAATAATAGAATCAAAAAATGTGATGTGTTCCATTCGCATTGCTTTCTCTACATTTGTGTAACACATTATTGTTATAAAGCTTATTCTTCTATAGTTCGTGGTAATCAAAATGGTTTATTACCTGCTTACTTGTAAGTAGAAGGGAAGTAAGGGTTATACTAGGCTAAAGCGAAGTCAAATATTTTAAAAACAGTTTGCCATGTATTTGAAACCCATTTCTTTGCTTAGCCAAGAGTTGACGAATTCCTGTATGAGAAAATTTTGAAGTATTTTAAAACTAAAGCCCATAACAAGAAATATTTCGGAAATAGTCTATTCCACGAAACAAATGTATATGACATAACCTGAGAGTTTTAAGGAGATCTACATTTTTGTGAAATTTTTTGTCTATCTATTGCGGTTTACCAGTTACGCAAAATTCAGCAAAATTAAACCAAAATGAAGAGGTTTTCAGAGTCTATTCCCAGATAATTTAAGGTATATTGTAAGTATTTTAATATACTGTATTTTATTCAAAATCGTTAAAGCCATTTTTGGGAAAATGAAAATGTTCAAAATATTTTCCCAGTAAAGGGTAGTTTGGGTTAGGGGAATTTCTCTCAAAATCTTTATATCGCATCCTGTGGAAGACGTTAAACTTAACGGCTTTTCTATTTTGAGCTATCGTGTTCACAGGCACACGGAACACACATTGACCTTTTTTTATAATTTTGTTGTTGTATACAGGAGAGTCTAAAATGTCTATTTTCGATGAAATGTCGGTAGCGAATTTTTGGGTGGAGTACAATATCTTCTTTACTTATGTGCAATGTTCCAGGAAGAGAAAGTAATAATAAAAAACCAAGCAATGAATAACTTCCAATTTAAAAAAAGGAGATAGCAAAGTTAATTTCTGAGGCAAGTCTAGTTAATCAAAAGAAAATCCATTTCTCTAAAATCTCCTGTATAATTACAGCTTAGGTTTAAAGCAAGTCCTTATTAGGGCATTAAGGGTATGTATGACTGCAATTTTATAAAAAAAATCACAAAAATTGACTTTTTTATTATTCAATAAAAACAATTAAAATATTCCTGAAAATACAAATAATTAGCTACCAGACACTTTTTGAGCAAAACATTAGAATAGGAACTGTACTCGGAAAGACAAATGCAGTTCGAGCAGATCTATTCGCATCATGCAAAGTAAGAAACGAAATATTGCAGAAGAAAACCAGCAATGCAATAAGAAACACCTGGTGTGTTCCATTCACATGACTTTCTCTACATCTCTGCAATAAATTATTGTTAAAAATCTTATGCTTCTATTTACTTCATGCTAATCGAGAAAAAATTGGGGAAAATAGTCTTATTACTTGCTCCCTTGTAAGTAGAAGCAAAATAAGGGAGTACCATAGGTTAAAGTGATAGTCAAAAGCTGGTTGCTTTGCGAATAAAATTCGTTTGTTTCTATAGATACGAGTTGACAAATTCCTGTATGAGAAAAGTAAAGTTCTTTTAAAGCTGAAACCAAAAACAAGGGATATCTATAAAACCATCAGCTCCACGATAAAAATGTATCTACCATATATTGTGTGTATTAAAGTACTCTACATTTTTTGTGTAATACGTTTTTGTCTATCTCTTACGGTCTAGCATTTATGCAAAATTCCGTAAAATCCATCCAGGATAAAGGGGTCCTCAGAGGCTATTCCCAGAAACATTTCATTTGTCAGGTAAATATCCTTAATATATGATATCTTAATCAAAATCGTTAGAGCCATTTTTGAGAAAATAAAAATGTTCGAAAAAGTTCCATGTAAATGGTAGTTTGGGGGGAATATTTCTCAAAATCTTCCTGTCGCACCTCTGGAAGATACTAAACTGGAATACAAGATTTGGTATTTTATCGACTTTTCGTTTTTGAGCGTGTTCACAGACACACGGACACACTGACACACAGACTCACGGACTCACAAACTCACACGGACGTTTTCTGAAAATGTTTTTTTTTTTTATATAGGGGACCCTAAAACATATATTTCTGGTGAAATCTCGGTATCAAATTTTGCGTGGTGTGCAATTCTTCTCTATACACTATGTACACAGTATGTGCAGAGAAAGTAAAAAGGCAAAATCGCAGCAGCACAGAAGATGAAAACGAAAGCTGATGGTCCAATCTACCAACCTGGTGGAGTTTAATGTAAGCCATGCATTCAATATTTAGTTGTCTTCTCGCTATTGATATTTTCAACATTTTTCTTAATTTAAAATGCTCCTTGCGGAATAGTTTTTCTGTTACACAAATAAAATTTACTGTGTATGTTGACAGAGGTACAGCGAATAATAATTGCCCTATGTGTACTGTTAGATTTATGTAAGCATATGTTTCCATTTTCAAACATAAGGTTATGTTTTTATGACACAAAAAGCACATTCATAACTTTAAAAATCTTATTTGTTCCATTCACATGACTTTCTCTACAACTCTGCAATAAATTATTGTTAAAAAGCTTATGCTTCTACTTATTTCCTGCTAATCGATAAAAAATTAGCAGAAATAGTCTTATTACTTGCTTCCTTGTAAGTAGAAGCGAAATAACAGAGTACCATAGGTTAAAGTGATGATCAAAAGCTGGTTATAAGGAAGCGAATAACAAGACTATTTCTGCTAATGTTTCTCGATTAGCATGAAGTAAATAGAAGCATAAGCTTTTTAGCTACAGCTTGTTGCAGAGATGCAGAGAAAGTCATGTGAATGGTACACATCAGATTCTTTCTTTTTTATATGTATTTATTTTATGCTGCTTTAACGTAGTCATATCCGCCATAACATGTTTAACGGTACCATTTACAAACATTTTACATTTGTAAATACAATTTCATAAATTTAAATAAGATTATATTTCACTATACATATTTGTTGGTTTTAAGTATTTAAGTAGTATTTTGCTGTGTGTTGAATTGTCGAGAGCTTCTTGGATGTCTGGTAGATTGCAATCTGCTCGCTGCTGTTGATACTGAGGACACTCTGAGAGTAACTGGCGTAGAGTAATGGTAGAGTGACAAATGCTGCATTTAGGTTGGGCTGTTGTATTTAGTAGATGGGAATGGGTTAACTTGGTGTGTCCGACACGTAGCCTGGTGATGGCAGCCTGGTCTTTCCGTCTCAGTTTCTGCAGTGGATATAATGTTCTGGAGTTCTGTTTAATTTCGTGTAGTTTGCTAGGAAGTGATTGTGGCTATGTTATTTGCCAGAGGCCTTAACATTTTCTGGATGCATATTTTGCAACATGTTTGTGAGGTAAAGGTGTCTCTTTATGTATTGGGAATCTTGTAGTTTCCTTTGCTGCAGAGTCTACATGCTCATTACCTAAAATGCTCTGATGTGAGCATATCCACTTTAGAGCTATTTTCCTTCCTTGTTTCATTAGAAGTGTACACAATTTTTGAATTTCTTGGACTAATGTATTTATAGAGAACAGATCTTATAGCCCCTGTATGCTGGATTTAGAATCAGTGTGTATTAGGTAAGCTTCAGTTTTGTTTGTCTCGAATAAGTACAGTAATGCTTTCTTGATGGTATATAACTCGCAACTAAATATAGAGAAAAAATCGGATGTGTTCCATTCACATGACTTTCTCTACATCTCTACAACAAATTATTGTAAAAAAGTTTATGCTTCTATTTAGTTCATGCTAATTGAGAAAACATTAGCAGAAATAGCCTATTTACTTGCTTCCTTAAGTAGAAGCGAAATAAGGGAGTACCATAGATTATGGTGTTAGTCAAAAGCTGGTTGCTATGTGACTGAAGTTCCTTTGTTTGTATGGACAGGAGCTGACAAAATCCTGTATGAGAAAAGTATGTTTTTCAAAGCTGAAACTAAAAACAAGCACTATTTTAAAAACGATCAACTCCGTGAAAAAAATGTATATAACAAAAATTGTGTGTTCTATTGTGCACTACATTTTCTGTAGGGTAAGATTTTGTCCATCTCTTACGGTTTAGCAGTTATGCAAAATTCCGTAAAATTCATCCAGAATAAAGTGGTCTTCAGAGACTATTCGCAGAAAATTCAAGGTAACCATTTTATTTGTCAAGTAAATATCTTAAATATACGACATTTTAATCAAATTCGTTAGAGTAATTTTTAAGAAAATCAAGATTTTCGAAATTTTTTCCACTTAAAGGGTGGGGGGATTTTCTTGAAAATCTTCGTGTGGCAATCTTGGAAGATACCAAATTTAAATACCAAGGTGGGCTTTAACGGTCCTTTCGTTTTTGTGCTATGCTGCCCACAGACATACACAGACACACATACTCACAGACAGACAAGACACAAACAAGGACATTTTTGTAAATATTTTTGTTTGTTTCAGGGAGTATCAAAACAGGTATTTCCGGTGAAATCTCGATATCGAATTTTTGGGTATAACACAATACCTTCTGTTTACACTATAGAGAAAGCAAAAATTAGTTTGGAATTTAAAACGTTCACTCACAATGTCCTTAATGCTATTTCTGTAGCAATGATGTCCGCAGTAGTCTGTATACCTATTTTGATTAAATGGCCTAGGATTGAATGAGCTGTATAAACAAGGGTGGCTTGTTTATCAAAAGGAAATGAACCAGGGCGTCTCGTGGTTAATGTTCTATGCTAAAATGGAGCCCATTCCCATCCTAGGTTCTGGGAGAACAGTGCCCACAATGGCACAGATCAATAATCATGCAGACCGGTTAGTGAGCGACAAAAATCAAGACACGTTTTAAACACCTTACCTCTTTTGCCAATAAATGCATAAAAAATCTGATGTGTTCCATTCATATACTTTCTCTACATCGCTGCAAAAAAGTGTTGTTAAAAAGCTTATGCTTCTATTTACTTCATGCTAATCGAGAAAAAATTAACAGAAATAGCCTTATTACTTGTTTCCTTGTAAGTAGAAGCGAAATAAAGGAGTACCATAGGTTAAAGTGATAATCAAAAGCTGGTTGCTATGTGACTGAAGTTCCTTTGTTTTTATGGGCAGGGGTTGACAAATTCCGGTATGAGAAAACTATAAGTTTTTTAAAGTTGAAATCAAAAGCAAGGAATATCTCAATACCAATTAACTTCATGAAAAAAATGTATATTACATAAATTATGTGTTTTATCGTGATCTACATTTTTGTATTATATATTTCTGTCTATCTCTTACGGTTTACCAATAATGCAAAATTCAATAAGAATCATCTGGAATGAAGAGGTCTATTAAGGTTATTCCCAGAAAATTCAAGATATGCCTTTTATTTGGCAAGTAAGTAAGTATCTTAAATATTAGAGATTTTAATCAAAATCGTTAGACACATTTTTAAGAAAATCAAAATTCTCGAAACTCTTTCCAAGTAAAGGGTAGTTTGGGGTGGGAGGATTTTCTTGAAAACCGTCGTGTCGCATCGCTGGAAGATACCAAACTTGAATACCAAATTTGGTATTTCACGGTCTTTTGGTTTTTGAGCTATGCTGCCCACAGGCACACACAGCGGACATTTTTCTAAAAATGCTTTTTTTTGGATTCAGGTGGTCTTAAAACATATATTTGCGGCAAAATCTTGGTATGAATTTTTGAGTGCAAAACAAAACCTTCTCTATATACTATTTACTTATACTTATAGAGAAAGTAAAAAGTAAATAATTAGCATAAAATGACCGGTAGAAAATAACAATGTTACAAATTTCTGATTGAGTAATTAACGCCATTTCTCAGAGTTACACATCTTATGGAAAAACGACGAAAGTTTTCATAAAAGGGAGACAGATAAATGATAATAATAGAAATAAACAGTGTAGCGACTGAAGAATTCACTATATTTAAAGGAATTAAATAAAAGTATAATTTCTTTAGAGTATCCTTAATTTATTTACATAAAATTATGATGAATGAAAAAATGTTTAAAAAGGGGTAAGCGTAATATCCCGGATTTTATAAAAACCTAAAATTCTACGATGATATAGTTTTAATATTCGAAATAAAAGTGTTTGTGTGTCAAATGGTATGAATTGAAGCTATTAGAAATAAAATGAAAAGGAGTTGTATTCCACTAAAGTGAACTTTAATTGGTAATGTAATATTTTATATTACCAAACAAAATTAGCCTTTAAACATATCTATGAGAGCCGTAAAAGTAAAAAAAGATATACAAGCATACCACATAGTAATACTGTAGAACTAAACCAATAGAGATAGTAACATATTTCAATGGTTGGCTATCTAACATTTATGAATCAAGAAAATAATCTTTGACAGAAGAAATTTTAATTTTTTGTGCTGTGAAAAGGAAATACAACAGAAAAGAGATAGAAATTCAGGTACTAAAGATATATCTATAACCAATAATAGAAACTCAATATTTTGAGAATGAAGGTGTACTCATATTTAGGAAGAATGTTTTAAACCAGGGTACCAAACAAAAGCAAATGTTAAAATGCTGATGTAATAATCTAATTCATAAGAATTGTCTGCGCATAATCCTGTTAAAATTAAAGATGAGGGAACTAAAAAAAGCCTAACTCGGAGAGGACTCTTATTTTCCATCACATAAAGGTGTGAGAAAATGTGAAGGAAGGAAGATGAACCGAATATTAAGAAATATAAAAAGAAAGAAGAGGAAATATACAGGCCGTTTCAAAACGACCCCAAACGAAGATAGCAGTCGATTAGCCTACACTTTGACTTGATGCCGGTACTTTCAAACTTTTCTATTTAAAGTTTTATGTGTGTTTAAAAATCACCACATTTGGGATTAGGCAGCGAAGGAGCAACGGTTGTCATACGCCACATCCACTAAGGTGACTTGTCCCGCGCCGGCGTGTCTATCAAACCACGCCTACACCACGCGATTGGGAGCTTCGCTACCAACCGGCATCTGTCTTGTAGTGGGCCAGGCTCGTGACATCTGGTTATGTAGGACTGCCTAATCCATGGTGATTTTATGGCAGTTTTTGTTTGTGCCAAATTTAGAGCTGAAAATTATATGCACGTATCACGTACGGAATGACCAACAAGGTCCACATCTTCGTTTGGTGTCGTTTTGAAACACCCTATTTAAAGAAAGAAGGATAAAGGCAGAAAGTGCAGTATATGAAAAGTCTGTTAAGAAGAATTCGTTATTATTACTATTGTTATTTTATTGCTTTAATTTTATAATTGGAAAACTGTAAACCACAGTGATGATGATTGCAGAGAATGGCAGAATTTGTGTCACACTAATCCAATTATTGCCTATCGCATTCACACGTGTGAATGGAATTAAATAAAGCAAAGGTGTTTTAATCTCATGAACATTTCCTTCACACATATCATACACTCTAAGAATTCGTCTATATTTGACAGAATACAAAGCACTATCATCTTAAGTGGTCGGAAATCAACACTTCAATTGGAAGCTATACGAATGTCAATGCTGTTGTTCATTAAAAGTTGATCAGTAAATTTTTAGAAAATAATATTGTACTTTGATATATGTTCTTTTGAAAGTAAGAGGAACAAATATATGATCATTAAATAATAAAGTAAGCGTTTTTTCAGACACTCTACATTGCACGAGAGAATCAAGAAATGATGCAGCCAGACGCTGCAAAACTTGATCTTCTTTTCTCAAACACGTGACATATTCGGTACAAATCTTCTTGCTCATTCGGCTAAGTTCAGCAGCAGGAATTCTTGCGATTTCTTGCAAGATGTAACTCCATAAATAAAAGTCACAATTAGTTATCAAACAGCTCTCTTATTTCAGTTAATGATTCCGTTACCATGTTGGTCCCAAAAAGATTCCGCAAGAGCATTCTTCGTTCACTACAGAAACTTAGTGATAATACAATACAAGAAATCACAAGGATTTCTGCTGCTGAGCAAGGGAGTACATCTTACATAATGAAAGTGAGCTACAGAATATAATATTAACAGTTGAATCAGATAAAATTACGCCTTTAAACCTCCTAATGTAAAAAGAAAAAAAAAAAATCTAATGTGTTCACTGCACATGATTTTCTCTACATCTCTGTAACAAATTATTGTTAAAAAAGTCTTATTACTCTGTTTCTGCGAAATAAGGGAGTACCATAGGTTAAAGTGATAGTCAAAAGCTGGTTGCCATGTGACTGAAGTTCCTTTGTTTGAGTTGACAAATTCCTGCATGAGAAAAGTACAAGTTTCTCAAAGCTGAAACCAAAAACAAGAAATATCTAAAAAATGATCAACTCCACGAAAAAAATGTAGATTACATAAATTGTGCGTTTCAACGTGCTCCACTGTTTTTGTGTGGTAAGTTTCTGTCCATCTCTTACGGTTTTTCAGTTATGCAAAAATTCTGTAAAATTCATCCAGAATAAAGTAGTCTTCAGAGGCTATTCCCAGAAAACTCAAGATATACATTTTATTTGTCAAGTGAATATGTTCAATAAATGATATTTTAATCAAAATCGTTATAGACATTTTTAAGAAAATCAAAATTTTCGAAAAAGTTCCATTTAAAGGGTAGTTGCGGGTGGGGTGATTTTCTTGAAAATCTTCGTTTCGTATCCTTGGAAGATACCAAATTTAAATACCAAGATTGGAATTCTACGGTCTTTTCGTTTTTGAGCTATGCTGTCCACAGACACACAAACGGACCTTTTTCTGAAAATGTATTTTTTTTATTCAGGGAGACCCAAAACGTATATTTCCGGTGAAATCTCGGTATCAAATTTTGGGTGGAATGCAATACCTTCTCTATACACTATGTGCCTAGTAAACCTAAAGCTCACATTGATACAGAAGTTCAACTTTTACAGCGTTCACTACAAGACGAGGCTTTAATTGTTTCTCTCCCGGTACCACTTTCCTGGCGACTATCGGCTCTCTGCATGGTAGCACTATTTCTATCGTCCTTCTGAAGGATATTCTGAATGCGCAAGCCAACCGCTAAAAGGCCTTAACGACAATCTTCTGAGGTCCCTAATGACTTCACTTATTGGTGGAAGTTGTGCTTGCGGTGACCAATGCTTCAGCAGATGCTGCATATTTGGTGTCCTGGCGTCTCTCCGATAGCGTCCTGGCGTCTCTCCGACAGCGAAGCTGCTTTGAGATGATGTCTCAAAACTTTCCGACTCGTGTGTTAATTTTTTTGAATTTCTATAACAATAAAGCAATTTAATCGTGAAAAGTCGTTTAACCCTTTGTTGCTTGTCGGAAACTATAAGTTTCGCTTGTTTTTTGTCCAAATATACAAATAGGGTTGTACTCTAGGATTAAATTAATGTTATACTAACCTTCAACCATAAACGACAAGTAATAAGACTGTTTTTATTCTAAAATATATACAGTTTTTACCCTAAATTTGCAGTGATTTTTTTTAAATAAATAAAAGAGCAAATCGACATAACTACAGTCAAATGTGGCCCCATTAACTTCCAAGCTTCACACCGATTATTTTACTTGGGCTCTCCCCGTTATTTTCTACAGTCACTGGGATTTGAATTTGCAAAATTTGGCTTTTAAAAGATGGCCAGTTCGTTACCTATTACCTAACACTCATGGTCATTTGAACTTCTTTTTGGGCAGTGCCTTTGGCAGCATTATGAAAACTGATGAAGCAGATTTTAAACTTTTAATTGGGAAGAAAAATATTAATAAAGAATCCACATTTATTTTTATTTCTATTTTCTCTCTTCTTTTATATAATAATTTTATAGGTTTATTCCCAAATATTTTTACTAGAACTCCGATATTAAACTTGAAAAAGGCATATGTAGTGTACTAGTGCAGGCAACTAAGGGTTACAGCTGCATTATCAATGTGACTTATGATTGGTGGGTCAGAAGTGACATGTACCCATGCAGCTTGAGTTTCAACGCTAAAGCTTCTTTATTAATGTTGCTGGTCTGCTTATGTATCAGATACCTAGCATAATCATTTTCTGTTATTGCTAATTCTTTAGTAACCTTCAGAATATATGATAACGGAGCAAATGAAACGTTCGGCAACTAAACTGTATCTATCTATTCAAGAGGGCAACATACGGTGTTTTTCCATGGGAAGGCAAGCTTTTATTAACTCACAAATATTAAGTCATTACACCCAAAAGCCAAATCCAGATGTCTTCAGTTCCGTCTTGGTAGTGAGTGGAATTTCTATTACGTTCGAACTTGGCCTTAAATTCCCTACTTTGCTCCTAAAAAACGCAAGTTATTTATCTTTATGTTTTTTCTTAATTGGTTATTATGTGTCTTGTACCAGATTTTAAGATTTATTCGGCATTTAGCGAATAAATGCCTGACGTCATTCTAAGTTCAGTGAGCCTCTGGTCTCAAAAGTGGACGAGCGGAATTGAACCTTGGACCACATGTCTTTCTGACCTCGTAAACAAGTAGATTGGACGGTGTAGGAATGTTTTTCACTGGGAAATTTTGGGCGTTCTTTTCACCTGATATGGAAGTGACCACAAAACAAAGAATTTGTATGGTGGAGTGCTACTTCCAAACTGGAAGAATAGTTCACCTAACAGCTGCGATTGCGAGTGTTCGAGACGAAAGTGAATGTTCCAAATTGAAAAGGTCCCATTGCACTACGGTGACCTCGAAACTGTTGACATCCAGCACTTTCACCCACTGTTGCTAGTCCTCTGCAATATGCAATGTGTGATAATCTCGCTACCTAGCTTTGACATTCAAATCCCACTATGGCATTGAATTTTTCAGTCTGACACTACCTATCCAACTCCTATCCTACACACGGCTTGTGTGAAAAAACAATTAATCCAATACCAATTGACCATAATATTTGGCTATACTATGAATGCTGGATCTAAAGTACTTACAACATTGTAAGTCACCATTGAGGTTATCCCAAAATAATTTGAGATCACTTTGTATGGTTTACCGGGAAACGTGCGAGTCAGTTGTGAAACTCAATAACTCCATGGCACGACAGCTCACGGGGAGCCTTGGCCTACCGCCCGGCCGCTGCGTCCCCCATCTCGGTCCACTACAGACGTCATGGATGGGGTGCAGTATTGGAGGGTGAGACGTGGTCAGCGCCTCGAGCCCCTCCCGGCCGGTTAATGCGGTCCTCACGACCTGGAGCCGCTACTTCTCCATCAAGTAGCTCCTCAATTGGCCCCCCAGGGACCTCACGAGGCTGAGTGCACCCCGGTCCAGGTCTCCCAGCGGGGGAAAAATCCCCACGCCGGTACTGGGGATCGAACCCAGGTCTCCCGCTTGGTAGGCAGCTGCGCTACCACCGCGCTAAGGAGGCGACCTGTGAAACTCAATGCTATGCCAAAATGTTGCTATTGTAGCTTCAGGCTTGCATATTAATGCAATACCAATTGACGTCATGTTCCGACAAATGACTGACGACAAGGCTGAATAAATCTGAACAACCTATATAAGTGATTTTTTCGAGTAAATCACACAGTTGATTGCATAATATAAAATAAAGGAGACAGAGATGAGTATTGTACTTTCTTAACACAAATCCATATTTAACATAATGTTCGTTAAATTAAGAAACGATTTTTACTTTCGATAGCTTTTACTTTCACATGGATGTTTTGAATTGTTTTCACTAATGCCTTATTTTGGAACAAGCTTGCAACTTTCTTTTATTTTAGTTATTTTAGATTTACTCGTAGATCGTTTAAAAATACTCTGTGATGTCTCGTGACTGTCGCCAATTTCGTCGATTTATTAATGATGAACGACAGTAAATAAGTAAAGAGTTCAAACTTGCATAAAAAAAGCCAAAAATATTACTGTATACTATTAAACAAGTCAGTAAAATATATCTGGAGACGCTACTATTGTTTTCGGTTTTGTAATACTTCAAACACTACTAACAATAAAGGACACGTGTTGGAAGTAGACTGTAGGGCCATGGGGAAAGATATTCTCGAAAACCAAATACAATGCCAATTCTCTTTGGCAGAAAGTTAAATGAGTTCCATTCACATGACTTTCTCTACATCTCTGTAACATATTATCGTTAAAAAGTTTATGCTTCTATTTGCTTCATGCGAATCGAAAAAAGCTATATAGTCTTATTACTTTCTTCCTTGTAGGTAGAAGCGAAATAAGGGAGTACCATTATTTAAAGTAATAGTCAAAGCTGGTTGCTATGTGAATGAAGTTCCTTTGTTTGTACGGATAGAATTTGACAAATGCCTGTATGAGAAAATTATAAGTTTTTCAAAGCAAAAACCAAAAACAACGAATATCTCAAAAACGATCAACTCCACGAAAAAAACTCACATAACATAAATTGTGTGTTTTAACGTGCTCTACATATTTTTTATCTTAAGTTTTATCCATCTCTTACGGTTTAGCAGTTATGAAAAATTCCGTAAAATTGATCCAGAATAAAGTAGTCTTCAGAGGCTATTCCAAGAAAATTCGAGATATATACTTTATTTGTCAGGTAAATATTTTTAATATACGATATTTTAATAAAATCGTTTCAGCCATTTTTGAGAAAATTAAAATTTTCGAAAAAGTTTCATGTAAAGGGTTGTAGGGGTTGGGGGGGATTTTTCTCAAAATGTTCGTGTAGCGTCCCTAGAATATACTAAACTTAAATACCAAGTTTGGTGTTTTACCGACTTTTCGTTTTTGAGTTATTTGTTCACAGGCACACGGACACATGGATACACGGACCTTTTTCTGAAAATGTTTTTTTTGATAAAGGGGACCTTAAAACTAATATTTCCGGTGAAATCTCGGTATCGAATTTGGGTGGAATGCAATACCTTCTCTATACACTATGTATATAGTAGGTGTAGAGAAAGTAAAAATATACTAGAAATGCCGTACTTGTGGTCGTGCTTTCTAGTCTATATAATGACTTTTGCATTTACTGTACCATTCATGTAATCTGACAGAAGTTATATTCCGAAAAGAGGTGTATATACCCTTTTAAAGTAATGGATTCATTTTTACACTGATATAACCTTTTAGTAGTGTATACAATAAGTTTGAATTGTAGATTTTGAAGAGAATGCATATAAAATGCTCCAACAAATTCATTGATTTGTGCGAACAAAAAAACGTAGGGGAACAAATTATACGGTACATAGTAAAATAAGAGAGTATAGCTTAGTGTTTCAGTTCCATTATACATTTTAATTAAAGGTCATATTTTTGCTCGTTGCCGAGATCCATAGATTATAATTCCATTGTTATATCTGTTAATCAAAATGTTATAATTGAAAACAAGAGAACTTCTGTAATGCAAACTGTTAGCTATAAGCATGGCCTAAAATTAGTCACATATGCTTGATATTACATGGAAAATAATGGCCAATTTAATCAAGTTTATCTTTGAACTTTCACTGCTTAATATGTTGGTCAGGTTCTTTCGAGTTCATTGACCACATAAATTGGGTTTATCACATTATTTTCGTTGGTTTTTTATTAAAATAGAAAGGGAATAAAATACTGACCATTTAATACAGATACAATAGATATTTTAAATATATCTAATTATTCCTGAATTGCAACTGATTTAACTTTGGACATACTGAATTACTCCACCTTTAAATTTTGGGTACTGTTATAAGCATATAAAATAAAATATCAAATAATATCAAAAACGTTATAAAAGCTAGTAGGTGCTTAGAAACATTCATAATTCGTTCATATATTTCTTTTGCCTCATTAAAAAAATTGCAAACTCTATATATATATATACATATATATACACACACACACACACACACACACACACACACACACACACACACACACACACAACTGAAACCATCAGGCTCCATACATGCAGAAGGCCCACAAATCGATGGAAATAAAGATAATATTGGAGATGTATATCACTCTTAAATTGCAGGAGCACATACCACATGCTCGCAAATTATATAAAAAGAGAAATTGTACATAATATTACTAGCTTACAGAAAGAGAGGGAAAATAATTTTTAACGTTCAAGAGTAGAAATATGTATAAATGCAAGTTGTAACTGAGGTAATTAGGCGAGGCGGGCTAGCTTAATTCCAGGTATAAGTTCACCAAACACCACATGCTAATGAGCACAGGGTTTAGGCTCAAGGATGCATGATAGAAAAGAACAGACATATAAAGTCGTGAGAGAGGAATAGTGACTTGTCTTCCAAGTAGCACAGGGAGTTGGAAAAACAGACAAATAAAGAATATTGTTAAAGTGAGAAGGAAATACTGGGTATTTCCAACGCGTCATGTGCATGCACACTTTATTCTCATAACTTGTAAGGTGATGCTATTTAAGATCCAATAAGAGCTGCTGTTACATTTATGGCGCGAAAGTTAGCGTCACCCAGGTTTAGTATTTAAGGAGAAGCAGATCTAGCCTGCTGAGCCGCCTGTTTAAATCTATAATATAAATAAATTAATGGTGTAAGGGAATATGCAGTGTTTTTGTTTTTAATATATTAGCCTCACCCCTGAGATACGTGCAATTAGGAAATTAAGAGTGGAGCCTCGGAGCTGAGCATAGCAACAAAACCTTGAAGAGTTCTCGTTATTGTTGATAATGATGACTCATTTAAATCCAAACAGTCTATAGTGATCTGCATCTCACTGGAAGTGAGGGTTAAAGGTTATTCGTTATGGTCTAGTGACCTTCTTCGTTGTCTTTACCTCATGAATAACGAATAATTCACTCCTTAGCCCAATGCACCATTTACAGGGATCTTCGAATGGAAGAAAGCCCCGGAATAGATTATTTCCTTTGTGTCAAACCAGAGGAATTCACATAATATAGGAAAATAGCCTCTTGGAAAAGGTTAAGGACATCTTTCTGTGAAAATTCATCAAAAAGTGCAAAAAATGACCAAAAGAAAGTATGGCTTACTTAAATAATGTAATGCTTGTGGTTCAACTTCCTGTTGTTTTTAATACCATGCGGCGCTTTAAACCATATCATGTGACGATTTAAATAGATGACTGTAAGTGGGTGTGTGCTTTAAATTTTTCACTATGGTGAAAAATCTTATATGTTCCATTCACATGACTTTCTCTACATCTCTGCAACAAATTATTGTTAAAAAGCTTATGCTCCTATTTACTTCAAGCTAATCGAGAAAAAAAAAAAAAATAGCAGAAATAGTCTTATTATATGCTTCCTTGTAAGTAGAAGCGAAATAAAGTAGTACCATAGGTTAAAGTGATAGTCAAAAGCTGGTTGCTCTGTGACTGAAGTTCCTTTTCTTGTATGCACAGGAGTTGACAAATTCCTGTGTCAGAAAAGTATAAGGTTTTTGATAGCTGAAACCAAAAACAAGAAATATCTCACAGACAATCAACCCCAGGAAAAAAATGTATATACCATAAATTGCGTGTTTTAAAGTGCTCAACATTTGTTGCGTGGTAAGTTTTTGTCTATCTCTTACGGATTAGCAGTATCTAAAATTCCGTAAAATTGACCCAGAATAAAGTAGCGTTCAGAGCAATTCCCAGAAAATTCAAAATATACATTTTATTTGTCGGGTAAACGTCTTTAATATACGGTATTTTAATCAAAATCGTTGGAGCCATTTTTTAGAAAATCAAAAGTTCCATGTAAAGGGTAGTTTGGGGTTAGGGGATTTTTCTCAAAACCTTCGTGTCGCATTTCTGGAAGATACTAAACTTAAATACTAACTTTACGGACACACGGACAGACTGACACACGGACACACACATGGACCTTTTTCTGAAAATATTTTGGATACAGGGGACCCTAAGACATATATTTCAGTTGAAATCTTGGTATCAAATTTTTGGGTAGAGTGCAATACTTTCTCTATACATTATGTACATAGTACGTGTAGAGAAAGTAAAAATCCAAAATTAGGTTTTCACCAATAACATTTGCACCGGAGGAAAGCAATAACGGGGGAAACAGGAGAATCCGGAGAAAATCCGCCCCTGCTCCACTTTGAGCACCATTAATTTCACATGCGGTCACTTGGGATAGAACCCAAGGTGAGATGTGAGTGGTCTAACCACTCGGTCACAGCACGGCCCTCCACATTATAAAGGCTTCAAAACAGAATCCAACTGAAAATGGATTTGAAATATCATCTTCTGACTTGAGATGAACTGTAGTATACTTCCACATACTATCGAGGGGGTGAATTTGGGTAATGTGAGAGATTTATATTCGGGAGCTCAATAATTGGTGTTTATGAACACTTTATCTTTACAACAAATTCCAATGTTAATAAAAAAATATCATTCACTTGTTCATATAAGTCACTCTTTTTAAACACTATGATATACACTCCAGTTAGATAAAGTTAATATTAAACATTTTATTTTATTGTAAGTACTTTTAGATAATCTACAATAACTCCGAGCTATTGCAAGGCAATGATCAGAATTCTAACATTTCTCTTATTAGGCTTAAGTTTATTATTACTTTCTCTAGTCCCGTATGTACAATGTACATAGGGATAGAGAAATATTGAATTCCACCCAAATATTCGATACCGAGATTTCACTGGAAATATATGTTTTGGGCCCCCTGTTTCCAAAATAAAAAAAAATTCACAAAAAGGTCCTGTGTGTGTGTGTCAGTGTGTCCGTGTGTCTGTGAACACGATAACTCAAAAACGAAAAGTCGGTAAAGCACCAAACTTGGTATTTAAGTTAAGTATCTTCCAGGGATGCGACAAGA
Source organism: Hymenopus coronatus (assembly GCA_030762935.1). NCBI lineage: Eukaryota > Metazoa > Arthropoda > Insecta > Mantodea > Hymenopodidae > Hymenopus > Hymenopus coronatus. Next base: position 11,588,072 of record CM060889.1, on the reverse strand, counting down.
AGATTTTGAGAAAAATCCCCTTACCCCAAACTACCCTTTACATGGAACTTTTTTCGAAAATGTTGATTTTCTAAAAATTGGCTCTAACGATTATTATTAAAATATGTATATTAAAGATATTTAGCTAATAAATAATATGTATATCTTGAATTCTCTGGGAATAGCTTCTAAAGACCTGTTTATTCTGGATGAATTTTGCTTAATTTGGCATAACTAGTAAACTGTAAGAGATAGACAAATACTTATTATACAAACAATGTAGATCTTGTTAAAATACATAAGTTATGTCATATACATTTTTCTCGTGGAGCTTACCGTTTTCAAGGTATTCAGTGTTATTAGTTTCAGTTGTGAAGTACTTATCCCTTTCTCTGACAGGGGTGTGCGGTTTTCTTTTGTTCTACTCCTGGCCAAGAAAAAAGCGATTTATAATGACAATCGCATAGCGACAGCTTTTAAAACATTTGACTATTGCTTTAGTCTAGTGTATTCCCTTATTTTTCCTACTTATAAGGAACTAAATAATAAGAACATTGTGCTAACGAGTACCTCAATTAGCAAGATGCAGAAAGAAGAATAATCTTATGTCAGAAGTTTGTAGAACAGCTAGAGAAAGTCATGTAAGTGTAACAATCAGGGTTTCTTTTTACTTTCTCTACACACCGGAAATATATTTTTTGGGGTTCCTTGTATCCAAAAAAAAAAAAAGCATTTTTAGAAAAAGTTCCGTGTGCGTGTGGGTCCATGTGTCCGTGTATCTGTGAATACGATAACTGAAAAACAAAAAGTCGGTAAAATACCAAACTTGGTATTGAAGTTTAGTATCTTCCAGCGATGCGACACGAACATTTTGAGAAAACTCCCCCCGCACCACAAACTACCCTTTACATGGGACTTTTTTCCAAAATTTTTATTTTCTTAAAAATGGCTCTGACGCTTTTGATTAAAATATTGTACATTAACGATATTTACTTGAAAAATAAAATGTATATCTTGAATTTTCTGGGAATAGCCTCTGAAGACTACTTTATTCTGGATGAATTTTAACAAAGTTTGCATAACTGCTAAACCTTAAGAGTTGGACAAAAACTTACCGCACAAAAATGTAGAGCACGTTAAAATACACAATTTATAATATATGCATTTTTAGCGGTGTTCATCATTTTTTTAGATATTCCTTATGTTTGTTTTCATCTTTAAAAACTTACGCTTTTCTCATACAGGAATCTGTGAACTCCTGTCCACGCAAACAAAGGAACTTCAGTCACATAGTAACCAGCTTTTGACTATCAATTTAACCTATGGTACTCCCTTATTTCGCTTCTACCTACAAGAAAGCAAGTAATAAGAATATTCCTGCTAATTTTTTCTCCATTAGCATGAAGTAAATAGAAGCATAAGCTTTTTAACAATAATTTGTTGCAGAGATGTAGAGAAAGTCATGTGAATGGACATCAACATTTTTAAGATATGAAATATTTGTCCTAAAATCCTTCCACATAGCGATTTTCACGCCTAGTGTTGGTTGCTTCACCACAGTTTACTGCCATCAATATTTACTGGAATTGTTCAAACTAAAATAAGGCCTCTGTTTACCAATATAGGCGTTTAGGTCACCCAGTAGTATTTAGTATAACGTTTAATTTCTAGTAAGGGAAGTACTATATGCCTCTATTACCTTCTAGGAGGTAAGAAAGAACACCATTTCCTAATGTATATCTCTATTAGCACGACGTGGACAAACGAATAATCTTTTTTAAGGAAAGTTTATTTGTGGAGCAGCTAGAGAAAGTCATATGAATGGAACATCAGATTTTTGTAAAACAATTCTGATTGCACTGCTTTGTTAATATTGAAATAAATTGAATAAATACATTGTAAGATACATATTATTTTAAAAAGCTTATGCTTCTATTACCTCATGCTAATTGAGAAAAATCAGTAGAAATAATCTTAAAACTTGCCTCCTTGTAAGTAGAAGCGAAATAAGGGAGTACCATAGGTTAAAGTGATAGTCAAAAGCTGATTGCTATGTAAGTGATGTTCCTTTGTTTGTATGTTTACGAACTGACAAATTCCTGTATGAGAAAACTCCAAGGTTTTCAAAGCTGAAACAAATAACACGGAATATTTAAAAAACGATCAACTCCAGGAAAAAAATATATATATGTATATATAACATAAATTATGTGTTTTAACGTTAAAACCGTAAGAGATGGACAAAAACCTACCACACAAAAAATCATAAAGCTGAAACAAATAACACGGAATATTTAAAAAACGATTTTTTGTGTGGTAGGTTTTTGTCCATCTCTTACGGTTTAGCGGTTATGTAAAATTTCATAAAATTCATCCAGAATAAAGTAGTCTATTCCCAGGAAATTTAAGATATTCATATTATTTGTCAGGCAAATACCTTTAATATACCATATTTTAATCAAAATCATTATACCCTTTTTTAAGAAAATCTAAATGTTCAAAAAGAGTTCCATGTAAATGATTGTTGGGGGTGGGGGAATTTTCTTGAAAATCTTCGTGTCGCATCCTTGGAAGAAACCAAACATAAATACCAGGTTTATTTGGTATTCAACGGTCTTCTCGTTTTTTATCTATGCTGCCCACACATGGACGTTTTGTAAAAATGCTTATTTTTGGATTCATGGGGACACTAAACATGTATTTCCGGTGAAATCTGGGTATCGAATTTTTGGAATGCAATACCTTCTCTATACATTGTGTACATAGTACGTGTAGGGAAAGTAAAAGTTAGAATGCATTTGTTGAATTGAATCTCTGAACTGCACATAAAAACTTTAAACTGTGGCGGGGAACCTTTCTGTAATTAGAATTATTGCATATCCCCTACAGTCCGGAATTAATCATGCATGTGGGAGTGTATGTTTAACGATATAAAATGATTAACCTAATGGCTATAACCTACAGACAATATGGGTTGTTTCACAAGTCTAAGTCCCCGATATGAACATAAAAGATAAAGTGGGGTATACAAATGAAATAATTATAACAAGAAGAAGAAGGCTTTAAAGGGAGATATTTCAATAACTTTGATTACTGAATTAGTATATCTTTAAAAAAAGTAATCTGTAGAATTAATTATTTTTTTCATAATGCTTTTATTTGTAAAACTACCCTTAGTCTTAAGTTAATTTTGCCTTTTCCTATTACAATACTCTGATATTTATGCACATTATATTTAACCAAAAGCTGAGATGGGTGAAAATTTTTAAAAGTGTGAAAATGTAATTTTGAGAAAACTATGTTTTATAAGATAATATGTATGGGAAAGGGTTTATTATGCAAGATTTAAGCAAGCCTAGAGCAGCTAAATATTGGTTCTCTATAAACTCCCCAAGTTTTTAAATACATTTTGCTATAAAAAAGAAATTCCGAATTTGTAGCCCTCCGTTGTCTAATGGGTACCATGCTAACTTCATATACCCAAGGTCGCGGGTTCAAACCCGGCGGAAGGTGATGGATTATTTCGGGGGTTAAAGAGCGTCCATAAATAAAACGCCAGTTTCCTTAATACCCTCAGAAAGGGTATGAAGTGAAGCCAATCATAGGAGACCACATGCTGGGTGCTGACAGGGCACAGACTTATGCGGAAGTCCCTAATTGTTTGATTAATATGTATTTATGTTGGCGCCAGGAGCGAAAACCACTAATGGGGGTCGGTGAGGTTAGGAGAGCGACCCCAACATCGAAAATAACATTCCCATATCGTCCGGTATGGTAGCTAGGATAGCTGGCTTTCCAAGACCCCGAGATCATTTTAGCACATTTCAACAATTTCTTTTACCGTCCAATATGACCAACGACTTAAAGGGCGTTAAGCTATAAAAAAAAAAAAAAATCACAAAGCGCATGCATCCGCGTGCTACTTACCGGTAGATACTGTCACACATCAAGTATTCAGAGGCACTTGAAATACTTAAAGAAATGACATGACAAGGTGACTACGGGAAACTACTAATAACCTCAACTTAGTGTGCGCGGTCGACGGGGATCGAACTCGCAATCTCCCGAATGTGAGTGGCATTCGTCCCGCTGCGCCACCTCGTTCATTATTGCACTTGTTAACAACAATAACCAACGACAGCAACCCTACAGTCAACAGTCTGTGTAATGAAAGCGTTGATACCAAATACAAAAAACAAAAAAGAAAAATAAATAAATAAAAAGGTAATTCAGCATGAATGCTCTCCTATCATGACTGGTTAATGACACAGGTGGTGTTCGGCTGCGTGTTATCGTTTAATTTCAGTTGTAATTACCAGAGTAGTCTGAAGCAAAACTGGGAAAAGTTTCTTAATTAATGTCGTCGCTATGAGATACCGCTGGTATTTTTTCAGGCCTGCTCAGTTGAGCGTGAATTTCAAGTGTGAGTTTCTCCCTTTTAATTAGAAACTTATAATGCAAACGACCCGACCAACGCACGCCAGAGACGATAACATGAATCTATTAATAATGTTTTACAATATTCACATTTGTTTTTATATGTGCGTGTTTCAAACAATGTTTTGCTGCGTTATTTCGCTCACCCATATACAAGATCAGGGTCGTTTGCCAGATTGTTCTATATAATACACCAAAATGTACATTTACTTTCCACCCACACTTCTGCATGTAAATATTTGTAATACAACAACTAGATCTAATATCTCAAACAACGAATTAGCCCAAGCTCTATTCTATATTTACTTTCCCTGTACGTACCATGTACATAGTAAATAGAGAAGGTATTGCATTTTCACTTTTCTGCATGTAAATATTTGTAATACAGCAACTAGATCTAATATCTCAAACAACGAATTAGCCCAAGCTCTATTCTATATTTACTTTCCCTGTACGTACCATGTAGAGAAGGAATTGCATGGCACCCAAAAATTCGATAACGAGATTTCACCGGAAATACATGTTTTGAGACCACCTGAATCCAACAAAAGCATTTTTAGAAAAATGACCACATGTGTGAATATGTGTGTGTGCCTGTGGGCAGCATAGCTCAAAAACGAAAAGACCATTAAATACCAAACTTGGTATTTAAGTTCAGTATCTTCCAAGGATGCAACACGAAACTTTTCAAGAAAATGCCCCCACCCACAACTACCCTTTACATTGAAAAAGTTTTGAAAATTTTGATTTTCTTAAAATAGGCTCTAACGATTTTGATTAAAATATCGTATATTAAAGATATTTACCTGAAAAATAAAATGTTTATCTTGAATTTTCTGGGAATAGGTTCTGAAGACTACTTTATTTTGGGTCAATTTTACGGAATTTTGCATAACTGCTAAACCGTAAGTGATGGACAAAAGCTTACTACACTGTAAATGTAGAGCACATTAAAACACACACTTTATTTTATATATAATTTTTTCGTGAAGCCGATCGTTTTTAAAATATTCCTTGTTTGAGTTTCAGCTCTGAAAAACTTATACTTTTCTCATACAGGAATTTGTCAACTCCTGTCCATACCAACAAAGGAACTTCAGTCACATAGCAACCAGTTTTATCACTTTAACCTATGGTATCCCCTTATTTCGCTTCTACTTACAAGGAAACAACTAATAAGACTACTTTTGGTAGTTTTTTTCTGATTAGCATGGAGTAAATAGAAGCATAAGCTTTTTAACAATAATTTGTTGCAGAAATGTAGAGAAAGTAATGTGAATGGAACACATAAGATTTTTGTTTATTTTACGCCTTGTTGATATCTCGCTTATATGACGACGAAATTGTTTGGTAAGGTTCTTCTTTTGTGGTAAGTGGTGGACAGTTGGCTTTCAAGGTCTATTCCCCGTTACATAGGACCTTCACTTAGCGCCAAGTAGATGGCGTTAGAGTGCAGTTCAGTCTAGCTGTTGTCAAATAGCCACATGTTGTAGTCAGATAGGAAAGTGTAGCTAGCCTTCTAAAGCCTCATCTCCTAATGCCATTCTTAACACTTAGCTCCTCGACAGGCACTTGGGATAGGGGTGGCGTTCTATACTGCTTGCACTATCTATGGATAGATGGTGGTGCAATAGTTTACCATCTATTTTCAGTTTTGCTATTGAAAGTGGAACTTTGGAGCCTGGTATTTAATGTCCAACCTTGGGGGAGGAAACTACGAAAAATCAACCATTTTAGTTAGCTCCCAAAAGCGGGCCACAAACGTTACCGCCTGTGCCATCCTGCTCGGTAAATTAGCATGTAAAAATCACACACAAACGCACACACATATACAGGGTGTTAATGAACTACACCAAAATAATTTGCGTGATTATGCACGTGACTGATATAAGTAATTTGAGATCGGCGATGTATGGTCCCCGGATAAACATAACGCAGCTATATAGCGTTAAACGTGTGAGTATCAGGTGCTGATAAGTCGGTGTTTAAGCAAAGCAGGTTGACAAAATGGCGTAGAATGTTTTTAAAACTGCTGTCCGAATATAGAAATATCGAGTTTTAGCAATTTGTTACTAGCGTTCTCAAGATTTAATGTCGCAAAAATCTGTAAAATCTCAAACTAATTACTTGACTGTCAGACACTGAGCATTCATTAACTACGTTCTTGAGTTATGTAGCTTACTCTGGAGGTGTTTTTTCAACTGTTCTGGTGGCTTAATGCGTAACGCGGGAGGCTGCTGTCCCAAAGGTCATGAGTTCGATTCCTTTCATAGGGTAAATGTTCTTTATTATTATTTTTTTCATTCCAGACTAAGTGCTGCCATACGTGGCGTATTTGCAGTTCAGAAACGTATAGCCATTACTTCGAAATTTCAATAAACAGGTCATAAGTCTCCTATCTCAAATTACTTATTTAAGTAATCTACATATTCTGTGAAAATATTTCGGTATAGTTCATTAACACCCTGTATATAGGACGTGTTTTATATGCCCCTTAATTCGACCGCACAAATTTGCAGGATTGTAAGGAGGTCCTAAACAATTAAGAGAAAGGGAACCTATTGTTCCTTTTGCTAAATGTCGAACTTATGGCCTGTTTTCTGGATCAAAAATCAGTGGCCGTAAATTAAAAGAATTTGGACGTCTATTTTCTGTTTTAATTCAGAATGTTTCATTTAGTAGCCAGTAGTCGAAGGATTAGAGTATTGGTACACAGTCAATACGGTATTTAAAATTATTAAACTCGTAACTTTGGTAAGGTTATCAATTGTTTGAGAGTGTGCACGCCTCTGATAACAGCTCGGTTGATTTCAGATCATATTTAATTAGCTGTAGTCAATACATACTGGTGGGTGAATCGATATAAAGCTGGTCATCGTATCCCACTATACAAAAATCACACCGCTCTCCCAAGTCTCCATTTCTTATTTTCCTGTTTTTCTCAAAGAGTGCGCTATTAGAGCAACACTAATATGATTAGTTTACATTTTTGAAGCCAAAAAGATAAACTTTCCAGTATAAATTACTATCAAAAGACTATGAATAATATTCACGTAGCGTTCAACATTAAATGTAGTAATTCTCAAGAACCCTGCACAAATTAATTTAACAAATCTATTAGATTTGTTGAAAACATTTATGTCATATATTCTTTGAAACGTTGTAATAGAATTATGATTTTAACAATGCCATAACAAAAATCTAATGTGTTCCATTCGCATGACTTTCTCTACATCTATGCAACAAATTATTGTTAGAAAAATTGTGCATTTATTTACTTCATGCTAATTGACAAAGAATCTGATGTGTACCATTCACATCTACGCTCTTCGTAATCCAGGTGCTCAAGTCACGGTCCACTGCGGTTTGATCAGTCACGTGCTAACACTTATCCTGTAGCAATAAATGTATAGCCCATGTATATATAGATAGATATATACATCACCTGAGTTCGGTGAAATATTTACATATTTAGCACACTCTTGTAATACAGAGATATAGTTTAGTTTTTAAAAATTCTTAGAAGCCCTCTTGCTCCTCAAGAGAAAGTTTGCTCCGTTGTAGAAAACTTCAAAGACATGCAAATGAATTACCATAAACAAATACTTAACTTTTTAATAAATTTTCCAAAACAATTCATTTTGATTCCCTCTAAAAATGATAAAATGTAAATAGAAAATTGTCTGTGTAGAGCAGACATAACTAAGGAAAATTATACTCTTAATATTAAGTGACGCGATGCAAAAATAATATGTAGTATTCGTTGTGTAGTGGAGCATTATCAATAAAATATTGTTTAAAAAATCATTAAACATCAAGAAAATACGAACTTAATTAAGGTTACTATTTAAAATTAATTCATAAGGTTGTACCATCTTATAGCTACAAAAAATAATTGGGTATCGTTTTACCATAGTTGCGAAAAATACAATATTGGATAACCTTACCTAGGTTCCTCCCTAATATTATCCAGCAAATTATTTTTAAGTTAACGCGATTAAAATTGTCTATATTGTGCAATTATTAACTAGTTTTATTTTCACTGGATGTACCTTGCACATACTAGATAGAGAAGCTATTGTAAAATTGAAGCCAATAATAAATATCACCTCGGAAATGGTTAACTCCAAACAAAAAAAATTATTTTACATAAAGTATGCTTTTTAAGATATGCCTTTTTTGTGTAGGAAGATTTTGTAATCTCCTATTTTTAGCAGTTACGCAAAGGTCGAGCTGAGCAAAATATTCCACCCAAGAATTGTGGTCCAGATTTCTTCGAGAATATAAGTTGTGTATTCCCCTAAATAAAAAATTTGATGTGTTCCATTCACATGGCTTTCTCTATATCTCTGTAACAAATTATTGTTAAAAAGCTTATGCTTCTATTTACTTCATGCTAATCAAGAAAATAACTATTTCCCGCTCTTTCACAGGTAGCCTGTACGACACCACCAAGGACCTTAAGTTCCACATCTTACTTCAGCCGATCTTCTAAGCCGAGTGTCTCAGTGTCGCCTGAACAGCATGCATTCTAATACTTTGTTTGGTCCCCATTATTTGGTATCACTGCCCTCAATCTTCGGGGCATAGTATCCACCAGCGTTTGAAATTAATTAATGTCTTCTGCTAGTGAATCCCAAGTGTCTGTAATGGCACACCCAAGTTGGGTTGAGATCTGCTGACTTTGGAGAGTATCTGCTCTAAGATATTCGTGTGCTCTGAAAACCACTTTTGTACTTTGGCCGACTTGTGGAACGAATGATTATTCTGTTGGAATTTTAATACCTTCAGGATAACGCTCTTGGGCAGATGGAAGTAGAACATTTTCTAGAATTTCAGAATAGGTTTCCCCATTCAGCTTTCCATGATTACATTCCAGTATACCTGCACCTTCCCGAGTTATACATGCCCAAGCAGTAACGCTCGTTCGACCACTCTTTGCAACTATTGCAACATTAATGAAGGAAATTCTGCAGAAGAAACATGAGAATGGCAAAATAATGATTTCAAATCTAAATTGAGATAACTCAAACTAAAGTAAATAAACAGAAAAAATGGACACCATGATATCATCGTCTCTTGAAGTAATGACTCCTGTAGTTCCAAGAGACTTAATTATATATGACGAGAAGTAGGGCTTTTTAGTTGGTGAAAATCCAACTCCTACACAGAATTGTGTTTTTGAAAGATTTACCCCTACTATAAAAAAACACTCCTTGCACGAGTGGCCAAATAATACATATGATATCGAGTACCCCTAGGCCTGTACACAAACACAGTCGAATTGACATCTGCAGTAGAACGTAACTTCGTAGGAGAAAACTACTTCACACCAAAGGAAGTTCTCGTACAGTAAATGCCAACCTGTCAATTGGCTTCAGTTAGCACTTACATTTGACCAACACAGAAAGAAACACAATAACGACAAAGGAATCAAGCTTATCACCAGTAGCTGTAAACTTAGGCTATTATATATAATATATCTGCATATTAACTAATACTCAAATTATAACTAATATAGCGGAAACTCTGTATTAGTATAAATTAAGAATGTGAAATAGAAAATATAATAGAAGAAACAACATAAACGAGGAATAAATAATATATGCTGTTGCAGAGGTTTGAACTGAGGTTCGGTAATTTTCAACGCGCTATATTTGTGTGGGCATAAAGGTGGCTGCTGCCACATTCATAATACTAGTCATAGTTCTTATGATGACATGATTCATTTATCGTATTCAGGGTACTTCATGGAAATTATTACTCTTCCATCATGTACTTCTTCATTTAGCCTCACGGACCTTACAAGGTTTAATGTACACTCTACAGCTCCTAAAACGCCAAAAAGTGTCCCTAACTAGAACAGATCACACGTCCTATGGCAACTATAGAAGTTCTATTACCCTAGGGTGGACATGACAAAAGTGGATGCTGCGGATTTCTTGTTGGCCGAGAGAAGCGACCCCACTTGCTATGGAAGATGCGATCAGTTAAGATGGCCAGTCCCCATGACCGCGCTCTCTTTGGTGCTTCGTAGCGCAGGGGATCGTGGGTTCGAGTCCCGCCTTGGGCATTGGTGTTATATGTTTGTGTATATGTGTGTGTGTAAGCGAAGAAAAAACAGCACTTCAGTAATCATACAGCAAAGAAAGTAAATTAATTAGGTAAATAAAATGTAGTGTATATAGACCAAACTGCAGATCTGTTTTAACAAAAAATAAATAAATAAAAAAAGACGTGATATTTGATGCAGCGGTGGAAACGAATGGGTATAACTTCAGCAGTATTTAAAACCAAAAAAAGGTCACAAGTAATAAGGAGTGGTAGATGCGGTCCCGTAAAGAATAGCTGAAACGGAGGAGAACTTAGGAAGAATACTTGTATATTTGTCGGCAAAAAGAACCAAAGAAAATAAATAAACGAATTGAATAGTAATCCTGAACTCAAAGGAAACCACTTGTGTCTCAACACCACCCCTGAGAAAGATTGCCTGATCTAGGGCACCCACATCTCCACAGCATTCCGTAATCTCCTGAACCATCCGCGGGATTCGAACCCGGAACCCTCTAAACCTCTATAACGGAACCGCCGCATTAGGATAAGCTAATTAATTTAAAGCGCATTCCTATCTTACACGAAATAAAACCGGTTTTTTTAACCAGTTTATTTAATTGTTTCAATTATTCTGAACTCTCATGATTGTTTGCGTTAAACGTTATAAAGAAGAAATTTCACAGAAAAGAAATTCGGTTTTTAAAGCGATTTAATATACATATAGATGATAGGTTTTATACTTAAATATATAATTTCTCTTTGAACTACCTCATTTTCCGTAATTATATTTTACTGAATCACTTTTTCTTTCTTTAATCTTTTTTTACAAATTGGCACAAAACCTTAAGTTAAATGTCCTCGTTAATTATTTAAAAGCACAAAGTGAGCTTGGAGACGCCGCCGATTACTTTTTTAGATTTAATTAGCTCTTTGCAAAATGCTCCAAGCATCTTTCGGCATATTGTCTAAGGATTTATTCTCTTGTGCCATCGTTCTATAAGTCTTTAATGAATTAAAAGCAACTTCCCTTTGTAAAAATACCTTGCCTTAGTTCCTTGCACAGATGATTTTATTTTCTCTGCCCAATATCTAGTATGTGCATAGACCGTAGTAGAAAGTGAGGGTATTCACCCAAATATTCGGCACCGATATATCACCGGAATACATGCTTTGAGGACCCCGAATCCAAAAAAGCACGTTTAGAAAAAGGCTCGTCTGTGTATGTGAGTTTGTGTGTGCGTCCGTGCGCGCGCCTGTGTCTTTGTGCAAAAACTCAAAAACGAAAAAGATGTTAAATATTTAACTTGTGTAGTTATCTTCCAAAGATTCACACGAAAATATTCACCCCACAACAACAACATTTACATTTTTCTCTAAAATGACCCTAACGATTTTGTTTAAATATCTTATATTAAATATATTATGTGGCATGTATAATGTACATCTTGAGTTTGAATGTCCTCTCCATTAGACTTACTTTTACATTCATTGCAAATTGAAAGAGATAGACAAAAACTTAATATACAAATATGTAGATCTTGTTAATGCACACCACTTGTGTCTAAATTATTTTTTTAGAGCTAATCATTTTCAAGGTTATTGGTTTAGGCTTGTCCAATACTTAGATTTTTCTCAAATAGGAAGCCTTTTGCATCTCGGTCATTCAAAGAGAAGGGAATTTCAATTGCATCATTTTAGCCTCTCGTATTCCCTTATTTCCCTTCTATTTAGAGGGAACTAAGTAATGCATTCCCTTATTTCTCTTCCACTTAGAAGGAACAAAGTAATACAACAATTTGCGCTAATATTAATCGAAAAGAATATGTTTTTATAAAAATATTTTATTTCAAATAGGTAGAAAAATCCATGTGAATGGAAAACATCACATTTTTATAAATTTGTTTATGATATTGTATTTAAACAATACATGTAATAAAAATCTGATTTGTTACTCTCACATGACTTTCTCTAGGTGCTCTACAAATCTCCTACAAAAGATTATTCTTCTTTATATACAATGCTAATCGAGATAAATATTAGCAGAATGTTATTACTTAGTTCCTCATAAGTAGAAGGGAATTAAAGAAATGTACTATGCTAAAGTGATTGTCAAATGTTTTAAAAGGTATCGTTTTGCGATTGTCATTGCAAATCACTTCTTTGCTTGGCCAGGAGCAGAACAAAAGAAAAGGACTTCCTGTGTGAGAAAAGTTTAAGTACTTCACAATTGAAACCAATAACAAAGAATATCCCGGAGACGGATACTTCCACAACAAAAACGTCAAGGACATAAATGGTGTGTTTTGACGTGATGTACATTTTTTTTGTATTGAGTTTTTTTCTATCTCTTACGATTTAGCAGTTAAGCAAAATTTGACAAATTTCTCTAGAATAAAAAGGTCTTCAGGGGCTATTCCCAAAAAATTGGAGATATATATTTTATTTCCGACATAAATAGCTTTAATATACGTGATTTTAATTAAAATAGTTAGAGCCATTTTTAAGACAAATCAAAATCTTCGAAATGTTTTCCATGTAAAGGGTAGTTTGTGGTGGGGGATGTTTTTGAAAATGTTCGTGTCGCATTCTGGGAAGATACTAAACTTAAATACCAAGTTTGGTGTTTATCGGGTGTTTTCGGTTTGGGGCAATGTTGTCCACAGACACCCACACATACACACACGGACCTTTTTTTAAAATGCTTTTTTCGGACTCGGGGGACCCAAAACAATATTTCCGGTGAAATCTTGACATAATGTACATTGTACATATGGGGCTAGAGAAAGTAAAAACAAAAATTATACTCCAGGCTATGCACCAACATCGATCTTCGTAGATAGATTTTAAGTTGATTTGAGTGCCCTTTATGCAAACACACTGGGGAGCAGTGCTATGTCATCCTGTAGTTACTGCAGATGTAGTTAGAGCTATCGCATCAGTATACGTGAACAAGATGGCTATGCAAATGTTTAACAGGGCTCCTGGGGTCGCAATCGGAATACCTACATCATCAATTTTGAATGCATTCTAATCTATATTTAACTCGAATTGCTGGTTGCTGCATAATTTTACCAATTACATTATACTTACTTGATTTATTCATAACAAACTTAAAAAAAAATCTGATGTGTTCCATTCACATGACTTTCTCTACATCTCTGCAACAAACTATTATTCTATTTACTTCATCTAGTCGAGAAGAAATTAGCAGAAATGGTCTTATTACTTTCCTTATAAGTAGATGCGAAATAAGGAGTGCTAATAGTAAAGTGATAGTACAAATTTCGTTGCCTTTTGACTGAAGTTCTTTTGTTTGTATCAACTGGAATTGTTAAATTCCTGTATTAGAAAAGTATGTTTTTTTAAAGATGAAACCAAAAAACAAGGAGTACCTCAAAAACGACCAACTCCACAAAAAATGTATAAAGGATAAATTGTGTGTTTTAAGGTACTCTACATTTTTTGTATTTTAAGTTTTTGACCATCTCTTACGGTTTAGCAGTTTTGCAAAATTCCGTAAAATTCATCCCGAATAGACTTCAGAGGCTATTCCCAGAAAAGTCAAGATATATATTTTATTTGTCATATCTTTAATATATGAAATTTTAATCAAATTCGTTAGAACCTATTTTTGAGAAAATCAAAATTGTCGAAAAAAGTTCCATATAAAGTGTAGTTTGGGGTGGGGGGATTTTTCTCAAAATCTTCGTGTCGCATTCCTGGAAGATACCAAACTTGAATACAAATTTTGGTGTTTTACCGACTTTTCGTTTTTGAGCTATCGTGTTCACAGACACGGACACACACGGGCCTTTTTCTGAAAATACTTTTTTTTTTTTTTGATACAGGAGGCCCTACAACATATATTGGCTGCCCATGAACAAGCAGACAAAACGAACGGAAGACTGTGCATTTCGCATTGGAAAGAAGAACCAGTTTTCAGAAAGTCCGTTTTCACACCTAACCTGATCTAATGTAGCCTAACCTCGACGAAATCTCGAAACCTGTTGTTCACCTGTCACGTAACCATATTGTTTCCGTAACCAATTTGAGATAGGAGACTTATGGTCTGTTTCTTGAAATGTCGAAGTAAGGGCTATAAGTTTCTGAAGTGTCAGTACGCCACTGGCTAATTTATCAACCATTCGAGAGCATAATACGAAAAATGAAGGGACATATTATAGCGTACCTCTTTTGCGTAGTGGTTATGATACTGGCTTTCAAGTGAAAGTTTCCGAGTTCGGGTCTCGTTCACTTATCGCAGCACTTCGTCCGGAATGAAAGAAAAAAAAAAAAAATAATAATAATAATAATAATAATAATAATAATAATAATAATAATAATAATAATGATAAAAAGAAATTTACTCAATGGCAGGAATCGAACTTTTGGAACAGCAGCTTCCCCCGTTACGCATTAAGCCACCGGAGCAGTTGAAAAAACGCCTCCAGAGTAGGTTACCGCAAGAATGTTGTTAATGAAGCTCAGTGTCGCACTGTCAAGTGATTAGTTCGAGGTTTTACAGATTTTTGCGACATTAAATCTTTAGAACGCTAATAGCCAGCTGTTAAAAATCGATATTTCTATACTCGGGCAGCAGTTTTAAACACATTCTAAGCCATTTTTACAACCTGCTTTGCTTTCACACCGACTTATCAGCACCTGATACCCACACGTTTAACGCTATATAGCTGCGTTATGTTTATCCGGGGACCAAGCATCGCCGATCTCATATTACTTATATCAGTCATATGTACAATCTCGCAAAATTATTTTGGTGTGGTTCATTAACACCCTGTATGTTTTAGGGTCCCTGTATCCAAAAAAAAAAAAAACCTTTTTCAGAAAAAGGTACGGGTGTGTGCCCGTGTGTCAGTGTGTCTGTCAGCACGATAACTCAAAAACGAAAAATTTGTAAAATACCAAACTTGATATTTAAGTTCAGCCTCTTACGACACGCAATTTTTGAGAAAAATCCCTCCCATCCCAAACTACCCTTTACATGGAACTTTTTTCGAAATTTTTATTTTCTCAAAACGGCTCAAACGATTTTGATTAAGTTTCCGTATATTAAACACATTTACCTGACAAAAAAGATGTATATCTTGAATGTTCTGGGAATAGCCTCTAAAGATTACTTTATTTTGGATGAATTTTACGGAACTCTGCATAGACAAAAATTTACCACACAAATCATGTAGAGCACGTTAAAACACACAATCTATGTCATATACATTTTTTTCGTGGGGTTGATCGTTTTTTAGATATTCCTTATTTTTGGTTTCAGCTTTAAAAAGCTCATACATTTCTCATAAAGAAATTTGTCAACGTCTGCCCTTAGAAACAAATAACTTCAGTCACCTAGTAACCAGTTTGGAGTATCACTTTTAACTATGGTACTCTCTTATTTCGCTTCTACCTACAGGGTAGCAAGTAATAGATTATTTCTGCTAATTTTTCTTAATTAGCATGAAGTAAATAGAAGTATTACTTTTTTGACAATAATTTGTTGCGGAGATGTAGAGAAAGTTATATGAATGGAGCGCATCAGATTTTTTTCACTTTTACTCATAATATCGTATAACAAAGTTTTAAAATATATCTTGTCTATTTTTGACCTTTAAGTTTCAACAGATTTACATTAAAATATACCAAAAGCATTGGTCTGCTTTAATGTTTTACAACAATTTCTGTTGTTTCACTAGCTATCAAACAGGTGGCTTCTAAATCGTTCTTAGTTGACGTTCATATTGCAAAATTCAGAATTACCAATATTTGAAAACTGCTTATCACTATCAATTAAAAGATTGTGGAACCGTCATTGGTGGTTTGTCATTAGGTCACTATAGTCGCTTTATAATCGATTTTAACACATGTGTTAACTTTTTTTACATCATGACTAAGATTTCCAACATTGATACAAAAAATACCGCAATATGCCATCCTGCCGATTCTAAAACTGATTCCTTGTTTTTAGAGTTCTGAGTCCATTATTGTTTTGTAAATACGTGATTTTCGTGTAATTTGTTTTTAGTACTTTACAGTGGTTTTGCCAAAGCACGCGAGTGAAACAAACATGCGCTGTGATAGGTTTAGGCTAGTGTGTAAAGAAAGTGATTTTCCTGTGCTTTGGTTTCAATAATTTCCACTAGCTTTATCAAAGCATGCGAGCGAAGCTCGCATGCGCTATGTTAGGTTTAGGTTAGTGTGTGTGTAAATATACTGATTTTCATGTAGGTACTTTGGTTTTATTAATCGCCATTGGTGTTACCAAAGCATGCGAGCGAAGCGAGCATGAGCTGTCTTAGGTTTAGGTCAGTTTATTAAATAAACTAGTTTTCGTTCACTTTGGTTTTAGTAATTTCGATTGTTTCCACCAAAGCACGTGAGCGAAGCAAGCATTAGATGTGTTAGGTTTAGATTAGTGTGTTTCAATAAACTGACTTTCCTGTACTTTGGTTTTATTTCCCCGATTCACCTACTGTATTCTATTCCAGCTACATCCTTAGTACTCCAATGTTAATGTGTGACATTTTATCGTTTGGTAAGATCTTTTATTTCTTGCAGAAGTTCTGTGTGGAATGTAAGAACCTATGTCAAAATAGCATAAGTATGATATTGTGTTTCTCGACTTAATTCCGCGACCCACTTAGATATACTTACGAAGAGTAATCCATAATGAAAGTTGTATAAACGTGATACCTCAACCATTATTTCGTTTTGGAGGGATATGTAAATATATTCAGCAGAATGAGAGTTTAATGCACATTCGAATAGAAGATGCTCATCGTTACGTGCACGACACAATAACTCTTACCTAAGGCTAAAGTCTGTAATAGCACCTCATAGATTAAAACACCTGACAATTATTAGTTTCTCTACACGTATTATCCATACCTTGGTAGCGAAGGTATTGTATTTTACCTAAATATTTAAACTCGAAGTGGGAGGGGGTGTGTGTGCATGTGTGTGTGTGTGTGGACAAAATAGCTACAAAACGAAAGAGTTTAAGTTTCACATTTGGTATTTAAGTTTCTGCCAAAGATATGACACGAAGATTTTCAAGGCAATATAGAACTACTGAATATTATACCCGAGTGCCTCTTTTGGATTAAGATTAGGTACGGAATGGGTACCCAGAACCCTGGGATAGGGTATCAAATGTAGGCCCACGTGAACCTTTGTCTCTTATATGACCTCAGGGAGGGTGAGATGATGTGAGAAAACCGAAGGGCGACCAGTTCCAGCTATCGCCGTGCGCAAGCGTGGATAGGGTTCCTAACGTATGCGGGTCCCCATGGCCGCACTCGCTAAAGCCTCTCGCTTTGGTGCTTCGTGGCGCAGGGGATCGTGGGTTCGAGTCCGTCTTGGGCATGGCTGTTTATGTGATTGTAAATGTGTATATGTCTGTGTATGTATAGGTAAAAAAAAGGGGGGGGGAAGTTAAATTAATAGATCAACTAAAGAGATGTAGGAAACAGGAAAAAAGGAAGAAGGAATACAGTTTCGTCGAGGTTAGGCTACGTTAGGTTAAGTTAGGTGTATGTAAATGAACTGGATCGAAATAACGGGTAAAAATGGATTTTCTGAAAAACAATGACGAAGAGCTGAAACAAAATGTTTCCAACTTTTTGAAGACACAGGCGGCAAACTTCTATGAAGGAGGTATATAAAAACTTGTGCCACGCAATGAAAAATGCCTGCAAAATTTCGACAGTTATGTGGAAAAGTAGTTTAAGAGGTGTAGACTTTTGTGCAATAAATAACTATTCTGTATCTGTACACAATTTAATTTTATTACCAAACGGAACTTACTTTCTGGACGTACCTCGTATTAGCAGAATGTTCCTATTACTTAGTTCCTTATAAGTAAAAGGGAATAAGGGAATGCACTATGCTAAAATGATTCTCAAATGTTTTAAAAGCTATCGTTATGCGATTGTCATTGCAAATCACTTCTTTGCTTGGCCAGGAGTAGAACAAAAGAAAAACGGACACTTCCTGTCTGAGAAAAGTTTAAGTACCTCATAATTGAAACCAATAACAAGGAATATCTCAGAAACGGTTACCTCCACAACAAAAACGTAAAGGACATAAATTGTGTATTTTGTCGTGATGTACATTTTTTCTGTAGTGAGTCTTATGGTTTATCAGTTAAGCAAAATTCAGCAAAATTTATCCAGAATAAAGTTGTCTGAGAGGCTATTGCCAAAAAATTCCAGATATATATTTTATTTCGGATATAAATAGTTTTAATATACGGGATTTTAATCAAATCGTTGGAACCATTTTTAAGAAAATCAAAATTTTCGAAATTTTTTTCCATGTAAAGGGTAGTTTGTGGTGTGGGGATTTTTTTTGTCACATCCTTGGAAGATACTAAACCTAAATACCAATTTTGGTATTTAACGGTCTTTCGTTTTGGGGCTATTCCGTCCACAGACACACACAGACAAATACACACCCACACATGGACCTTTTTTTTAAAATACACTTTTCGGAATCAGGGAACCATAAAACATATATTTCCGGTGAAATCTGGGGTCGAATTTTTGGGTGCATTACAATACCTTCTCTATCCCTATGTACATTGTACATATGGGGCTATAGAAAGTAAAAAGGTAATTAATTCCACATAAATGCAAAGAATATAAGTAGTAATAATTGTTTATAAAATAAAATAGCAATATATGTAAGTACGTTGATGTCGTTTTGTAATGAAAAGAGCATGATGGATAATGCATAGAGAAGGAAAACTGTCTTAGGGTGATCACGACTAAGCCCCTTATGTTCTGAGACCCAGACAATATGTCGCTTTAAGACTCATGTGGACATTGTGCACTATACACTTTTTTATCGGAGCATTCAGCTTTGATTCTTATAGATTACAGTGAAGAAATTAGTGACTAAAGGCAGTGGAAAAAGTTTTATCATTTATTTACATAATAGTTTAATAATATTAATAATAATAAATATAATAATAATAATGATGATAAGACTATAATAATAGTAATACTAATATAATAATAGTAATACTAATATAATAATAGTAATAAGAAGAACAACAACAAGAAGAATAATTGAATAGGTAGAGTCAGGCTGAAAAATATAATGCCACAACCGGGATTTGAACCGCGTAACTCCCATTGGTTGCTCTGCCACTGAGCTACCATGGCAACATGCCGACATAGCATTGAATTACTCAACTGACTCGCATGTTTCCCGGTAAACCACAAGCTGATCTCAAATTATTTTGAGATGACAACCCCAATGAGGATTTTCAATGTTGTAAGTACTTAAGTCCCAGGATTCATGGTAGAGCAAACTATTATGGTCAATTGGTATTGATATAATTGTTTTTTCACACAAGACTTATGAATTTTTCAGTCTGAATCTACCTATCCAACTCCTGTCCTACACACGGCTTGTGTGAAAAAATCTGATGTGTTCCATTCACATGACTTTCTCTATATCTCTATAACAAATTGTTGTTCGGAAACTTATTCTTTTATTTATTTCATTCTAATAGAGAAAAATTAGCAGAAATAGTCTTATTTCTTGCTTTAATGTAAGTAGAAGCGAAATAAGGGAGTACCATAGGTTAAAGTGAAAGCTAAAAGCTGGTTGCTATGTGACTGAAGTTCGTTTGTTTGTATGGACACAAATTGCCAAATTTCTGTATGAGAAAGGTACAAGTTTTTCAAAGTTGGAACCAAAAACAAGGAAGATCTCGAAAACAATCAACTCCACGAAAAAAATGTATATAACATAAATTGTGTGTTTTAACGTGCTCTACATTTTTTTTGTGTTAAGTTTTTGTCCATCTCTTACGGTTTAGTAGTTATTCAAAATTCATCCAGAATATCGTAGTCTTCAGAGGCTATTCCCAGAAAATTCAAGATATACATTTTATTTGTCAAGTAAATATCTTTAATATACGATATTTTGATCAAAATCATTAGAGCCATTTTTTAAAAAATCAACATTTTCGAAAAAAGTTTTATGTAAAGGGTAGTTGGGAGTGGGGGGATTTTCTTGAAAATTTTGTGTCGCATCCTTGGAAGATACAAAACCTAAATACCAAGTTTGGTTTTTAAAGAACTGTTCATTTTTTAGCTATGCTGCTCACAGACAGACACACACGGACATTTTCCTAAAAATACCTTTTTTTATTCAGGAGGTCTCAAAACATGCATTTCCGCTGAAATATCGGTATCGAATTTTTGGGTGAATTACAATACCTTCTCTATACACTATGTACATAGCACGCATAGAGAAAGTAAAAACAATTATTCCATACAAGAAGAAGAATTCCTTTCTTCGGGACCACAACTTTAGATCGGTGCCGAGGATTCTACGTTCTTCGCTGCTGATGCTAAACCGGCACATCCAAGGCAATAAAAAGCCTTACACAATGTCAACTTAATTTTGGGTGTAACGAATACCAAGCATTTATTGGTACAGAGAAATGACATGGTAATTATCTTAATATATTGCGGCGAGCTCAATGATCAAATGTAAGAAGATATAAAATGTATAATCAGCAAATAACGTGTTAGTTGGTTTCTGTTCTGTAGTGTTTCTTTGTTTCTGTATTGTTGGGTAATATAGCTCATTTGTTTGAATGCTTTTTAAAGAAGTGTACGAACAAACGCTGTGAACTGCGTAAAAATAATATATATTTTAATCTCTTATATAAACTTGTTTTATTAGATTACCTGCATTACCTGCGCTCGTACACTTTCTCACTGTCAATCATACTTCCATACATTAGGAAAGATAGGATATAGAATGGGCTAAAGAAAAATTTCCAACCCAGCTGGTAATCAAACTCGGTACCGGTCGCACCACAGACATGTGCTCTTCTTCTCTTGATGCGAATATAAATGTAAAAAAAAAAATACACTATTATTTTGATATTAAAAGCTTTTATTATATTATACTATATTATTATTACTGTATTCAGTTCAAATTTAGGCTTTTAGATGTTTGTACACTTACCGATTTCCTCTGCAAACAGAACAAAATGAAGTGGCAGATTTTGAGGAAAATCCACCAAACTACTCTTCACATTGATAAAATTTGGATTGCACTAAAAATGGCGCTAACAATTTTGATTAAAATGCCGTATATTAAAGATATTTACATAAAAACAAAATGTATATCTTGAATTTTCTGGAAACAGTCTCTGAAGACCTCTTCATTCTGAATGATTTTTGCATAACTGTAAACCGAAGGACATACTGCAGAAAAAAATAGATCTTGTTAAAACACACAATTTATGTCATATATATTTTTTTCGTGGACGACCATTTCCGAAATACTCCTTGTTAATTTTTTCAGCTCTAAAAACCTTAAACTTTTCTCAACTCCTGACAAAACAAACTGATTTCAGCCACATGACTACCAGTTGACTATCACTATCACTTTAGCCTAGTGTATACCTACCCTTATTTCAGTTCTAAGTACAAGGTAGCAAGTAGTTGGAAATAATTTCTGACAGAAGTATGGAGAATGTCCTGTGAATGAAAAAATCCGCTTTTTAGAACGTTCGGTTCCTTTCAAATTGTGAAAATTTGAATAATTTTGTGCACATTAGTCGTAGGTAGCTTCACTTAAATTACTGTCAAAATCAAGTTCTAATACAGAAGAATTTAGGCCAGAATACTAATTAAACAATGCGTTTAAATGTTATTATGAATTTGTAGCTAAACAAGCTTTATTTTATTTAAAATATGTTATAGATACTGTATGGATATCTAAACAAGATTGAAACCTACCATTTTTCAAAAAATATCTTAAACATCATGTTAAAGAAACCATAAGAGCGTACCTGTTAAACAAGACTTTATTCCTTTTTCATCACCTTACACTATAAGTATTGTAGAACATGTCTTAGGACATTTTCCTAATTATTTTAAATATTTTTTACTTTCTCTATACGTACTATATACCTAGTGTAGAGAGAAGGTATTGTAATGCACCCAAAAATTCGATACCAAAATTACACCGGAAATATATGTTTTGAGAGCTCCTAAATCCAAAAATGGCAATTCTAGAAAAATATCCGTGTGTGTGTCTGTCTGTGTGTGTGTGGTGTCTGTGGACAGAATAGCTCAAAAACGAAAAGACCGTTGAATACCAAACCTGGTATTTAAGTTAGGTTTCTTCCAAGGATGTGACACGAAGATTTTCAAGAAAATTCCCCCACCCCCAACTATCCTTTACATGGAACCTTTTACGAAATTTTTGATTTTCTTAAAAATGGCTGTAACGATTTTGATCAAAATATCGTATACTAAATATATTTACCTGACAAATAATATGTATATCTTGGATTTTCTGGGAATAGCTTCTGGAGACAGCCTTATTCTGGATGAATTTAAAGGAATTTTGCATAACTGCTAAACTGAAAGAGATGGAAAAAAGCCTACCACACAAAAATATAGAGCACATTAAAACACAATTTATGTTATATAATGTTTTTCATTGAGTTGATCGTTTTTGAGATATTCCTTGTTATTGGTATCAGCTTTGAAAACGTTGTACATTTCTCATACAAGAATTTGTGAACTCGTGTCCATACACCCCAAGGAACTTCAGTCACATAGTAACCAGCTTTTGACTATCACTTTAAACTATGGTACTCTTTTATTTCGTTTCTACTTACAAGGAAGCAAGTAATAAGAATATTTCTACCAATTGCTTCTGGATTAGCATGAACTAAATAGAAGCATAAGGTTTTTAACAATAATTTTTTGTAGAGATGTAGAGACAGTCATGTGAATGGAACACATCAGATTTTTCTTTATCAGTTTCTTGAAACAATTAACATTTTTAATTATAAATAATGCAAAGGTAAGGCAATCCTGTACATAAGAAATTTTATTTCCAAACATAGTGTCTAAGGTATTTCCAAAATTTGGGTGTACACGGGAATAGTTGTTATGATAGAAGGACATTTCTTTATTTACATATTCTAATCAAGTTTTGGAAATATATGGATAAAATGAGAAATGTGTTATCCTAAATAACTATTCAGCTGATGCTAGTCACAGATAACGAATGAAAACATTAACTCTTTACACTGATTAGAAATCTAATGGCATATAATTATAAAAGTGGAATTAATGAGTTGTACAATAGTTTTCCCTTTGTTATGTTGAATATTAATAGTAAGGTGTTGTTTTCAGCTGTGACCAAAAACAACGCAGACTTGACGATACAAAATGAATTGCTATGATGCATTTCTAAATACACCCCATTTATTCTACTTGTCTGTCATAACAGTTTTAAGTTATCTAAATAAACTCCTAGTGCAAAGCTTAGAAAACTGTTGGTTGACGACTTGTCAAGGTAATTAAAAAAAATCTGATGTGTTCCATTTCTCTACATCTCTGCAACAAATTATTGTTAAAAAGCTTATGCTGCTATTTACTTCATTCTAATCGAGAAAAAAAATAGGATAAATAATCTTATTACTTTCTTCCTTGTAAATAGAAGCGAAATAAGAAAGTATCATCGTTAAAGTGATAGTCAAAAGCTGGTTGGTATGTGACTGAAGTTCCTTTGTTTGTATGAACAGGAAAAATGAGACAAATAAAAGTTCTCCTGTATAAGAAAAGTAAACGTTTTTCAAAGCTGAAACAAAAATCAATGAATATCTCAAAAACGAACAACTCCTTGAAAAAAGTATATAACATAAATCCTATGTTTTAACGTGCTCTATATTTTTTGTGTGGTGAGTTTTTCTCCATCTCTTACGGTTTTTTTTTTTTTTTTTTTTTTTAAATACGGTACCGGACTCCGGCACGGACTGATCGGGACTCCGGCACTGTATACCCTACTTTTATATACCTTTTTTTAACTTTTTTTTCTGTATTATTACTGGATTGCTGTTTTCTTACTTTTACAACACACATAAGCACAAACATATAAGACCCATGCCCAAGGCGGGACTTGAACCCACGATCCCCAGCGCTACGAAGCACCAAAGCGTCCCTTGGCGAGCGCGGCCATAGGGGACCGGCCAGTTTAGTATTTCTGCAAAATTCCGTAAAATTCATCCAGAGTGAAGTAGTCTTCAGAGGCTATTCCCAGAAAATTGAAGATATACATTTTGTTTATCAGGTAAATATCTTTAATATACGATATTTTAATCAAAATCGTTACAGCCATTTTTGAGAAAATCAAAATTTTCGAAACAAGTTCCTTGTAAAGGGCAGTTGGAGGTGGGAGAATTTTCTCAAAATCTTCGTGTCCTATGCCTGAAAGTTACAAAACATAAATACCAAGTTTGGTATTTTACTGACTTTTCGTTTTTGAGTTATCGTGTTCACGGTCACAATGCTAACTTCATATACGGTTGCGGGTTAAAACCCGGCGGAGGACGATAGATTTTTTCCTTAGCATGGCAAAGTAAAGCCGTTGGTCCCGTGTCGTAGATTTATGGCATGTAAAAGAACGTCAAGCCTGATAGAGAGGCCTCTAAGCAAAGTTAAGCGGTCTTTTACGCCCAATTTAGAATGGGACTGAGAGCCACAGTAGTTAAAGAGCGTCCATAAATAACACTCCATTTACATTTTATTTTTGCATACAGGAATTTGTCAACTCCTGTGCATACAAACAAAGAACTTCAGTGACATAGCAACCAGCTTTTGACTTTCACTTCAACTTATGGTACTACCTTATTTCGCTTCTACTTACAAGGAAGCAAGTAATAAGACTATTTCTGCTAATTTTTCCTCGATTAGCAGGAAGTAAATAGAAGCATAAGCTTTTTAATAATATCTTTTTGCAGAGATGTAGAGAAAGTGATGTGAGTGGAAACATCAGATTTTTATATATTGTTTTAAATTTAATAACATGTTTACTTAGATCATGCAAGTATAGGTGCTTAGGTTACTGATTTATTGTTGAACGCTTAATAGCATTGGGCTTGTGTGTGTGTGATAATATTACGGTTCCGTGGCTAGAGACAATAAATTATTCAAAATGACAAAAGCGAGGCAGTTAATTAAGACCGTGGCCGTATCAACGGTATCATCCGGAATGAAGCAAGTGGATAACTGACCCGTTATCAAGCAGGAAGCAAAAATAGTTTACATGAATGATTTGTGGGAATTTGGAAGTATCATTTTCTGATAAATGAGCAAAGGACTAGCGTGGTAAATTTCTGTCTGTGTTTGAAATCGCAATTTGGTGAACAGAATATGACTTTGTTACAGGTGGAACACACACCAATTTGTTTATACTTATTCAATTCTATTTTAATTTTGAAAGACAACAAGAGCAGTTCACCACCTCCTCTTTCTTTTGTAGTTTAATGCTCTTTAGCCTGATATATCATATTTGATGAATGAAATGGGTGAAATAATTCTCAAATGAGTCCGGGAACCACACAGCTTGCGGGATTCGACTTCTGAGGATAAGAGAAACCCCAGAAAATCCTTATCTGTGTAATTCACCCTATGCAAGATTTGAACTCGGCACCTCTTTAATGTAAGGCAGACACGCTACTACCGCATAGCAGAGTGTCAAGATTTAAACATTTTTATTATTTAGTGTTATATCATAAAACGGTTATGAAGTATCACTTTGAAGTTTTAAAGGGGAAACGACGTCTGGGCAGGTTTTCTCCGAGCCTGAGTCAGTACATGTCTTGTCATGGGGCGAAGAGTCATTCAGAAGGGAAAAATAAATCATAGCTAATAATATAAATTATATCAAAAATGGAAATATAAATGTACATTGAAATTGGGAAGGGAAGAAAGATTTCAAACACGTATAAGTAGCCGAGTTGTCACGAGCTAGTAGAAAAGTTCCGTTAGGGGCAGAGCATTGACCCGAAGGGATGAGGTTAAACTGCCTGAGGGGAACATAACAGGAAAAGAGAAAACAATGTTACCGCTGGTCAGGCGACACTTGTTGAGGCACTTGGCGTAGAACATCGGCAGAGCAAAGATGTATATTTAGGGTCCGTATTGGAGTATAACAGGCTACCTTTAGTTGTGAGGGAAATAGTTATTTTAACACTGACCAGAGTACGAGATAAATCACTGCATCAAAAGTAATAAGTAATAATAGTCGCGGTCGCGTAAAGCATAGTGTAACAGTAGATAATTTAGGAGGAATACGTGTGTGTTCGACGGCGGAAAAAGAAGGAAATAATTGATAAATCATTCGTGTCTTACCACCCCTGAAAAGAGTTTCCATGCTAGCAAAATCCTGAGACAGGCACTCACCTCTCCACGCCATTCCTAAAAGCCAAAACCTGCACCCGCGAAACGAACACGTATGCCCTTACCACCCATTTATATTTCCCTTCTTGATATAATTTATATTATCAGCTATGATTCATCTTTCCCTTCTGAATAACTCTTTGCCCCGTGACAAGACATGTACTGTCTGAAACCCTGCTGATTTTCTCCCGCTACTTATTCCACCAGTTGCTCTATCATCATCACTATCATCATCCTCTTTCCTATTGTCCTTTACGCTTTAATTTTATATCATCCACATCCTCACGCTCATGCTGACCACTTGTTCTAGGTTTTTCATTCTGTGATTACATGCCATTGGCTCCCCGACAGGCTTCTGATCTTAGGAACCCGCTTGTGTAAGTCCTCGGGGGTATCAGTCTTTATGGGAACAGTAAGCCGACTAACGTATTGCCGGCGCAAAACTTCTGGAATCGTGACCCTGACCGCCAACCCAGCTACCGAGCTTAGTTTATCGGAGTTTGTGGTATGATACTTTGCTTACTTAAAGTCACAGAGAGCAATCTTTGTACAGTCTGTATCGAAAGTGTTCCGCATATGTTTCTATTCAAAATACGTAGTAACTAGAGCTTTATTTCTTTTATTTTTTTAATCATGGCACCTACGTTTTCAAAGTTAAATGGCAAGGTATTACTTAGTCAGAGCAGGGAAATAATTGCAAATGTCCTTGACTTCATGGAACAAGAGGCATAGATGAAGGAAGAAAATGTATGTTCTCTAAGTCTTTAAAAGCCTGTAGAAATTGAATGAAAGAGTAGCCAAGGCAACTGATATTTCACTACGTTCCGTTTCCAGGATTCTCAAAGATAAGAAAGAAAGAAAGAAAAATAAAACATATTATATCCCTTTTAAATTAAAAGATGTCGAACAGTTGTGTGTCAGTGAATTGCAGAAATAGGCTGGCCAGAATGGGAAAATGTATGACGACATGTTGAAAACATTGAAAATCATTAGAAAGAATTGTAGAAAATCAAATACAAATAATTCCAATCCAGGATAATTGTGCAGAAAGTAGCGATAACGTTGATGATGACAATGACGTGAGCGAAGACGAAGGACTGTCAGGTGAGGTAGAATTGGAGGCAGAAGATTGACATTGTTTATATAGTAGACCTTTTGTATAGATGTGTTTTATATGTTTGATATTGATCCAGCATGTATGAATCGACTGGAGAACTGCTTATCTGAAAGAACTCGCTTCGCAGCTCTTATTAAAGTCCTGATCTGTGCCCTAGTTATAATGTGAAAAGTTTTAAAGGGAATAAAGTTAATGACACCAAAATACGAGTAGTATATTAGTAACCAGCCATAAAATGCGGAAAAGGTCAGCTTATTATCGAGTGGAGGGAATGACCTAACCCCCATGGTCTTATATATTCTAAATGTTTCTTTTGGCATACCTCCGTCGTTTAGCAATAGTATATATGCCTCACATTCAACAAGAATACGAGAATACGAGTTACTTGTAAGAGGTTTTTATTTTTCTTGAAAAAACAAATGTTGGGCAACTAACAATTAGTGACTCCTCACTAATTTGAGTAATATTTCTAACATTTTAAACATTCCAATACGATATGAACTTCCCAGTTAAGAACGTTAAATTACTAACACACATAAATTCAAACGAGCTCGGATACATACACACACACACACACACACACACGCGCGCGCGCGCGTGTTGCTTTATCTAGTTTGTACATAGCTACATAGCTAAGGAACGTATTGTATTCTACACACGTTTAAAATATCTGATGCCTTCCATTCACATGACTTTCTCTGCATCTCTGCAACGAATGATTAATAAAAAGATTATGCTTCTATTTACTGCATGCTAATCGAGAAACAAAATAGCAGAAATTGTCTTACTACTTGCCTTATTGTAAAAGAAGGGAGTACTATAGAATAAAACGATAGTCAAAAGCTGTTTGCTATGTGATTGAAGTTCCTTTGTTTGTATGGACAGAAGTTGAAAAAGTCCTGTGTGAGAAAAGTATAATTTTTGAAAGCTGAAACCGAAAACAAGGAGTATCTTAAAAACGATCAACTCCATGAAAAAAATGCATATAACATAAATGTTGTGTTTTAAAGTGCTCTACATTTGTTATGTAGTAAGTTTCTCTCCATCTCTTACAGTTTAGCAGTTATTCAAAATCCAGTAAAATTCATCCAGAATAAACTACTCTTCAGAGGCTATTACCAGAAAATTCAAGATATCCATTTTATTTTTCAGGTAAATACCTTTAATATACGAAATTTTAATCAAACTCGTTAGAGCCATTTTTGAGAAAATCAAAATTGTCGAAAAAGTTCCATGTAAAGGGTAGTTGGGGGTGGGGGGATTTTTCTCAATCTCTTCGTGTCGCATCCCAGAAAGAAACTAAACTTAAATACCAAGTTTGGTATTTTACTTTTTTGAGTTATCGTGTTCACAGGCACACGACACACGGACATACGGACACAAACATACACACACGGAGCTTTGTCTGAAAATGTTTCTTTTTTTTTGATAAAGGGGACCCTATAACATGTATTTCCGGCGAAATCTCGGTATCGAAGTTTTTGGGTGGAGTGCAAGACCTTCTCTATAAACTATGTACATAGTACGTGTAGAGAAAGTAAAAAAGACTTTCAGAATCTCCTTCCCTAACCAGGAGAAGTCTCGTTGCTACCATTCAGAAAAAATGTTAAGCTACATTAAACTGCTATATACAAATTATGGTTCTGTCACAATAGAGCCATTAAGTTAGCTAGCAGTAATCTAAGCTAATCTATTACTTTCTTTATACGTACTAAGTATAGTGTATAGACAAGGTATTGCACTCCACCCAAGAATTCGATACTGGATTTCACCGGAAATATACGTTTTAGGGTCCCCTGTATCCAAAAAAGCATTTTCAGAAAAAGGTCTGTGTGTGACCGTGTGTCTGTGAACACGATAGTTCAAAAATGAAAAGTCAGTAAAATACCAAACTTGGTATTTAAGTTTAGTATCTTCCAGGGATGCGACACTAATTTTTTGAGAAAAATCCCCCACCACAAACTACCCTTTTAATGGAAACTTTATCTAAACTTTTGATTTTCTCTAAAACGGCACTTACGATTTTGATTTAAATTTCGTATATGAAACATATTTTCCTGACAAATAAAAAGTACATCTTGAATTTCCTGGGAATAGCCTATGAAGACGAGCTTATTCTGGATGAATTTTATGGAATTTTGCATAATTGCTAAACCGTAAGAGATGGACAAAAACTTACAACACAAAAAATGTAAAGCACCTTATAACACACAATTGTCTTGGTTTATACATTTTTTCGTGTAGTTTGTCGTTTTTGAGATAGTCCTTGTTTTTGGTTTCAGGTTTAAAAAAAATACTTTTCTCATACAAGAATTTAACAATTCCTGCCCATACAAAAAGGGAACTTCAGTCACATAGCAACCAACATTTTATTATTACTTTAACCAATAGTACTCCCTTGTTTCGCTTCTACTTCCAAGGAAGCAAGTAATAAGATTATTTCTGCTGATTTTTTCTCGATTAGCACGAAGTAAATAGAAGCATTAGCTTTTAACAATAGTTAGTTGCAGAGATGTAGAGAAAATCATGTGAATGGAAAACATCAGTTTTTTTTTTTTTTAATTTCTCTACCGGATAATTGAACGTAGTGTTTTATTCCTCTGACGGTCGCAATTTTATTCTGCATGACATATGTGAAATTCGCTATCGATGGACAATAGACAATCACCTTTCCCTTACGTGTGGAAAAAAATATTACCATATTTGAAAATATCAGATTATTCCAGTGCAATTGGCATTTACCAGATGGATCTGTTCGTGAAAGGTGTGTTGAGCATTGAATAAAAAAATCTGATAAGTTCCATTCACTTTACTTTCTCTACATCTCTGTAACAAATTATTGTTACTAAGCTTATGCTTCTATTTGCTTCATAGAAAAATTTAGCAGGAATAGTCTTATTGCCTGCTTCCTTGCAAGGAGAAGTGAAATAAGGGAGTACCATAGATTAAAGTGATAGTCAAAAGCTGGTTGCTATGTGACAGAACTTCCTTTGTTTGTATGGATAGAAGTTAAAACATTCCTGTATAAGTAAAGTAATTTTTTTAAAGCTAAAACCAAAAACAAGGAATATCTCAAAAATTATCAACTCCACGAAAAAAATGTATGTAACATAACATGTGTGTTTTAACGTGCTCTATAGTTTTTATGTTGTAAGTTTTTGTCCATCTCATACGATTTACCTGTTATGAAAAATTCCGTAAAATGTATTCAAAATAAAGTAGTCTTCTGAGGCTATTCCCAGAAAATTCAAGATATACATCTTATTTGTCACGTAAATATCTTCAATACACGGTATTTTAATGAAAATCGTTTGAGCCATTTTTGAGAAAATCAAAATTTTCGAAAAAAAGGTCCATGTAAAGGGTAGTTAGGTGTGGGGGAATTTTCTTGAAAATCTTCGTGTCGCATGCTTTGAAGATACAAACTTAAATACCAAGTTTGGTATTTGTCGGTCATTTCGTTTGTGAGCTATGCTGCCCACAGGCACACGCACACATACACACACACCCACTCATTCACACACACATGCACACACGGACCTTTTTCTGAAAATGCTTTATTTAGATTCAGGGGGGCCCAAAACATGTATTTCCGGTTAGATCTTGGTATTCAATTTTTGGTGTGAATGCTGAAAATTGAAGATATTTATTTTATTTGTCAGGGAAATATCTTTAATATACGACATTTTAATCAAAATCTTAGAGCCATTTTGGAGACAATCAAAATTGTCGAAAAATTGTAGTTTAAGTTAGGGGGATTTTTCTAAAAAGTCTCCGTGTCGCTTCCCTGGAAGATACCAAACTTAAATAAGAATTTTGGTATTTTCGTTTTGGTGTTACGGTGTTCACAGCTACACGGACACACATGGACCTTGAAAATGCTTTTTTTTGGATACAGGGGACTCTAATACATATATTTCCATTGAAATCTCGGTATCGAATTTTTAAGTGGAGTGTAATATCTTGTATATACACTAGGTACATGGTACGTATAGAGAGAGTAAAACCGAATGTAGGAGAAAATAACTAACTTAGAGCTATTGATCAGGAGCGATAACTGATAAATAAGCCATCAATAATATCGTTCATTGCCTGAAAGACGTTG
The DNA here is from genome assembly GCA_030762935.1 of Hymenopus coronatus. Classification (NCBI taxonomy): domain Eukaryota; kingdom Metazoa; phylum Arthropoda; class Insecta; order Mantodea; family Hymenopodidae; genus Hymenopus; species Hymenopus coronatus. The sequence continues at coordinate 11,556,139 of CM060889.1, read as the reverse complement.
GCTTGTAGTCACATATAAGTTCTTGAGACAGTACATGTCTTGTCACGTGACAAAGATTTATTCAGAAGGGAAAGATACATCATAGCTAATAAAATACATCATATCAAGAAGGGAAATATAAATGTACATTGAAAGTGGGAAGGGAAGAAGGATTTCAAACACGTATAAGTAGTCGAGTTGTCACGTGCTGGTAAAAATGTAAATGGCATGTTATTTATGGACGCTCTTTAACTGCTGTGGTTCTCAGCGTCCCATTCTAAATTGGGCGTGAAAGACCGCTTAATTTTGCTCAGAGGCCTCTCTATCAGGCTTAAGGTTCTTTTACGTGCCGTAAATCTACAACACGGGACCCACGGCTTTACTTCCCTTCCGAAGGAAGCCATCGTCCTCCGCCGGGTTTGAACCCGCGACCTTGGGTATATGAAGTCAGCATGGTAACCATTACACCACGGAGGGCGATGTCACGTGCTGGTGGAACCATATACCGTTAGGGTAGAGCATTGACCCGATCAGGGTGAGAGGACACTGCTCTAGTGGAGCAAAACGGGAAAAGGGGAAACAATGATTTTGCCGGTCAGGGGACGCTTTTTGAGGCACTTGGTGTACAACATTGCCTGAGCAAAGGTGTGATATTTAGGGTCCGTGGTGGAGCCGTGCAGGCTACTTTTAGTTGTGAGGGAAATAGGTATTGTAATACAGACCAGAGCACATCAAAATTAACACATAATAATAGTCGCGGGCGGTTAAAGTGTAGTTTCACAGTAGGACATTTAGGAGGAATGCGTGGGTGTTCGACGGCGATAAAAGTCGGAGCTAACTGAATAAAGTACTTGTGTCGTACCTCACGCTGAAAGAGTTTCCATTCTAGTAAAAATCCTGAGATAGGGCACCCACAAATCCACACCATTCCTGAACCCTAAAAACTGCACCCGGGATACGAACCCGTAACCCATTGCCGCCTCAATCTCCCCAGATATTCAGTTAACAATATTCTTACTCGAACATATTAGAATTTTATTACATTAAATAATAAACAGCACAATGCTGTTTAAATAGTCCGACGCTAAGCACAGTCCCATGCATGCCAAATAAACTGATACGCTCACGGTAACAGAGTTCAAGGTTAACGCACAATGGTATACTAATTAGATAGCTATCATTTTATGCATGAAAAAAATCAGCAAGCATCACACGCCTTAATATTCGAGACGCGTAACGGATATATATATATATATCTTATATGTTCCATTCGTATTTCTTTCTCTACATTTCTGAAACAAATAATTGTTAAACAGCTTATGCTTCTATTTACTTTACGCTAATTCAGAAAAATTAGTAGAAATAGTCTTATTACTTGCTTCCTTGTAAGTAAAAGCTAAATAAAGGAGTACCATAGATTAAAGTGATGCTCAAAAGCTGGTTGCTATGTGACTGAAGTTCCTTTGTTTGTATGGACATGAATTGACAAATTCCTGCATGAGAAAATTACAAGTTTTTCAAAGCTAAAACCAATAACAAAGAATATTTAAAAAACAATTAACTCAATGAAAAAAATTATATAACTAAATTGTTTGTTTTAATGTGCTCTACATTTTTCTGTGTGATAGGTTTTTGTCCATCTCTTACGGTTTAGCAGTTATGCAGAATTTCGTAAATTTCATCCAGAATAAAGTAGTCTTCAGAAGCTATTCCCAGAAAATTCAAGATATACATATTATTTGTCAGGTAAATATCTTTAATATACGATGTTTTAATCAAAATCGCTAGAGGCATTTTTGAGAAAATCAAAATTTTCGAAAAAGTTCCATGTAAAGGGTTGTTGGGGGTAGGAGGATTTTCTTGAAAATCTTCGTGTCACAATCTTGGAAGAAACTAAACTCAAATGCACGGTTTGGTATTCAACAGTCTTTTCGTTTTTGAGCTATACTCTCCACAGATACACACACACACACTCATACACACACGGAACTTTTTCTGAAAATGAGTTGCTTTTTTATTCAGGGGGACCAAAAACATGTATTTCTGGTGAAATCTCGGTATCGAATTTTTGGGTGGAATGCAATACCTTCTCTTTACACTATGTACACTATGTGTAGAGAAAGTAAAAATACCAATGAGAATAAATAATTATTTCATACAGCTCTGAACATGCATAAAACACGTTAAAATGTCTATATAGTTAATCAAGAACATCCACGAGGGGAAAAGAAAGGAAAAAGAAACATTTCACATGAATTAACACCTACATAAGCTTATTCATCGCAAAGATAAACAATAAATTAATGAAATAGATAAATGTTAAAAAGGATGTGTGTATAAAATCAGTTTGCAATTAAATCAACATTTACGGTTTTGACACCCGTGCAAGTATGTGATTTAAGCTGATCACTTTTCTTTTCCGCTGTACGCGAAAAGAGTTTAAAACCAAATTATCGAACAATTGAATATTGCAGAACCAGCTAAAATCAATCAGACAACCACCCCAGGGGAGTTTTAAAAATCCAATCACATCGCTTACGTCCTGAAGGAAGGAATCGCTCAAGCGCCAACAGCGCACTGACTTGCTCTAAAACGACACAAGGCGATCTATGGACATCATAAGTGCATATTTACTCGATAATGTTGCGACACACCATTGTCTTTACACCAGTATGTTTCTAGGTTTATGTATTTCCCCTTTTTATCCTGTTTTTTCTTGACGGAAGCCATTCTTATACCATTTTCTCCATCCTTCTGGTTTATCATGTATTTGTTGATTGGCTGATGCCTTTTTAAGTTCAATTTTTCTGTCATTATATCGTCAGAAATACATTTAATTTTTGTTCAGAAATGCCAAAAAGCAACATTTTCTTCACCAAAAATATGTTAAATGACTTACTCATTTGAATTTTGATCATGTGAAGAATATTGTTAGAATATTAGAATAAAGTCAGTTTTGGGCATTTATTTTCAAGCACTCATTATTCTGTATAATTAATAATAAATATAAATTTGTTAATAAGCATTTCGACAAATGATTGTGAAAGGTGAGACAGTACATGTCTTGTTACGGGGCAAAGAGTTGTTCAGAAGGGAAAGTTAAATTATAGCTAATAATATAAATTATATCAAGAAGAGAAATATAAATGTACATTGAAAATGGGAAGGGAAGAAAAATTTCAAACACGTATAAGTAGCCGAGTTGTCACGAGCTGGTAGCACCGTGTACCGTTAGGGTAGAATATTGAACCGAAGGGGGTGAGAGGACACTGACCGAGGGGAACATAATGGGAAAACAGATGCTACCGCTGGTCAAGGGGACACTGTTTTAGGCACTTGGCGTAGAACATCGGAGGAGCAAAATTGTGATATTTAGGTGTGTGATATAGCCCTTAGTTGTGACGGAAATAAAATAATTTTAATAAAGACCAGAGTACGGACAAGATCACTGCATCAAAGTTAATAAGTAATAATAGTCGCGGTGGGGTAAAGTGTAATTTCACAATAGAAAATTTAGGAGGAATGTGTGCGTGTTCGACGGCGGAAAAAAACCGAACTAATTGCATAAAGCACTTGTGTCTTACCACACCCTGAAAGAGTTTCCATGCTAGTAAAAATCCTGAGCTAGGACACCCAGAAATCCACACCATTCCGAATACTCAAAACCCCCACCCGGAATACGAACCCGTAACCGCTACCGCCTCAAAGGCCAGACGATTTTAACAGCTGTGAATAATGCAGTAGCTTATGATGATGTTTGAGACATAAAAACTGCTATGCATATGTGTAGGAGCATATTGACTGTTTACCTAAATGCAGTGAACTTTGTAAAATGTTAAATTGTAGATGAAATGAAATGTCATGAGGTGCTGTAATACAGATGAGTGGGACGCACACAGCACGCTACAGGCATTGGCTACAACAAGAGAGAGATTTTACTTTCCCTTTCACAGCCTCTTTATGTTTTATTTACTACCGTGTTTCATCCCACATGGGTTAAAGCGTCCTACCTACTGAGAGGCTCTCATCCTGGGTAGCTCAGTTGGTTAGGCGCTGACCTTCTGAATTAAAGATCGCGGGTTCAAAACTGGCCCACACGTGTGTTTAAAAGCGACAATTCCAGGTCAGTAGATTCACTAGCATGTTAAAAACTTCGGTACACCGGCGGCGCTAGTAAGATCCTCGGAATTGACAGCGTTGTTATCGAGAAAATAATTTTAAATTTATTGAGACGGTAGCTCAAAAACATTAATTAGGGGAGCTAATCCACGAAATATCGATCCAAACCAGTTCAATACACCCTTCAAGTAATAAGAGAAGAATGAATTATATGTATGTAAAAATACTTTTTCATCTTTTGCAATATGTGAAGGAAAATATAAAAAATAAATAACATGTTTAACTTCCATACAAGTTTTCGAAAATTTTGTTTTTCTTAAAATGGCTCTAACGATTTTGATTAAAATACCACTTATTAAAGACATTTCTATCAAAAATAAAGTATATATCTTGAATTTTCTGGGAATAGCTTCTAAAACCCTGTTTATTCTGGATGAATTTTGCTTAATTCGCAATAACTAGTAAACCGCAAGAGATAGACAAAAACTTACTATAAAAAAATGTAGATCCTGTTAAAATACACAAGTTATGTCATGTACATTTTTTCATGGAGCTTACCTTTTTCGAGGTATTCCTGTTATTAGTTTCAATTGTGAAGTAACACTTATACTTTTCTAAGGTGGTAGTGCTCGTTTTTCTTTTGTTCTACTCCCGGCCAATCATAGAAGCGATTTGCAATGACAATCGCATAACGACAGCTTTTAAAACATTTAACTGTCACTTTAGCATAGTGTATTTCCTTAGCTCCATTATACTTATAAGGAAGTAAGTAATAACATGCTGCTAATGTTTATTTCGATTAGCATGGTGTTGAAAGAATTATCTTTCATAAGAAATGTGTTTGTAGAGTAGCTAGAGAAAGTCATATGAGTGTAACACATCAGATTTTTATACTGTATTTATTTTGAGGGCGCGGTGTTAGCGCAGCTGCTTACCAAGCGGGAGACCTGGGTTTGATGCCCAGTACCGGCGAGGGGATTTTTCCACCGCTAGTAGACCTGGACCGGGGTGCACTCAGCCTCGTGAGTCGCCCTCCGTGGTGTAATGGTTACCATGCTAACTTCATATACCCGAGGTCGCGGGTCCAAACCCGGCGGAGGACGTTGGATTTTTTCGAGCATAAAAATATTTAGCATGGCTTCCTTCGTAAGGGAAGTAAAGCGTGGAACTTTTTTCGAAAATTTTGATTTTCTAAAAAATGGCTGTAACGATTTTTATTAAAACATCGTATATTAAAGATATTTACCTCACAAATAAAATGTATATCTTGAATTTTGTGGGAATAGCCTCCGTAGACTACTTTACTCTGGACGGATTTTACGGAATTTTGCATAACAGCTAAACCATAAGAGATGGAATTTATATTATATACATTTTTTTCGTGGAGTTGATCCTTTTTGAGACATTCCTTGTTTTTGGTTTCAGCTTTGAAAAACTTATTTACTTTTCTCATACAGGAATTTGTCAACTCCTGTCCATTCAACCAAAGTATAATTGCAGTCACATAGAAACCACTTTATGACAATCACTTTAACCTATGGTACTCCCTTCTTTCGCTTCTGCTTACAAGGAAGCAAGTAATCTTTTTCTGCTAATTGTTTCTGGATTAGCATGAAGTAAATAGAAGCATTAGCTTTTTAACAATAATGTGTTGCAGAGATTTAGAAAAACTTATGTGAATGGCACACATCAGATTTTTTTCTTCAATAATCACATTCTTTTCGAACACTTAATATTGCAACGCCATCCTCAGTGAAATTTGCCTCAGAACATGCATCCGTTTTTCAGTACTTTTCCAATATCTCTGTTCCATATGATAAACTAGCTTTATGATAACCGAAGTGAAAAGTTACGTATACATTTTCGAATTACGGTTCACTCTCACTGAGAGAAGGTTTCGTTAATAAGGGGACTACAGTAATATGTTTATGCTCGCACTAAAACAATGTTTGAAATGTATGTGAAGTGAAGTTAATAGCATTAACGGTCATTATAATCTGAGGTAAGTCAAAACAGGATATAATTAACTTAACTTCCACGGTTGCTTTTCATGCATTCGTTTGCCACACTGCTTTTTACCAGACGTGTATTTTAAAACGTGTATTTAATTACGGTAGCATATGTATTTACTATTAAGCTCGGGTAACGGATAAATATATACTGTACAGAAGGCACAAATAGAAACCGGTGCTGTCTTGGTCCGTACAGCGCATTCCTTACCGTTTGTAGGGTACTTTATTACGTCATGTTTTTATTTTAGTCTGATACTGTCACCTTGCAGGTGAGTGTTCTATATCGAACCAATAGAGCATACCTCTGCTGGGTTTGTCAACTCATTCACTAATAGTTACAGCCACCTTATTCAATTGGAAGTGAAATTAGGTAACGTGTACAACTGTAAGCTACAACACCTCCTTCTTCACCAATTAGAGTGACGAAGCGGCCAGCGGATATCAGAAGACACGCCCTATAAATGCCCCTACAGACAATCATAAATACGATGTCTATTACTATTTGTGCTCTGTGTACAAATATCTTATGCATTTACCTATGTGCAAAATTTGAGGCTAAATAACCCTTATTACACGCCGTATACATCCTTTTCATATAAAGTTCTGTAAATATTACTGGTTTCTCTTAAAAATATTTACATGTTGTCCATGAGGTTCTTCATGAAAGTACTTAATTACCAGAGAAATTAGTATTCTGGAAGTATCACTTTTTATTTCCGTCTCTATTCTTCATTATTTTCGTACAAACGGGTAGAGCATTTATGTAGCAACATAAACTAAACCACAAATATTTTGGAATTTTAATTTAAATGCTGACAGTTTTAAAGCCCGGAAATATACATTCCACAGAGTATATGTATGTATTCCGCTAAAAATAGAAACAGATCTTTTCCGTTCTATAAATGAATTCTAACGTTTAAAATAATAATAATAATAACAATAATAATAATTTATCTAATTTAATTTACCATTCTCTGTTTCTGTGAGTTCCACGTCAGCAACGGGGAAAAACAAACTTTTCTTCCCGAGTTACAAACCCAAAGTGACCTCCTCAAAGGGGCAAGTGACCTTCACAGTTAAACCCCCTCGCCTCGCCAACCCTACTCGCCATTTACCTGAAAGTGACCTTCACAGTGAAAGTGACCTCGCCTCTCGGTGCCCAATTGCTAATGTGCCCCACTGCATCCTTCGGTTCGAGGACTATCATGTTTTGTAGAAAACTATATAATTACTTTTATCGCTAGAATCCCTTCATGTATTTTCATTTCTAAAGTGGTGTAAGTATAGTTATCCTACATGTAAACATTTTTAAGACAAACCTTGAAATTTAGAGAAATTTATATGAATGGATGTACACGACGTGTAATAAACTGAAGAGAGTTATTTAGCTTCAAATTTTGCACATAGGCCAATGCATACGTTATTTGCTTAACACGGACATAAATATGCTACCGTAATTAAAGACACATATATCATTAAAGTAACTTAATATTGTTGAATGCACTTTAATATTATGACAATCGGAATTCTGTAGTTCTGGTGTACTTATTGCTTTCTCTATACGCACTATGTACATAGTATATAGAGAAGGTATTGTACTCCACCCAAAAATTCGATACTGATATTTCACCGGAAATATATGTTTTAGGGTCCCCTTTATCTAAAAAAAGCATTTTCGGTAAAAGGTCCATGTGTGTGTGTGTATGTGTGTGTCCATGTGTCAGTGTGTCCGTGTGTCTGTGAACACGATAACTCTAAAACAAAAAGTAGGTAAAATACCAAAATCTTCCAGGGATGCGACACGAAGATTTTGAGAAAAATCCCCCCACACCCAACTACCCTTTTCATGGAACTTTTTTCGAAAACTTTGATTTTCTCAATAAAGGCTCTAACGATTTTAATTAAAATTTCATATATTAAAGATATTTACCTGGCAAATAAAAGGTTTATCTTGAATATTCTGGGAAAAGCCTCTGATGAGTAGTTTATTCTGGATGAATTTTACTGAATTTTGAATAACTGCTAAACCGTAAGAGATGGACAAAAACTTGCTGTACTAAAATGTAGAGCACGTTAAAACACACAATTTATGTTATATATATTTTTATCGTGGAGTTCGTCGTTTTGGAGACATTCCTTATTTTTGTTTCTGCTATGAAAAACTTATACTTTTCTCATACTGGAATTTGACAACTGCTGTCCATACAAACAAAGGAACTTCAGTGACATAGCAACCAGCTATTGGCTATCACTTTAACCTATGGTACTCCCTTATTTCGCTTCTACTTACAAGGAAGCTAGTAATAAAGCTGCTTCTGCTAATCTTTTACTGATTAGCATGAAGTAAATAGAAGTATAAGCCTTTTAAGAATAATTTATTGCAGAGATATAGAGAAAGTCATATGAATGTAACAGTTCAGATTGTTTTACCTTTTTCTTTCCATACTTAATTTCATTTACACATAAATTTATATTGTTCGTGATTTTTCTTGTAGAACGTAAGATATAAACATTCCTGATAATTACACAAAAGAAATAGGAATGATGCAGACTTCAAAAGTTTCCGCGCATATTGTTCCATTGATATTATCTGGATCCCAAACGCTGTTTCACTGTATTATGATCATTAATATTGTCACATCCTGGCTGCATAATTAGGATGTGGTAGTACTCTATTGCCAGCTTAACAAAATAGCTTGCAGAGTAGTCTTTGGCTCTTTCAATAGCAAACAGTGACACAGTTAAGATTGCAGCTCGCCTGGGTCACCTGGAAGGCGTTACCCCGACACGTGCAACTTATCTTAATACAATTTGTTTATTTTATATTCTGTTTTAAAGAGTACATTAGCCTTTCAGCCTTAAACTAGTATAATGATGTAGGAGTCTCTGGTAGAACAGACCTGCGTCCTCATACACACGCCTGGCTGTAGTCAAAGTACATTTCCCCGATTAATTCCGCTACTGCTGGGCGAGTTTTTGAATTTATAACACCAGACGTGGCCTATTTCTTGGAGGTGCGGGTATTTGGTAAAGAATGGTGTAAATGTCGCCATAAAAGTCTTAAGACCGTTTTTTTTTTGTGATGGTTTTTAACACCCGTTTTTACTACCAAGGTACATAAGACGATAGACCGTTTGTATAGGTGTGTGTGTGTGCGCGCGCGCGCGCATGGACGTGCCGCGCACATATTCCTATATGTGGTGGAACCATCGTATAGCTTTACCGAACATTGCTTCTCTCTTTTTTTGTCTTTTGTAAATTTTGTCACCACGTGCTCTAACGGTTTTTGTCTTTAGGCTTTGAAGCTTTTGGTTTCCCGATTATTTTGTACCTGATTTGCAAAAGGTGACCTGGTCTTTCTATTTTGGGCTAAAACTCCTATTTTACCTGTATAATTTCCCTAAAATATAACACGTGGTGAGTTTTCTTTGTGGCGTCCTTTGTTTTCCCTTGCTTATTTGGTGATTTATTGTTGTTGTTGTTTTTGGCCGGGATGGTTTAAATTCTTCTGAATTATTATTTCCCAGTAATTGCTAAATTGTTATTTACCGGTAAATAATATATTTTTCATCACTGAATTGATTTGACTTCATCAGTAATTGCGTCGTAACATTCGCTATAGTAACACGTGGTATAGTATGGTTTTCAAGTTTCAGCTTTTAGTTTGACTATTGCGTTTTATTTTTCAAAATTTGGATATACTTTTTAGACCATTAATTCTAAATTGCTCTATTTGTTGTGATTTTCATGTAAATTTTATTTTACACAGCTAAAAATAGTTCCGTAGGGTCGGATTTGCATTTAAATTTGTTTTTTCAGGTTAGGGTTGCTAATACATTTTCTTGTGGTGTTTACTAAAATTATGCTACAATTATAAATTGCGTGTGTTATATACTTGTTTTGTGAACATTTTCCGATAGATCCTCACGCGTGTTGGAAGAATTAGAATGTGCTTAAGTTTAATTTACATAATGCACTGGTTGTAAGTGTAGGATTCTCCTATTTCATTAATAATACATGCTTAGCAAAGTATGTGAAAACATAAATACATCTTAAGGAAAAACAGACAAGTAGGAGAGAATGCAGTGCTTCACTCTATTTTTATTATTATTATTGTTATTATTATTGTTATTATTATTATTATTATTATTATTAATCACTATGCGATAGCAGAATAAGTCAAAACATAATGCGACAACATGTAAACACGTAGTGCTAAAGTGTGTTATTATTTACGTAACAGAGAAAACCCAAAGGATGAAAGCGTCGTAACGAGAGAAAAAATAAACAAAACAAAAAAACAAAAACTGACAGCATGTAGTATTCACTTTGTTATTATAATTATTATTACGTATTTCTCTCCACTCGTTTTCGTGTTTTCGAATTTTTCCTTGTGATGTTTTCGGGTTTTGAGTCATTCTGCTAAGCGTAATAATATTAATGATAATGAAGCAGCAAAACACTACGTGCTCTCGTGTTTTATACTTTTCGTTACGATGTTTTTTTGCATTGATTTATTGATTTATTATATTAATAGTATTACGCAAGATCCCTTAAAGAATACATCAATACAAAAAACAATGTAACGAAAGGTGCCAAACACGAGAGAGCACGTAGTGTTTTGCTGCTTTATTATCATTAATATTATTACGCTCAGCAGAATGACTCAAAACCTGAAAACCTCACATCAAAAAATTCGAAAACACAAAAACGTAGTGGAGTGAAATACGTAATAATAACTATAATAATGCAGTGAATACTACATGCTGTCTTTTTTTTTTTTTTTTTTTTTTCTCTCCTTGCGACGCTTTCATCCTTTGGGTTTTCTCTGTTACGTAAATAATAATAATAATAATAATAACACATTGAAGCACTACGTGTTTACATGTCATCGCATCATGTTTTGACTTATTCTGCTGTCGCATAGTGATTATTATTATTATTATTATTATTATTATTATTATTATTATTATTATTATTATTATTATTATTATTATTATTATTATTATTAACTAACTATTGGTGGAAACTGATTTGTGAATGTATTCTCTAAAAATTCTACATTCTTCTTCACGGTCTCTAATACAAGTATATATCGTTGAGCACGATTCCTCACCTTTTTTCGCTAATATGCGAGAGGAGTGCAAAGAGAACTCTCGCGCTATCTGGTAACCCGCCTCTGACTGGTGTTTGCTTCCAATTGCCTTGTTGAATTCTGCAACTCTTTTGTCACAAGAAGGGTTATCTGCAGGTGTGAAATAGGGGCTGCTGGGCTTACTGATATATCAAGTAGAAAATCTTATTACTCCTATACCAGATAATAAGATATAACTAAATATACGTAATCCATATAAATTAAGCTACCAACTTAGTAATATAAATTAGCTGCTCAACTTTACATGAAAACATTAATGTCATATAGGTATTACAATTTTCACGAAGGCCTTTTTTGTTGCCGATATCAACTTATTAACACAGGGAGAGTTACTTTTTACTTCTTCAGCAACACGTCACAATGCATGGGCCAAGGAGGTGAAGTGAAGTACATTTGGGTAGAAAACCTTAAGCAGCTTTAATCTTGTACGCTGTGGCATCTGAATACATATTTAAAACCTTTTCAGCCCGCCTGAGTAGTGTGGTGGTAGCGTGTCCGCCTCATATTCAACAGACCGTGAATTTGAATCTCGTTTAGGGTGAGTTACCCGGCTTTTTGGGGGTTTTCCCTTATCCTGGGAAGACGAATATCAAGTAACTTAAGCTCCGTAGACCCAGAGATCATTTAAGTATCATTTCACCAATTTCATTTATCACTGATATGACCTACCAGGTCGTTAAGCTAAAAAAAATATCCTCACACACAATCTCTGGCCAAAGAATCTTCATTCCATCATTTATGAATCTTGCAATTGTAGAATCATTTGTTTCTTCCAACACCTTGCAACAGCTTACAAATGGTTTTGCTGGCCTTTCGGAATCTAGTTTTCCTACTACTAAATTTGCTATGTACCGACACATGTCATCTGTAGTTTCATCGACGGCAAACCAAATACAGGAGTCCCCAATTTCATTCCGTATATGAGCAACTACTACTTCATAACACACATGAAGATATTTTTCCTCAGAGTAGATTCGCCAGGAATAACCTTCTTGCAATATTTTTACTTTCTCTATACGTACTTTATACATAGAGTATAGAGAAGGTATTGCACTCCACCCAAAAATTCGATACCGAGATTTCACCAGAAATGTATGTTTTAGGGTCCCCTGCATCCAAAAAAAAACTTCTTCAGAAAAATGTCCGTGTGTGTGTCCGTGTGTCTGTGAACACGATAGCTCAAAAACGAAAAGGTGGTAAAATACCAAAGTTGGTATTTAAGTTTAGCATCTTTCAAGGATGGGACACGAAGATTTTGAGATAAATCCCCCCACCCCAAACTACAATTTACATAGAACTTTCTTCGAAATTTTTTATTTTCTCCAAAATGGCTCTAACGATTTTGATTAAAATGTTGTATATTAAAGATATTTATCTGAAAAATAAAAGGTAGAAGAATACTTTATTCTGGATTAATTTTACGGAATTTTGCACAACTGCTAAACTGTAAAAGATGGGCAAAAACTTACAACACAAAAAATGTAGAGCACCTTAAAACACACTATTTATCTTTTATACATTTTTTCGCGGAGTTGATCGTTTTTGAGATACTCCTTGTTTTTAGTTTCATCTTTAAAAAACATACTTTTCTCATTCAGGAATATAACAATTCCTGTGCATACAAACAAAGGAACTTCAGTCACATAGCAACCAACTTTTGACTATCACTTTAAAGAATAGTACTCCCTTATTTCGCTCCTACTTACAAGGAAGCAAGTAATAAGACTAGTATGAATTTTTTTCTCGATTATTATGAAGTAAATAGAAGCTTAAGTTCTTTAACAATCTTTTGTTGCAGAGATATAGAGAAAGGCATGTGAATAGAACACATCAGATTTTTCTAGAAGGAAGCGAAATTGAGGAATTTGAAGTTTATGCCACGGAATATTAGTTGCAACCATTGCACTGCACAGATCTTTAAAAAAATCATTTCCGGACGGCTCCTATTGCATTTGTGTCAAAGAACTTGCTTTCTAGAAGACTGTAGGTGTTTGTTGCGTATGTGAAGAGCACTCTTGATATGTTGTGTCAACAGAACTTGCTTTCTAGAAGACTGTAGGTGCTTGTTGCGTATGTGAAGAGCACTCTTGATATGTTGTGTCAACAGAACTTGCTTACTAGAGGACTGTAGGTGTTTGTTCCGTATGTGAAAAGCACTCTTGATATGTTGTGTCAAGAGAACTTGCTTTCTAGAGGACTGTAGGTGTTTGTTGCGTATGTGAAGAGCACTCTTGATATGTTGTGTCAACATAACTTGCTTTCTAGAAGACTGTAGGTGTTTGTTGCGTATGTGAAGAGCACTCTTGATATGTTGTCTCAAGAGAACTTGCTTTCTAGAAGACTGTGGGTGTTTGTTGCGTATGTGAAGAGCACTCTTGATATGTTGTGTCAACATAACTTGCTTTCTAGAAGACTGTGGGTGTTTGTTGCGTATGTGAAGAGCACTCTTGATATGTTGTGTCAACATAACTTGCTTTCTAGAAGACTGTAGGTGTTTGTTGCGTATGTGAAGAGCACTCTTGATATGTTGTCTCAAGAGAACTTGCTTTCTAGAAGACTGTGGGTGTTTGTTGCGTATGTGAAGAGCACTCTTGATATGTTGTTCCAATTGAGATTTAATGGAACAGCCAATTCTTTTACCGCAAGCTTGACAGACTGTTATTTTTCCGTCGGTTGTAAAGACGCTATCTAATTCCACCCATGAATTCAACTTGCAGGATAGCGAGGACGCAATTGGTGCCATTTTACTAAGACTTGCAAGAAACTAACTGCAGTATTATCGCCTCGTTATGTTTTGATGGTGGTCCAGCGGCTCACTTTGTTTCCTCGCAGCTGTTATATAACAAGATGAGCATTTACAAGGACTGGAGAAATTTGTTACCATTGTCGCGGTAGTCGCCATCTTGTACATTCATTCATGTACAAGATGGCGACTACCGCGACAATGGTAACAAATTTCTCCAGTCCTTGTAAATGCCCAAAGCGCTACGAGAAACGTGACACTGGAGGTCAACATTGTCGAACGGCACCTGTTTTGATATAAACGGACAACAATCAGAACGAGGTGAGGCGGTTATTATCGCATCTTAATTTAATTTACATCCTATTTCGCAGATTGATTTTTGTTGCTTTCAGCAAAACTTGTGAAAACAGTAGTTTATAATGTGAGTACAATATTTTTAAAACATTATAAAATTGTAACGCAACCCAAAAAATTTTACGTTTTATGTAACATCGTTAAAATATGTAGAAATGTGTAAAATAAAAATTTGTAAGGGAGACCTAAACGATTCGCCACCATTTTTACTTCTCATTGAAATATTATACAGGATTTAAAATATGTAATTACATAAAAATGCGGGCTCTGGTAATCACAATTAGTAGAGATAGCAAATTAATCCGTAGTTGCTTATATGTTCCTAAAGTCAGTGTTGTTACTCGTAAAAGTGGATTATGTAAATTCAGGTACTTAAACTGGAGTACACAGATTGTGTTCTCTCTTGAAATGTTTGAAGACACTCGGTATAATTGAATATAAATTAGCCTCTTAATACCATTGTGCTATGTAGTGCTCATTGAACCAGGTTACAGCGCTGCAAAGCCGCGTTTCAAAATGGCACATAATCAGATGATATATTCGTGAAGAGGCTAAGTTAGGCGCGAGTAGGCTTTATACCAACGCCTTATTTAAGCACTATAATCAAGTTACAACAACAGTTTAGCTTGACAGTTTGTCTTAACTCCTAGTTATGCATTTTACTTTCTCTACACGTACTAAGTACATAGTGTATAGAGAAGGTATTGCACTCCACCCAAAAATTCTATACCGGAAATATATATTTTAGGGTCCCCTGTATCCAGAAAAAGGTCCGCGAGTGTGTGTCCGTGTGTCTGTGAACATAACTCAAAAACGAAAAGTCGGTAAAATACCAAACTTGATATTTAAGTTTAATATCTTCCAGGGATGCTACACGAGGATTTTGAGAAAAATCCCCTCACCCCAGCTACCCTTTACATGCAACGCTTTTCGAAAATTTTGATTTTCTTAAAAATGACTCTAAGTTTTTATTAAAATATTGTATATTAAAGATATTTACCTGACAAATAAAATTTATATCTTGACTTTTCTGGGAATAGCCTCTGAAATATACTTTATTTTGGATGAATTTTACGGAGTTTTGCATAACTGCTAAACCGTAAGAGATGGACAAAAACTTAAAACACCAAAAATGTGGAGCGTTAAAACACACAATTTATGTTATATACATTTTTTTCGTGGAGTTGATCGGTGTTTAGACATTCCTTGTTTTCGGTTTAGCTATGAAAAACTTATACTTTTCTCATACAGGAATTTGTCAAGTGCTGTCCATACAAACAAAGGAACTTCACTTTAACATATGGTACTCCCTTATTTCGCTTCTACTTACAAGGAAGTAAGTAATAGACTAATTCTGCTAATTGTTTCTCGATTAGCATGAAGTAAATGGAAGTATTAGCTTTTTAACAATAATTTGTTACAGAGATTTAGAGAAAGTTATGTGAATGGAACACATCAGATTTTTAAGTTTCATTCTCGAATATGCCTTGTGTGAATTATGATGGCAAGCTGCTAGGCATTTGAGACTGCGCATGTGGTGATATTTTAGATTTTTATTTCCCCTGAAGCAATTACTTATCAACGGCCTCGATGAAAAAGCTACTTTTATTCTGTAACCTTAATTAAATAACATTGGAAAACTAAATATTAATGAAATGTCTGTAAAATTTATTTAAAATTATTGCTAATTATAATAATTATTAACAGAACTGACTGTTGTTCATTGAGCAATTTATTGGTGAACTTATCCATGGTGTCCCATATGAGTGAATAATCTTAATTAGGTAAATCTATTATATTATATACTTATATTGTGATCTTATATTGTCATCTTTTGATTTGTGAAACATTGCACTTTATGATTATTATGAAATATTGAGCTTCATCGTTAAAATACACTGCTCGGTTGTAGATATAATTTAAATATCTCGGCGCAGTGAAGCATAAGCCCTTTATACCTACCACTTAACTACTTAGGAATGTTATCATTTATTATCATCATTAGGATCATCTTCATAACCACTATTACTGGAATAGCATAGTTTCATATTTTTATCCTCTTATAGCTGAAATAAATTAATAGTCATTTATGATACAAGAGTTAAAAATGTAGTTTTATTTTGCGAGAAGGAAAGTTTGCGTAACGAGGCCGTAATGTCGAGTGTAGCAATCTACGAGAAAAATAAAAATACTTTTAACTTGATTGTCACATACAATTTTTAGACAGCATAATATTTCTAGATTTATCAATACATTTATAATATAAGATCCAACATTCAAGGAATAGTACGTTTTCCTATCGCTTGGAGGCGTGTGTGTGTATGTGGGAATAGAATTCGTCTAACGATATAGATTGGTAATCGATGTAGCAATGTCAGTTCCTTACACTTTACCATAAATGTTATAAATTAACAATTCCATTCCATTCCTGCTGCTATTAAATGATAAACTAGAGTATGTTACAACCAAATACCCAGCAAACACGTCTTATATGTTTGAAGTTGCCAATCGTAGAAAATGTTTGTGTAGTTGACCATGTTTAGACACGAGAACGGACTAGTAAAGAAGGCGGTGGTACTATTATTGATTTTTTTTCTCAGGAACATAACCTCATTTATTTTTATACAGATAAATAACAGAAAACAAACATATACAATTCGTAGTAATAATAGGCAACATTAAGGTCTTAACTGTGCAATTATGATGAAAGTGTGATATTTATTGTACAATTATTACAATTGGAAATGTTGATTCCTTGTGATGACGTACTTGGTGTGTTTGTGTTGCTAAATTCAGACATCATACTATTATCAGGTGGCATTGCAACGTCAGCAGAAGTGTTTGGAAGGATGAGTCCTATCTTCTTCTTATTTTCTATATAGTTCTCTGCACATTAAAAATAACGATATATCGATCGGACTCCACTAGAAACGTAACTCTTTCAAAACCACAACATTATATATAATGGATTCTGTGATAGTTGCAAAACTTAAGTTGGTACATTGGCGTATTATAATATTTTATAAATCTAGAGTTATAAGGAACAAGTTTTAGCTCGAGTGTTTTGTGTTAAAAAGCTGACTTTTAACAGTGTTTGTCTAAAAAATTACAATCGTCTGCGTCAATGAATTTTCTTAAATTATTCCACAATTGAAAAAAAGATATATAATATACATATTAAACTCTCTATTATGCCAGAAATGAATATACTATACTATATATATATATATCTTTATGAATATAATTCTCCTAAACGACTGGACCGATTTTAATGACATTTTTTGTGCGTGTTCCGGTGGATTCGAGAATGGTTTAGATTCTCAATTCGGTTCATTGCAAATTGTTTACTGAATTAATGTTTTTTTATAAATTGTTGTTGTTGATTTTGGAATGTTTTAGATTGGATCCGGCAGACTGCTGTACAATCGCAGTATCGAATATTCAATAATATTTTATTCCAATTCCAGTTTTTTCCGACAGGTGGTGCTACGATCAAGTTCAGGAAAATATTTTATAACTTCGTGTTAGCGAAACAAAGGTCAAACAATAACAATTTGTGGCTTAGATTTAGAAAATCCGTGCTTTTCACACCAAATATATGTTGCATGTTCCAGGGTTGGAAAACCATCGAATATATTTGTTTATACTCCTCAAGGATTAACGAAAAATATTGTACATTCAATAGCATTACGATAAATTAACTTTTTGGAATTTAAAAGAATATACCTGACATAAAATTGTTTAAGTTTCAACTTTTTCACATTTAATTAAAATAAGTTTAAGCTTTTATTTAACACAGCCTTTACATTTCACTTCGCTCATAATATACATATACTCACATACTATTGATTGGTCGAATTGTGATTAATGTAAATATAATGGCATTAGATATTATTACAGCATCTGTAATTCATATACTTAGGAAATATTGCATATTAATGCAGAAGTAAAATAATTCCACTTTTACTGAGGGGTTCTGTCTTTCTTAGTGCGTCATCAAGTTTTTTAATCATCCGTTGTTAAAGACTGCATTGGGAATTTAAACGTCTGCATAAATTACTTTTGGTTCTATCAATAAAAGCTAAACTACTTTAAAAGTAACGTAAATGTATAAAAAAAAAGAACTTTAATATTCCCACACAGTACTGGTTTAGCAGACCCGCTAAATGATCAAAAGTATCATATTGCAAGGCTTTCTGTTTAGGTGGTGCTGCACAACTTTACAGAAAGTG
Source organism: Hymenopus coronatus (assembly GCA_030762935.1). Lineage (NCBI taxonomy): Eukaryota > Metazoa > Arthropoda > Insecta > Mantodea > Hymenopodidae > Hymenopus > Hymenopus coronatus. The sequence goes on along the minus strand of CM060889.1, from coordinate 11,537,545 downwards.
TTTATAGTAGACCAACCAAACGCCAGAGAGAAAGATTACTAAAGCGCACAAACGTCGCTGTGGCGCAACACACCGAACCCGTCGCTGGTCATGCAACCCGAAACATAATTTATCAGCATGAGATTTGAAAACTCTGTAGTAGAAGGCAAGCCATTCAGGCATTCGCATACAATCCTGCGAAAAACTCAAACAAACAAAACACTGATGGTCAGAGATACCGGCCGGTGAGAATCGAATCCAAGAACTACTGAATGTGAGGATCCTACCTTACCGCAGAGCCATCTCGCACGAATAAAGCCTTGGATCTCACATCATATCATTTTACACTAGCGCGAAAAGCTGAAAAGCATTTCTGTGCCATGTGTATGACTTAGAAAGTACATAAATGAATCAAATATAAGCTGATGTTTTCAAATGAAGTTCCTTCAAATTAGTTGCAATTATATTGGAACTCAAAACATGCGAAGAGAATTGTGCTTATGATTCGGCTATTTATTGTTCGTGTTGCCAAACGAGCCATCAAGACCAGTCACGTTCGCCTTCGACCCTGCCAGATAGTAGCCAGGACGGTCTCCAATTTCATATCGCATATGAGAAACTGTTTCTTCATAGCACACATGAAGATACTTTTTCCTCAGAGTAGATTCTTTTTCTAGAAAGGAGCGAAATTAAGGAACTTGAAGTTTATGCCACGGAATATTAGTTGCAACCATTGCACTGCACAGATCTTTAAAAAATAATTTCCGGACGGTTCCTGTTGCATTTGTGACAACAGAACTTGCTTTCTAGAAGACCGTAGGTGTTAGTTGTGTACGTGAAGAGCACTCTTGATATGTTGTTCCCATTGGGATTTCATGGAACAGCCAATTCTTTTACCGCAAGCTTGACAGAGTACTATTTTTCCTTCGGTTGTAAAGACGCTATCTAATTTCACCCATGAATTCAACTTGCAGGATAGCGAGGACGCAATTGGTGCCATTTTACTAAGACTTGCAAGAAACTAACTGCAGTATTTTCGCCTCGCTATATTTTGATGGTTGTCCAGCGGATCGCTTTGTATCCTCGCAGTTATTACATTGCAAGATGTCGACTACTGCGACAATGATAACAATGGTAACAATCAATTTCTCCAGTGCTTGTAAATGCCTGAAGCGCTACAAGAAACGTGACCCTGGAGGTCAACATTATCTTTGATATAAACGGACAACTATCAGAAAGAGCCATCAACAACAGTCAGTTTCGCCTTCAACCATGCAAGATAGGTAAGACGATCTCTTGCATTCGCAACGCAACCCTTGCAGATAAAGAATGTCAATGTTTCTTTTTATGTCTTTTTCTCCATAGAATATGCATGTCTTTTTCTCCATAGAATATGCATGTCTTTTCCTGTTCTTAGTTGGAGGTTCCACTGCGCTTCCTGAAACAGGCACTACTAATGCCGTCACTGAGTTATTTACTACTGCTAGTTGATTTCCAAATTTGATAGTGAAAGTCCAATGTCTAATTTTTGTATTGGTGGACAGCAACATCCAAATGATGTATATATTCATTACACTTTCATCATTCATGGTGATTCTGTTTACACTGTAGCATCGCGGCCTCTGGTTCCCAGTCTAAACGCCACCTTTCGAGGCATTTTTTCATTATAACTTCGGGCCTTTTGTTTCATATTTAAAGCTCAACATTGTCAAGTAGCATTCAAGTGGTTGCGAGACATAGTTTTATCATTCGGCACAGCTGACTGAAAGTCTTTATTCCCTTCTTGACTTGTAAATACCAGTCAAGATCAAAACGCCAAGAAACTTTCATTTCAAGCAAGCCTATATCCACCCAGTCTTTGTATACAATTAGATCTTCCGTATTAATGCACATACCAGTTTCTCAATGAGTGTTATAAGAAAGAATAACATAAAATAAGATTCTTCATTGTCAGAGTTCCTAATGCAATAGCTTGTAGGTGCTTGGTCTTTTTCAATGTATCCTTCTACTCCACCTGCCACAAATTTTAGCCTGAGGATAGGTAGCCCATATTTCATTCCTCTTGCGAGAAAACACTATGAGCAGCATTTGCACCAAATTATTCTTGTAAACGTATTCTGCATGATAATCATAATCACCATCACCATCATCATCATCATCTTTGTGTTCTAAGGTATCAAGAACGTAAACCTCATTTTCATCATCACTGGGAAATTGAAAATCTTGAACGACCACACCTTTTCCTGAGAGCGGCGCTAGAGCTCCAAAACACACCCTCGGGGGCTGGGACTTTGTCATGAATATTCAAGTGCCCTCCCTAAGAATGGCGTCCGATATTATGTTGTGGTGCGCCAGGATTAAACACATTAGATATGTTTTCAGAATCAGAAGATTGCTCCAAACAACTGCTATGAAACACAAAATACGCATGAGCTTATAACAAGGAGGACTGATGAACATTGTAAAACAATGCAAGCCAACAATAGCTATTTATGTAACAGTGATATCCATATGTCATGTTACTGTACGCGCAGCCGGATTGTTTATTACTACTTGAAACTGCACAAGCTTGCGAGGCTCGCATGGGTGGAAACGTGAGCCAGCTCTATAAAATAAAGTCATAGGTGAACTTTTATAAATTTCCTTCAAAATAATTACTTATATCACAATTTAGAAAAAGTGTTTGAATGTCATTAAAATAAAATGTATAGTTGCTAATACAAAATATGGTAAAATTTTTCTAAAGCATGTCTTACAGTTCGAAACCGTTAATTGGCTTCCCTATAAAAACTATTATAGTTATTAATTATTTATCAATGTAAAGCTAAAATAGTACAAATGTATGTATTTAACAGAGTAAATTCAGCTGGAGAAGAAATAGAAAGCTGACACCAAGAGAGTAGAAGGGGGGAGTAGCGCTTTTGTTGGAATGGTTTCCTTTGTCCAGTCACGTACCATCGAGTTACATCGTCCTCGGTGGTGTAATGGTTACCTGCTAACTTCATACACCCAAGGTCGCGGGTTCAAACTCGGCGGAGGACGATGGATTTTTTTCGGGTGTAAAAATCCTTAGCATGGCTTCCTTCGGAAGGGAAATAAAACCGTTGGTCCCGTGTCGTAGATTTACGACACACAATAGAACCTCAAGCCTGAGCAAAATTAAGCGGTCTTTCACGCCCAATATAGAATGGGACGCTGAGAACCACAGCAGTTAAAGTGCGTCCATAAATAACACTCCATTTCCATCGAGTTATAACGGGGGTAAACCTTAAAATTCGGAATAGGATAATTCTTCATTGTACAAGACATGTCACGTGAGAGTTGTAGTACACCCTGGGAAGAGAAAATTGACTTTTTGGTAATATTTATGTTAATCGCGCGGCCTTTCTGTACAATCAGAAAGAGGCCACCATGGCGGTATTTTTTGTATATAAAGAGCCCAAGGAGGCACATCGGGGCTGTCTGTTAATATCTGCTGTCTGCTGATATCTGTCTGTCGCGCTTATTCTATCGGTTGTTGGGTTGAACGTAACTCTTCACACAAAGTTAAACACTGTAACATGTAACGAAAGCTTAGTAGTCTCCAGTGCTCTAAGCATCTTTAATGTCAGTGACGTGTGTTAAAGTATATTGTATATCGCAGAATTAAAGAAGAAGAAGTAAATATAATTGCGTGTGATTAGCCAAGTGTTAAAGTTCATAACAAGTGTACAAGTTAGTATAATTGTAAAGCAAAGGTGCTTATCTCGCTTCTCCTATTAAGAAATAAACTCCAGGAAAGTTACTTAAGTTTTAATTATTATAAGAGCACTCCCTGAACTACCCCCATTAGCTGCACCACCCCGAGAGAGTCAATCATCGTGCAGGCTGAGCAACACCGAGGCAAATTCAACGGTAGTAGATTCACCTCACCTGGTACGTGGGTCTACTCATAGGTAGTGGAGTGACTCTTGACAACGTCATCAATCTGGGCTCGAAGCAGAGAACTCAGCATCTGATGTTTTGAGATTGTGGATAAGGCCACCGCCTAGGCCACCCAACTTCTGAGCTCATCCCATAAGGCGTCCCAAATGTGGTGCAAAACGATAACACCGCAAGTTTAACAACGTAGTTATATATTGGTCAATATGATACATTAATGCATATTGGTTTCTGATTTTCACTTAAAGTAACACACAGTATATATCTACTTAAATTGTTTATAACAAAAACAATTTATTCTTTGAAAAAGTTAGTCCCGATCCGTAATCGTTGGTTATTGGTTACGCCTGGCATATTAACGAGTTGGTCACTTGCCACCTGGTTGGTCGTTGGGAATCAAGCTTTATTTTGCAAGACGGAGCTTGGTTTATTATCGGGTTGGCGTTTGCTAACTGGTTTTGTCGTTGGGTAGAGAGCTCTAGTGTGCAAGACGGAGCCTGTTTTGCTACCGGACTCGTCGCTTACTACCTAGTGTGTCATTGGTCAAAATGCTTTAGTTTGCACGACGGAGTCTGGATTTTTGGCGGGGTTGCTCACGTGTCACCGGGTTGGTCGTTGGGAAGAAATATTTAGTTTGCAAGACAGAGCCTGGTTTATTATCGAGTTTGTCGCTTGCCTTCTAGTTGGTCGTTGAGAAGAGAGCTTTATTTTGCAACACGGAGCTTCGCATATTATGGGGTTGGCGTTTACTATCTGGTTGGTCGTTGGGTAGAAGGCTTTAGTGAGCAAGACGGAGCCTGGTTTGTTACCGGGCTGGTCACTTACTATCTGGTTGGTCGTTGGGCAAAGATCTTTAGTTCGCACGACGGAACATATTTTTTTACCGGGTTGGTCACTTGATACTGGCTAAAGAAAAAGCTCTACGCGAGATTGAGTTATGGATTCCAACAGCAGTGACGAGGGAATGCATTTGTTAAATACTTAAAGAGTAGCTAGGAGGCTGCTTCTCTAAACCTAATGTAGTGCATTAATTTTGGTTTCTTTATTTAAACTCAACAAATTAGAATGTTCGTGGAAAACATGGCCTCAGGTTTTGTTACCTACTTACTAATAACATCAATTTCAGCCGCAACTTCTTTGCATAGCTTTGCGAGTGCTGATAGCTAGAATATACCTGATTCTATAACACTAGCCCCAGGAATACACACAAAGTAATCTTTTCGCAGTCCATGATTCTGGCAATATATATAATAGCTTCAGGGTGCATAGTCTTTTGACGTATGCACAAAACTATCTGGTTGTTGGCTCGAAAGAATGGGAGAAATCATTTACCGGCAACAAGCATGCTAACGGGCAGCCAACCAGATGCCTACTTACACATCTCCATTTGAATAACTTTGTTCATTTATATGCTCGTACAAGGTAACCAACAAGGGCAAGGTAACAAACAACCACTAGGTCTTGTACCCTTACAGACATAGTCTATAGAGAAGGTATTGTATTCCACCCAAAAATGCGATACCGAGATTTCGCCGGAAATATATGTTTTGAGACCCACTGAATCCAAAAAAAGCATTTTTGGAAAAATGTCCGTCTGTGTTTGTGTCTGTGTATATGTGTGTGTGTGTGTGTGTGTGTGTGTGTGTCTGTGGGCAGCATAGCCCAAAAACGAAAAGTCCGTTAACAACCAAACTTGGTTTCTAGGTTTGGTATCTTCCAAGGATGCGACACGAAGGTTTTGTAGAAAATCCCCCCACAGCACCTACCATTACATGGAATTTTTTTTGAATATTTTTAACTTCACAAAAATGACTCTAACGGTTTTGATTAAAATATCGTATATTAAAGTTATTTACTTGACAAGTAATATGTATATCTTGAATTTTGTGGTAATAGCATCCGAAGACCACTTTATTCTGGATGACTTTTACGGAATTTTGTATAAGTGGTAAACTGTAAGAGATAGACAAAAACTTACCGCACAAGAAATGTAGACCACATTAAACACATAATTTATGTTATATAATTGGAGTTGAACTTTTTTAGATATTCCTTATTTTTGGTTTCGGCTTTACAGGAATTTATCAACTTCTGTTCATACAAACAAAGGAACTTCAGCCACATAGCAACCAGCTTTTGACCATCACTTTAACATACGGTACTCCCTTAGTTTCCTTCTACTTACAAGGAAGCAAATAATAAGACCATTACTGCTAATTTTTTTGTCGATTAGCATGAAGTAAATAGAAGCATTAGCTTTTGAACAAATGTGAGTCACAGCAGAAACCTACTGCAGCGATACAGGGACATTATGCGGCATGGAGCGTTGTTTGGTGGAAGATTCTTTTTATCCTCTATTTAATCCATTATTTCTCAGTTTGAGTGCAGACATAAACACAAAAATCTGGTGTGTACCATTCACATGACTTTCTCCATATCCCTGCAACAAGTAATTCTTTAAAAGCTTATACTTCTATTTACTTTATGCTAATCAGAAAAAAATAGCAGAAATAGTCTTATTACTCGCATCCTTGTACTTAGAAGCGAAATAAGGGACAACCGTAGGTTAAAGTGATAGTCGAAAGCTGGTTGCTATGTCAATGAAGCTCCTTTGTTTATATGGATAGGAGTTGATAAGTTCCAGTATGAGAAAAGTATACGTTTTTCATAGCAGAAATCAAAAGTAAGGAATATCACAAAAACGACGAACTCCACGAAAAAATGTATATAACATAAATTGTGTGTTTTAATATGTTCTATATTTTTTGTGAAGTAAGTTTTTGTCCATCTCTTACGGTTTAGCAGTTATTCAAAATTCAGTAAAATTCATCCAGAATAAACTGCTCTTTAGAGGCTATTCCCAAAAAATTCAAGATATACATTTCATTTATTAGATAAATATGTTTAATATCCGAAATTTTAATCAAAATCGTTAGAGCCATTTTTGAGTAAATCAAAATTTTCGAAAAATGTTCCATGTAAAGGGTAGTTGAGAGTGGGGGGATTTTTCTCAAAATCTTCGTGTCGCATGCCTGGAGGATAGTAAACTTAAATACCAAGTTTGGTATTTTACCGACTTTTCGTTTTTGAGTTATCGTGTTCACAGTAACACGGACACACACATACACACACACACACACACACACACACACACACACACACACACACGGACCTTTTTGTGAAAATGCTTTTTTTGGACATTGGGGACCCTAAAACATATATTTCCGGTGAAATCTCGGTATCGAATTTCTGGTGGAGTGCAATACTTTCTTTACACTATGTACATCGTGCGTATGGAGAAAGTAAAAATACCATTGATTAAAGCCTAAATAGACGTACTTGCTGCATGTCTAAAAGTGAAGACAGTGATTCTGAATAGGGTGATCTTTAGAGTGAGGCTTCTGAAGGTGTCAGTTCCGATGATGCAGCTTCAGTCGTAGCTGTCGAATGTCACTAATACTATGCCAAGAGCTACAAGGTATGCAATCACCACAATAGTTGTTGCAAAAAGTTTATTTTAAGCAGTATTCCATGGCACATTAAATAAAACATACAAAGACAAAATGTGTTGTATGGCGCCTATTTTTACTTTCTTTACACGTACTATGTACATAGTGTATAGAGAAGGTATTGCATTCCAACAAAATATTCGATATGGAGATTTCATTGGAAATATATGTTTTGGGTCCCCCTGAATCAAAAAAAGCATTTTCAGAAAAAGGTCCGTATGTCTTTGAACACGATAAATCAAAAAAGAAAAGTCTGTAGAATACCAAAGTTGGTTTTTAAGTTTAGTATCTTGAGAAAAAAAAAAAAAAAAAAAAAAAACACCCCAAACTACCTTTCCCATGGAACATTTTTCAAAAACGTTGATTTTCTCCAAAATGGCTCTAACGATTTTGATTAAAATTTCGTATATTAAAGATGTTTACCTCACAAATAAAATGTATATCTTGAACATCCTGGGAACAGCCTCTGAAGACTACTTTATTTTGGATGAATTTTACGAAATTTTGTATAACTGCTAAACCGCAAGAGATGGACAAAAACTTACCACACAAAAAATGTAGAGCACGTTAAGACACAATTCATGTTATATTCATTTTTTTTTTTTTTTTTTTTTTTTTGCGGAGCTGATCATATCTGAGATATCCTTTGTTTTTGGTTTCTGCTTTTGAAACACATACTTTTCTCAAACAGGAATTTGTCAACTACTATCAAAGAAATTTGTCACACAGCAACCAGCTTTGACCATCATTTTAACCTGTGATACTCTCATATTTCGCTTCTAATTACAAGTAGCAAGTAATAGGACTATTTTGCTATATTTTTACTTTCTTTACACCTACTATTGTAATGCACCCAAAATGCAACACCAGATTTCACCGGTGATCGTTTTGGGTCCCTCTGAATCCAAAAAAAAACCATTTTCACAAAAATGTCCATGTGTGTGTGTCTGTGTGTCTTTGGACAGCATAGCACAACAACGAAAAGACCGTTAAATACCAAACTTGGTATTTAAGTTTGGTATCTTCCAAGGATGCAACACGAAGATTTTTCAAGAAATCCCCCACTCCCAGCTACCCTTTACACCTAACTTTTTTCGAAAATTTTTATTTTCTTAAAATTAGCTGTAACGATTTTGATTAAATGTCAAATATTAAAGATATTTACCTGACAAATAAAATGTATATCTTGAATTTTCTGGGAATAGCCTCTAAAGAGTACTTTATTCTGGATGAATTTTACGGCATTTTACATAACTGCTAAACCGTAAGAGATGGACAAAAACTTAACACACAAAATGTAGAGCACATTAAAACACACAATTTATGTCATGTTACTTTTTTTGTGGAGTTGATGGTTTTTGACATATTCCTTTTTTTTGGTTTCAGCTTTGAAAAAATGACATTTTTCTCATACAAATTCCTGCCCATACAAACAAAGGAACTTCAGTCACATAGCAACCAGCTTATGGTTAGCAGTTTAGCCAATAGTACTCCCTTAATTCCCTTCTACTTACAAGGAAGTAAGTAATAAGACTATTTCTGTTACTTTTTTCTCGATTAAAATGAAGTAAGTAGAAGCATAAGCTTTTTAACAATAATTTGTTGCAGAGATGAAGAGAAAGTCATGTGAATGGAACACATCAGATTTTTACTTTAGGAATATGGTTCTGTATGTTTTGTATCACAGCCATTTCGCTTTCATTTCATATCATCCTCTTCCCGACGCTCATATCTGGTTACGGCCGACCACCGTTCCAGGTTCTTCATTATGTGCTACAAGTTGTTGGCTCCCCGAGAGGTCCTGATGCCTAGGCACCCGCTGTAAGTCCTAGAATGGTGTGTCAAGGGCAGAATAAGGCAACTACGTAATGTTTTGTATCAATAATAGTAGGCTCATGATGACCCGAACACTAAAAGCTTAAACCATCTTGCTAAGTGTAAAATGTTGTTATCTTAGTTTTAAAATCTGATGTGTTCCATTCGCATGTCTTTCTCTACATCTCTATAACAAATTATTGTTAAAATACTTATGCTTGTGTTTACTTCATGCTAATAGAGAAAAAAGTCCTATTACTTGCTTCCTTGTAAGTAGAAGCGAAATAAGGGAGCACCTTAAGTTAAAGTGATAGTCAAAAAACTGGTTGCTATGTGACTGAAGTTTCTGTATTTTATGTATAAGAGTTTTTCAAAGCTGAAACAAAAACATGTAATATCTAAAAAACGATCGACTGAAGGAAACACATGTATATAACATAAATTGTTTGCTTAAACGTGATCTACATTTTATGTCTAGTAGTTTTTGTCCATCTCTTACGTCTTAGGAGTTATGCAACATTCTGTAAAATTCATCCAGAATAAACTAGTCTTCTGAGGCTATTCCCAGAAAATTCAAGACATACATTTTATTTGTCAGGTAAATATTTTTTAAATATACAAAGCCGAGGCTGCATAGAAATCTACACTGATGGTTCCCAGTCCGAGTATGGAAACGGATGAGCTGTTGTATTTCCAGAACGCACAATGATATACAAATCACCGGAATCTTACACCATCTTCTCCAGTGAACAATTCGCAATTAAAAAAAGCAGTAAACTCAAACAGAAAATGGATAATTTTTTCAGGATTAATTTCCCTTCAGAATCTTTCGTCAGATAATTCACTGACCAAAGGAATCTAATGTTTATACAACCAAATTTTGCTTGAAAATAAAGAAGTATCTTTAATATGGATACCTTCCCATCAGGGAATGGAGGGGAAGGAAAGAACAGATAAAGCAGCAAAGAAGCAACAAAATAGGGATAGGGGGATCCCTATTCCACATGAAGATGCTATACAGTATGTTAAGAAGAAGCTCACACAAAAATGGAAAAACAACTGGGTTGAAAATAATCGCAACAGTAAACTGCATGAAGCAAAAAGTAACACATCATTTATTATAATATACAAAACTCTCAGCCGGCATCAACAGATATACCCGCCAGACTAAGAATTGGACAAACTAAGCTAACTCATGAGTATGTATTCACCAAGCAGCAATCTCCATCCTGTGAGCATTGCAGCCAGAGACTATCAACAGATGATACTCACCAGATTAAATATTGGACATACTAAACAACTCATGACTATGTATTCACCAAACAGCAACCTCCATCCTGTGGACATTGCAGCCAGAGACTATCAACAGATGATACTCATCAGACTAAATATTGGACATATTAAACTAACTCATGGTTATGTATTCACCAAACAGCAACCTCCATCCTGTGAACATTGTAGCCAGAGACTATCAACAGATGATACTCACCAGACTAAATATTGGACATATTAAACTAACTCATGATTATGTATTCACCAAACAGCAATCTCCATCCTGTGAACATTACAGCCAGAGACTATCAACAGATGATACTCATCAGACTAAGAACTGAACATACCAAACTAACTCATGACTATGTATTCACCAAGCAGCAATCTCCATCCTGTGAACATTGCAGCCAGAGACTATCAACAGATGATACTCACCAGACTAAATATTGGACATACTAAACTAACTCATGTGTATGTATTCACCAAGCAGCAATCTCCATCCTATGAACATTGCAGCCAGAGACTATCAACAGATGATACTCACCAGACTAAGAATTGGACATACTAAACTAACTCATGACTATGTATTCACCAAACAGCAACCTCCATCCTGTGAACATTGCAGCCAGAGACTATCAACAGATGATACTCACCAGACTAAGAACTGAACATACCAAACTAACTCATGAGTATGTATTCACCAAACAGCAACCTCCATCCTGTGAACATTGCAGCCAGAGACTATCAACAGATGATACTCCCAGACTAAGAATTGGACATACCAAACTAACTCATGAGTATGTATTCACCAAACAGCAACCTCCATCCTGTGAACATTGCAGCCAGAGACTATCAACAGATGATACTCACCAGACTAAGAATTGGACATACTAAACTAACTCATGACTATGTATTCACCAAACAAGAACCACCATCCTGTGAACATTGTGGCCAGAGACTGTCAACAGATGATACTCACCGGACTAAGAATTGGACAAACTAAACTATTTCATAACTATGTATTCACCAAACAGCAACCTCCATCCTGTGAACATTGCGGCCAGAGACTGTCAACAGATGATACTCACCAGACTAAGAATTGTACAAACTAAACTATCTCATAGCTATGTATTCACCAAACAGCAACCACCATCCTGTGAACATTGCGGCCAGAAACTATCAGTCAAACACATCATAACGGAATATTCCCACTATTCAGAACCAGCCATTAAATTCCTGCTGATCTTCAAGCAGCACCCGACAAATCAACCAAATTATTATCATTGTTTAAATACATAAAAGAGTGTAAACTTACTACAAAATATTTTATAATTTTAATACACTGTTGTATGATACTCTACATGTATAAGTATTATTGTTAGAGTTTCAATAATTAATGTTACAAACTAGATATAATTATTAATTTAATTTGTGAATATTGTCTTATAAAATCTCTCACTATTACATGATGTCGCTATAAGACCTGTGTAGTTAGGCGACATTGAATAAGAGTATAATTAAAAAAAAAAATATATATATACGAGGGCCGTTCAGAAAGTAGCCTCCGGTTGATTGCAAGAAATTCACCAAGTTAAATAAAAATATTTTAATATATACATCTTACAACTACATCTTTGCACTATTTTTCTACATAGTTTCCATAACGATTGAGGCACTTATCGTATCTGTTCACAAGCTTTGAAATTCCTTCTGCATAAAAATCACCCGCTTGTGCCTGGAGCCAGCCTGTGACCGCATCTTTGAGCTCTTCGTCGTCATCAAACCGCTGGGATCCGAGCCATTTCTTCATATGCATGAAGAGGTGATAATCGCTTGGCGCCAGATCTGGGCTGTAAGGTGGATGGTTGACAACGTCCCACTTGAAGGACTCAAGAAGGGCTGTTGTTCTGCGAGCAGAGTGAGGATTGGCGTTATCGTGCAAAAAAACGATACCGGAAGTCAGCATACCACGGCGTTTGTTCTGTATAGCCCGTCGTAATTGTTTTGGTGTTTCACAGTACACGTCTTGATTAATGGTCGTCCCACGTTCCATAAATTCAACCAACAACACCCCTTTTGCATCCCAAAACACCGTTGCCATCAATTTTCGGGCAGCAAAATCTTGCCGGGCTTTTATTGGTTTGGTAGGTGAATTTGAATGTGCCCACATCTTTGATTGTTCTTTTGCCTCAGGGTTCACGTACTTAATCCAGGTTTCGTCCCCGGTCACGATTCTGTTTAACAATGGTTCACCTTCGGCCTCATAACGTGACAAAAAGTCTAATGCAGAGGCCATTCTTTGAGTTTTGTGGTGGTCGGTAAGAATTTTGGGCACCCATCGTGCATAGAACTTACGGTAACCCAATCTTGCTGTCACTATCTCGTACAAGAGAGTCTTAGAAATCTGTGGAAAATCAGTAGACAACTCCGACATTGTGAAACGTCGGTTTTCACGAACTTTTGCATCAACTGTCTGAACGAGTTCGTCCGTGACCAATGATCGTCTACCACTCCTCTCTTCATCATGAACGTTTTCTCGTCCACTTTTAAATAAACGTACCCATTCACGGACCACTCCTTCACTCATAACTCTTGGTCCGTACACGGCACAAAGCTCACGATGAATAGCTGCTGCAGAATATCCTTTGGCTGTAAAAAACCTTATAACAGCACGCACTTCACATTTGGCGGGGTTTTCTATTGCAGTACACATTTCAAACGGCCACAAACACTAAACTAGCGCAGGTACGACTTTCACTCGACCACGGCTTGATGCCGACTGACCTGCTGAGTGAGTGAATGCACAGATGGCGTCGCTACTCCCCCCACTACCCGCACTGTGACCGATCGGAGGCTACTTTCTGAACGGCCCTCGTATATATATTTTTTTTTAAATTCCGGGAGACCCAAAACATGTATTTCCGATGAAATCTCGGTAAGAAAATTTTGGGTGGAATGCAACACCTTTTCTATACACTATGTAAAAATAAAAAAAAACAGACCTGGCCTTTCACGTTCCTCTAAAGTTCCACAACCGCTGTTTAATAATTGCAGTATACATACACATGCTCCTCAGCCCTCCAGCTCAATATTTACCTTGCATCAAAACACGGGAAAAAAAACGGAAATCTAAAATCTTTGATGTTCATCATTGCAAACAATTTTAATTGGTACCAAACGATAACCAGACTTTAATGCACATAATGCGATATTACAGAGGTTTGGTTGATTTTTTTTTTTTTTTTTCCAGTTTACGCCTGAGGGAAAAATAATTGTTCAATGTATCGGGATAATAACAGAAAAAATATTCAGCGATACAGGGGTTTAAATGAAACCTGTTGCATCTATACAGATAACCGGTTAAGTAGCTTTGAGGAAAACTCTATCTCCACAAAGTAAAGGCTTTCAGACCTCAATATAGGAATGTGATGTCACTCAGTCTCGAAAATTATTTATATAAATATTAATATAAATATTAAAAAACAGTTTAGTTGAAAAATATTGCCTTAATTTCTCTGATAGTGAAAATATATATGTGAGTCTTAAAAATCATATGCTTCTTCATATGTTCATATATTTTAAAATTGAATATGAAACAAAGATCGGGAATAGCGATGCTCAGGTTGGGAGGGTGGTTGATGAAGCTGGCTTGCGGAGATCATTATGCGGAGATCAGGAAGACTGGAGGCATATTTTGGCAGAGTGCGTGCAGATGAAGGATGCTAGGAAAAAATTATTGCCGGAAGTAATTTTAGCTTCAAACAAACAAAGGAGGGGCACATACTTAATGGAAGTTCGTGCACTAAGAGAAAAAATCTCATGTGTTCCATTCACATGACTTTCTCCATATCTCTGTAAATTATTATTGTTAATAAGCTTATCTTTTATTTCTTTCATGCTAATCGAGAAAGATTAGCAGAAATAGTCTTATTTTTTGCTTTATTGTAAGTAGAAGCGAAATAAGCGAGTACCATAGGTTAGAGTGAAAGCCAAAAGATGGTTGCTATGTGACTGATGCTCCTTTGTTTGTATTAACAGGAGTTGACAAATTCCTGTATGAGAAAAGTACAAGTTTTTCAAATATGATACCAAGAAAAAGGAATATCTCAAAAACAATCAACTCCACGAAAAAAATGTATATAACATAAATTGTGTGTTTTAACGTGCTCTACATTTTTTGTGGCTTAAGTGTTTGTCCATCTCTTACGGTTTAGTAGTTATGAAAAATTCATCCAGATTAAAGTAGTCTTCAGAGGCTATTTCCAGAAAATTCAAAATATACATTTTATTTGTCAGGTAAATAACTTTAATGTACGATATTTTAATCAAAATCGTTAGAGCCATTTTTGTAGAAAATCAAAATTTTCGAAAAAAAGTTCCATGCAAAGGGTAGTTTGGGGTCGGGGGATTTTTCTCAAGATCTTCGTGTGGCATCCCTGGAAGATACTAAACTTAAATACCAAGTTTGGTATTTTAACGACTTTTCGTTTTTGAGTGTGTTCACAGACACACGGACACACTGACACACGGATACACGTACGCACGGACACACACACACACACACACACACACACACACGGAACTTTTTCTGAAAATTCTTTTTTTGGATACAGGGGACCCTAAAACATATATTTCCGGTGATATCTCGGTATCGAATTTTTTGCTGGAGTGCAATACATTCTCTATACACTATGTACATAGTGAGTATAGAGAAAGTAAAAATATTTGTGTAAATATTGTATAGACTTACTTTGTGTTTGACTAGTCTATATGTAATGAATACGTGATGTAGTTGTGAGTGCAAGTATGTGTGTGTGTGAGATATCAGTATTCTTTTATTGTTCTGCGGTTCTGTTGTCGTAGCGCGCGCGCGTGTGTGCATGTGTGTGTGTGTGTGTGTGTGTGTGTGTGTGAGATATCAGTATTCTTTTATTGTTCTGCGGTTCTGTTGTCGTAGCGCGCGCGCGTGTGTGCATGTGTGTGTGTGTGTGTGTGTGTGTGTGTGTGAGATATCAGTATTCTTTTATTGTTCTGTGGTTCTGTTGTCGTAGCGCGCGCGCGCGCGTGTGTGTGTGTGCGTGGTGTGTGTGTGTGAGATAGTATTCTTTTATTGTTCTGTGGTTCTGTTGTCGTAGCGCGCGCGCGTGTGTGCATGTGTGTGTGTGTGTGTGTGTGTGTGAGATATCAGTATTCTTTTATTGTTCTGTGGTTCTGTTGTCGTAGCGCGCGCGCGCGTGTGTGTGTGTGTGCGTGGTGTGTGTGTGTGTGCGTGGTGTGTGTGTGTGTGTTTTTATCGCCAATGTTATAAGAGATTCAAAATAAACATGTAGGTAATATCTTAAACTCAAGTATTTTTCGACACCATGTACGGTTAGTCGACCCATGCGACTGTGTGACGCAAATATTGCATTATTGTAAACTTAATAAAAGTCTACTACTACTACATGCCTTGCCAGTGCATGACCGATGAGAAACAAAATAACATGCATGGCTTTTCATACCTAATTGATTAAAACAATAGCACATTAAAAAGCAATGGAAACAATCTTATATAGCTAATTGCTTCAACTGTTTTAGATTTAACAAGAAGAATGAAACATCCTTTGTCCATAACGGCAGCCGCACATAGAGGAAGCAATATTTCATCACAGAATAAAATAATAGAGAAACGCTGGTGTGTTGTTTTCACATGACTATTCTAGTTTCTATTACTTGTTATTGGGAATGCAAAGTATTCTGGCGAAAGTCCATATTTTTATCTAACTTCATTTGAATTACGCGAAATCTCTAAAGAAATAGCTACAGTAAACATGTTATTACAGATAAAAAGAAATAACAGCATTCAACATTTAAGAACTCTGAAAATTCCTTGCTCTTTGTATGGAACTGCAATACCAAGTAACAAGGACATCGAATGGGCTTTAAAGGAATTAATAAGTATTTGATGAATAATTCGAAGCTTTAGTAACGGATGCCGAAACAAAATAAATTAAGAACACAACATTAATTTAAAATAAGTGTGTGATTTAAATAGATTACATTTTCTATGGAGTGCGCTTTCTTCTGTTGTTTAGCATGTACCCGTTATTAAAGGTTATACAGAGTTCATTCTAAATAAAACGCATTTTATAGGGTATTTCCAGGAAATTCAAGATACACCTACCTATATTCTATTTGTCATTTCAACTAAAATCGTTATAGCCATTTTTGAGGAAATTGAACATTTTAAACATCTTCCACTAAAAGGGTTATTCGGAATCGCAGAATTTTGTTCAAAATCTTAGAATCGAATCTTTGAAAAATGATGGATATCAATAATAAGTTTGGTTTGAAACATATTTTTATTGTTGAGTTATATTGTGCACGTACACAATATACACACTTACACTTACAAGGATTTTTCGAAAAAAGCTTTCTTATTTCATTTCAGTCAACTTACAAACCTATAGATCCGGTGTAAATTTGGTTTCAACCATTTTGGTAGCATTAATATTTCCTCTAGTTTATAGTAGTAGAGATAGTAAACATAAGGGTGTATGGATTTCAGTTTTCACCACAATAACTCAAATATATATATAGTGTTTAGTCATAATTCGTTAGAGTGGATTTCAAGATTAAGTAAAAATTAGCCCGCGGTTATAAATAGCGCTTTCTAAATATAAATTTATGTTAAACTAAGTCTACTTTAAAACACATATTCTTGGAGATACACACACATATATACGTTATAACTTTTTCAAGCTGAGTACACTACGTTTTTCTGCCTAAAATATGTTTGTGGCAAAGAAATTAATACTTTCTGTATATTTCTCCTTGCAACTAAAGTGCAATAAGAGAATATTGAGAATCAGTATAATTAAGTTCTATTTTTATTAAATTAATATAAATAAGTTGTTTGCAAATGTATATCCATGTTCTTTTTGAATGGATTTGTAACAAAATACCATGATACTTTCCTTTTCGTCATCATTTGTGATTCTAAGTAGAATTAATGAAAAACTTATTTACTGTACTAAAATATATTTCTTTTGTTCAGAAGCAATTTGTAATTTCGAATTTATATATAACATTATAGGTATCTATTATATATTTTCTATATTATATATATATTTCTCCAAAAAACAATGTTTGTTTTTAACACAAGCTGATTACAACCATACTGTGCTCACCGATAACAATTGTGTTGTGAAGTTTCTTTCGAAGTTCGCTCGGTGACGATATAGCTCGCTAAGAATTGCCGTCTAAATTCCCTCAACTGTTTCAGTTGATCTGTTCCCCGTAAAAAATGAATGCTGAGCAGGGCTTTGTTCCCATTTTTATATCTGTAGACCACGTGACTGCAAATTTCTAGAATTTGTCGCATGAGCAATACACCGCGTTCACAAACTTACTCAGGTGTAACAATGTGAACATCGACGTCAAAGAGCCTTCCAAGGAATAAATGTCCACTCTCAGGATGTAGCAATCACAGCTGTGATGTCAAAAGAACTTACCACCAGCACAGGTGTCCCTTAACTCAGTGTAACAATGAATATTAACAGACTTAAGGATGTAGTCACAATATATATATATATATATATATATATATATATATATATATTTTGTGACTATATCCTTAAGTATATATATACACACACACATATATATATATATATATATATATGGCAACCAGGTTTTGACTATCACTTAAGCTATGGTACTCCCTTATCTCACTTGTAAGTAATAAGACTTTCTGCTAATGTTTTCTCGGTTAAAGTAAATAGATCCATAAGCTTTTTAACAATAGTTTGTTGCAGAGATGTAGAGAAAGTCATGTGAGTGGAACACATCAGATTTTTGTTGTTATATTTTTATCAGCTTGTAAGATATACCGCTATTAGGGCCATATAGAAACATAGTTGTTAGTAATTATTGGTTACCATGTATAACTCAGTAAGTGCTCTTCAAACATCTACACAGGTGCAGCCGCTCGTCTGCAAATACTGAATACCAAGGCGACAATCGCATAGGTTTGAGTTTCTGAGGGCCTAAAAATAAAGAAAGCCAGGCTAACGGATGCTGTCCAGTAGCGAATATATTGAAAATGTTTCAAGTTAATTACAGAATTCAAATCTGACCGCGCTAAATACATACAACATATTTTAATGCAATTACACTCGTGAATGGGATCTGTCGTTTTTCAAATCATTAATGCTCTGGTTTATGTGCTTTCAAGGTTTTTACGAATTAAATTGAACACATTCTTGCTAAGCAATGGGTTATCTCTCCACTGAAATAGTTATTAATTTCTATTAAAAGATCACATGCATACACTTTAAACTACGTCCAGAGCTGCATTTTAATTTATGTACTATTATTTACGATAATAGGTGTTTATACTTTGCTTGTTTGTGTGAACACTAAGTCCATTTTTATCAATTAATATAATGTTCTTTCACACATTTTGTAAATGATGAGCTTTAAAATAATGAACAAGTAACTGTTGAATAATTCGAAATATTAATAACGGATGCCTCGAAACTAATTTACGAATACAAAAGTAATTTAAAATAAGTTGTGTGCCTCAAATAGATCTACATTTCTGTGAAGTACGTTTTCTTCAAATGCTTAACATAAACATTATTCAAATGAAACGCACTTTATAGTGTATTACAGTTTACATTACAGTTGTAAGTTCTAAAATGTTTTTATTCTTATATAATATGCATTATGACAGCAACTTCAGGCTTGATGAAGCATCCACTTCAATAGGCTCGTTCTGTGTAACAAAAAAGAATTTACTGACTTTTAAGAACAAATGAGAACATTGATTCCATTAGTAATAGGTACGTTTAAGGTATTTTTTTACTCTTAGATGCCATTTATTTAATCTTCATAAAAGTGGAGTATATGCGTGTAAAAATCTGATGTGCTCCATTCACATTACTTTCTCCACATCTCTGTAACAAATTATTGATAAAAAGCTTATGCTTCAATTTAGTTTATGCTAATCGAGAAAAAAATTTGCAGATATAGTCTTATTACTTGCTTCCTTGTAAGTAGAAGCGAAATAAGGGAGTTCTATAGGTTAAGGTGATACTCAAAAATTGGTTGCTAGGTGACTGAAGTTTCATTATTTGTATGGACATGAGTTGACAAATTCCTGTATGAGTAAAGTAAAAGTTTTTCAAAGCTAAAACCAAAAACAAGGAATATCTGAAAAACGATCAACACCATGAAAAAAAATTAAATAACAGAAGTTGTGTGTCTTAATGTGCTCTACATTGTTTTGTGCGTCAGGTTTTCGTCCATCTCTTACGGTTTAGCAGTTATTTAAATTCCATAAAATTCATCCAGAAGAAAGTAGACTTCAGAGGCTATTCCCAAAAAATTCAAAATATACATATTATTTCTCACGTAAATGTCTTTAATATAGGATATTTAATGAAAATCAAACATTTCGAAAAAAGTTCCATGTAAAGGATGTTTTGGGGAGGGAGGATTTTTCTCAAAATGTTCGTGTCGCATCCCTGGAAGATAGTAAACTTAAATACCAAGGTTGATATTTTGCGGACTTTTCGTTTTTGAGTTATCGTGTTCACAGACACACGGACACACACACACACACATGGAACTTTTTGCTAAATATGTTGTTGTTTTTTTTTATACAGGGGACCCTAAAACATATATTTCTGGTGAAATCTCGGTATCGAATTTTTGGGTGGAGTGCAATACTCTCTCTATACACTATGTACATAGTACGTATATAGAAAGTAAAAATATACTGTAAGTATATTTTCTAGCTTCTACAAGCAGAAACTGTGTAACAATTTCAGCCATTTCATCATAGTAGTGGTTTGAGTCAGGGTCAAGGTTAATAATTAATAATGCACTCAGTAATGTAACGAACTAAGAGGTTGCTGTGGTAAAACTTATGACGCAATTGATGTCAAGACTGCAGCTGTCAAAATTGCCTGTTTTTTTTTTTTTTGTCAAATATTTTATGAAATATGTTTCATTGAAAGTGTTTCCGTTTCTATCTATTTCTGCATTGCTTGCAGGATATTACTGAGATCAGAGTATTATGAGAAATTTATAAACAAATAAACAAACCCACCCACACACAAACATACAGGGTATGTTGTTTCACAAGTGCAAATACTTAGTAGAGAACAATTGATATTTCACCTATGTGTATATCATATTACTAATACCATTGTCATAGAGAAGTACATATTTCAGAGCTTATTGTGTTTTGTTTTTCATCATGCAAGGATCAGCATTTATATTTAATACAATTCGCACTCCGCCGATGATTCACAGTGAGGAAATGAGGCGCCGCACAAGCAAAAAGTTGCTAAAATTATATTTTCGTGTTTCATGCTCAGAGGGTCCTAAAACATGTATTTCCGGTGAAATCTCGACATTAAATTTTTGAGTGGTATACAATACTTCTCTATCCCTATGTACATTGTGCTTACGGGGCTAGAGAAAGTAGAAATATGCTAAAACTCAATTTCTAAGATGCTCGATTCAGGTTCGAATCTTACCAAAACAATAATCCTTTTTTTTTTCACCACTTTCTTTCTTCCTGATTTTGACACAAAGCTAGATAGGACATCGGAACATTTTTTAACTCGCTTATTTGTTTCTTTTTTGTTGTGCTCTTTATTTATGTTTATTCTAATTATGTTTATTATCATTCCAGTTAATGAAATAAAAATAAAAATGAACATTCTTAGGCATACCTATTCAGTTTCCTCTATATATGCAGGTATTATTACAATGTTTTAAAACTAATACAGGTATTTCAGATAATATTGCAGAACCATATCCATTTTCAGGGTATCCCAAAAGGAAAAATACACAAAATACCTAGGCTGAGGATCACAAACTAGCCACATACATAGGTATTCACCAATACTTTCAGTTAAAAAGAAAATTAGGTTTAATCCCCATCACCTAACAAACTTCTCAATATCCATACCTACATATTCACCTCATGCATTTGTATCTAATGGGGCATGTCTAGACCTAAAGTGTCCCCTGGTAGTATTCGCTAACCCACTGAGGGCTCCAGCTGCCAAACTTTTGTAGAGAACATTCTCTAACTACGAAGAACAATCGATAACATGTTAGGTGTTCTAGTATTTTGAAATTTTAAGTAACTTAATACGTTATGAAAATTTCCTTTATTATTTAAAGACTAAGTGAATATTTTTTCAAAATAATTACAAAAAAATTAAGTATCGAAGGATACAGAATACGTAAAATGAACTGCCATTTGTTCTTCATTCGTATATCTTTTTGTTTACAAGTAAAATTATTAGAGTGACAAACACTGAACTAACTTTGCAGCTCGATCGATAATACACAAAGAAGAAAAAAAGCCCACGCTGTTTGTGGGACTCGAACCTCTGACACGCTGAGGTGATGAGGGAACATGAAGTTGACCAGTTGAGCTACAATCGTTACGAGCGCTTGCTCCGTTAAAACTTGTAGTTACGGTGTCCCACATGTCTCCCTCTCCGCTTCTCATCTCTTTATAACTGTTGTGGACTCCTTTTTGTAGCTTAAGACGTACATTTAGTCTTAATCAATTATAATTCACGTTACAGAACAAATGACAGTGATCCTATTGATATAACATGTGCTGTAACAGGAGTTATTAAGCGCATGTTTTTGGAATGAATGTAACTATTGCTGATAAGGTCTATTTCCGATGAAGAGCAGGCTGCATTTGCATAGTTACCAAATAGCCGACAAACACTGGAATTTCGACCTTATTACTTTAAGGGTATGAAGTGTTGCCTATCGCCAAAACTAATGAGGAACAATTGAACCACCTCTTGGAAGCTATTGGTTAAAAAACTTGATACACTACAGTTCAATTGAGAAGATCAATGTACTGGCTACAGTAGTGGTGGTGATATGGAACTTTTATAATCGCATTTACCCATGCAATCCGCGTCCTAAACACAACACTGGTTTGAATGTCCCATTATCAGCGGAAAACAGTTTCAAGCCACACCGTTTCCACACAGTGTGCTATGGCGTGATTATTTTGCAGTCTGTTCCATTCAAAGTTCAATATATGTAGGGTTTACTGAACAGTAGTGTGAGGATTCCCAATAAAGGTTACATGGCGCAGCACGGCTCGTGACCTAGTAGCACTAGGTCAAGTGGTCAATAAATGCAATGCTCTCAGACGCTGCTGTTTATAACGTGAACACTGATCGTAAAACCTGAATAACAGTGTTTGTCAATAAATCAGCGTAGCTATGTTTATAACAGTTGCTATCTTAGAACAAATGGGTCATGTAACGTAACTTAATTCGTAATTTATTGGGAAAAGAATATTGTTTTAAAACAATACAGATATAAGCTGTCAATTATCGTCACATTACTCGAAACACTATACTATAACTGTGTACCCTTCTTGATTCTGGTGCACTGAGCGGAATGGCTCAAGCGGTAATGTCTGTGGTTCGCTTTCCGGATGTCCCGGGTTCAATCTCGGGCGACCGTCCAATCAGACTTTGGTATATTTCGTGGCTTTCCTACGCACGCTAGGGCCAATGCTAGGGTGGTGTATTCTACCAGAATTCTTCTATCCCTTGTGGTGGGTAACATACTTCACATACAGAAATGGCACAGAGAATAACTGTTCTTTCAAATGTCATTGTCAATTGCAGTGGCATATCATTATACAGTGGATGTAACTTTCCGGTTTTATACTTTATAGCACAATCATCTTATTCCAAATTAATGACGCTGAAATTTAAAATGCTTTAATGCAAGCGAAAATGGCAGAAGAAATTAGCGAAGAAAAACTGCCAGTGAATAGCGCTTCTATGCATAGAAAACATTAATAAATTGTTTCTGGGGTTATAGGCAAAATTCGTTACTGCACATATTAAAAATAAAGCCAAAATGTTTCACTATTTTGTCGCATCTAAGGAAGCCGATGTTGTTGAGCTGTTTCAGATTTTTTGTTGAGAATATCAGTCCGTATATAGACCTCTAAAATAGATTTTACAGGAATCTGAAGAATATGAGGTCACAGAGGTTATCATATTATTAGCAGAATTAGAATTTGGTGACAAGTAACCATCTCAACCGTTAACACATTGAAGTCCAAACCCAAGTATAGCTCGGGCCTTGTGAAATGTTCATGAAACCCACGCCCGAGTATAGCTTGGAAAGGTATTTCTAACGCTTTTAATGCAATTCCACGACCTTAACTCGGGCTATGCGGCAAAGAACATACATCAGTTATCGCGTACCATCTGTTTTCGCTTTAGTGAACTATTAGGAAATTTAGGAAAGTTAGTAATATTGGCTGCTCTCAGGTAGTCGCGCCATTTTACTTCTGTTTGCATAGGCTATTCCCGGAAAATTCAAGATACTATACCTTTTATTTGACATGAAAATAATATATGATATTTTAATCAAAATTGTTACAAGCATTTTTGACAGAATAAAATAGTTCGAAAAATATTCTAGGTGAAGACTAGTTTGGTGTGGGAGGATTTTCGTGAAACATCTACGTGTCGCATTCTTATATGTTACTAAACTTAAATACCAATTTTGGTGCTTAATAAACTTTTTGCTTCTTAATTATGTTGTTCACGGGTACACAGACCCCCGGACATACACACACACACACACACACTCACACTCACACACACGAGCCTTTTTATAAAAATACTCTTTTGGATGCACGTGTCCCCAAAATATATATTTCTGCTGGAACATAAGTATTCGAAATTCTATTTGGAATGCAATATCTCTGTACCTGCTATGAATATACATTGCACATACATGGTGGAAAAAAAATATAAGACAAAATGACAAAAGTTCGGACAAAAGAGAGTGACAGAAGGAAAATGTTTATCTCTCTCTGTAGAGAAATTATAATTAACCTAAGTCAATAATGTAAATTAAGATGTTAACAGTTAAAATATGTTAAATATCTGTTTATGGAAACATGAGCCAATTTTCACTTTCTCTTGTACCGTATGTACAGTGTACATAGGGATAGAGAAGTATTGTATACCACCCAAAAATTCGATGTCGAGATTTCACCGGAAATATACGTTTTATGACCCCCTTAGTCCAAAAAAGCATTTTTAAAAACAGGTCCGTGTGTGTGTGTGTTTTGTGTGTGGACAGCGTAGCTCAAAAGCGAAGAGGCGGTTAAATACCAAACTTGGCATATAAGTTTCGTATCTTCCAAGGATGCAACGCGAAGATTTTCAAGAAAATCCCCCTACACCTAACTACCCTTTACATGGAAAAATTGTCGAAAATTTTGTTTTTCTTAAAAATAGCTCAAACGATTTTGAATATATTACCACATATTAAAGCCCTTTCTATCATAAATAAAACGTATATCTTGAATTTTCTGGGAATAGCTTCTAAAGACCTGTTTGTTCTTGATGAATTTTGCTTAGTTTGGCATAACTAGTAAACCGTAAGAGATAGACAAAACATACCATAAAAAAATGTAGATGTTGCTAAAATACACAAGTTATGTCATATACATTTTTTTCTCGGAGCTTACTGTTTTGGAGGTATTCTTTATTATTAGTTTTAGTATTTATACTTTTCTCTTATTCTACTGCTGGTCAAGCAAACAAATGATTTGCAATGACATTCGCATAACGACAGATTTTAAAACATTTGACTAGCATTTTAGCCTAGTGCATTTCCTTAGTTCTAGTCTACTTATAAGGAACTAAGTAATAAAATTCTGCTAATGTTTATCACGATTAGCATGGTGTTGAATGAAGAAGTTTATTTGTAGAGTAGCTAGAGAAACTCATGTGATTGTAACACATCAGATTTTTAAGTTCTAATGGTGTACGCTTTTTCTATATGCTATGCTTTTACTTTCCTGACGCACATAAGAAGAAACTTGGTCGTTTTCGTTTTAGTAACATTATATGAAAGAATATCAGAACGAAGTTTATTCGAGAAAAGCTACCTGAAGAGGAAAATGATTTGAGCTTTACATAAAGGAATATAAAGGGATATGGCATTTACATTCTAACAACTTCCCTTGAGGTTGTGGTTTTACGCGTTATCCGAGAGTCAGGACCTTCACTCTAAAAAGTATGTAGACTTTCCCATGATTCCCGGTCCGTGGCGATACACACTATATAATAGCTTTGAAATTCCATTCTACGTCCATGACGGGAGAAAAGGTATATGCTTGAAAAGTTAAACAAACCACTAAGAATATATTCAAAATAGATTTGCCACCAATTGTGTGCTTTAATGAGAGCTACAATCTTAGTTTCATTGACAGAAAATTCAAGTTAATCAATTTATTTGTCATAAAAATATGTTAAACAGATTCAGTTCAATTCCTGTTCCTTTCACGCAACTTGGGAGTACAGAAAGGCTCAACGGTCTTTTCTTCATCGATTAAAATTTCTATTACGCGGTTTCAACAGTATGGCCATTTTATTAAATCTGGACATCTATTACCAACACGTTATTCACTTGGTCATGGTGTAGATGGTGTACCCTCTCAGGTGCTTCCACAACTTTCGTTGTCATCCTCTTGCAGGTTTGCAGATGACAACGAAAGTTGTCGAAACGCGCGTCCAGGGTACTCCATCTACACCATGACCAAGTGAAGCACGTGTTGGTAATAGATGTCCAGATTTTAATAAAATTGACAGCTTCATGTATGTAATGACTTTTTTAACATTTAAAAAAAATATGACCATTGTTACGAGAAATCAATTCGTCGCCCAAAGATGGCAGCATTGGACAAAATCACGAGTTGTAGACGTGCAAATTACCAAATTTTGCCCAAGAACCTTCGCTTCTGAGATACAGGGATACAGGATCTTTTAGGTTATACGTGATCAGCGCCTATGTTTCCTATCAAAGGAACAGATGCTAAGAATTCCACCATCATCCGCAGGGCTTCAACCCGCAACATTGGGTAGACTCCACAGCAAAGAATGAGACTTTTAAATACATGGTCATACACAGACACCTCCTTCTCGCCCAGGACTGGTGCAGACATGGCTGATGTCCGTTAACCCGGTCAAAACCCATGCTGTTCTGTTCGCCAGAAAACGTCCCGCAGCAGCTCAGTTACCCAATTTTTCCTATCAGGGTCTAAGGATAGAGTGGGGAAATTCCATCAAATTTCTGGGCGTCACTCTTGATATGGGCCTAACTTTTCGTGAACACTTGCGGGGAACGTGGAACAGTGGCCTCCCTTTACCCTATTCTGGCCTTCCAAAGGCCGGTTCACTTAAAGGCGCTCATAGTTCCCCGGATGTTCTACGCCTGCGAAGTGTTGGGCATGGCAGCAGACTCCTGGCTTCTCTAGTTAAAGCGCATACAGAATAGAGGACTCTGGTCCATATATTCTGTATGTCGACGTTTCCCTTTGAGGATACTACATGAACTTCGGCTCTCCCATATATGGAAGATGTCATTAGGCTCAGAAATTTTACGCCACATTGGGCGAACATGAGAACGTACTTGTCCGATTGCTGGGGAAGTACTTAGCCGGTGAACGCCGATACAGGCAGTTTCGGGTTCCCCGCATGGCTTATGAGCACCCCCGGTATCAACGGCTTCAAACCAACCAACAGCAAAATAGTTGAACAAAGTGTTCCCCCCTCCCGTCATTGGGAGAGTCAATCAAAATTCTCCAACAAAAACAATTTTACACAATTTAAACACCAGCAGAGCAGAGGAAAGTATGCTGTTTCTGAAAAATGCAACAGTTCAAGGAGCCTATCTAGCGCTACCTCCTTAATATCATCACCCAAAACCTCAAAATACAAAACCTTAACCTTCACCTCATTCCTGTGGTTAAACCCTTACCATGGTAGATACACAGCAACTACACCTAGGCTCACCACGAGACTACCGGATCTCGCACGCATATACTTACATGGTATTTAACAAAACCGAAAGAGAAATTTTAATATAGAATGACATACGTATGTAGTTTTATGAAAACCTTCGTGTCGCATCTTTAAAAATACCTTAAACCAGGTACACTTATTGTAATAGAGTAAACTTTTGCTACCGATCACCAAGATTGCAAGCTTAGTAAAAGCTTGTTACACCACGTACTCTATCTCTCTTGGTATGTCATGATCGAAGAAGAGACGCCGTTAATTAGCATTACTTGTTGGCTTAAATGGAGTGATGCGCCTTAGAGGTAGACCAACGTTATTATCGACCAAGTATGCAAACATTATCCTCACAATGTGAAAAGATTTACTTGATTGCTCTGCACTCTACCAGTCCACTCTTTATTATGATCATACATTTCTCTTTAATCCTAACAGTAGTTTCTAGAGTTAGGTCGAGCGATTCATTTTCAATAATCGATTCATACGATTTGTTCCTTCAATATGAATCGATTCATACGATTCGTTCATGATGCATTAATCATCGCCATGGTTTTTCTGTGTTTTACTTATATTGTACACGGGGATGATAGTCATATGGTAGTTCCTCTATTATAAAACAGTGATTTATATAAAAAACGTCCTTCACTTTTCCATCTATAGCAAATATATTTGGTAAAATTTCCTCCATTACTCGAAAAAAAAAAAAAAAACATACAAGGTTTAAGTCTACAATTTAAACCTAAAATTTGACTGCATGTCAGTATTTGTGTAATGTTAATACGCAGAATAATTATTATTCATCACTGTCGCGGTTACGCGCCTCTAAGTCAAGCAATTTTTACAAGTAGCTCAATATAAGGCAACGCTAGTACCCATAATAATTATTATTTTCTTCAGGAATATTCGGAGTAGTTTTAATTAATTAGAATGATATGTTATTCAAGCAGTTTTTTTCGATTCTCGCGATTCTTTTTAAACGACGATTCATGCCAAGATTCATACGATTCATGCGATTCTTTTCTTGTAGTCGTTCATATGAAGGATTCGTTCATGAATCGCCTTATGTCTAGTAACTTCCACATTGATCCTACACCCTTTTTGGTTTATGTGGATATCTGTGTGCATTAAAATGCGCCTGTAACAGTTAACAGATGAAAATGAAAATGTCGTTGTAACTTAGAACTATTGGTTTCCTGCAAATTAGGAGGAAACTTTATCTAACGATGAGTTATTTAATTATAATAACCTAGGTAAACCGGCTTCAATCCCTGGTTACCTGTGGTGGACGAACCGAAGTCTGGACGGTTTTCTTCCGGTTTCCCCCACCATTGGTTCCAACAATTGTTCTAGAACCATTTTCCTGTCATCTATTTCACAGTCATTTCATTACACCTACTTCCTTGCTTTCATGCCAGGCTGATTACCTGTCTCTCTGATCCAAGCACTCCGCTTCTCAACAGTCATCTGACCTCAGGTGCTGGCCTAAGGATGGAAAAAATAAGAAATTGTGGAATTAACTCCAAATGCTCTTTTTCTCCACTGTGGATCATTAGTATACAGAAATATCTTCATCCACTTTCTAAAATTTGTTACTGTTTTTTACTTCCTCTATACGCACTATGTACATAGTGTATAGAGAAAGTATTGCACTCCACCAAAAAATTCGATACCGAGATTTCAGCGGAAAAACATGTTTTAGGGTCCCCAATATCCAAAAATAGCATTTTCACAAAAAGGTCCGTGTGTGTGTGTGTGTGTGTGTGTGTCCGTGTGTCCGTGTGCCTGTGAACACAATAACTCGAAAACGAAAAGTCGGTAAAATACCAAACTTGGTATTTAAGTTTAGTATCTTCCAGGGATGCGACACGAAGATTTTGAGAAAAATCCCCTCATCCCCAACTACCCTTTACATGGAACTTTTTTCGAAAATTTTGATTTTCTCAAAAATGGCTCTAACGATTTTGATTAAAATTTCGTATATTAAACATATTTACCTGACAAATAAAATGTATATCTTGAATTTTCTGGGAATAGCCTCTGAAGAGTAGTTTATTCTGGATGAATTTTACTAAATTTTGAATAACTGCTAAACCGTAAGAGATCGATAAAACCTTACTACACAAAAAATGTAGAGAACATTAAAACACACAATTTATATTATATAAATTTTTTTCGTGGAGTTCGTCGTTTTTGTGACATTCCTTATTTTTGGTTTCTGCTATGAAAAACGTATACGTTTCTCATACAGGAACTTGTCAACTCCTATCTATATAGACAAAGGAACTTCATTGACATAGCAACCAGCTTTTGACTATCATTTTAACCTACAGTTGTCCCTTATTTCGCTTCTGCTATTTTTTGTGATTAGCATAAAGTAAATAAAAGTATAAGCTTTTTAAGAATAATTTGTTGCAGGGATATGGAGAAAGTCATGTGAATGGTACACATCAGACTTTTTATAGTTTAACGCCCTTTAATCGGTATAGGCCATATAAGTCGGTGAACTAAAAAATCTGATGTGTTCCATTCACATGACTTTCTCTACAGCTCTCAAAATATTGTTAAAAGGCTTCTATGTAATTCATGCTAATCGAGAAGAAATTAGCAGAAATATTCATATTACTTGCTTCCCTGAGCCCCGCGTTTGGAAACCATATGCGGTGTTAATATGGTGTTGACGTTATATGTTATGTGCAGGGTTATCTCTTACACCACATTTAAGACGCCTTATGCAATGAGCGCAGATTGGAGTCGTTGAGTCACTCCCCTACCTATGAGTAGACCCAATTACCTGGTACGGTGAATCTACTACCGGTGAGTTTGCCTCGGTGTCGCTCTGCCTGCAGGATGATTGACTCACGCGGGGTGGTAAAGCAAATGGGGGTAAGTCAGGAGTGGTCTTATAATAATTAAAAGTTGTATACTTTGCTTGAGTTTATTCTTTCCTAGAAGAGACGAGACAAGCACATTTGCCTTATAATAATGTTCACTTATACACTTGTTACGATTCTAATAACATGACTGAACACACGTAATATATTAGTACTCGTCACTGGCTTTGTGTCTAACTTTATGTGTAGTACTTAAGTTCAGCCGGACGTACAACAGCAGAACAGCTACAGACAGCTTTAACAAACAGGTCAGAACGGATGAATAAGAACAGATCTCCCGAGGTGCTTTCTTGGGCTCTTTATATCAAAAATTACTCTTTCTGATTGGACAGAAAGGCCGCACAATTGACGTCACTATTACCCAAGAATTAATTTCCTTATCCCAGGATGCACTGTAAACCTCACGTGACAAGCCTAGTAAAATAAAGAATTACCATCTTCCATATTTTTCAGTTCACCCCCGAGCAAGCTCAAGTGAACGTGATTGTCAAAAGAGTCCTTTCTGACAAAAGAGCTTCTCATCCTCTTTGACTCTCATGGCGTCAGCTTTCTTCTCCAGCTGAATTTTCAGTTAACTACATATATTTATATTCTGTTAATTTTACATTGCTAAGTAATTAATAACTAATAATAATAATAATTGTAATAGGGGAGCTAATTAACGGTCTCAAACTAGAAGCGAAATAAGGGAGTACCATAGGTTAAAGTGACAGTCAAAAGCTGGTTGGTATGTGACTGAAATTCCTTTGTTTGTATGGACAGGAGTTGAAAAATTCCTGTGTGAGAAAAGCATATGTATTTTAAAGGTGAAATCAAAAATAAGGAATAACTCAAAAAACGATCAACTCCTCGAAAAGTGTATATAACATAAATTGTGTGTGGCTATTCCCAGAAAATTTGAGATATACATTTTATTTGTCAGGTAAATATCTTTAATATATGCTATTTTAATCAAAATCGTTACACATATTTTTTAGAAAATCAAAAGTTTCGAAAAACGTTCCTTGTAAAGGATAGTTTGGGGTAGGGGGATTTTTTTCAAAATCTACGTGTCGCATCGCTGGAAGATACTAAACTTAAATACCAAGTTTGGTATTTTACCGACTTGTCGTTTTTGAGTTATCGTGTTCACAGACACACGGACACACGGGCACACACGGACCTTTTTCGAAAATGCTTTTTTTTTTTGGTTACAGGGTACCATAAAACACATATTTCCGGTGAAATCCTGGGATCGAATTTTTGGGTGGAGTGCAATACTTTATCTGTACACTGTGCACATAGTACGTGTAGAGAAAGTAAAAATTATCACATTAGTTTCATTTGCTTAACCAAAACAGATGTCAGCATCAATGAAGGAAAACACTGAGTCATCTGGAGAAAAGAATTACGTCAATGTTTCGTAATTTCTAATACTGTTTTTGACATGAAATCAAGATGCAGAAAACCAAAACAAATTTAAAAAAAGGTGTATTAATTAATGACATTAGTTTTTGTTCTTACAGGT
Organism: Hymenopus coronatus; assembly: GCA_030762935.1. Classification (NCBI taxonomy): domain Eukaryota; kingdom Metazoa; phylum Arthropoda; class Insecta; order Mantodea; family Hymenopodidae; genus Hymenopus; species Hymenopus coronatus. The sequence goes on along the minus strand of CM060889.1, from coordinate 11,505,774 downwards.
GGTTATTTTTATAGTATATAATTTAATGAATTTTATATAATCACTGTTAATACAATAACCCCTTAATATAAGAGTTGAGGAGTACAAATGTGGAGGTTTACTTTACAAATGAATAAAAAAGTCCAAGAGGAAATTTATCAGTTTTCACGTGGAATCATACAATGACTAATGAGTCATATTATGACCTTCTTTGTAGTTGATTAGTAATGAGCTTAATTGTTTACAAATCAACGTAGAACTAGCATGTGCAATTTACTGAAGTTAATCACATAATGAAATATATAACGTATTAATCAAGATAACCTGGTCAGTTCCGTAGTTTAGACGCGCTGACTATTTAGGAAGCTATGTTATACTATTTGGAGACAAATGTATATACACTAAGCTCTTTTAGTGTATTTCAATTGAAATAATGGGAAATGAAATACGATATTATTACAATATAAACACCCGATACACGACATATAACCAGAGAGCGGTTAGAAATGGAAGGGGGGATAATGCTGAGGGAAGGGCAGAAGAGAGAAAGGGTTCGAGGAGAAGTGAGAGACATGTAATGGAGGAAAAAGAGTAATGAAACTGCAGATAAGAGGGGAAGAGACAGAGAAACAAGAACAAGTTTTTTGCACATCTGCATTTCCAAATTCCGCCAATATAAAAAGAAGTCTATAAACTCATTAAAGAGCAGCTACATTTAGCTGAATATTTCTGGATAATTATTGGAATTTGCCTTCTGCTTCGCCTCGCTGTTGAGTCTAGAGCGCTACATCATGCTTCGGTAACAACTTGAGCGCTCTGTGGCTTTGCAACCATTTTCCCTTATAATTTGCTAGATCCTTTCATCTATCTAAACTAGTTCAGATAGTAAGCTACTTTATTTCCCTATTACATTGTAATTTCATATCCACTATATTTAAACTCCTAGTCGTTCTCTGTGATGTGTTAGTTGTTATAGTAGGCTCTTGTACCCCAGATGGCTTATTGCCGGCGCAAAACTTCTGGAATCGTTACCCCGACCGCCAACCCAGCTGGCGAGCCTAGCTTATCGGAGTTCGTCATATGATCCTTTGCTTACTTAAAGTCACAGCGAGCAAACTTTGTACAGTCCGTATCGAAAGCGTTTCGCATACGTTTGCATTCAAATTGTGCAGTAAATAGTGTTCATTTTGTTTATTTATTTTTTTAACCATGGCTCTTACGTTTCTCAAAGTTAAGTGGCAAAGTATTACTTAGTCAGAGCAGAGAAATAATTGTAAATGTCCTTGACTTCATGAATCAAGAGGCAGAGATGCTGGAAGAAAATGTATGTTCCCGGAGTTGTTCAAAAGCCTGTAGAAAGTGAATGAAAGAATAGCTAAGGCAACTGATACTTCACTGAGTTTCGTTTCCAGTGTTCTCAAATATAAGAAAGCAAGAAAAATAAAACTAAATTTATCACTTTTAAATGAAAAGATGTGGAACAGTTGTGTCGCCACCGCGTTGCAGAAACTGGTACGCCAGAATAGGAAAATGTATGTCGACATGTTGAGAACATTGAAAATCTTTAGAAAGAGTTGTAGAAAATCAAATAGAAAGAATTCTAATCCAGGATAATGGTGCAGAAAGTAGCGATAACGTTGATGAGGACATTGACCAGAGCGAAGACAAAGGACTGTCAGGTGTGGAAGAATTGCAGGCAGACGATTGACATTGTTTATATAGTAGGCCATTTGTATAATTTTTTTGGTAGATATGAATATACATATGAAAACACATGTTTATCAGTGCAGCGCCGTATAGTGCAGGTGACAGATATTTGAAATTGACTGTGACAGGCACTCTTCCAACATGCATGAATCGACTGGCAACTGCTTATCTGAAAGTACAACTCGCTTCCTAGCTCTCATTAAGATTTTCACACGTCCAGATCTGTTGCGCCAGTTATAACACGGCTTCCTTCGGAGGGGAAGAAAAGGCGTTGGTCCCGTGTCCTAGATTTACGACACGTTAATGAATCTCAAGCCCGATAAAAAGGCCTCTAAGGGCAATTAAACCATATTTTATGCCCAACGTAAATTGGATAATGGTAACCACAATATTTAAAAATGTCATTTAAAATTCTGCACGTAAACGTATCCTAATTATCACAAATAAAACATTAGTTTCGTGTGTAAATGTGTACATGTGAACCTAGTGAGCATTAATTTGTACTCTATACCAGTATACATAGTGTGATTTTAAGGAGGCTCGTGATTCTTTTGAGAGAGTTTATAACTATATCAGCTTTGTTTGTTTTTCATGTTCATTTTTTTTGTTTTATTTAGCAGTTTATTTGTTATTTTGGTGCAAGATGTCTTTAAGAAACGTAATTTTGATTGTAAAAATTATAACAACTTAAATCCGTTCTTGCAACTGCGTTTCTAGAAAGGAGCAATTGAACTTTCAAACCCTTTCTCTCTTCTGCCCTTCCCTCAGCATTATCCCCCCTTCCATTTCTAACCGCTCTCTGGTTATATGTCGTGTATCGGGTGTTTATATTGTAATAATATCGTATTTCATTTCCCATTATTTCAATTGAAGTACACTAAAAGGGCTTAGTGTATATACATTTGTCTCCAAATAGTATAGCATAGCTTCCTAAATAGCCAACACGTCTAAACTATGGAGCACCCCATCTTATGTTTATATTTCATTATGTGATAAGCTTTAGAAAATTGCACATGCTAAGCATTTAGTTCTAGTTGATTTGTAAGCAATTAAGCTCATTACTAATCAACTACAAAGAAGGTCATAATATGACTCATTAAATAGTCATTGTGTGATTCCACGCGAAAACTGATCAATTTCCTCTGGGACTTTTTTTATTCATTTGTACAATAAGCCTCCACATTTGTACTCCTCAACCCTTGTATTAAGGGGTTATTATATTAACGGTGATTATATAAAATTCATTAAATTATATACTATAAAAAATAACCACCTGTAAGAACAAAAACTAATGTCATTAAGTAATACACCTTTTTTTTAATTTCTTTTGGTTTTCTGCATCTTGATTTCATGCCAAAAACAGCATTAGAAATTACGAAACATTGACGTAATTCTTTTCTCCAGATGACTCAGTGTTTTCCTTCATTGATGCTGACATCTGTTTTGGTTAAGCAAATGAAACTAATGTGATAATTTTTACTTTCTCTACACGTACTATGTGCACAGTGTATAGATAAAGTATTGCACTCCACCTAAACATTCGATCCCGAGATTACACCGGAACCTGTAACCTGTAATCAAAAAAAAAGCATTTTCCGTGTGTGTCCGTGTGTCTGTGAACATGATAACTCAAAAACGACAAGTCGGTAAAATACCAAACTTGGTATTTCAGTTTAGTATCTTCCAGAGATGCGACACGAAGATTTTCAGAAAAATCCCCCACCCCAAACATCCCTTCATATGGAGCTTTTTTTCGAAAATTTTATTTTCTCAAACTGGCTCTAATGATTTTTATTAAAATATCATATATTAAAGATATTTACCTGACAAATAATATGTATATCTTGAATTTTCTGGGAATGGCCTCTGAAGCCTACTTTATGTTGAACGAATTATACGGAATTTTGCATAACTGCTAAGCCGTAAGAGATGGAAAAAACTTACCACACAAAAAATGTAGAGCACTTTAAAACACTCAATTTATGTTAAATTATATATATTATATAAGGTAAAATGTACAATATACACAAGAAAACGAACACTGCCGATCATTATCTAAGCCACCACGAGCGTTTTCATTGTTTTGGGATGAGTTATTGCAGATTTGAGAGCAAGTGTTAGAATTTACAACTGTTTATATATACATATATGTTTATTTATTGCAGTATCTTAAATATAATATATGCACAGCTAAATCCTCATTAAATTAGCAACATATTTAACTTCAGAAACAGAATTTTACAATAAATAAACTAACTATGCTCCAACATAATAGGTATAGAAACATACTATTCTAATACATTAAAACTACCTCGAATATTCCTGAAGAAAATAATAATTATTATGGCTACTAGCGTTGCCTTATATTGACGCATTTATAAATATTACTTGACTTAGTGGCGCTCAACCGCGACAGTGATGAATAATAATTACTCTGTGTATTAACATTACACAAATACTGACGTGCCGTCGAAGCTTAGGTGTCAATTTTAGATTTAATCTTTTTGTGTTTTTTTTTTTTTTTTTTTTTTTTTGAGTAATGGAGAAAATGTTACCAAATATGTTTGCTATAGATGGGAAAGGGAAGGAAATTTTTTTAGATAAATTACTGTTTTTATGCTAAAGGAACTACCATATGACTATTATCCCCGTATATAATATAAGTCAAACACAGAAAAGGCATGGCGACGATTAATGAATCGTGAACGAATCGTATGAATCGATTCATATTGGATGAACGAATTGTATGAATCGAGTGATGAAAATGAATCGCTCCACCCAACTCTAGAAGCTACTGTTAGGATGAAAGAGAAATGTATGATCATAATAAAGAGTGGACTGGTAGAGTGCAGAGCAATCAAGTATATCTTTTCACATTGTGAGGATAATGTTTGCGTACTTGGTCGATAATAACGTTGGTCTACCTCTAAGGCGCATCACTCCATTTAAGTCAAGAAGTAATGCTAATTAACGCCGTCTCTTCTTCGATTATGAGAGACCAAGAGAGATAGAGTATGTGCTGTAAAAAGCTGTTACTAAGCTTGCAATCTTGGCGCTCGGTAGCAAAAGTTTACTCTACTACAATATGTGTGCATGGTTTAAGGTTTTTTAAAGATTCGACACGAAGATTTTCATAAAACTACATACTTATATCATTCTATATTAAAATTTCTCTTTCGGTTTTGTTAAATACCATGTAAGTATATGCGTGCGAGATCCGGTAGTCTCGTGGTGAGCCTAGGTGTAGTTGCTGTGTATCTACCCTGGTAAGGGTTTAACCACAGGAATGAGGTGAAGGTTAAGGTTTTGTATTTTGAGATTTCGGGTGATGATGTTAAGGAGGTAGCGCTAGATAGGTCCTCGAACGGTTACATTTTTTAGGAGCAGCAAACTTTCCTCTTCTCTGCTGGTGTTTAAATTGTGTAAACTTGTTTTTGTTGGAGAATTTTGATTGACTCTCCCAATGACGGGAGGGGGGAGCACTTTGTTCAACTATTTTGCTTTTGGTGGTTTGAAGCCGTTGTTACCGGGGGTGCTCACAAGCCATGTGGGGAACCCGAAACTGCCTGTATCGGCCTTCAGAGGCTAAGTACTCCGACAGCGATCTGACAAGTGCGTTCTCATGTTCGCCCAATCTGGCGTACAATTTTTTAGCCCGGCGCCTAATGACATCTTCCACACATGGGAGGACCGAAGCTTCATGAAGTAGCCTCAAAGGGAAACGTCAGCATACAGAATATATGGACCGGAGTCCTCTATTCAGTACCCGCTGTAATCAGAGAAGCCAGGAGTCTGCTGCCATACCCCACACTTCGCAGGCGTAGAGCATCAGGGGGACTACAAGCGCCTTGAAAAGACGTAACTTTAAGTGAACCGGCATCTGGGAGGCCAGTACAGGGTAAAGGGCGGCCCTGTTCAACGTTCCCCGCACGCGTTTACGAAAAGTTAGGCCTTTATCAAGAGTGACGTCGAGGTACTTGATAGATTTTCCCACTCTATCCTCTCGCCCTGATAGGAACATTTGGGTATCTGGGCTGCGGCAGGGCGTTTTCTGGTGAACAGAACAGCATGCCCGGGTGAAGGAACATTCGCTAGTCTGCACCAGTAATGGACGAGACGGAGGTGTCTTTGTATAACCATTCTTTGATGTGGTGGCTACCCAATGTTGCGGGTTGAAGCCCGGCGGATGATGGTGGGTTTTTTTCGGTTGTAAAAATCCTTAGCATGTGTTCCTTTGGAAGGAAACTAAAGGTGCTGGTCCCGTGTAGCCTAAAAGATCTTGTATCTTGAAAGTGAAGGTTCTTGGGCAAAATTTGGTAATTTGCATGTCTACAACTCGTGATTTTGTCCAATGCTCCCATCTATGGGCGACGAATTGACTTCTCGTAACAATAGTCATAGTGTTGAAACCGTGTAATAGAAATCTTAATCGATGAAGAAAACACCGTTGAGCCTTTCTGTACGCCCAAGTTGCGTGAAAGGAACAAGAATTGAACTGAATCTGTTTAACATATTTTTATGACAAATAAATTGATTAACTTGAATTTTCTATCAATGAAACCAAGAATGTAGCTCTCATTAAAGCACACAATTTGTGGCAAATACATTTTGAGTATATTCTTAGTGGTTTGTTTAACTTTTCAAACATGTACTTTTTCTCCCGTCATGGACGTAGAATGGAATTTCAAAGCCCCTATATAGTGTATATTGCCAGGGACCGGGTATCATGGGAAAGTCTACATACTTTTTAGAGTGAAGGTCCCGACTCTCGTGTAACGCGTAAAACCACAACCTCAAGGGAAGTTGTTAGAATGTAAACGCCTATCCCTTTATATTCCTTTATGTAAAGCTCAAATCATTTTCCTCTTCAGGTAACTTTTCTCGAATAAACCTCGTTCTGATATTCTTTCATATAATGTTACTGAAAGAAAAAACGACCAAGTTTTTTCTCATATACGTCAGAAAAGGAAAAGCTTAGCATATAGAAAAAGCGTACACCATTAGAACTTAAAAATCTGATGTGTTACAATCACATGACTTTCTCTAGCTATTCTACAAATAAACTTCTTCATTCAACTCCATGCTAATCCAGATAAACATTAGCACAATTTTATTACTTAGTCCTTAGAAGTAGACTAGAACTAAGGGAATGCACTAGGCTAAAGTGTTAATCAAATGTTTTAAAATCTGTTGTTAACCGATTGTCATTGCAAATCACTTGTTTGCTTGACCAGGAATAGAATAAAAGAAAAACGGAAACTCCCGTCTGAGAAAAGTATAAATACTAAAACTAATAATAAGGAATACCTCGAAAACGGTAAGTTCCACGAAAAAAATGTATACGACATAATTGTGTATTTCAACAAGATCTATACTTTTTGTATAGTAAGTTTTGTCTATCCCTTACGGTTTACTAGTTATGCAAAATTAAGCAAAAATCATCTAGAATAAACAGGTCTTTAGACGCTATTCCCAGAAAATTCAAAATATACATTTTATTTGTGATCAAAAGGGCTTTAATATGTGGTATTTTATTCAAGATCGTTAGAGCTATTTAAAGAAAACAAAAATTTCCAAAATTCTTCCATGTAAAGAGTAGTTAGGTGTGGGGGGATTTACTTGAAAATCTTCGCGTTGCATCCTTGGAAGATACGAAACCTAAATCCCAAGTTTGGTATTTATCCGTCTTTTCGTTTTTGAGCTATGAGCTATATACACACACGGACCTGTTTCTGAAAATGCTTCTTTTTTGGACTCAGGGGGTCATAAAACATATATTGCCGGTGAAATATCGACATCGAATTTTTGGGTGGATTACAATACTTCTCAATGCCTATGTACATTGTACATACGGGGCTAGAGAAAGTAAAAATTGACTCATGCTTCCATAAACAGAGATTTAACATATTTTAACTGTTAACATCTTAATTTACGTTATTGACTTAGGTTAATTATAATTTCTCTACAGAGAGAGATAAAAATTTTCCTTCTGTCACTCTCTTTTGTCGCTTTGTCTTATATTTTTTCTACCATATATGTACAATGTATATTCATAGCAGGTACAGAGGTATTGCATTCCAAATAAAATTTTGAATACCTATGTTCCAGCAGAAATACATATTTTGGGGACACCGACATCCAAAAGAGTATTTTTATAAAAAGGCTCGTGTATGTGTGTGTGTCCGGGAGTCTGCGTACCCGTGAATAACATAATTCAGAAGCGAATAGTTGATTAAGCACCAAACTTGTTATTTACGTTTAGTGACATATAAGAATGCAACACGTAGAAAATGTTTCACGAAAATCCTCCCACATCAAACTAGTCTTCACCTAGAAGATTTTTCGAACTATTTTATTTTGTCAAAAATGGTTATAACAATTTTGATTAAAATATATATTGTTTCCATGGCAAATAAAAGGTAAAGTATCTTGAATTCTCAGGGAATAGCCTATGGAGTTCTTTCATTCTGGAGGACCTTTGCATAACTGAAACAATAAGAAATAGAAAAATCTGACTGAAGAAACCATGCAGAACTCCATTTATATCTGATTTATATTCTTGTGGAGTTATGCATTTCCAGCATATTCCTTTATTTCATTCAATTTTAAAATACTTTTCACAAGCTCAAAAGCAACATTTCGTATTTAAGTTCAGCATTTTAGAAGGATACGACAATAAGATTTTGAAGTGCTGATTCACCATGACAGCGCTCACTAAAGTGCGTCCTTTGGTGCTTCGTTGCGCGGTGATCGCGGGTTTGAGTCCGCCTTGGGTCACAAGTGTTTGTCTGCTTTAAATGTGTGTGCGTATCAGTAAGAAAAGACCACAAACACAGTAAAGCGACAATACTCTTTATATCCTTTACCCCTTCAAACTTTCCCTCCACTCCTCTACCATTATAAAGGAAAATCTGGATAGGTAGAGTCAGACTGAAAAATTCAATGCTATAGCCGGGATTAGAAGCAGGATCTCACGATCTCTAGCCGGTTGCTCTGCCACTGAGCTACCATGGCAACATGCCGGCACAGCATTGAACTTCTCATCTGACTCGTATGTTTCCCGGTAAACCAACTACCTATCCAACTCCTGTCCCACACACGACTGTGTGAAAAAACAATTAAACCAATACCAATTGACCATAATAGTTGGCTATACAATGAATCCTGGGACTTAAGTATTTACAACATTGTAAGTCTCCATTGGGGTTGCCATCTCAAAATAATTTGAGAACACCTTGTGGTTTACCGGGAAACATGCGAGTCAGTTGAGAAATTCAATGCTATGCCGGCATGTTGCCATGGTAGCTCAGTGGCAGAGCAACCCGCTAGAGATCGGGAGATCCGTGGTTCAAATCCCGGCTATGTCATTGAATTTTTCAGTCTGACTAACAATCCAACTCCTGTCCTACGCATAGATTGTGTGAAAAAATAATTAATCCAAAGATAAATCTCTCTGTATATCACTTTTTTAGCAATTTATTTTATAATTTGAATTTGTTAAACTAAAATTGGAATAGTTTTGGTGCACTACTAGCTCAGTACCAACAACGTTGACATCAACTGTTCACACACAATTGTCATATCCTCCTCACACGCTCATTTTAGCGTGTGCTACAGAAACTACATTGATGGTGTAAAAACAATAATGCAGGTGTGCACATTCGTCATGCAGTCATTTTCAAAATCGGAATATTTGGTGTACGGTTTTTCGTGTGCAGAACCAAACGGAAAACGATGTTCCAGTAAAGCTAACCATGGCCGCTTTAACGTAAGTGTACAGCTGTTAGTTTATGTCAACAGGTGATACAACAGCACATGATAGAATGTCAGAACCAGAAGTTGAAAGTTAAGAATTCACCTCTTTGGTTGATGGAAGATAAGTACTTTGATTTTAGAATACATACGAATTCACTGCATTAATTACAATTCTACTGAAAGAACAAAAGCTTAAATATATCAAAAGGTAAGTATCAGGATAAGCACTAGTTTCGTTTAGTTACGGGAAAAAAAGCGTAAGTAAATCAGAAGGTAAAATCAGGATATGCATTGGTCTTCTTTAAGTTGTAGAAGAAAAAGTATATCAAAAAGTAAGAATAAGAATGACATTGGACTTCGCTAAGTTACAGAAGAAAAATATATATCAAAAGCTAAGTACATCAAAGGGTAAGAACCAGAATAGGCATTGAAACTCGTTTAGTTAAGAACAAAACGCAAAAGGTAACAATCAGAATAGGCATTGATTTCGTTTAGTTACAGAAGAAAAGGGTATATCAAAAGGTAAGGATCAGAGTAGGCATTGGTTTCGTTAAGTTACAGAAGAAAAGAGTATATCAAAAGGTAAGGATCAGAGTGCATTGGTTTCGTTTAGTTACAGAAGAAAAGGGTATATCAAAAGGTAAGGATCAGAGTAGGCATTGGTTTCGTTAAGTTACTGAAGAAAAGAGTATATCAAAAGGTAAGAATCAGAGTGCATTGGTTTCGTTTAGTTACAGAAGAAAAGAGTATATCAAAAGGTAAGAATCAGAGTGCATTGGTTTCGTTAAGTTACAGAAGAAAAGAGTATATCAAAAGGTAAGGATCAGAATAGGCATTGGTTTCGTTTACTTACAGAAGAAAAGAGTATATCAAAAGGTAAGGATCAGAGTAGGCATTGGTTTCGTTTAGTTACAGAAGAAAAGAGTATATCAAAAGGTAAGAATCAGAATAGATATTGGACCTAGTTTAGTTACAGAACAATGCGGTAAGTGCCCGCCTGGGTAGTGTGGTGGTAGCGTGTCTACCTCACATTCAAAAGGTCATGTGTCCGAATCTCACTTAGGGTGAGTTACCCGGGGTTTTCCCTTATCCTGAGAAGACGAATGTAGAGTAACTTTAAGCTTCATGGACCCCGATATTATTTGAGTAACATTTCACCAATTTTATTCATCGTCCAATATTACCAACCAGGTTAAACCCGGGGTTTTCCCTTATCCGGAGAAAACGAATGTAGAGTAACTTTAAGCTTCATGGACCCCGAGATTATTTGAGTATCATTTCACCAATTTTATTCATCGTCCAATATTACCATCCAGGTTAAAGGACGTTAAGCTACAAAAAAAAAAAAAAAAAAAAATGAAATAAAAAAAAGACGGTTGGTGTATCAAAAGGTAAGAGTCCGAGTAGACGTTGATTTCGTTGGATACAGAAGCGAAGGGTATATAAAAAGGAAAGAATAAAAATAAGCATGGGTCCTCGTTTAATTTCACTACAAAAAGCGTACGCATATCAAAAGGCAAGAATTAGAATAGGCAGTTGGTTCTCGTGTAGTTACAGAACTAAAAACGTAAGCACATCTAAAGGTAAGAACCAGAATAGGCATAGGATCTCGCTTAGTTACAGAATAAAAGTCGTAAACATATCAAAAGGTAAAAGTCAGAAATTCCAGTAAAGCGGCGCAGTGCCCAAATGGTTAGACCACTTGTGCCTCATCAAGGTGACCTGATTTCAATTGCAGGGTACCGTATGTGGGATTTTTGATGGACAAAGCGACGTCTGGGCAGGTTTTCTCCAGGTCATTCATTCTACTATCGGCTCCATATTTGTCTTTACTTTCATGTATTTTAGGGACATTTCATATAACCTCATACCCATTCACCAATCTCTAACCTAGAGTGCGTCTGCTCCTCAACAGGCATCTGACCCCATTCTCTGACTAGTAAGTCCTCCACCTGAGGAAGATAAAGAAGAAGGAGAACCTTTTACAATAGCTATCAATAGTAGCAAGGTAATCGTTTCCATTTTTCAATATTTACTTAAATGCTGTCTATCTATTTGGCCAACGGTAGAATATGCTCAATGAGTATTTTATACAGCAAATAGCTAATAAATTATGCTTTATTTTCTGATAATCACACTGCGGCATGCGGTTCAAATATCAACCGTAGAAGACAGTTTGCAAACCTCACGCAAAATGAAGTATTACAACTAAAACATATGCAAAAATAACGATGCATTAATAAAGGTTTATTTCTCTAAAAGAAAAGTAATTTAAATTGAAATACAGATAATATATTATAGATTTTTAAACACTATAAATGTTTTCCTAACGGAAATGTATGGAAGGATATAGAGGGTGTCCGAAAATTCACTTTATATACGTTTAGAACTTGTAGAAGAAACTGAATATATCAGGTTTGAATCGTAACCCATATTTTAAAAGCACCGTATCCTTGCTACATCATTTTCAAGACACGGTTTGGCCCTTATGCAACAAGCTATTCACGAGAATGGGTGTTTATGTCATTTGACCATTACACTACCTCTGTACTCTAATTGGAGCCCCATGCAGGTATCATTTAATTTTCAAGAAACGTGACGGTCATGTCAGACGATTAATTCTTCAGCTCTATCCTGGTTCCAGCCCCATTCACGAGTTGCTTAGAATTGGGACAGTGCATGTCTTGTCACGGGGTAGAGAGTTGCTCAGAAGGGAAATATAAATCATAGCCAATAATATAAATTATATCAAGAAGGGGAATGCAAATGTACATTGAAAATGGGAAGGGAAGAAAGATTTCAAACACGTATAAGTAGCCGAGTTGTCACGAGCTGGTAGCACCGTGTACCGTTAGAGGGTAGAGCATTGAACTGAAGGGGATGACAGGACACTGACAGAGGGGAACATAACGGGAAAAGAGATGTTACTGCTGGCCAGGCGACACTTTTTGAGGCACTTGGCGTAGAGCACCGGCAGAACCAAGATGTGATATTTAGGGTCCGTGGTGGGCTCAAACAGGCTACCTATTTAAGCAACTGAGATTTGCACCATGGATCTCCTGGTTTCCGAATAGTTGCTCTAATCACTGAGCTACTATGGCAATATGCCGGCACGAACTAACTCGCGTTTTTCCGGTATACCAAAAGGAGAATTTAAGTTATTTGTATGATGCAATCGACGTATGGCATTTCAGAAATAGTTTGAGTTCTTTTCGTAGTTTACCAGAAAAAATTGAGTCCGTTGGATAATGTAATGCCGTTCAGTATTTACCATGGTAGCTCTGTGTAGGACATTGTATTTTTGGTCTGATTTTGCCTTTCAGGCTTCGGTCCTACACACGACTGGTGTGGAAGAAATAATTCACATTGAATTTAAGTTGATGATACTAACAGAATTTTAAATGTTTTCAATGATTTGAACTTCAATAAAAATTTAGAAAAATAAAATAGCTTCATGAAAGTAAAAGTCAAATGCTCTTTATGTACTGTACTACTGTGTCAAGAAAAATCCAGGAATTTGCCAATAAAATATAAAAAATGAATTATTCATCCAATTTTATTTTACTGCCTTCAAAGTGGCCCCTTCTGAAATTATACATTTATGCCAACGAATAATCCAATCATCAAAACATTTTTTGTAGGCACTTTTAGCAATCGATGTCCATTATCACCGCGCATTTTCCTTTATGTCTTCTATCGACTGAAAACTGGTGCCTCGAAGTGGTAGCTTGAGTTTTGGAAAAAGAAAGAAATCAGCAGGAGCCAAATAAGGTAAATATGGTGGTTGTTCGATGAAATTTGTTGAGTTTTTGGCCCGAAATTCGTTCACTATTGTAGCCTTTTGATCTGGTGCGTTATCGTGATGCAGAATCTAAGAGTTTTTGTTCCACATATCTGGCCTTTTTCGCCGTATTTTTTCTCTCAAACGCCGCATAACGCTCAGATAATAGTCTCTATTTACCATCTGACCTTCTGGCAAGAACTTTGAGTGCACGACACGGAGATAATCGAAAAAAACTGTCAACATGACCAGCTTTGATCTAGTTTGACGTGCCCTTTTAGCTTTCAGTTTAGTTGGAAGGCACCATTCGGAAGCTTGTTGACTGGTTTGAGCGTCAAAGTCGTAAACCCACGTCTCATCACCAGCTACAATACGTTTCATGAATGTGGGGTCGGAACTGGCTCGTTCTAGCATGTCATCAGTAATCCTTATGCGATTGACTTTTTGTAGAAAATTCAAGTCTTTCGGTACTAACCGAGCTGCAACGCGTGTCATGCCCAAACAATCATTTAAAATGGTACGAATCGATTAGTGAGACGCAGAAAGTTCAGCGACAATCTCTCTCAGACCTAAATGACGATTTTCAGGCACCATTTTCTTCAGTTCAGTTCAGTTGAAACCGTTGATGGCCGACCAGACCAAGGCAAATCTTCCACCACATCTCGACCACTTTTGAATGCATTGTACCATTCATATGCACGTGTTTTTGATGAATTCGATTCACCGTAAGCCCTCTGTAACATTCTCAGCGATTCGGCACACGAAATAGCATTTACAATGCAAAATTTAAGACAGATTCTTTGTTCAATATTTGTATCCATCATAAAATCGTAAATCACCTTTGAGATGAACTAACAAAATGGCGTACTGTAAACAAACTAGATGACAGATGACGATCACACTCCGCGTGGGTATAGAAGAAAGCTATATCAACTTAGCGACAACAATAATTTCGAATCCCCTTTTAAACAAGATTTTTAAACGATCAATTCCCGGTACTTTCTTGACAGAATGTATACAAAACGAAATTATTGCTGAAGTATAGCAGTGTGTAAGAAAATAATGCATATGTTAATGAATAAAAAGTGATTAAAATTATATAATCAATTTAAAATTTTATGAGTAATGTAGTTTCTATATTTTGTGCGGACGAATTGCAAAGGAAAATATCAGAGATGTTGTATTAATATGACTTCCAATAGCTGCTCTTGATTAATGTTAATCAAGATAAACTGTTTCAGAAAAAAAGGCATTAAAAGCATTTTGTTGTGTACTCACATGAGTGAGCCTGGAGCTTAAGTAACACTTTATTTGAAATAATTTATATTCTCTCTTTTGGTTTTTTACTACAAAACTCAACGAAATTAGTTCAGGATAAGGGTTTAAAGGGATACTTTCTAGAAAACTATGCATATTCATTACATTTATCATTCAAATATCTTAAACATGTGCCATTTTCATCATAATCGATACAGACATACTTGAGAAAATAAAATGAAGTAAAAGTTTACCTTTTTATTAGTAGATTGTTACATGGCAATTTTATTCAAAAGCTTCGTGTCTCATCCTTGGAAGACGCTAAAAGTAAATAGGGAGCTTTTATTTATCTGAGTTTCCTATTTGAATTCACTGACTCATTTAAAGACCAAAGGGGAAAAAGAGAGAAGGGGTAACTGTGCACACTCAAAGCGCCCACAAACACACACATACACAAACAAACATTTAATGGCATTTTAATTAAGTTTTTATTTTTTTATTCTGGTGACCTAAAACATATGTTTGAGGTAAAATTACAATATTCATTATAAGTTGGTGTATACTGTAATTTGATTGCTACAGAATATAAAAGGTTTGTGGTTTAACAATAATAAATTATATAACAATTATACTATTGCAAAATAATTAATTTTATTTGTATCATATAGGAACAATTCAAAGATACATAAATAGATAAAAATTTGAAATCACATTCTAAGCCTATTACGTAAGCATCATTATTTGGGAGATGAAATATCGGAAGATATAAAATAGGGAGAACAAGCATAAGATTGGAAAGGAACAATCTGACTCCTTCAAAATCTTCTCGGGCTTCTAACCAGGTAAAAACTTGGCTAGATACCAACGTTTCGAAGAAGTGCATCTTCCTCGTCTTCAGGGTGAACTCGAGAAGATTTTGAATTGATACGTCGCCAGGAAAACTTCAGTTCTTATTTTAATCTAATTCATGTTGATACTATAACTATGATAGCAAAAACTGGAAATGTAAATGCCATGTTATTTATGGAAGCCCTTTAACTACTGTGATTCTCAGCGTCCCATTCTAAATTGGGCGTGAAAGACCGCTTAATTTTGCTCAGAGTTCCCTCTATCAGGCTTGAGGTTCTTTGACGTGCCGTAAATCTACGACACAGGATAAACTGCTTTACTTCCCTTCCGAAGGAAGCCATGCTAAGGATGTTTACACCGAAAAGATCCATCGTCCTCCGCCCGGTTTGAACCCTCGACCTTGGATATATGAAGTTAGCATGGTGACCATTACATCACGGAGGGCGACAAATGATAGCAATTACGATGAGATAATGATGGACTTAATGGAGAGAAATACAAGAAATTTGATGTGAAGCTCTTTGAAGAACAACGAAATTGCATCACAAATATTTTATACTAAACTTCTGTAACTGACTGGAACATCCGAAATACCATACATATTGGATAGACGAGCTGGATCATTTTTTGATTGGCTGAAAGGGGTCTTTGAAGAATTTTACACATAAATATTACTCCTGTTTTACCATTATCTCATCTGAGAATAAACATTTTATTTATGCGAACATCTTGGAATGGTTAACATTGTATAAATGAAATGTCATCAAATACAATAACTGGAAAAACAGGCAAGCGTTATACCGAGTGAATCTAATGCTTGCTGATTATCTTGCTGTGTTTGTATGCAAAATTGCTGTATTGCTTGAAGTAATCCATAGCATTCATCGAGTCTTCCTCCTGCCTCTGCGACGCAGGGTTTAAGCTTGAAGCAAATAAAAAACTCTGATGTCCTCCATTCACATGACTTTCTCTAAATCTCTGTAACAAATTATTGTTACGGGCTGTACTAGAGAAGAGCATATTAAAAACGAAACTATTACAGATAGAGCTAGGAAAACTGTAGAAGAAAATAGACGGAACTTCTCCACTGCATGTCACGAGAAATAAGATATAAAGAAGCCTTTAGCTACACACCTACATGATGAAGACCAATAGGATGACTCCATAAAAGATAGCTTCAACAAGAATTGGACCGAAAGAGGCAAATGCCTAAAGTGTGAAGGAAAAAGAAGAAATTTTTAGTGCTTATTACTTCCTAGAACTGCACTGTAAACTAGCAGGCTCATCCTTGAAAGCTGTTGAAACGGAAAGTTCTTGTTCAAATGTTTCCTTTGTGCTGCCCTAATAGCTTTTGTCCCAGTCCTATTCTGGCGATGCTTCAGGACAACTCTATGAGGAGTCGCCTTGGGTGGTTTTAGAGTAGAGCGCTTTCGATGAACTCATAGTGGCTTGGGTTTTATAGTTGGGCCCATTCGGCGTCGGAGGCGTTCAATTAGGAATACCAAGCAATCCCGACGTTTGGGTCCCTCCCCCATCCCTCCCTTATCAAAGAGGGCTTATAGGGGCTATGTGAGGTCTGCTTCAGTTGGGGAACACTTGAATCAATTCAATCATATCTTCAAACTCATGGATTTTTGTGATTCCACCGAGGTCAATATGCGAATGCTAGGGTGGTCTTTCATATACTACAATTTCTTTCCGTCATTTTCCCTTCTTCCTTCACAGCTTTCATACGTACTTATGTCCGTGGGGTATAATGGAGCCGACTAAATGGAAAGGATGCACGTTCAAAGGAAAGAGTACACTCTGGTACATATATTATTGCTCTCCTTCTTTGTGCACTTCAGCAGTGGGATGATCTTCGAAGCTGGAAATCTTATAAACTGTTCACGTCTCTAAGGACTGTCTGTACCCTCTGTTGGAACTGTTACAGTGTTCTGTTGCCTAACCTATAACAATTACCACTTGAGACAGTGCATAGCTTGTCACAGGGCAAAGAGTTGCTCAGAAGGGAAAGATAAATCATAGCTAATAATATAAATGATATCAAGAAGGGAAATGTAAATGTACATTGAAAATGGGAAGGGAAGTAAAATTTCAAACACGTATAAGTAGTCAAGTTGTCACGAGCTGGTAGCACGTGTACCGTTAGAGGGTAGAGCATTGACCCGAAGGGGGTTAGAGGACACTGCCCGAGGGGAACATAACGGGAGAAGGGACAATGTTTGAGGCACTTGGCGCAGAACATTGGCAGAACAAAGATGTGGTATTTAGGGTCCGTGTTGGAGACGAACAGGCTATCTTTGAAAGAGAGGGAAATAGTTATTGTAATACAGCCCAGAGTACGGAGATATCATTGCATCAAAATTAATAAGTAATAATAGTCGCGGTCGGGTAAAGTATAGTTTCACAGGAGGAACTTTAGGAGAAATACGTGTGTGTTCGACGACGGAAAAAGACCCAGCTTACTGAATAAAGCACTTGTATCTTACCACACCCTGAAAAAGTTTTCATGTCAATAAAAAGCCTGAGCTAGGGCACCCTCATATCCTCACCATTCCTAATACCTAAATCCCGCATCTCGGATTTGAACCCACAACCACGTTACCGCCCCAACTACTACTACTATATTGTTGTTGCTGCTACGCTACTTCACTACAGTGCTATTATTATTGGGACTACTGCCGATGCTTAAATAATTAGAACGATTATGCTAATTTCTGGTTCACAAGGTCGTGGATTCAAACTCGGCTGTGGGCGATGGATTTTTCTCGAGGGTAAAAATTCTTAGCGTGGCTTCCTTCAGAAGGAAAGCTAAACTGTTGGTCCCGTGCCGTAGATTTACGGCACGAAAAAAGAACCTCAAAACATAATAAAGAGGCCTCTCAGCAAAATTAAGCGGTGTTTAACACCCATTAAGAACCGCAGCAATTAAACACCTTTATTTATAAGTAAGTATAATAGCGTACACGAGAAGTAGAAAAGGGTTAGTATAATAAATACATAATATGTGCATTCCAATTATTGTTATTAATTCCAATAAGGTATATATCAAATCTTACTATATACTTACGATATATTTTTATATACAAATATTCCATTTAAATAAAAGTCAATTTTATATAGAATTCTTCATTTAGTATCATTACATAGTGACATAAAGTAATAAAGGAATAAAAACAATACAGTCTAATCCAAACAAAGCTATTAATGGATGTTCACATTTACAGTGAAAAACACAAATATAAAGATTAAAAGTTTACTAATGTAATAGATTACACGGGAGACGTACGTACACACAAACAACGCCAACAATCAAAAAGGACCAACGGATTTAAATCAACATTTCTGAAGGAATAATTTAGAGTTGTTTAAGCAATTGTAGTGAGTTTCTGGAACGTCTAAGCACATTAGGTAACATTCAGCTTCAATACTAAACGTCAGAGGCAAAGGAGCACTCCAAATAGTAAATAGAGACAACAGAAAGTCTATTCATCACACTAACGTGATTGTTATTGCAGAACTGCATGACCTTCGTTTCAAAGTTCTCCTTCATTCGCCGATTAGCCGAATTTGCCTCCAAACCTTTCTTTCCAAACCTAATGAAACAACTGAATAAATGAAGGTTTACATAAAATAATGAGATACATGCATAGTTTATCATATGTGGATAGTCTCATCTTAGTGAGCAAATTATACACTTGGATATCAATATTGTTTATACTGGTAATATTATTAAAGTGTTTTTGTTTTAATTGCTAGAACCAGCTGACAAAAAGATACCACAACCGGGATTTGAATACAGCTACCAGGGTTTCCTCCTGATTGTTTGACCATTGAACTACTATGCCATGGTGCTGGTAGGACATTAAGTTTTTCAACTAATTCGGGGTTGTATCTGTTTTATCAACCGGAACGTCTCACATCAGAGATAATACTTTAGTAAGACTTATTATTTTAATTATTTAGTATCTGGGCTATGAAACACAGTTCAACCAATCATTGGTTAATTTTAGTATATTACATTAAATTGGTGAAATAATTATTCAAAGAATTTTGTTAATTTTTAGGACCTGCCACAAAACTGAATAAATAGACGGGATTTGAATACGGTTCTTCCGGTTTCCGTGCATTTGCTCTAACCATTGATGTACTATAACTACATACCGATAGGACATTAGGTTCTCAGGCTGATATCGACCGAAAGTTGTTGTAAACATGTATTCTTCTGGATGGTTTTAAAATTAATCATAAAGGAAATTGCTTTTAAATAATATGTTTCGTAATCATAGCGATGTCCTAGAACAAAAATTCCCAGAAGTGTTTAACTCTGTCATTTAATTTATTTTAATTAGTTTTACAGAATAAATTCCTTACACTTCCAGTTAAAACTATTACGTTAAAATAATTTCCTTTCAAGTGGCTACAGGCTTTCAAGTGAATAAGCAGTTAATAAATAACATGTATAAGCATAAATGTTTAAACATATCCTATGCTCAAAGAAATAGCAAGATTTTGCTGTGAAATCAGCTTTTCTGAAATCAGCGTTTTATACAGGCTGTTTCAAAACGACACCAAACGAAGCTGTGGACCTTGTTGGTCATACAGTACGTGATACGTGAATATAAATTTCAGCTCTAAATTTGCACATACAACTGCCATAAGATCACCATGGATTAGGCAGTTGTACATAACCAAATGGCACGTGCCCGGCCCACTCCAATAGAGACGCCGGTTGCCAGCGACAGTCCCAAAGTGTGGTGTAAGTGTGGTTTGATAGACAAGCCAGTGCGGCACAGGTCACCTTAATAATGGAAAGCGTAGCATGTGGGTGTGGCGTATGACAACCGTTGTTCCTTTGCTGCCTAATCACAAATGAGTGCGTTTTTTAAACACACAGTAAGCTTTAAATAGAAGAGTTTGAAAGTTGCAGCATCAAGTTTCGGAAAAGCCAAAGTATCAGCTAATCGACTGCTATCTTTGTTTGGTGTCGTTTTGAAACGGCCTCTACATGCTGAGCCTAATTTGTTTTTAGGACAGTAGAGTTAATTAATGTTCCCTCTTCTCATAACATCCGCCAGCTTAGCCTTACCACCAAGTATGGCGGGATTGTGTGGAATTTTCCTGCTGTGTTTGAATTACTGCTTTGTGGTAACTGCCTTCCTACTTAATATGCACATTCCTGCTGCGTGGAGACAGTTGACAGTCGCATTAGACGAGCAGCGGACACTCACTTCCCTGCTGAGGCATTAAGGGAAAACGTAGGGGAAATGCAGGCAATGGGGTCGCCAAGGAGAGGTTGGATTTTTTTTTCTGTAAATTTATATGTTGTCATTAGAAGTATTTACTAAATATGTACATAAATTTACGACGCTAAGTTATTGCAAAGTAGTGCTAATAATTGAAAATGAATATAAATTGCACTGACCGTTATTCCCAGCAAGTGGAGGTGGCTAAGATACAGTAACGTAAAAACAGAAGTTAAACATTTAAACCGTATCGTTCCTCTTTTATTAGAACATTTCTTAAACAAATAAAATAAGTGCCCAAGTTATGAAAACGGAACATTAAATCTTGAAAATTAAATTATTGAAATATTGAATCTTCTGTTTGAACGTATAGGTGCGCTAACTAACTGTGGCAGCCAACAGAATTAATCGTGCTATTGCCCACCCCGTTCTTGTTCACATTTTAGTTACATCAGACTGTATAGCCTACCAGGTTCATTGCCATGTACTGATTTAAATTACTTTTAGGGTATTTAGCTGATATTTTTCATCAGCATAAACACTGTTATTCATATTGTAAGAAGATTGAATTGTGACGGTCAAATAAACCGCCATTACCTTCACGAACAACGTTACAGAAAATGCTTCATAACCAAAAAATATAGTGTTCTCTCTCAAAACAAAAATTATTCCAATAATCAGCAATATTTCCGCTACTCGTTTTATAAGCAGATTGAGCAAATTGAACTCAAGGACATATAGTTATAATGTATTGGTTTGCTGGACGAAATTATAAGAAATCTGCCAACTACAGAAAGGTACTTCCGACCTCGTAAACATACAACTCAGCAATGAAGTTACTATTGAATTGGTTCTATCTCTTTGCGAACAGAGGGCAGAACCGATAGACATTTCTATGTCATTACGAAGCGGTAATACAGCGATGACCACCATTCCCTGCATCTGCCCATGTCCGAGCCTTACCAACATCCTTTTTACACTGCCTGCACGTATTTATAACGTAAGCAATAGGTGAAAATATATTGCATTCGACCCAAAAATTCAATACCGAGATTTTACCGAAATATACCGTGTTTTAGGTTCTCTTAAGATAAAACAGTTTAGAAAAATGCCTGTATGTATTGTACATGTATGTGAGTCTGTGTGTCTGTGAATGGCATAACTCAAAAACTAAAAGTCGGTTAAGTACACAAGTACACAAGCTAGTACATGTATGTGAGTCTGTGTGTCTGTGAATGACATAACTCAAAAACTAAAAGTCGGTTAAGTACACAAGTACACAAGCTAGTACATGTATGTGAGTCTGTGTGTCTGTGAATGACATAACTCAAAAACTAAAAGTCGGTTAAGTACACAAGTACACAAGCTAGTACATGTATGTGAGTCTGTGTGTCTGTGAATGGCATAACTCAAAAACTAAAAGTCGGTTAAGTACACAAGTACACAAGATGTGAGACTGTGTGTCTGTGAACGGCATAACTCAAAAACTAAAAGTCGGTTAAGTACACAAGTACACAAGCTAGTACATGTATGTGAGTCTGTGTGTCTGTGAATGGCATAACTCAAAAACTAAAAGTCGGTTAAGTACACAAGTATACAAGATGTGAGACTGTGTGTCTGTGAACGGCATAACTCAAAAACTAAAAGTCGGTTAAGTACACAAGTACACAAGCTACTCGCCAACGATGCGAAAAAGATTTTCAGGACAATATCCTCCCCTTAATCTACCCTTTAAATGAAACGTTTTTCAAAATTTTCGATTTTCTCAAAAATAGCTCTTAAGTTTTTGATTAAGTGACATACACATAATATATTTACATGCCGAACTGAATATATATCTTGAATTTTCTATGATAATCTCTGAAACTTCATTCTGGAGGACTTCTGGATAACCGGTAAAAGGCAAGAGATAGATAAAGTTGACTACACCAAAATTAGATGTGGTTAAAGCACATTTCTCATACATTTTTTGTGCCGTTAACTAATTCCGAAATATTCCTTGTTATTACTTTCAATTTAAAGTATGTACATTCTTTTCCCAAGTGAGAAGGCTTCATTTGCTTTTGTTTTACTCCTGCCATGCAAAGAAAACTAGATGGCAATGTCAACGCATTGCCACAGTTTTAAAAATGTTGGCTATTGTTTTAGCCTAAAGTATTCCCTAATGTATTATTAGTGGTTATATTGTATGCGTAGAAGGAAATAAGTAATAAAACTATTTTTGTTAAGGTCTATCTTGATGGGCACGAGTAGAGGGAAGAACACGCTCTTGTAAGAATATTTTTTGCTCTTTTGAAAATTCTTAGCGAAATTTATGAATGTAACACCAAATTTATTTCTAGTGCACTTCAAATTGCGATATATATGTGTGTTTCGAAATCTAAATTAATATTAAGCAGAAGCTAGTTATTGCATAAAATAAAACTACAAGTACTTCTCGAAGATTTTGTTAAAATGTTAATAAGATAAATCTCTTTTTCTCGTTTTATAGAAAAATATTTTTCGGATAGTACAGGCCGAAATATGTAATGCATGTAATATTACTTCGGTAATGGGGCATGCTTTTTTGAATAAATGAATAATAATAATAATAATAATAATAATAATAATAATAATAATAATAATAATAATAATAATAATAAGAAGAAGAAGAAGAAGAAGAAGAAGAATAATAATAGCAATCAAAGTAATAATAACGAAAATAATAATAATTATAATAATAATTTTCTATCTATCCTTTTCATTATTATTTTATATCCTCCACTTCCTCACTTTCATACCAGGCATCTGGTTGATCATCCACATTGGCTACTCTCTCTTCTCCAGAATCTCTACTCTAAACAGGCGTTGATCAGAGTTACAGGCCTGTTATTCTTGGGGGTTACTTCCTACACCCAAGGAGGTTTAACAGAGAAAGAAGAAGAAATAAAGACATGAATTTCTCAGGTAGTTAGTCTACAATTGCACTCAAGTTTGTGCTCACACTGTAATAGATGAAAACTTGAGAATGGTCACAGTAAATAAATAGTGACTAGTAACAGGACATCTTTTAGCCGCAAAGAATGACGCAAGCGTCTTATCGACAAGCTATGTTATAGGTGCACAGCAATGGTCTGCTGCGAGAAGTGCTTAGTTGCAATGTTAGTTTGTAACAATAAAAATACATTATAACATTATGAATACAGAAAAATCTGAACGCGACATAAGTGCATGAAAACTAAATGTTCGTCATTAAGAGCATCCTACCACTCAATAACAAAGATGGTATTAAAACAAAAGATGTAAGGCATTTCAACTTTCTCTACCCACTGCCAACTAATGCTAATTATTTAATTATCATGAAATGCGTATAAAGCGTGAAATGAGTATTTTCCTCCACTTGACCTCAAACATGATAATAAATTTTGTCAAAACAGAAAATTATTAAATTTCCCCGTCTCCTAATTGATTAATGTAGAGAGTAATTTAAGTTTTTACTTTCTCTACACGTACTATGTATTGCATTCCACTCAAAAATTCGATACCAAGATTTCACTGGAAATACATGTTTTGGGTTCCCTGAAACCAAAAAAAAAATCATTTTTAGAAAACTGTCCGTGTGTGTGTCTGTCTATGTGTGTGTGTGTGTGTGTGTGTGTGTGTGTGTGTCTGTGGGTAGCATAACTCAAAAACGAAGAGACTATTTAACACCAGACTTGGAATTTCAGTTTGGTATATTCCAAGGATGCGACACGAAGATTTTCAAAAAAAAAAAATCCCCCTCCCCCAACTATCCTTTACATGGAACTTGTTTCGAAAAGTTTAATTTTCTCAAAAATGACTCTAACGACATTGATTAAAATGTCGTATATTAAAGATATTTACCTGACAAATAAAATATATATCTTGACAAAGGACAAACCGTAAGAGATAGACAAAAACTTATAACACAAATACGTAAAGCACATTAAAACACACAATTTATGTTATAGAATTTTTTTTCGTAGAGTTGATCGTTTTTTAGATATTTCTCGTTTTCGGTTTCAGCCTGAAAAACTTACCCTTTTCTCATACAGGAATTTGTCAACTCCTGTCCATACAAACAAAGTTACTTCAGCCACATAGCAACCAGCATTTGGCATCACTTTAACCTATGGCATTCCCCTAATTTGTTTGTACTTACAAGGAAGAAAGTAATAAGACTATTTCTGCTAATTTTTTCTCAATCAGCATGAAGTAAATAGAAGCATAAGCTTCTTAAAAATAATTTGTTGCAGAGATGTAGAGAAAGTCATGTGAATGGAACACATAAGATTTTTCTGTCTTATTTTTGGTGAGCTCACGTGAAAGAAATGTTTCATCTTAGTTTCAAAATATTCATAGATGGCGATGATGTAGTCTTAACCCAACTACACATGAATTAATTGATATATCCAAAATGGAATGTTATTATAGAATTACTCGACACAAGCTAAAAATCTTCACGAGCAGTATAGTTTTCCCTGAATAAATGTTACGCTCCGTACGTATTATGGTTTCCGAGTAATATAAAAGTCATTGAAAATGAAGAGAGCTCAAATGCAATTCATATAAACACTTAGTTTGTTATATCAGTACTTCAAATATATTCGTTACAGGCTTTGATAAAACGAAAGCTACGAAAATGTTTTAACATAACGGGTAAGTTGTGTTGGAAGAAGTATGTGCAAATCTCCATTTGGGAAGCTTAAAAAGTACTTGACTCAGGTATGGTGTTGGAAGAAGTGTGTGCAAATCTCCATTTGGGAAGCTTAAAAAGTACTTGACTCAGGTATCGTGTTGGAAGAAGTGTGTGCAAATCTCCATTTGGGAAGCTTAAAAAGTACTTGACTCAAGTATCGTGTTGGAAGAAGTGTGTGCAAATCTCCATTTGGGAAGCTTAAAAAGTACTTGACTCAGGTATCGTGTTGGAAGAAGTGTGTGCAAATCTCCATTTGGGAAGCTTAAAAAGTACTTGACTCAAGTATCGTGTTGGAAGAAGTGTGTGCAAATCTCCATTTGCGAAGCTTAAAAAGTACTTGACTCAGGTATCGTGTTGGAAGAAGTGTGTGCAAATCTCCATTTGGCAAGCTTAAAAAGTACTTGACTCAGGTAACGTGTTGGAAGAAGTGTGTGCAAATCTCCATTTGGAAAGCTGAAAAAGTACTTGACTCAAGTATCACGTTTATTATTTATCCCACATAATAGCAGAATATGCTATATCATTTATGCTCTCTCCCTCTCACACACAATATAATCATGAACCTTTTTTCAAATTGGATTAATTATTTTTTCACACCAGCCGTTTGTAGGACAGGAGTTGGATAGGTAGAGTCACACTGAAAAATTCAATGCCATGACCGGAATTTGAACGACGGATCTTCCAGTCTCTAGCTGTTGCTCTTCTACTGAGCTACCATGGCATTGAATTTCTCAACTGACTCGCAAGTTTGCCGGTAAACCACAAGGTATTCTCAAATTATTTTGAGATGACAACCTCGATGGCAACTTACAATGTTGCAGGTACTTTAAGTGTGAAAAAACAATTAATTGATCAGACTAGTTGGCTATACTATGAAGCCCGGGACTAAAAGGTCGCCCTCCGTGGTGTAACGGTTACCATGCTAACTTCAAATACCCAAGGTCACGGGTTCGAACTCCACGGAGGACGATGGATTATTTTCGGGTGTGAAAATCCTTAGCATGGTTCCTTCGGAAGGGAAGGAAAGCCGTGGATCCCGTGTCATAGATTTACGGTACTTAAAAGAACCTCAAGCTTGATAGCGAGACCTCTGAGAAAAATTAAACGGTCTTTCACGTCCATTATAGAATGAGATGCTGAGAACCACAATAGTTAAAGAGCGTCTATAAATAACACGCCATTTACATTTTGGGACTAAAAGTACTTACAACATTGTAAGTCGCCAATGGGATTGTCAACTCACCTGTGGTTTACCGGGAAACATGCGAGTCAGTTGAGAAATTCAATGCTATTCCGGTATGTTGCCATTGTAGCTCAGTGGAAGAGCAATCGGCTAGAGACCGCGAGTTCCGTGGTTCAAATACCGGCTATGGTATTGAATTTTTCAGCCTGACTCTCCTATCCAACATTGTTCTAATTGTTTTTCTTCAGGGGACTGGGGCATCAAAGCCAAGAATTTCCGGTGAAATGTGATATCAGATATTTGAATGACATGGCTACTTACGCTTTCCTTCTATCAGCAGGGAGAGAGAAAGTAAACATAAAAGTCCATCACTAATTAATGCAGGGTCTTAATGATATGTCAGCTATTTGTTTTCTTTGGACAATTATGCGACATTTGGGGTTTCCAGGACGATTTGTTGCCTTCTTACAAAACCCCTACTGCTGCGACTTCCAGGATACTCTGCAACGACCATCTTTCTCTGATGCTCCACATAGAAAGGTCAGTTCGACAGCGTTGTCCTTTGTCAATCCCCTTGTGCGACAACTGCAATCATTCGTAGCCGCCCTGAAACTTCATGGGAACCGTGAAAAGGTTACGGCATATATGACTGTATTTCTGGCAAGCAATGCTAATATGCAAATCTTTTATCGATGTCTTCGAGAACATGTGTCTGGGGCCAGATTGGAGGTTTTATAGTTTGGTAAGAGCCCCTTCATCAAACCACGTAGATCTTGGGTTTTGCGTTTACATACTACTTCCAAGAGACTATAGCACTCAGTTGAAATGCAACATTGATGAAGTTGCGGGTTCTATTAGCAGAGCTAAGGGCACGGACACTGAACCCTTTTCAAGTGTATGGCATGTGCACACTTATGCACTCAGTAGGGTTTGGTACATTGCGCAAGTGTTGCCCATTTCCAAACAGTCTTCTCAAAGTACTGAATGTCTCATTGGCTATTTTTCGTGGTCTGGTGTAGCCTTTCGGATTACCAGGGAGCAACTGCGTCTTTCCACTATTAAAGGTGGTTGTAAATTGATAACAGTGGATACAAAATCTTTGGCACTTCTTGGAAATTCGCTATTGTTTGTTCTGGATGATCTCTTTGATCAGAACAACTGCGTCACCCAGGAAAGCATCTACCCGCATTTTATTCATGGATGTTCTTTACCGGCTGTGATTCTCAGCGTCCCATTCTATACAGGGCGCGGTAGATTGCTTTTGCTCAGAGGCCTTCCTTGAGGTTCTTTTACGTGCCGTATATCTACGACAAGAGACCCACGTTTTTACTTCCCTTCAGAAGGAAGCCATGTTAAGGATTTTTACGCCGGGTTTAAAACCAGAACCTTGAGTATATGAAGTTAGCATGGTAACCATTACACCACAGAGGGTGACGCTGGTGACAGACATTTGCATCACTGCCCCAAACAGATTCACAACGTCTACCCGTTAAACAGCCAGATTACTTTTATAGATACCTCATGACTTCAACCAGTCTTTTACCCCTGGTGCCACGAAACTATTCGCTGCACCGATGAAGTACATACATCTGGAAGAAACTTTCAGACCCGAAGAGCCCCACAGACTGGAAGGCTACAGTATACCTTGCTCTCAGTTATGTTGCTCCCACAGCGGACAAATTGTGGCGACGTGGCAGATCAACTTCTAATCTCTACTCCCGGCGTACTGAGGTGGAAATACTGCACCATAAGCTAGTGGACTAGACAGTGCCTTCGTACGCTCAAATTGGAACGTGGTAAATGACAGAATTTGTGTTATCTGCGGTTGGGTACAAGAAAAAACAAGTCAACTTATCTTGGTCCAGAGTTTCCGGTGTAGACCGCGTCTTAAGGCTAAAATCTGCCGACGTTTCGCCCATCTTATGATAAGGCTTCCTCAGGGCTAACTGCGTCTGGTCCGGCTGGCGTACCTTCTTTTATACTGTAGTTGGGACATGCCAAGTACCGCCCTCCTGTGTTGCCATTGGTTATCGTTTGGCCAATGGCTGGGGTCGCTGCTTTCTGTATTCCTATTGGCTCGCTGGCCGCAAGGTGGGATGCTTTTCTTAGCAGAGGTCTCCAGATGGTGTTCAAACTTTTTCCATTGTCTCTGTTAACTTTATGTTCTTCTTTAATTATTTCTATGCTTTCGCGTATAATGCGATGTTTGTAGTCTTCACATGGTACCAATAATTTCATGTTATCAAAATGAATGTGATGGCCAGTTTCAATAGCATGTTCGGAGAGAGCGGACTTTTCAGGCTGATTAAGTTTGAGGCTTCTGATGTGCTCTTTTCGACGTGTGATTGCCGATCTTCCGGTCTGACCTATATATGCTTTGCCGCAATCGCAGGTTATTTTATAAATTCCTGGCTTAAGTAGTGGGTTGGATTTGTCTTTTACTGGTCTGAGGGTGGATTGTAGCTTCCGAACCGTGCTGTACCGAGTATTAATCCCGTGTTTGAGTAAAATTTTGCCAATCCTTTCAGTGGTGCCCTGAACAAAAGGAAGGCGAGCCCATCTTGTCTTTTGTTTTTCTTTTTCTTTTTGTGATTTTTTGGCATTCTTTCCCCAGTATTTTATGTCGGTTTTTGAGTATCCGTTGGCTTTTAACACTTCCTGTAAGTGGTGTCTCTCTTCAGTTAAAAGATTTGGGTCACAAATACGCGTAGCTCGTTGGAACGGAGTTTTGACCATGCTTCGTTTTACTGAAATGGGGTGGTGGGATGTGGCATCTATGTATCTGTCTGTATGTGTAGCCTTTCGGTAAACTGAACAATGCACTGTTTTGCTTGCTGAATTTCGCTCTACCAGAACGTCTAAAAATGGTAATTTTTGGTTATGTTCTAGTTCCATAGTAAATTGTATATTTTGATGAAGACTGTTTAGATGTTCAAGGAACTCTGGGATGTTGTTCAATCCATGTGGCCATACCACGAAAGTGTCATCCACATATCTTAACCACATATCCGGTTTGAGTCGGCAAGTGTCCAAGGCCGTGTTTTCAAAATCTTCAAGGAAGATATTAGCCACAATCGGCGAGATAGGAGATTCCATGGCTGCACCTTCTTGTTGTTGGTAGATGTCTTCTTGGTATGAGAAATACGTATTGGTTATACAGTGGGCAACAAGGTCGGTCCAGTCTTCTGGGAGATGGTTAATGCTGATTCTTCGTTGTACGGATCTAAGAGCTTCTTCAACTGGGATGCGAGTAAACAGAGATTTTATGTCAAAGCTGACTAAGATGTGGTGCTCTTCAAAGGTAAAATTCCGGAGTATTTGTACAAAATGGCCGGAGTCCCTGACAAAAGAGTCTGTCTTGCCCACTAGTGGTTGGAGACCCTTGGCTAGAAATCTTGCGAGTTCATGAGTGGGTGAGCCTATGGCACTGACGATTGGTCTCAATGGGATGTTTTGTTTGTGAACTTTAGGCAGCCCATAGAACGTCGGTGTACGAGAGTCATGAGGGAGGAGACGTTTTTGTTGTTCTGTTGGTATTGAAGAATTTTTTTTTTTTTTTATTACCGAAATTGTGGTTCGTTCTAGTTTGTTTATTGGATTCTTCTCTACTTTCTTATACGCTGTATCATGCAGTAGGTGTGTAATTTTTTCTCCATAATCCTCAGTGTCCATCACGACAGCAGCGTTGCCTTTATCTGCTGGTAAGATTACGATGTCTGGGTTGGTACCAATGCTTTTGAGGGCTTGACGTTCCGCATGAGTGATGTTTGCTTTGGGAACTTTTGCATGTTTGAGTACCTTGTAAGTGTCCATTCTGATATCATTGGATGTCTCCTCTGGTAAGCCAGTAAGTGAAGCCTTTATTCCAGTAATAAACTCCTCCATCGGTATATGCCGGGGTGTGATAGCAAACTTTAGTCCCTTTGCTAGGACTTGTGTCGTGGGTTCGTCTAGAGTGATTTTTGAAACATTGACCACTAACCTTTCTATATCTAATTTGTGTTCCAATGAATATTGTTTCTTTTTTAATGTTTGAAATTTTTTTCGTTTCCTATCTTCAGCAATATATGCTGTCTGGTGTGCTAATGTGTATGAAATTTTCTCCAAAGTATTCCAGTCGTTTTCTTCTAAATCGGTAGCAAGCAGGTGATGCATTCCATACAATTCTGTCTCTGTAAAATGTAACTCTCGTCTTGTAAAGGCTATTCGCT
This sequence comes from Hymenopus coronatus, assembly GCA_030762935.1. NCBI lineage: Eukaryota > Metazoa > Arthropoda > Insecta > Mantodea > Hymenopodidae > Hymenopus > Hymenopus coronatus. The sequence continues at coordinate 11,475,104 of CM060889.1, read as the reverse complement.
CCCTTAGTAGACTGAGCGAGGCTTTCCGTAATATGTTGCGTGCATATCTGGTGTTGATGTGGTGTTTCAACTGTACAAACGTCGGAACTACATGTTGGTCTCTGCATCGTTTTAGGAAGGTTAATTGTGAAATAAGTCGTAGTTTCTTCTTCCGCAGTTGGCAGAACTGTTGTGTTTTCTTATACATTCTCTCCCCGTAGAGCTGTGTTATATGTTTTCGTAAACTTCCACGGCCAATATTAAAATTATCTTGGTCCAGAGTTTCCGGTGTAGACCGCGTCTTAAGGCTAAAATCTGCCGACGTTTCGCCCATCTTATGATAAGGCTTCCTCAGGGCTAACTGCGTCTGGTCCGGCTGGCGTACCTTCTTTTATACTGTAGTTGGGACATGCCAAGTACCGCCCTCCTGTGTTGCCATTGGTTATCGTTTGGCCAATGGCTGGGGTCGCTGCTTTCTGTATTCCTATTGGCTCGCTGGCCGCAAGGTGGGATGCTTTTCTTAGCAGAGGTCTCCAGATGGTGTTCAAACTTTTTCCATTGTCTCTGTTAACTTTATGTTCTTCTTTAATTATTTCTATGCTTTCGCGTATAATGCGATGTTTGTAGTCTTCACATGGTACCAATAATTTCATGTTATCAAAATGAATGTGATGGCCAGTTTCAATAGCATGTTCGGAGAGAGCGGACTTTTCAGGCTGATTAAGTTTGAGGCTTCTGATGTGCTCTTTTCGACGTGTGATTGCCGATCTTCCGGTCTGACCTATATATGCTTTGCCGCAATCGCAGGTTATTTTATAAATTCCTGGCTTAAGTAGTGGGTTGGATTTGTCTTTTACTGGTCTGAGGGTGGATTGTAGCTTCCGAACCGTGCTGTACCGAGTATTAATCCCGTGTTTGAGTAAAATTTTGCCAATCCTTTCAGTGGTGCCCTGAACAAAAGGAAGGCGAGCCCATCTTGTCTTTTGTTTTTCTTTTTCTTTTTCTTTTTGTGATTTTTTGGCATTCTTTCCCCAGTATTTTATGTCGGTTTTTGAGTATCCGTTGGCTTTTAACACTTCCTGTAAGTGGTGTCTCTCTTCAGTTAAAAGATTTGGGTCACAAATACGCGTAGCTCGTTGGAACAGAGTTTTGACCATGCTTCGTTTTACTGAAATGGGGTGGTGGGATGTGGCATCTATGTATCTGTCTGTATGTGTAGCCTTTCGGTAAACTGAACAATGCACTGTTTTGCTTGCTGAATTTCGCTCTACCAGAACGTCTAAAAATGGTAATTTTTGGTTATGTTCTAGTTCCATAGTAAATTGTATATTTTGATGAAGACTGTTTAGATGTTCAAGGAACTCTGGGATGTTGTTCAATCCATGTGGCCATACCACGAAAGTGTCATCCACATATCTTAACCACATATCCGGTTTGAGTCGGCAAGTGTCCAAGGCCGTGTTTTCAAAATCTTCAAGGAAGATATTAGCCACAATCGGCGAGATAGGAGATGCCATGGCTGCACCTTCTTGTTGTTGGTAGATGTCTTCTTGGTATGAGAAATACGTATTGGTTATACAGTGGGCAACAAGGTCGGTCCAGTCTTCTGGGAGATGGTTAATGCTGATTCTTCGTTGTACGGATCTAAGAGCTTCTTCAACTGGGATGCGAGTAAACAGAGATTTTATGTCAAAGCTGACTAAGATGTGGTGCTCTTCAAAGGTAAAATTCCGGAGTATTTGTACAAAATGGCCGGAGTCCCTGACAAAAGAGTCTGTCTTGCCCACTAGTGGTTGGAGACCCTTGGCTAGAAATCTTGCGAGTTCATGAGTGGGTGAGCCTATGGCACTGACGATTGGTCTCAATGGGATGTTTTGTTTGTGAACTTTAGGCAGCCCATAGAACGTCGGTGTACGAGAGTCATGAGGGAGGAGACGTTTTTGTTGTTCTGTTGGTATTGAAGAATTTTTTTTTTTATTACCGAAATTGTGGTTCGTTCTAGTTTGTTTATTGGATTCTTCTCTACTTTCTTATACGCTGTATCATGCAGTAGGTGTGTCATTTTTTCTCCATAATCCTCAGTGTCCATCACGACAGCAGCGTTGCCTTTATCTGCTGGTAAGATTACGATGTCTGGGTTGGTAGCAATGCTTTTGAGGGCTTGACGTTCCGCATGAGTGATGTTTGCTTTGGGAACTTTTGCATGTTTGAGTACCTTGTAAGTGTCCATTCTGATATCATTGGATGTCTCCTCTGGTAAGCCAGTAAGTGAAGCCTTTATTCCAGTAATAAACTCCTCCATCGGTATATGCCGGGGTGTGATAGCAAACTTTAGTCCCTTTGCTAGGACTTGTGTCGTGGGTTCGTCTAGAGTGATTTTTGAAACATTGACCACTAACCTTTCTATATCTAATTTGTGTTCCAATGGATATTGTTTCTTTTTTAATGTTTGAAATTTTTTTCGTTTCCTATCTTCAGCAATATATGCTGTCTGGTGTGCTAATGTGTATGAAATTTTCTCCAAAGTATTCCAGTCGTTTTCTTCTAAATCGGTAGCAAGCAGGTGATGCATTCCATACAATTCTGTCTCTGTAAAATGTAACTCTCGTCTTGTAAAGGCTATTCTCTCCCTTAGTAGACTGAGCGAGGCTTTCCGTAATATGTTGCGTGCATATCTGGTGTTGATGTGGTGTTTCAACTGTACAAACGTCGGAACTACATGTTGGTCTCTGCATCGTTTTAGGAAGGTTAATTGTGAAATAAGTCGTAGTTTCTTCTTCCGCAGTTGGCAGAACTGTTGTGTTTTCTTATACATTCTCTCCCCGTAGAGCTGTGTTATATGTTTTCGTAAACTTCCACGGCCAATATTAAAATTATCTTGGTCCAGAGTTTCCTGTGTAGACCGCGTCTTAAGGCTAAAATCTGCCGACGTTTCGCCCATCTTATGATAAGGCTTCCTCAGGGCTAACTGCGTCTGGTCCGGCTGGCGTACCTTCTTTTATACTGTAGTTGGGACATGCCAAGTACCACCCTCCTGTGTTGCCATTGGTTATCGTATGGCCAATGGCTGGGGTCGCTGCTTTCTGTATTCCTATTGACTCGCTGGCCGCAAGGTGGGATGCTTTTCTTAGCAGAGGTCTCCAGATGGTGTTCAAACTTTTTCCATTGTCTCTGTTAACTTTATGTTCTTCTTTAATTATTTCTATGCTTTCGCGTATAATGCGATGTTTGTAGTCTTCACATGGTACCAATAATTTCATGTTATCAAAATGAATGTGATGGCCAGTTTCAATAGCATGTTCGGAGAGAGCGGACTTTTCAGGCTGATTAAGTTTGAGGCTTCTGATGTGCTCTTTTCGACGTGTGATTGCCGATCTTCCGGTCTGACCTATATATGCTTTGCCGCAATCGCAGGTTATTTTATAAATTCCTGGCTTAAGTAGTGGGTTGGATTTGTCTTTTACTGGTCTGAGGGTGGATTGTAGCTAAAGTCTTTACTAGTCTTGCTACTAATATTACCATTACTAGTTCTGCTACTACTATTACTACTACTAGTCTTGCTACTACTATTACTACTACTAGTCTTGCTACTTCTATTACTGTTACTAGTCTTGCTACTACTATTACTAGTTTTGCTACTACTATTACTATTACTATTCTAGCTACTACTATTACTATTACTAGTCTTGCTACTACTATTACTACTACTAGTCTTGCTACTACTATTACTACTACAAGTCTTGCTACTACTATTACTACTACTAGTCTTGCTACTACTATTACTACTACTAGTCTTGCTACTACTATTACTACTACTAGTCTTGCTACTACTATTACTACTACTAGTCTTGCTACTACTATTACTACTACTAGTCTTCCTACTACTATTACTACTTCTAGTTTTGCTACTACTATTACTACCACTAGCCTTGATACTACTATTACTATTACTAGTCTTGCTACTACTATTACTACTACTTGTCTTCCTACTACTATTACTACTACTAGTCTTGCTACTACTATTACTACTTCTAGTCTTGCTACTACTATTACTACCACTAGCCTTGATACTACTATTACTACTACTAGTCTTGATACTACTATTACTACTACTAGTCTTGCTACTACTATTACTACTTCTAGTCTTGCTACTACTATTACTACCACTAGCCTTGATACTACTATTACTATTACTAGCCTTGATACTACTATTACTATTACTAGTCTTCCTACTACTATTACTATTACTAGTCTTGCTACTACTATTAGTACTACTAGTCTTCCTACTACTATTACTACTTCTAGTCTTGCTACTACTATTACTACCACTAGCCTTGATACTACTATTACTATTACTAGTCTTGATACTACTATTACTACTACTAGTCTTGCTACTACTATTACTATTACTAGTCTTGCTACTACTATTACTACTACTAGTCTTGCTATACTATTACTACTTCTAGTCTTGCTACTACTATTACTACCACTAGCCTTGATACTACTATTACTATTACTAGTCTTGATACTACTATTACTATTACTAGTCTTGATACTACTATTACTACTTCTAGTCTTGCTACTACTATTACTACCACTAGCCTTGATACTACTATTACTATTACTAGTCTTGATACTACTATTACTACTACTAGTCTTGCTACTACTATTACTACCACTAGTCTTGATACTACTATTACTATTACTAGTCTTGCTACTACTATTACTACTACTTGTCTTCCTACTACTATTACTACTACTAGTCTTGCTACTACTATTACTACTACTAGTCTTCCTACTACTATTACTACTACTAGTCTTGCTACTACTATTACTACTACTAGTCTTCCTACTACTATTACTACTACTAGTCTTGCTACTACTATTACTACTACTAGTCTTCCTACTACTATTACTACTACTAGTCTTGCTACTACTATTACTACTACTAGTCTTCCTACTACTATTACTACTACTAGTCTTGCTACTACTATTACTACTACTAGTCTTCCTACTACTATTACTACTACAAGTCTTGCTACTACTATTACTACCACTAGTATTGATACTACTATTACTATTACTAGTCTTGCTACTACTATTACTACTACTAGTCTTCCTACTACTATTACTACTACTAGTCTTGCTACTACTGTTACTACTACTAATCATACTACTATTGCTACTACTAGTCTTGCTACTACTATTACTATTACTAGTTTTGCTACTACTATTACTACTACTAGTCTTGCTACTACTATTACTATTACTAGTCTTGCTACTACTATTACTACTACTAGTCTTGCTACTACTATTACTACCACTAGTCTTGATACTACTTTTACTAGTCTTGCTACTACTATTACTATTACTAGTCTTGCTACTACTATTATTATTACTAGTCTTGCTACTACTATTATTATTACTAGTCTTGCTACTACTATTATTATTACTAGTCTTGCTACTACTATTACTATTACTAGTCTTGCTACTACTATTACTACTACTAGTCTTGCTACCACTATTACTATTACTAGTCTTGCTACTACTATTACTAATACTAGTCTTGATACTACTATTACTAGTCTTGCTACTACTATTACTACCACTAGTCTTGATACTACTATTACTAGTCTTGCTACTACTATTATTAGTCTTGCTACTACTATTACTATTACTAGTCTTGCTACTACTATTACTATTACTAGTCTTGCTACTACTATTACTATTACTAGTCTTGCTACTACTATTACTACTACTAGTCTTGCTACTACTATTACTACTACTAGTCTTGATACTACTATTACTAGTCTTGCTACTACTATTACTATTACTAGTCTTGCTACTACTATTACTAGTCTTGCTACTACTATTACTATTGCTAGTCTTGCTACTACTATTACTACCACTAGTCTTGATACTACTATTACTAGTCTTGCTACTACTATTACTATTACTAGTCTTGCTACTACTATTATTATTTCTAGTCTTACTACTACTATTACTATTACTAGTCTTGCTACTACTATTATTATTACTAGTCTTGCTACTACTATTATTATTACTAGTCTTGCTACTACTATTACTATTACTAGTCTTGCTACTACTATTACTACTACTAGTCTTGCTACTACTATTACTACTACTAGTCTTGCTACTACTATTACTATTACTAGTCTTGCTACTACTATTACTATTACTAGTCTTGCTACTACTATTACTATTACTAGTCTTGCTACTACTATTACTACTACTAGTCTTGCTACTACTATTACTACTACTAGTCTTGATACTACTATTACTAGTCTTGCTACTACTATTACTATTACTAGTCTTGCTACTACTATTACTATTACTAGTCTTGCTACTACTATTACTATTACTAGTCTTGCTACTACTATTACTATTACTAGTCTTGCTACTACTATTACTATTACTAGTCTTGCTACTACTATTACTATTACTAGTCTTGCTACTACTATTACTACTACTAGTCTTGCTACTACTATTATTATTACTAGTCTTGCTACTACTATTACTATTACTAGTCTTGCTACTACTATTACTATTACTAGTCTTGCTACTACTATTACTATTACTAGTCTTGCTACTACTATTACTATTACTAGTCTTGCTACTACTATTACTACTACTAGTCTTGCTACTACTATTACTATTACTAGTCTTGCTACTACTATTACTATTACTAGTCTTGCTACTACTATTACTATTACTAGTCTTGCTACTACTAATACTACTATTAGTCTTGCTACTACTATTACTATTACTAGTCTTGCTACTACTATTATTATTACTAGTCTTGCTACTACTATTATTATTACTAGTCTTGCTACTACTATTACTAGTCTTGCTACTACTATTACTACTACTAGTCTTGCTACTACTATTACTATTACTAGTCTTGCTACTACTATTACTACTACTAGTCTTGCTACTACTATTACTACCACTAGTCTTGATACTACTATTACTAGTCTTGCTACTACTATTACTATTACTAGTCTTGCTACTACTATTACTATTACTAGTCTTGCTACTACTATTATTATTACTAGTCTTGCTACTACTATTACTATTACTAGTCTTGCTACTACTATTATTATTACTAGTCTTGCTACTACTACTATTATTACTAGTCTTGCTACTACTATTACTATTACTAGTCTTGCTACTACTATTACTACTACTAGTCTTGCTACTACTATTACTATTACTAGTCTTGCTACTGCTATTACTATTACCAGTCTTGCTACTACTAATATTATTACTAGTCTTGCTACTACTATTACTATTATTAGTCTTGCTACTACTATTATTATTACTAGTCTTGCTACTACTATTACTATTACTAGTCTTGCTACTGCTATTATTATTACTAGTCTTGCTACTACTATTATTATTTCTAGTCTTGCTACTACTATTACTACTACTAGTCTTGCTACTGCTATTACTACTACTAGTCTTTCTACTACTATTACTAGTCTCGCTGTCGGAGGTGGAATGATTTTCGAGCTGCAGCGAACACCGAATTAGATGTTCTGTTATTTGTTGATAACTTGGTTCCCACCCTGATAGAGAGCGCAAGGGCTTGGAACATTGTTAAACGATTGGCGAGGTCTATTCTGGAAACAAAAGAGAAAGAAACAAGAATGGCCTAAATAGTCATGTGACAGCAGCGTTCTACAACTAGAGCTACCATTCTGAAGTGATGCCTTGTTGCGGTTCCAGATTGTATGCTGAGAGAGTAAGGTTTTTTTTTATTTGGTGGAAATCAAACTCGTAAACTACTATTACTACTACTACTATTACTGCTAGTAGTATTACTACTTCTGCTACCACTACTCTTACTACTACAACTACTCTTTCTACAACTATTACTACTTTTACTACTACTCTTACTACTACTTCTATTACTACTACTATTACTGCTATTACTACTTCTGCTACCACTACTCGTACTACTACAACTACTCTTTCTACAACTATTACTACTTTTACTACTACTGCTACTGCTATTACTACTACTACTATTGCTACTACTCTTACTACTACTATTACTACTACTACTACTAGTACTACTATTACTATTACTAGTACTACTAGCACTACTGCTGCTACTGCTACTACTACTACAACTGCCACTACTACTGCTACTACTTCTAGTACTTATACTACTATTAGAACTACTAATACTACTATTACTTATACTACTTCTACTATTACTAATAATAATAGTAATAGTATAATAATAATAATAATAATTATAATAATAATAAATATTATTATTATTATTATGATTTGAATGAGGTACTTTAAATTTGGTTGAAATTTGTGTTTAGATTTAACATTACATTTGGACCTCGTGAGACGGTTCTAAAACACTTTTATACTTATTTTGGCCACAATTTTTCTGTGGGGGCACACTTTCCATGACCTTTGTTGAAGGGTAGACTACCGGCCAGCAACTGGCACTGTAAGGTTGTACCTTTCCGTGGAAACAGTATAAAAACTTAGCATAATGTTTGATCATAAGTATTTGGAATGCAGGGACACTAAAAAAAAATTGACATTATACCTCATAAATGTATATTACATTAAAAGTGGTTTGTTGGAGGATTACTTAAAAAATTTGATGTGATCCGTTCACATTACTTTCTCTACATCTCTGCAACAAATATTTGTTAAAAAGCGTATGCTTCTATTTATTTCATGCTAATTGACAAATAATTAACAGAAATGGTTATATAACTTGCTTCCTTAAAAGTAGAACCGAAATAAGGGAGTACCATAGATTAAAGAGATAGTCAAAATCTGGTTGCTTTGAGACTGATGTTGCTTTGTTTGTGTCTGGACCGGAGTAGACAAATTCCTGTATGAGAAAAGTATGTTTTTCAAAACTGAAACCAAATACAAGGAATATCTCAACAACGACCAACTCCATGAAAAATGTACATGACATAAAATGTGTATTTTAACGTGCTCTACATTTTTTGTGTAAGAGTTTTTATCTATCTCTTACGGTTTAGGAGCTATGCAAAATTCCATAAATTTCATGCAGAATAAAGTAAGCTTTCGAGGCTATTCCCAGAAAATTTAAGATATGCATTTTATTTTTTATATCTTTAATATACGATATTTTAATCAAAATCATTAGTCATTTTTAAGAATATCAGAATTTTCGAAAACATTTCCAGGTAAAGGGTAGCTAAGGGTGGGGGGATTTTTCTCAAAATCCTTGTGTCGTATCCCTGGAAGATACTAAACTTAAATATCAATTTCGGTGTTCACAGACACAGGGACACACGGACACACACACACACGCACACACATAAACATACACACGGAGTTTTTCTTGAAAATACTTTTTTTGGATACAGGGAACCCTGAAACTTATATTTCCGATGAAATTTCGGTATCGAGTTTTTGGGTGCTGTGGAATACCTTCCCTATAAACTATGCACATAGTACGTATAGAGAAAGTAAAGAGGTAAATTTTGGGGCGAATGATACTGAAGATTTAAAAAATGTCAAATAAGGTTTTACGAATAATTTGTCAACATATTTCGAATACAGCAAAATAGTTATTAAATTTCCATTCATGACACATAAAAGTTTACAATTTTATTTTTCTGTCTTAAATTATACATAATTAATAATGACTTCTAAAATGTTACCGGAGAATTCTGCAAACAAATGAAAGTACTACAATGTAACACTCAGGCTGGATGATGATTACAGTAGACGGAAAGCAGGTTCGCTGTTACAACTTTGCAGTGTCCTCTGTGAAGTAGTTTAATTAGATTGCCAAAGTCGCCAGGTAAAGTGAAGTTTCCAATTACGAACTGGGCAAGTATAAAGGGCATAACAAATGCCTGCCTTGTAAATTGTATACCAAAGGGCTTTGATGGAAAGTAAGAGGCACTTAATACTTTCCTAGTTCACTGACAATGTATTTATATGTTTCAGTGCAAGCAACGAAGAACCTTGTAAAAGCGTTGAACGCTTCCCAATCTCACACAATAATATTTTCTGCTGCACTAAAAGCATGGACATTATTATTTTACTAAAATGAGTGAGTACAGTGGTTCCAGTACAATAATGTAAGTCCAGTATTTTTCAGAATACTATAACCCTTTAAAATTTGGGATTAGGAGATGTGCGGCTGCTAACGTAGCCTCACAGTTGCCAAGTCTTCCATTTACTGATCTCTTAACTGAGGCGCGCATCTCGACTTGCAAGCAGAGTGTACTGAGTCTCCAGAAACAGAGATTTTACTGCGTTGTCTCTCGCTCTCGTTTTTTGTTTGCTAAAGGTTATTGTCCAGTGATAGGGGGAAGCGTTCCCGTTTGAAGGCCATCATGTTTGGGAGAAAACTATATCTTAACCGTTTATGAATGAATGAATAAGTGTATTTATTGACAAAACAATATTATACTTAGAATTTCAACAGTCGCACGGGTCCACAGACCGTGCGTGCTTTTTTAGTACACACTAAACAGCAACATTTAAACAACAACAAAGAATTAAAAGAATATACAAGAAAAAAAAGACAAAAGGTAAAACAAATCAACAATAAAGAATTAAAAGAGTAAACACGAAAACAAACATACAGAGATATTCAAATATAGCAATTTAAATTTACAGCACAGAGTACACTTTCATAAATGCACCCTCTTATAATAGATACTTACTTTTAAAAGAAATATACACATTTAATATATACACAATATATAAAACCATAACACAACAGTGACCTAAGTATAACATAATATATATGTAAAAACATTGTAGTCACTTTTGTTTTTATCCCTACCCCCTTCTCTGTCTTGCCTTAAGTGTAAATTTACCTAGGCCGTCCACGTCTTCCGTGCCTGCCAGTAACGTCCAACATGCTCTAGCTCTCATCGCGATGGTAAAGAATCGCGGTAAATATTTTTCCCGCCATTCCTCTGTACCCCTACATCTTGCCAAGATGTTAGTCCACGACTCTTCCTCTTCTCTTACTATTCTCGTCAGAAAGTTTTGTGCTCCTCCATGCTCCTAGTTTAATCCACGCTAGCCCCTCTCTAATGAGTTTGGTTCCTGTTTTAATGTATTGCTTCATACGCCACTCCGATTTTAGCCCAGACTGTACTTCTAATGAAACCTTCTCTGTGCATTGCGCAATTATTTGCTGTCTGTCAATATCACAGAGGTGGTTTTTAATTTTTCTCCAAATACTCCGCCTGTTTACCTGCCCCGCCATCCAAATGTATCCCATCCCAATGTTAACCGTTCATGTTATATGATATTGCTTCACTGAAACAAACAACTGCAAATTTCAAGAACCCTTAGCTTAGGTTACTAAGCGCGCAAGCTTTTGTTGGGCGTTCGGATCCGTCTTCGTTCGGTATATTTCGCGCAATTTCGGAAGCAGAAAAGATCATCAAAACAGAGACATACAGCTATAAACCTTGAGATCTAGTGGGCTCAATGCTACGATTTCTTTGTGTCTGCAAATAGCAGAGTGCGCTGTATTTCGTTTAATGATTCAGCTAGTTCTCGATAAATTAGATAAATTATTCACTATAATGACTGAGTGCTTCAAAGAAAGAAATCTTCTTTGATTGATAATACAGTAAAAAGAGAGGCGGGAGAGCTCTGTATTCTCCCCCCCCCCCCCATCTCGGCGACATCTACCCGCCCAAGAAACGGTGCGTGCATAGTACTCATTCCACTTTTATGTGTTGATGGTTGTTTATAATGTAACAAAAGCGTTCTTTTTCTCCAACGACAAAAAACCATCTGCTCCAGAATCTGCTCACAATGATTTTATAACAATTCTACCGTATAGTTTCTTTTCGTCGTTCGCGGCGGTGGCCACACGGAATTCCCTTCGAAACTCACTCAGCTGCTGCACGCAATGCATTTCAAGTGAAAACTGAGCTTTGGGCATGACTTCGTCCCCCTTTTTATACCCGTTAATCACATGACAAGAAATTTCCAGAAGCTGTCGCTTGTGCAACACCACGGCAGCTGTCATAAATAAGCTCAGGTATAACAATGCGGGCTGCGATGCGAAAAAAACTTACCACCGGCATAGGTGTCCAATAACACACTTATAACCGTGGATGCCAACAATGAGCTAGAACTTACAAGGAAAGCTGTACACACTCGTTCAGCGGTTACGGCCGCAGAGTGTAATAAATATGTTCTGTTATAGTTCCTTGATTCATGATTGAATAGATTGAAACTAACCGGCCATGTTATAGAGCAACTGATTCGGTTTTATTTGGGTGTATATGGTTAAATAATTTTTTTTTTTTGGATATTGTTTAAGGCTCGTTTTTATTACCTATGCTGCGGTAGGCGATGACACTGATGATACATGGAATAAAGATGGAACATAGTGATGTGATGGCGGAGGTAACCGGGGAATACCCGCCCCTGGGCCCTTGTCCTCACATGCGGTAGCTTGGTAGCCGCATAGGTGAGAGGCGAGTGGTCTAAGCACTCGGCCACTATCGTCTTTTGTTTATGTACACAAGTAAAAAATGATGGATTCATGCCTTTTATTTAATTACGAATCGTACCCAAAAGTGTCTGCCATAAATATAAAGAATAAGATACAAAATGTCTTGCTAGAAAATATGTTATGTAATTTTATTATTTTAATTACTATTTATAATGTAAAGTTGTCAAAACTGCAAAAACATATGATTTGACAGTAGTTACTGAAGATTCTAAAGTGGACATGAGATCTGTGTTTTTATTGTTGTTATTATTATTATTATTATTATTATTATTATTATTACTATAACTATACTCAGCTTAACCATTCTGCCGTGGAGCGTACCTTATATTCGATGCCATTAATTTCCTTACTTATAGGCGTTCACAAATAATAACGAAGGGTTTGTTTCATCATTCAACTTTCTTGACTCCCATTGCTACTACTACTCGTAGATGCCAACATTAACAAAATGAGATTCATGAAATAACGAAGATACGGCTCTTCAGATATCTGATCCATTATCAACGTTCAATTGAAGTGACAGTTCTTTAATTAAACCCGCTTCAGAACTCCAGTGTAAGTTTTCACTTCTATTACACGTAGTTAGTTGTTGACTACACAATATATTTCTATTAGGATTCCAAATTTCCACATCAGAGGAGAGTCTGTCATCCTTCAGGAACACCAGTTCATCAGTGCTGCATTTCTGCAAGGAAATGAAAGAATTCTGTAGACCATCCTTTCCAAATTAAAATGATTTGGAGTCTCCCCTATTTTGCAAGTTTACTTAACGGTCTTTATGCAATTTCAAGAAAGGTCAATAACGAGCTTATTCTGGATTTTCTGCTGAAGAGGATAGTTGAATTCAAACCTACTTTATCTAGCAAAGGAGTGTACTTAGGCTTTCATATGTTAACTGAGTTGAACACAATATATCCTTAAACAAAACTTCATAGACCTTAGTTTAACACATTGAAGCCCAAGCCCGAGTATACTCGGGCCGTGCGAAATGTTCATTCGGCCTACGCCCAAGTATAGCTCGGGCAGGTATTTTTAACGCTTTTAATGCAATACCGCGACCTTAACTCGGTCTTGGGCTATGTGACAAAGAACATACATCAATTGTGTTTAGTTTTCGGATTTTGCTGCCATCTGTTTTCATTTTAGTCAACTATTAGGAAATTTAGGAGAGTAATATTGACTGCTCTCAGGTAGTCGCTCCATTTTCCTTGAAGGTTAAAATGCTGCATTTTCCTCGATTTCTGTGAACTGAAGCTGAAGTTCAGGATAAAAATGAAGGTCTAGAAAATTCCGAAACCGACGAAGAGTTTTTCGAACTTTCAATAAATGAAGTGTAAGCAGTTTTATGCACATTTTTTCAAACTCATATTCGATATTTGTACATTTAAAATAAAATATTCATTCGGAAGTTATGATTATTTTCTTACTTGTTGAGAAATCCCTGAATACCATACTTCTAGACTGTACCAATACTTTTTGGAAGATTTGACTGATGTACTGTAAATAATAACTCAAAATAGGCATAAAAACCCTGGGTTTCTTGGTCTTTGAAAACTAAAGAAACGCCTGGACTTCAATGTGTTACCTCATTATAATATTTCATACTGAGATGAACTGGATGGAATGAAATTCAAGAGGTCCCTAGTTTGAATCTCGATTACGGTGAGCTACCGGCGTTTTCCCTACTCCCAAGAAAGCAAATGTCGAGTAGCTTTAAGTTCCATTAAACCCGGGCTCATTGAACATACTTTCACAGATTTCATTCATCGTCTGATATGGTCAGCCAGGTTAAAGGATCTTAAAAACGTTTAGTGGAAAATATAAGGTTTTCATATAGAGCTTAACATTGAATTACGACGTTTATGTTTAAATGGGAATGTGAAAATACGTACACAAAAATACTATATCGTTCTCAAGCGTTTGTATAAATAATAACAATAAAAACAACAACAACAACTACAAAATAATAACACACTGAGCTGTTTCGCGTGTACAGTAGAACACGTTTAGTTCTTTATTTGGAGTACCTCTATTTACATGTTTATATCCGCTGAAACAGGTTGGATAATGTTTTGCCCGAAATATAATTGTTCATACAACTGACGCTTTCAATGGCACTAATTATATATGACTTATAATTTTAATATACGCATACATAAATAATACAGAATTTTCCTGTGTATAATAATATAAGTTAAATAATAATAGTAAAATAACATAATAAAGCATTAATAATAATTATCAATATTCATGGGTTAAGCTTTTTAAAACTTGTTCCAGACTCGTAGCACCGAAACAAAATGTATCTACCTGCTCTTTGGTCTGCCAACTTTTCCTTTCCTTCGATTTATAGAGCTCAATTACATTTTGTATGAGCTGTTCTTTCGTTGTTTAAAATGCCCTTTCCAATTATTTCTAAATTGATTTATTCTATTCAGCAACTTAATAACGCGCAGTTCATATCTTACATCTTCATTCTTTCTTCTATTCAAGATTGTATAACCGGCCACACATCTCAAAAATCTTTTTTCAGCTGTCTCTGGTATATTTTCTTCTCTTAGAGACAAAACCCAACAGTGGAACTGTCATCACTTTGTAACTCTTAAGATTAGTTTATTTTCTAGTGTCTGTTTAACATTATTGTAATTGTACCACATATGTAATTAAACTTTCAGGTTTATCAAAGTGATCCTTTTGGCTCTTATGGGTACTAAACATGTAAATGCTAAGCTTTTGGTCTTCTTGATCTGTACTTCCTTTGTCAGCAAAGTTTCAGGACAGAGGTCGTAAAAAATAGAAAATTACACTTTTCAACAATAGTGCCAGTTTCTATCGAAATAGTCCCCTTAAATATCTATACACAATTGCCAACGCTTCTAGAGGTCTTGGAAGCAAGCAGGGGACTTTTCAATTGCAACATTTACCGGGCTGTGACAAATGAGCTTACAAGCATTGTTTGATTTACGTAGAGCCTTCTGTAAATCATCCTCTGAGGTGAACCTAGTCATCTGAAAAACGTAATGAATCTGAAATATAGTTTTTATTTCAAAATGTAGGTGTACAATTACTTGCCAATTATATAAACATTGTAAATAATAATAATTATAATAATATTAATAATAATGATAATATCTAATGATACTGTATATATTAGCTTTAACTTTCTTTAGTAGTAATGTACATATCATGCATATAGTAGCTAGAGAAGGTATTGGATTTCACCCAAAAATTCGATGTCGCGATTTCACCTTAAATGTATGTTTTGAGGTCCGAAAAAAACAACTTTAGAAACAGGTCTGTGTGTCCATGCCCAGCATGGATCAAAAAAGAGAATACCGTTAAATTCCAAAACTGGTATTTATGATTAGTATCCTCCAAGAATGCGACACAAAGATATTCAAGAAAATTCCTCCACCATAGAATATTTTTTCTGTAAAATGGTTATTATGATTTTGATTAAAATACCGTGTTTTAAGGACATTTACAGCTGAAAATTCAATGCACATTTTAAATTTTCTGGGAATAGCCTTTGAAGATCTCTTTATTCTGGATGAGTTTTGCAGAATTTTACATAACGTTAAACCGTTAAGTGATAGAAAAAACTTGTTGCAAAATAATTTAGATCTCGTTAAAACACATGTTATATCATATTCGTTTTGTAGAGCAGACCGTTTTCGAGATATTCCTTGTTTTTTGGTTTGTTTTAAATTACCTTTTCTCAAACGGGACCATGCAAAGCGAACCAAACTTCACTTGTTTCACAAGGCGACCAGCTTTTAAAATACTTGACTGTCGCTTTAGCCTAGTGTACTCCCTTATTTCTCTTCTACTTACAAGGAAGCAAGTAATAAGACCAATTCTGCTAGTGTTTATCTCGATTAACATGATGTAACATAACTCCATGGCACGACAGCTTACAAGGAACCTTGGCCTACCGCCCGACCGCTGCGTCCCCCATCTCGGTCCATGACAGACGTCATGGATGGGGTGCAGTATTGGGGGGAGAGACGTGGTCAGCGCTTCGAATCCCTCCCGGCCGGTTAATGCGGTCATGACCTGGAGCCGCTACTTCTCCATCAAGTGGCTCCTCAATGGGCCCCCCTCCAGGGACCTCACGGGGCTGAATGCACTCCAGTCCAAGTATCCCAGCCGGTACTGGGAATCGAACCCAGGTCTCCTGCTTGGCAAGGAGCTGCGTTATTAACATGATATAGCTAAAAGTAATAAAAATATTGTAAGAATGGTTTCTATAAGGAAGAAATAGAGAAAGTTTATGAGTTTTTCAAATGTAGTGCTTTCTTTAAATCTAGATCAATTAATTCCAGCACAGCAGTTGCTACACTTTCTAGTTAAACTGAATAGGTCGATGAAATATAACGTTATCCTGTAATGTATATACAGAGAACTGTAAAAAGCCATAACAGTTGCCTTTATCTTTTGGATATAGGCTTAGTATTAAACGCCAGCTACTCTTTCTGGTGTGTGATTGTAAGAGTAAGATAGAGCACAGAGGTATTTGCGATTATTACTAAGGGTTTTTGGTAAAGAAAGTACTGCACTCCGTTCAGAACTTCGATATCGAAATTTCCCATCAAATACACGATTTGATGAACAAAAGCAATTTAAAAAATTTCTGGAACATGTATGAGTCTATCTGAATAAATAAATAAATAAAGTATCTAAAATAAATAAATGCAGAATTTTACATGCAATCCAGCATGTAGATATGTAGAGAATTTATACGGTAACGTGTTTGTAATGCTTTAAGTTCTCGCGAATATCTTTAGCGGTTTTATTTTAATTAGCACGTGTTTTTACGTTAACATAACACACAAACTTTGATCCATCAAATTTTCATAAACAGTCCATAAAGTGTTTTTAAATCTTAGTGAGCTTATAAAAACAGTAAACATAAACGTTAGAGGAGTTTAACTCTTTCATTGTGATTTCAAGAAATAAGATTATTCACTAAGTTTTATCTCTTTTGAGCAATCATTACTATTTTCGAATTAGTTTAGGTTGGTTGCGGAATAACTTTTTGTGAAGTTCCTTGCCATAGGTAGTGTGTATACGTTAGGAAGGTGTATTACACCCTAATGCGTAGCCTTATTGAACGTCACACATCTGAAGGATGGATGAGATAGGTGTAATGTCAGAGAGCGGCCGACATCGGACAGGGAGAGAGCCATTGTGGAGGGTCCACAACAGTTCTCTAGCAGTTCATCCAGACGTGGGCAGCGCCAGGAGCTTATAGCTAAGTCCCGGCTAGACACTTGAGTCCATTGACAACCACTAACGCTATACTGCCACCAAGAGCTGTATTTCCAGAGCGCAGTCACCATCAAGATATGGCGCCTCTGCCGTAGTCTTTGTCGATACTTGCATCCCTGAAAGATACCGGTTAGGTTGAAATGAAGGGTCAGGAAATTCGGGGAAATGCGATTCCTCCCAACATTTGCCTAGTGACCCGAGAAAACCCCTGAAAAACTCATGGGTCAGAGGGATCCGTCATGAAAAACCAATACCCCAACGTCCCAAATGTCAGGCCCAGACGAGACGCCTGAGCCACGTGTTTGATCCCTGCCATAGGTTAATTTACCAGTTCTATGGAATTTATATATAAATATAAATGGAAACATATACCATACCGACAAAAATTAGGTTTATGAGAAGTACGTTAAAATATACCATTTGTATCAAACAACGTTCTTTCTAACATTTGCAGTTTATTAAATATTCTTTAATGTATATTTAAGTTTACAAATGCCGAAGACGCCGGTCACCGTGCCTCGCTAAGGTGCCTCGCTTTGGTACTTCGCGGAGCACAGGGATCGTGGGTTCAAGTTCTGTCTTGGGCATGGGTGTTTCTGTGTTTGTAAATGTATATATGTATGTATATGTCAAAGGAAAACGTTCAAGATTAATAGGTCAACTAAGGAAATGTGGGAAAATGAAAAAGAAGGAAAAAGGAATACAGCGCCGGAGTCCTGACAAACCTCCGGAACTGCGTTTAAAAAAAAACTGCTTCCTATGCACATAGGAATGAGGTTATGGGAAAGTAAAGCAACATTTCATATGGATGATTGAATGCCGTTACTACTTGCATTATTATTCTATGGTTTTTGTATTACTAGCCCTGCTTGTGATAGGAGGAGTTGAAATAAATCCAGGACCTGTAGGACATGAAAGATGTGGAAGCTGCAACAAAGCACTGAGGACCGGACTTCTTTATATTTCATGCGCGAGATGGTACCATTTTGGCTGTCAAAAAATTAAGAGAGAACAGAACATAGAAGAAAACTGGTCATGTAAGGACTGCAGGAGAGATGTGACCGTCACCGCATATGATAAAAAATTCGAGCACCTGCAGGAAGAACTACGAGACTTACGCGACAAGCTGAAAACAGCGGAAGATATTATTCGGTAGCTTAAAGAAGAAAACCGCTTATCTTTTTACAATTATGTAAATAGACTCAGGGGAAATAAATTTGGCATACCAGAACTCAAGGAAAATGGAATTGCCATATTGAACGATAAGGAAAAAGCGAACGCATTAAATTCACATTTTGTGTCTGTTTTTAACAAAACGGATTATAATTATAAATTGGAAATTGAGGATAGTGGAAAAACCGTTTTTCAAATAATGGCATCCAAATTGCGCAGAAGGATCAGAATCTTGCAAAATCGAAAGTTGAAGGGGCCTGATAATATACCGACCGAAATACTAAAAATTGGAGGGGTACCTAATGCTTTTATTTAATATGTCAATAAGTAACTGTGCCTTACCGGAAGACTGGAAAACCGCGATTGTAGTTCCAATTCATAAACGGGGAAATAAAACAAAATTAAATAATTATCGAACAGTCAGCCTAACTTCAGTAGTGTGCAAATTGATGGAACATTTAATTGTGGAATATATACGGGAGGAATTAGAAAACAAAAAGTGGTTCAATAAAGCGCAACAGGGGTTTAGACCTGGATACTCGTGTGAAAGCCAATAACGTCATTATTCCAAGATTTAGCAGAGGAGGTGGATGCAGGGGGAAGAACAGATGCAGTGGTGATAGATTTTTCCAAAGCTTTTGATGTTGTATCATATAATTTACTTATCCAGAAGCTAACTGCTACAGGAATTGATAAACGCGTAGTTCTATGGGTTAAAAAAAATTTTGGAAGGAAGATCGCAAAGGGTAAAAGTAGGCAAGGAGCTATCTGAGAGGGGTATGGTAAGCTCGGGCGTACCCCAAGGCTCAGTACTGGGGCCGTTACTTTTTCTTATTTTTGTAAATGACATAACTGTTAATATAAAATGCCAGATAAGATTGTTTGCAGACGATTGTATTATTTACAATAAAATTAGAAATGTTGAAGATGAGACTGCTCTTCAGGGTGATTTAAATGAAATTAGTGATTGGGCTGCTGCAAATAAAATGAAAATTAACGCTGGCAAAAGTAAGTCAATTGCATTTAATAGATCTAGGGAAAAAATTCTGCAAAACTATCACATGGGTGGGGAAAAAATTCCACAGGTGGACAGCTGCAGATACTTGGGAGTTTACTTGGCGAGTAACGCTGGATGGGACGAGCAGGTAAATTCTGTATCTAAGAAAGCGTGGAAAACACTGCACTTCCTAATGAGGATTTTAAAAAAGGGGAGTGCAAAATCCAGGGAAATCGCGTACAAGTCCTTAGTGCGGCCGGTCATGGAATTTGGAGTAACTTGTTGGGACCCGTATAGAGTAAATCAAATTGATTCGTTAGAAAAGATCCAGAAAAGGGCTATAACATTCATTAAAAGGGGTAAATATTTTGGGCCTACAAACGCTGAGGAGATAAAATGGGAGCCGTTGAAAGTTAGGCGTGAGAAACAGAGGTTGTGCGCTTTATTTAAAGCTTACGCTGGCTTAAACGCATGGGAGGACGTTACTGACAAACTGGAAAACCCAACCTACTATGCACGAAACGATCATCCATTGAAAATTAAGGGTAGAACATACAGAACTGACGTGGGAAAGTTCTCCTTTGTAAATAGAACCATAAAAGACTGGAATGAATTGCCTGGAGCAGCCTTTCGGGGTTGTCCCCTGTCTCTGAAGAAGTTTAGGAAAAATCTTGATATTAATGTTGGAACATTTTTGTAAATATTCCTTAAATGAAATGATTGTGATTTCATATTGTTGTAAACACAAATGTTAATTTGGTTGGTGATTTTAGTTATGAAATTAATGAATCTAAATTGAGAGAAAATTAATGATTTCATATTTGTGTAGATAACTATTATATCTAGCTTACAAAGCCATAAATTGGCAGCTGTGTTTTATTGATTATATATCTTGTATACATATATAACTCTGCCCACTTACAGAGAAATAAATACATACATAGAAATAAAAGAAAAAGTAATTTAACAAAACTATATTTAAAAAATATGTACTTCATTCATAATAAGGAAAATGCATACAAGTATGCCTTTTACGTAATGCTAAACTATATGAGAGATACCTGGAATGTTGTAATTTGTAGAGGAAAATATGAATGCCGCATATGTTTTAAGACTCCAATTATTACATAGTGATATCGTGTCCGTTTTCCCAAAAATATCGTTCAGTCCCGTTTATGTAATATTCTAATTTCCCAAGAAGATCGGATTATATCGGGCTTAAATAAATACACCGAAATATATTCAGAGACTAAGGAGGTGTCTTAGATTTTCATCTGGCTTTCATTTAACAATGACTTATCTGCATTATAAACCAAGTAGCTTATAACCATTATGTTTAGCCGTGGATTATGCATTCCCTATCTAAAATTACTTATATCAAGAACGTATACAACCTCTTAAATTATTTAGATGCAGTTCAAAAAAAATTCCCTGCCTATAAACAAAGTACACAAGGCAGAGAAAGAAACCAACACTGTCTTGTTCCGTACAACGCATTCCTTACCGTTTGTAGGGTACTTTATTGCGTCATCTGTATTATTTTACTGGCTGATACTGTCACCTTGCAGGTGAGTGTTCTATATCGAACCTATAGAGCAACGGTTCCCAACCGGTGTGCCCCGGCACCCTAGGGTGCCGTGTGATTGGCTAAGGGGTGCCGCGAGATATTGAGATAAACAAAAAATATACCTCTACTGAAGCCTTAAGTCTTGGAAGGTCTTGAAATAAAATAAGTCAAATCAATTACTCTCATGCACGGCAGATGCTGATATTGGTCGACTCATTTCAATAATTCAGTTATACTAGTATCCCACAGATGGCATTACAGCTATACCCTGCCGAACATTCCCGAGACTACTCGCTTCCTCACGAACATTCCCGAGACTTCGACAGAAGAATATATAAAAGTGTACGCCGCTTGGCGCTTTCAGTTGTCTTCCTCGCGTTGATTCACAGTATTTAGCTATGGATAAGTTCATTGCTAACGTAAACGCCAGGACAGTGAAAGTGAACAGTCGGCTCCTACTGCTTGCTTTAAGAAGCCAAATCTTACAGTTTCTCCCGGACCGTCGAATTCACCACATAAAGAAGACAAACGAAAGAAAAGAACATACCAGGACAGTTACTTAGCGCAGTGTTTCCCAAACTTTTGAAGTTCACGGCACCCTTGGGAATAACATTAAACACTAGGGGCACCCTTCCTTGAATTAAAAGAAAATTAAGCTTAATATGTTAATTTATTGAAATATTATATAATAATAACGTACACCATAACATAATACAGTAAACTTTACTTCAATCACTGAGTAAAAATACATCAATAAATTTTGTTCGATTAATGATTAATGTGAAACTTGTGATTGATGCTTAGAGCACAGATATGTGATGTCGGGTCTTACAGTTGACAGTGAAACACGCAAACCATCCTCAAGGTTATTCAGTCTATTTCTTGCTTTGTATTTTATTGTCACCATAGCAGAGAAGGCTTGCTCGCATAGATAGGACGTTGAAAAGGGCAAAAGTGCGTTAATTGCTTTCTTCATTAGGTTAGGGTACTCCTCTCTCCGTTGAAGCCAAAAACTCACTCTTGGTGAACTTACCTTTGAGAGTGGAATCAGCGCAAAGATCAATAAATTCATCTCGTTCGCAAGCAGTGAAATCTATTTCCTCTGCACTATCTACGAAATCAAATGGTGAGACAACCCAGTCGAGATTCGTAGTGGAAATAGTTGGAAAGTACGCATCTATTGCATCTTGCAATCTTGATAAGTGATCACAAATGCGGTCTTTCAGCTTACCCAGATCTTTATCTCCTGCCACATTAAGAAGAGATGGAAAGTTCGACAAATCTCCTTTTTGAACTGCAGACTTCCAAGAACTAAGTTTTCTTTTAAAACCTTTCATTTTATTGGTTGGGGAGTTTATTGTTTCATGTCGACCCTGCATCGAAACATTCAGTTCATTCTGCTTATGAAAAATATCTGCCAGATACGACAGTTCAAAACACCAAGAATCACTTAGTAAGAGCTCATGAAATATGTCTTGATTTTCATCCTTAAAAAAAGTTTTTAGCTGTTCTTTAAGTTCGAGAAACCGGTTCAATACACAACCCCGCGACAACCACCTTACTTCTGTGTGAAGTAACAAAGAGGTATGAGCTGCATCCGTTGCGCGACATAACTGTTCAAAAATTCTGCACTTTAAAGGTCGAGACTTCATGTAGTTCACCATTTTCACAACTTGGTTAAACACTTCAGCAAAATCTTCATTACACGCTTTCACGACTAATGCCTCTCTATACAGAAAACAGTGAGTTATAATAATGGATGGATTTTCATTGAGAGCTCTGGCAGTAAAACCTTTAATTTTCCCAGACATAGATGGTGCACCATCTGTACATATACCACAACAGTCTCTCCATGAAAGATCATGGTCATTGAGATAGGAATTAATAGAAACGAAAATATCATGGCCTGTGGTTGTAGTCTCCAGCGGTCTACAGAACAGTAACTGTTCACTAATATATTTTTCATCAATATATCTGATAAAACCAAGGAGTAGCGGTTTGTCACCAATATCGAGACTCTCATCTACTTGCAAAGCAAATATTCTATAAGTTTTTATTTTCTCCGTGACCTGTTCGTTGATATTGCATGACCTTTCAGATATCCTGCGGCTGATTGTGTTTCTGTGACACACTAGGATACTTTGTTGTAAGATGCCGCTTCAATTTGCTAGGTACCATGGCCTCGTTGCTAAGTGTTTCGCCACAAACTAAACACACAGGGATAAGGTTTTCCTCGTTGTTATTCCACTTAAATCCATACGCTAAGTAACTGTCCTGGCATATTCTTTTCTTTCGTTTGTCTTCTTTATGTGGTGAATTCGACGGTCCGGGAGAAACTGTAAGATTTGGCTTCTTAAAGCAAGCTGTAGGAGCCGACTGTTCACTTTCACTGTCCTGGCGTTTACGTTTAACAATAAACTTATCCAAAGCTAAACACTGTGAATCAACGCGAGGAAGACAACTGAAAGCGCCAAGCGGCGTACACTTTTATATATTCATCTGTCGAAGTCTCGGGAATGTTCGTGAGGAAGCGAGTAGTCTCGGGAAGATTCGGCAGGGTATAGCTGTAATGCCATTTGTGGGATACTAGTATAACTGAATTATTGAAATGAGTCGACCACTATCACCATCTGCCGTGCATGAGAGTAATTGATTTGACTTATTTTATTTCAAGACCTTACAAGACTTAAGGCTTCAGTAGAAGGTATTTTTTTTTTGTTTATCTCAATATCTCGCGGCACCCCTTAGCCAATCACACGGCACCAGGGCACACCGGTTGGGAACCGTTGACTTAGCGTATGGATTTAAGTGGAATAACAACGAGGAAAACCCTATCCCTGTGTGTTTAGTTTGTGGCGAAACACTTAGCAACGAGGCCATGGTACCTAGCAAACTGAAGCGGCATCTTACAACAAAGTATCCTAGTGTGTCACAGAAAAGTGTAATTTATTTTTCACATATATTAGAAGGGGAGAAAAAAACAGCTGTGCGAATGGTAAAGAGAATGACAATAGGTGACACTGCTCTTGAAGCCTCATTTAAAGTAGTAGAACTGATAGTTAAAAAAAAAGAAACCTCATGCTCTTGGAGAGGAAATCATTGGCCCTGCATGTCAAGTTATAGTTTCAACAATACTTGGCGAAGGAGCAGCAAATCAAATTTCGAACAAGATAAATTTATTGATCTTTGCGCTGATTCCACACTCAAAGGTAAGCTCACCAAGAGTGAGGCGGTGGCTAGTTTTTGGCTTCAACGGAGAGAGGAGTACCCCAACCAAATGAAGAAAGCAATTATCGCACTTTTGCCCTTTACAACATCCTATCTATGCGAGCAAGCCTTCTCTGCTATGGTGACAATAAAATGCAAAGCAAGAAATAGACTGAATAACCTTGAGGATGATTTGCGTGTTTCACTGTCAACTGTAAGACCCGACATCACATATCTGTGCTCTAAGCATCAATCACAAGTTTCACATTAATCATTAATCGAACAAAATTTTTAGATGTATTTTTACTCAGTGATTGAAGTAAAGTTTACTGTATTATGTTATGGTGTACGTTATTATTATATAATATTTCAATAAATTAACATATTAAGCTTAATTTTCTTTTAATTCAAGGAAGGGTGCCCCTAGTGTTTAATGTTATTCCCAAGGGTGCCGTGAACTTCAAAAGGTTGGGAAACACTGCTATAGAGCATAGCTATGCTGGGTTTGTCAACTCATTCGCTAATAGGAATAGCCACCTCTCTCAATTGGAAGCGAGATTAGGTAACGTGTAAGCTGCAACCCCTCCTCCTTGCCCAATTAGAGTGACGAAGGAGTCAGCGGACATCAGAAGACACGCCCTATAAATTCCCTACAGACAATCAGAAATTCGGTGTCTAATACGATTTGTGCTGCGTGTACCTTCTAGTCAACCTGGCTACTTGTGCTGGTACCCCATTTTAACCCAAACACGACACACTAAGGAGGCGATTTTATTTGTATATTTATTTTTGTTCTGTCTGAAGGGAGGGGAAGGGATGCAGGGAACAGAGAGAGGGACACAAGACATGTTTTTTTGGGCGGGGGTGGTATTTGCAGATCCTGTCAGCGTTTGATACCTAGAGTTTTTTTAAATGTGTGAGAACCAAAGAGAGTTCTTCCAGCTCCCAGATTCTTTCCGGATAAACATTTGGCAATCCGGTAGTTGTGCCGCGTCTCCAACAAGCAGAATCCAATAATATGTGGCAAATATTATCCAGGTCAGAACATCCGATAGCTGCAAGTTTGTCTGTTGGAGTTCCAAGGTGTAATAGTTGACTTGTTTGTCTTAAGGCTAAAATCTGCCGACGTTTCGCCCATCTTATGATAAGGCTTCCTCAGGGCTAACTGCGTCTGGTCCGGCTGGCGTACCTTCTTTTATACTGTAGTTGGGACATGCCAAGTACCGCCCTCCTGTGTTGCCATTGGTTATCGTTTGGCCAATGGCTGGGGTCGCTGCTTTCTGTATTCCTATTGGCTCGCTGGCCGCAAGGTGGGATGCTTTTCTTAGCAGAGGTCTCCAGATGGTGTTCAAACTTTTTCCATTGTCTCTGTTAACTTTATGTTCTTCTTTAATTATTTCTATGCTTTCGCGTATAATGCGATGTTTGTAGTCTTCACATGGTACCAATAATTTCATGTTATCAAAATGAATGTGATGGCCAGTTTCAATAGCATGTTCGGAGAGAGCGGACTTTTCAGGCTGATTAAGTTTGAGGCTTCTGATGTGCTCTTTTCGACGTGTGATTGCCGATCTTCCGGTCTGACCTATATATGCTTTGCCGCAATCGCAGGTTATTTTATAAATTCCTGGCTTAAGTAGTGGGTTGGATTTGTCTTTTACTGGTCTGAGGGTGGATTGTAGCTTCCGAACCGTGCTGTACCGAGTATTAATCCCGTGTTTGAGTAAAATTTTGCCAATCCTTTCAGTGGTGCCCTGAACAAAAGGAAGGCGAGCCCATCTTGTCTTTTGTTTTTCTTTTTCTTTTTGTGGTTTTTTGGCATTCTTTCCCCAGTATTTTATGTCGGTTTTTGAGTATCCGTTGGCTTTTAACACTTCCTGTAAGTGGTGTCTCTCTTCAGTTAAAAGATTTGGGTCACAAATACGCGTAGCTCGTTGGAACAGAGTTTTGACCATGCTTCGTTTTACTGAAATGGGGTGGTGGGATGTGGCATCTATGTATCTGTCTGAATGTGTAGCCTTTCGGTAAACTGAACAATGCACTGTTTTGCTTGCTGAATTTCGCTCTACCAGAACGTCTAAAAATGGTAATTTTTGGTTATGTTCTAGTTCCATAGTAAATTGTATATTTTGATGAAGACTGTTTAGATGTTCAAGGAACTCTGGGATGTTGTTCAATCCATGTGGCCATACCACGAAAGTGTCATCCACATATCTTAACCACATATCCGGTTTGAGTCGGCAAGTGTCCAAGGCCGTGTTTTCAAAATCTTCAAGGAAGATATTAGCCACAATCGGCGAGATAGGAGATTCCATGGCTGCACCTTCTTGTTGTTGGTAGATGTCTTCTTGGTATGAGAAATACGTATTGGTTATACAGTGGGCAACAAGGTCGGTCCAGTCTTCTGGGAGATGGTTAATGCTGATTCTTCGTTGTACGGATCTAAGAGCTTCTTCAACTGGGATGCGAGTAAACAGAGATTTTATGTCAAAGCTGACTAAGATGTGGTGCTCTTCAAAGGTAAAATTCCGGAGTATTTGTATAAAATGGCCGGAGTCCCTGACAAAAGAGTCTGTCTTGCCCACTAGTGGTTGGAGACCCTTGGCTAGAAATCTTGCGAGTTCATGAGTGGGTGAGCCTATGGCACTGACGATTGGTCTCAATGGAATGTTTTGTTTGTGAACTTTAGGCAGCCCATAGAACGTCGGTGTACGAGAGTCATGAGGGAGGAGACGTTTTTGTTGTTCTGTTGGTATTGAAGCATTTTTTTTTTTTTATTACCGAAATTGTGGTTCGTTCTAGTTTGTTTATTGGATTCTTCTCTACTTTCTTATACGCTGTATCATGCAGTAAGTGTGTCATTTTTTCTCCATAATCCTCAGTGTCCATCACGACAGCAGCGTTGCCTTTATCTGCTGGTAAGATTACGATGTCTGGGTTGGTAGCAATGCTTTTGAGGGCTTGACGTTCCGCATGAGTGATGTTTGCTTTGGGAACTTTTGCATGTTTGAGTACCTTGCAAGTGTCCATTCTGATATCATTGGATGTCTCCTCTGGTAAGCCAGTAAGTGAAGCTTTTATTCCAGTAATAAACTCCTCCATCGGTATATGCCGGGGTGTGATAGCAAACTTTAGTCCAACACTAGTAATAGTAATAGTAGTAGCAAGACTAGTAATAGTAATAGTAGTAGCAAGACTAGTAATAGTAGTATCAAGACTAGTAGTAGTAATAGTAGTAGCAAGACTAGTAGTAGTAATAGTAGTAGCAAGACTAGTAATAGTAATAGTAGTAGCAAGACTAGTAATAGTAATAGTAGTAGCAAGACTAGTAGTAGTAATAGTAGTAGGAAGACTAGTAGTAGTAATAGTAGTAGCAAGACTAGTAATAGTAATAGTAGTATCAAGACTAGTGGTAGTAATAGTAGTAGCAAGACTAGTAATAGTAGTATCAAGACTAGTATTAGTAATAGTAGTAGCAAGACTAGTAATAGTAATAGTGGTAGCAAGACTAGTAGTAGTAATAGTAGTAGCAAGACTAGTAATAGTAATAGTAGTAGCAAGACTAGTAATAATAATAGTAGTAGCAAGACTAGTAATAATAATATTAGTAGCAAGACTAGTAATAATAATAGTAGTAGCAAGACTAGTAATAGTAATAGTAGTAGCAAGACTAGTAATAGTAGTATCAAGACTAGTGGTAGTAATAGTAGTAGCAAGACTAGTAGTAGTAATAGTAGTAGCAAGACTAGTAGTAGTAATAGTAGTATCAAGACTAGTGGTAGTAATAGTAGTAGCAAGACTAGTAGTAGTAATAGTAGTAGCAAGACTAGTAGTAGTAATAGTAGTAGCAAAACTAGTAATAGTAATAGTAGTAGCAAGACTAGTAGTAGCAATAGTAGTATGATTAGTAGTAGTAACAGTAGTAGCAAGACTAGTAGTAGTAATAGTAATAGGAAGACTAGTAGTAGTAATAGTAGTAGCAAGACTAGTAATAGTAATAGTAGTATCAAGACTAATGGTAGTAATAGTAGTAGCAAGACTAGTAGTAGTAATAGTAGTAGGAAGACTAGTAGTAGTAATAGTAGTAGCAAGACTAGTAGTAGTAATAGTAGTAGCAAGACTAGTAGTAGTAATAGTAGTAGCAAGACTAGTAGTAGTAATAGTAGTAGCAAGACTTGTAGTAGTAATAGTAGTAGCAAGACTAGTAGTAGTAATAGTAGTAGCAAGACTAGTAATAGTAATAGTAGTAGCTAGAATAGTAATAGTAATAGTAGTAGCAAAACTAGTAATAGTAGTAGCAAGACTAGTAACAGTAATAGAAGTAGCAAGACTAGTAGTAGTAATAGTAGTAGCAAGACTAGTAGTAGTAATAGTAGTAGCAAGACTAGTAGTAGTAATAGTAGTAGCAGAACTAGTAATGGTAATATTAGTAGCAAGACTAGTAATAGTAATAGCAAGACTAGTAGTAGTAATAGTAGTAGCAAGACTAGTAATAGTAATAGTAGTAGCAAGACTAGTAGTAGTAATAGTAGTAGCAAGACTAGTAGTAGTAACAGTAGTAAGACTAGTAGTAGTAACAGTGGTAGCAAGATTAGTAGTAGTAATAGTAGTAGGAAGACTAGTAGTAGTAATAGTAGTAAGAGTAGTAGTAGTAATAGTAGTAAGACTAGTAGTAGTAATAGTAATAGCAAGACTAGTAGTAGTAATAGTAGTAAGACTAGTAGTAGTAATAGTAGTAGCAAGACTAGTAGTAGTACTAGTAGTAAGACTAGTAGTAGTAATAGTAGTAGTAACACTAGTAGTAGTAATAGTGGTAGCAACACTAGTAGTAGTAATAGTAGTAGCAAGACTAGTAGTAGTAATAGTAGTAGTAACACTAGTAGTAGTAATAGTAGTAGCAAGACTAGTAATAGTAATAGTAGTAGCAAGACTAGTAATAGTAGTATCAAGACTAGTAGTAGTAATAGTAGTAGCAAGACTAGTAGTAGTAATAGTAGTAGCAAGACTAGTAATAGTAATAGTAGTAGCAAGACTAGTAATAGTAATAGTAGTAGCAAGACTAGTAGTAGTAATAGTAGTAGTAAGACTAGTAGTAGTAATAGTAGTAGCAACACTAGTAGTAGTAATAGTAGTACCAATACTAGTAGCAGTAATAGTAGTAGCAAGACTAGTAGTAGTAATAGAAGTAGCAAGACTAGTAGTGTTAACAGTAGTAGGAAGACCAGTAGTAGTAATAGTAGTAGGAAGACTAGTAGTAGTAATAGTAGTAATAGTAATAGTAGTAGCAAGACTAGTAGTAGTAATTATAATAAGACTAGTAGTAGTAACAGTAGTAGCAAGACTAGTAGTAGTAATAGAAGTAGCAAGACTAGTAGTAGTAATAGTAGTAGCAAGACTAGTAGTAGTAATAGAAGTAGCAAGACTAATATTAATAATAGTAGTAGCAAGACTAGTAAGAGTAATAGAAGTAGCAAGACTAATATTAGAAATAGTAGTAGCAAGACTAGTAGTAGTAATAGTAGTAGCAAGACTAGTAGTAGTAATAGTAGTAGCAAGACTAGTAGTAGTAATAGTAGTAACAAGACTAGTAGTACTAACAGTAGTAGCAAGACTAGTAGAAGTAATAGTAGTAGGAAGACTAGTAGTAGTAATAGTAGTAATAGTAATAGAAGTAGCAAGACTAGTAGTAGTAATAGAAGTAGCAAGACTAATATTAGTAATAGTAGTAGCAAGACTAGTTGTAGTAATAGAAGTAGCAAGACTAATATTAGTAATAGTAGTAGCAAGACTAGTAGTAGTAATAGAAGTAGCAAGACTAATATTAGTAATAGTAGTAGCAAGACTAGTAGTAGTAATAGTAGTAGCAAGACTAGTAGTAGTAATAGTAGTAGCAAGACTAGTTGTAGTAATAGAAGTAGCAAGACTAATATTAGAAATAGTAGTAGCAAGACTAGTAGTAGTAATAATAGTAGCAAGACTAATAGTAGTAATAGTAGTAGCAAGACTAGTAGTAGTAATAGTAGCCGCAAGACTAGTAGTAGTAATAGTAGTAGCAAGACTAGTAGTAGTAATAGAAGTAGCAAGACTAGTAGTAAAAATAGTAGTAGCAAGACTAGTAATAGTAATAGTAGTAGCAAGACTAGTAGTAGTAATAGTAGTAGCAAGACTAGTAGTAATAATAGAGGTAGCAAGACTAGTAGTAGTAATAGTAGGTCTCGGGACCCAACAACACTTGGTCTCGGCGCTCAACACCACTTGGTCTTGGGATTCAACACCACTTGGGCTCTGCGCTCAACACCACTTGGTCTCGGGATTCAACACCACTTCGTTTCGGCTCTCAACACCACTTGCCTAGGGATTCAACACCACTTGATCTGGGCGCTCAAAATCACTTGGCCTCGGCCCTCAACACCACTTAATCTCGGCGCTCAACTACACTTGCTCTCGGCGCTCAACACCACTTGGTCTCGGGACTCAGCAACACTTGGTCTTGACGCTCAACAGCACTTGGTTTTGGCTCCCAACACCACTTGGTCTCGGCGCTCAACACCACCTGCTCTCAGGATTCAACAACACTTGGTCTCGGCGCTCAGCACCACTTGGTTTCAGAGCTCAACACCACTTGGTTTGGGCGCTCAACAAGTCTTGGTCTCGGGATTCAACACCACTTGGTCTCGGGACTAAACACCACTTTGTCCCTGGGATCAACACCTCTTGTTCTCGGCGCTCCTCACCACTTGATCACGGGATTCAACACCACTTGCACTCGGGAATCAACACCACTTGGCCTCGGCGCTCAACACCACTTAGTTTAGGCGCTTAACACCATTTGGTCTCGGCGCTCAACACGTCTTGGTCTCGGTGCTCAACAACACTAGGTCTCGGGATTCAACACCACATGGTCTCGCCGCTCAACACCACCTGGTCTCGGGACTCAACACCACTTGTTCTCGGCTCTAAATACCACTTGGCCTCGGGATTCAACACCATTTGGTCTCGGCGCTCAAAACCACTTGGTCTCGGGACTCAATACCAATTGGTCTACACGCTCAACACCACTTGGTCTCGGCGCTCAACATCACTTGGTCTCGGCACTCATAACCACTTGGTCTCGGGACTCAACACCACTTGGTCTCGGGATTCAACACCACTTGGTCTCGGGACTCAACACCTTTTTGTCCCTAGGCTCAACTCTTCTTGTTCTCGGAGCTCAACACCACTTGATTTTGGGATTCAACACCACTTGCACTCGGGATTCAACACCACTTGGACTCGGCGCTCAACACCAGTTGGTCTCGGCGCTTAACACCATTTGGTCTCGGCGCTCAACACTACTTGGCCTCGGTGCTCAACAACAATAGGTCTCGGGATTCAACACAACTTGGCCTCGGGACTCAACATCACTTTGTCCCTGGGTTCAACATATCTTGGTCTCGGCGCTCACACCACTTGACTCGGGATTCTACACTACTTGCTCTCGGGACTCAACACCATTTGGTCTCGGCGCTCAACACCATTTGGTCTCGGAGCTCAACACCACTTGGTCTCGGCGCTCAACACCACTTGTTCTCGGCGCTCAACACACCTTGGTCACGGGACTCAACACCTCTTGGTCTCAGCGATCAAAACCAATTCGTCTGGGCGCTCAACACCTCTTGTTCTCGTGATTCAACACCCCTTGGTCTCGGCGCTTAACACCGCTTGGTCTCGGCGCACAACATCTTTTGGTCTAGTGATTCAACACCACTTGGTCTCAGGTCTCAACAACACTTGGTCTCGGCGCTCAACACCATTAGTCTCGGCGCTCAGCACCAGTTAGTCTCGGCGCTCAACACCACTTGATCTCGGGACTCGACATCACTAGGTCTCTGCGGTCAGCACCACTTGGTCTCGGCGCTCTACACCACTTAGTCTCGGCTCTGAACACCATTTGGTCTCGGCGCTCAACACCACGTTGACCCGGCGCTAAAAACCACTTGGTCTCGGCGCTCAACCTCACTTGGTATCGGGATTCAGCACCACCTGGTCTGGAGACTCAACACTACTTGGTCTCGGGATTCAAGACCACTTGGTCTCGGGACTCAACACCACTTGGTCTCGGGGCTCAACACCACTTGGTCTCTGCGCTCAACCCCAGTTAGTCTCGGCGCTCAACACCACTTGGTCTCGGCGCTCAACACCACTTGGTCTAGGCTCACAACACCACTTGGTCTCGGCTTTCAACACCACCTGGTCTCGAGACTCAACACTTGGTCTCGGCGCTCAACACCACTTTGTCTCGGCGCTCAACACCACTTGGTCTCGGGACTGAACACCACTTGGTTTCGGCGCTCAAACCACTTGGTCTGGCGACTCAACACCACTTGGTCTCGGCGCTCAAAACCACATGGTTTCGGGATTCAATACCACTTCGGGCTGGCGCTCAACACCACTTGGTCTAAGGCTTCAACACCACTTGGTGTCGGCTCTCAATACCGCTTCATCTCGGCGCACAACACCACCTGTTCTCGGGATTCAACACCACTTGGTCTCGGCGCGCAGCACCACTTGGTCTCGGCGCTCAACACCAGCCGCTCTCGGGACTCACCACCACTTGGTCACGGCGCTCAGCACCATTTGGTCTCGGCGCTGAACACTACCTGGTCCCGGTGCTCAACACCACTACGTCTGGGCGCTCAACTTCTCTTGGTATCGGAGCTCAACACCACTTGGTCTGATCGCTCAACACCACTTGGTCTTGCTGCTCAACAGCACTAGGTCTCGGCGATCAAAACAGCTTGGTCTCGGGACTCACCACCACTTAGTAACGGGATTCAACACCACTTGGTCTCGGCGCTCTAAACTACATGGTCTCGGGATTAAACACCACCTGGTCTCGGCGCTCAATATCACTTGTTCTGGGCGCTAAGCACCACTTGGTCTCGGCATTCAACAACACTTGCTCTCAGCGCTCAACACCGCTTGGTCTAGGCATTCAACACCACTTGGTCTCGGGACTCAACGCCGCTTTGTCCAGGATCTCAACACCACTTGGTCTCGGCGCTCAGCACAACTTGGTCTTGGGATTCAACACCATTTGGTCTCGGGACTCAACACCACTTAGTCCCGGGAGTCAACAATTCTTGGTCTCAGGACTCAACACCACTTAGTCTTGGCGTTCAACACCACTTGGTCTTGGCGATAAACAACAGTTAGTCTCGGCGTTCAACATCACTTGGTCTCGGCGCTCAACACCAATTGGTCTCAGGACTCAACACCACTTGGTCTCGGCGCTCAACACCACTTTGTCTCGGCGCTCAACACAAATTGGTATCGGCCATCAACACCAACTTGTCTCGGGATACAACACCATTTGGTCTCGGCGATCAACACCACTTGGTCTCGGCGCTCTACACCAGTTAGTCTTGCCGGTCAACAAAACTTGGTCTCCGCGCTCAACACCACATGGTCTCGGGATTCAACACCACTTGGGCTCGGCGCTAAACACCACTTGGTCTCGGGATTCAACACCACTTTGTCTCGGCACTCAACCCCACTTTTCTCGACTCTCAACACCAATTGGTCTCGGCGCCCAACACCACCTGCTCACGGGATTCAACACCACTTGGTCTCGGCGCGCAGCAACACTTGGTCTCGGCGTTCAACACCAATTGGTCTCGGCGCTCAACATACCTTGGTCACGGGACTCAACACCTCTTGGTCTCGGCGCTCAAAACCACTTCGTCTCGGCTCTCAACACCTCTTGTTCTCGGCTTTCAACACCACCGGATCTCGGGAAACAAACCCACTTGGTCTCGGCGGTCAACACCACTTGGTGTCGGCGCTGTACACCACTTAGTCTCGGCGCTGAACACCTCTTGGTCTCGGCACTCAACATCACTTGATCTCGGCGCTCAACACTATTTGTTCTCGGCGCTCAACACCACTTGATCTCGGCGCTCTACACCACTTGGTCTCGGGACTCAACACCACTTGGTATCGGCGCTCAATACCACTTGGTCTCGGGATTCAACACCACTTGGTCTCGGTCTCTAACACCACTTGGACTCGGCGCTCAACACCACAAGGTCTCGGGATTCAACACCACTTGGGCTCGGCGCCGAACACAACTTGGTTTCGGGACTCAACACCAATTTGTCCCGGCGCTCAACTTCACTTGGTCTCGGGCTCAACTCCACTTGTTCTCGTGATTCAACACCATTTGATCTGGGGACTCAACACTACTTGGTCTCGGGATTCAACACCACTTAGTCTCGGGACTCAACACCACTTGGTTTCGGCGCTCAACACCACTTGGTCTCGGCGCTCAACACCAGTTAGTCTTGGCGCTCAACACCACTTGGTCTCGGCTCTCATAACCACTTGGTCTGGGCTTTCAACACCACCTGGTCTCGGGACTCAACACCACTTGGTTTCGGCGCTCAATACCACTTGGTCTCGGCTCTCAACACCACATGGTCTCGGTGCTCAACAGCACTTGGTCTCGGCGCTCCACACCACTTGATCACGGCGCTCAACACCAGTTGGTCTCGGGACTCATCACCACTTGGTCTCGGTATTTAACACATCTTGGTCTCGGCGCTCAGCAACACATTGTCTCGGGATTCAACACCACTTGGTGTCGGCTCTCAACACCACTTGATCTCGGCGCTCAACACAACCTGCTCTAGGGATTCAACCCCACTTCGTCTCGTTGCTCAACACCATTTGAGCTCGTCCCTTGACACCACTTGGGCTCAGGCTCAAAACCTCTTGGTCTTTTCGCTCAAAACCACTTGGTCTCGGGCCTCAACACCACTTAGTCTTGTCGCTCAAAAGTATTTGGTATCGTTGCTCAACACCATTTGCTCTCAGGGCTCAACACCATTTCGTCTCGGGCCTTAACATCACTTGGTATCGTCGCTCAACACCAGCTGGTCTCGTCGCTCATCACTACTTGATCCCGGGCTCAACACCTCTTGGTCTTGTCGCTAAACACCACTTTTTCCAGGGTCTCAACACCACCTGGTGTCGTCCCTCAACAAACTTGGTCTCGTGTCTGAACAACATTTGGTCTCGGCGCTCAACACCACTTGGTATCGGGCCTCAACACCACTTGGTCTCGGCGCTCAACATCACTTTATCTCACGCTTGGACACCACTTAATCTCAGCGTTCAACACCACTTGCTCCCGCTTCTCAACACCATTTGGTAGCGGGCCTCAACACCGCTTGGGCTTGTCTCTCAACACGACTTGGTCTCGGGCATCAAAACCACTTGGTCTCGTCGCTCAAAACCACTTGGTGTCGGGCTTGACCACCAGTTGGTCTCGAGCCTCACCACAACTTGGTCTCGGGCCTCAACACCACTTGGTCTCGGCGTTCAACTTCACTTGTTCTCGGGCCTCTACACCAATTGGGTACAGCCCGCAACATCACTGGGTCTCGAGCCTCAACACACTTGGTCTCGTCCCTTAACACCACTTGGAGTCATCCCTCAACTCCACTTGGTTTAATCGCTCAACACCATTTAGATTCGTTCCTCAACACCGCTTGGTCTCGTCGCTCCCCACCATTTGGTCTCGTCGCTCAATACCACTTGGTCTCGTCCCTCAAAACCAGTTGGTCTCAAGCCTTAACAACTTTGGGTCTCGGGCCTATACACCACGTGGTCTCGGCATTCAACACACCTAGGTCTCGTGCCTCAACACCACTTGGTCCCGACGCTCAACACCACTAGGTCTCAACGGTCAAAACGACAAGATCTCTGCGCTTAACTCCACCTGGTTTCGGCGCTCAACACCACTTGGCCTGGGCGATCAACACCACTTGGTCACGGCGCTCAACACTACTTGGTCTCGTCGCAAATTACCACTTGCTTTCGACGCTCAACACCACATGGTCCTGTCGCTCAACACAACTTTATCTCGTCGTTCAACACCACCTGGTCCTAAGCCTCAACCGTACTTCGTCTCGGACTTCAACACCACTTCGTCTCGTCGCTCAACACCACTTGGTCTCGGGCCTCATACCGCGTGGTCTCGGCGCTAAACACCACAACGTCTCGGGCCTCAACACCACTTGATCTTGGCGCTCAACATCACTTCGCCTCGTGCCTCAACACCACATAGTCTCGGCGCTCAAAACCACTTGCACTTCTCCCTCAACAACACTTGGTCTCTTAGCTCAATACTGCTTGGTCTCGTCCCTCAACACCACTTGGTCTCGGGCCTCAACAACACTTCGTCTCGTTCCTCAACACCATTTGGTCTCGTCCCTCAACACCACTTGGTCTCGTCGCTCAACACCACTTGAACTCGGGCTTCAACACCACTTCACCTAGGGCCTCAAAACCACCTGGTCTAGGTCCTCAACACCACTTGGTCTCGAGACTGAATACCACTTGGTCTCGTCCCTCAACACCACTTGGTTTCATCTCTCAACACCATTTCGTTTTGTCACTCAACACCACTCTATCTCGTCTAGTCGCCAACACAACTTAGTATCTTCGCTTACCACCACTTGGTCTCCTCGCTCAACACCAATTGGTCTAATCGCAAACCCCCACTTAATCTCGTCGGTCAAAACCACTTGGTCTCGTCCCCCCACACTACTTCGTCTCGTCATTCAACACCACTTGGTCTCGTCCATCAACAGCACTTGGTCTTGTCCCTCAACACCACTTCGTTTCCTCGCTCAACACCAGTTCGTCTCGTCGCGCAATACCACTTGGTCTTGACGCTCAACACCACTTCGTCTCGTCGCGCAACACCACTTTTTCTCGTCGCTCAACACCACTTGGTCTCGTCACTTAACACCACTTCGTCTCGTCATTCAACACCATTTGATCTGATCGCTCAACACCACTTGGTCTCGTCGTTCAACACCACTTGGTCTCGTCCCTCAACACCACTTGGTGTCGTCACTCAACACCACATCGTCTCGTTGTTCAACACCATTTGGTCTCGTCGGTCAACAACTTTTGGTCTCCTCACTCAACAAAACTTGGTCAAATCACGCAACACCACTTTGTCAAATCGCTTGACACCACTTGGTCTCGTCGTTCAACACCACTTCGTCTTGTCGCTCAACACCATCTGGCCTAGTCGCTCAACACCACATGGTATCGTGGCTCAACACCACTTGGTCTCATCGCTCAACACAACTTGGTCTCGGGCCTCAACACCACTTGGTCTCGGGACAGAACACCACTTGGTCTCGTCCTTCAACACCACTTTGTCTTGTCGCTCTACACCACATGATCTCGTCGCTCAACACCACTTCGTCTCGTCCCTCAACACCACTTGGTCTCGTCGCTGAACAGCACTTGGTCCCGCCGCTCAACACCACTAGGTCTCCTCCCTCAACACCAATTGGTGTCGTCGCTCAACACATCTTCGTCTCGTCGCGCAATACCACTTCGTCTCGTCGCTGAACACCAGTTCGTCTCGTCGCCCTACACCACATTGTCAAGTCGCTCAACACCACATGGTCTCGTCCCTCAACACCACTTGGTCTCGTCGCTCAACACCACTTTGGATCGTCGGCAAACACCAATTGATCTCGTCGCTCAACACAACTTGGTCTCGTCACTCAACACCACTTCCTCACCTCGCGCAACACCCTTCGTCTCGTCGCTTAACACCAGTTCGTCTTGTCGCGCAACACCGCTTAGGCTCGTCGCACAACACCACTTGGTCTCGACCCTTAACACCACTAGGTCTAGTCGCTCAACACCACTTCGTCTCGTCACTCATAAACATTTGGTCTCGTTCCTCAACACCACTTGGTCTCGACGCTGAAAACCACTTCGCCTCGTCGCTCAACACCACATGGTCTCATCGCTAAACACCACTTCGTCTCGTCCCTCAACACCACTTCGTCTCGTCAGTCAACACCACTTGGTCTCGTCCTTCAACACCACTTGGTCTCGTCGCTCAACACCACTTCGGATCGTCATTTAACACCAATTGATCTCGTCGCTCAACACGTCTTGGTCTCGTCACTCAAATCCACTTCGTCACCTCGCTCAACACCACTTCGTCTCGTCTTATAACACCACTTCGTCTCGTCGCGCAAAACCACTTGGTCTCGTCTCTCAAATCCACTTCGTCCCGGGCCTCAACACTAATGGGACACGTCCCTCAAAATTACTTGGACTCATCCATCAACACCATTTGGTCTCGGGCCTATACACCACTTGGTGTCGGCGCTCAACAGCACTAGGTATTGGGCCTCAACACCACGTAGTTTCGGGCCTCAACACCACTTGGTCTCGTCCCTCAACACCATTTGGTCTAAGGCCTATGCACCACTTGGTGTTGGCGCTCAACACCACTAGGTCTTGTTGCTCAACACCACTTGTTCTCTTCGCTCAACACCACTTGGTCTCGTCCCTAAACATCATTTCTTCTCGTCCCTCAACTCCACTTGGTCTCGGGCCTCAACACCATTTAGTCTCGTCGCTGAAATCCACTTCGTCCCGGGCCTCAACACTAATTGGATACGTCCCTCAAAATTACTTGGACTCAGCTCTCAACACCACTTGGTCTCGAGCCTCAACACCACTTAGTTTCGGTTCTCAACACCACTTGGTCTCTTCTCTGAACACCAATTGGTCTCGGGCCTATACACCACTTGGTGTCGGTTGTCAACAGCACTAGATCTTGGGCCTCAACACCACTTGGGCTCGGCGATCAACGCCATATGGTGACGGCGCTAAACACCATTTGGCCTCTGCGCTCAACACACTTGGTCTCGGCACTCAACACCACTTGGTCTCGGCGCTCAACACCACTTGGCGTCGGCGCTGATTACCACTTGGAGCACAACGTTACTTGGTCTCGTCGCTCAACACCTCATGGTCTAGTCGCTCAACACCTCGTCGTTTCAGGCCTCAACACCACTTCGTGTTGTCGCTCAACAACACCTGGTTTCGGGCGGCAGCTCCACTTGGTCTCGGTGGAACACAACTTGGTCTCGGGCATCAACACCACTTCGTCTTGTAGCTCAAAATTAATTGGTATCGTCGCTCAACACCACTTGCTCTAAGGCCTACACACCACTTCGTCTCGGCCCACAACACCACTTGATCTCGTCGCTCAACAGCACTTGATCTAGTCGCCCAATCCCACTTCATCTCGTCGCTAAACACCATTTGGTCTCGTCGCTCAACACCAATTGGTCTCGTCCATTAACACCACTTGGTATCGTCGCTCAGCACCACTTTGTCTCGTCCCTCAACACCACTTGGCTTCGTCCCGGAACACCACTTCGTCTCGTCGCTCAACACCACATCTTCTCGTCGCTCAACACCACTTCGTCTCATCGCTCAACACCACTTCGTCTCGTCCCTCAACACCACTTACTCTCGTCCTTCAACACCACTTGGTCTCTAAGCTCAGCACCACTTGGTCTCGTGCCTCAACACCACTTTGTCGTGTCGCTCAACATAACATGTTCTCTTCGCTCAACACCCCTTCGTCTCGTACCTCAACACCACTTGGACTCGTCCCACAACACCACTTTGTCTCGTCCCTCAACACCACTTGGTCTCGGGCCTCAACACCACTTGGTCTCGTCGCTCAAATCCACTTCGTCCCGGGCCTCAACACTAATTGGACACGTCCCTCAAAATTACTTGGACTCATCTCTCAACACCACATGGTCTCGAGACTCAACACCACTTACTTAGTTTCGGGCCTTAACACCACATGATCTCGTCCCTCAACACCATTTGGTCTCGGGCCTATACACCACTTTGTGTCGGCCGCTCAACTACATATGGGCTCGGCGCTCAACACCACTTGGTCTCGGTGCTAAACACCACTTGGTCTCGGCGCTCATTACCACTTGGTCTCGGCGCTCAACACTACTTGGTCTCGTCAATCAACACCACATGACCTTGTCATTCAACACCACGCGGTCTCAGGCCTTAACATCACTTCGTCTCAGGCCTCAACACCATTTCGTGTAGTCGCTCAGCAGCACCTGGTCTCGGGCCTTAAATCTTATTGGTCTGGTGGATCACCACTTGGTCTCGGGCGTCAAAACAAGTTCGTCTCGGGCCTCAACACCACTTCGTCTTGTCGCTCAAAACTACTTGGTATGGTCGTTCAACACCACTTGCTCTCGGGCCTCAACACCACTTGGTCTCGGGCCTCAACACCACTTGGTCTCGTCGCTCAACAACACTTGATCTCGTCGCTGAACCCCACTTCATCTCGTCGCTCAACACCACTTGGTCTCGTCGCTCAACACCACTTGGTCTCAGGCCCAACACCTCTTGGTCTTGTCGGTCAACACCACTTGGTCTCGGGCCTCAAAACCACTTCGTCTTATCGCTCAAAACTACTTGGTATCGTCGCTCAACACCATTTGCTCTCAGGGCTCAACACCACTTCATCTCGGGCCTCAAATACACTTGGTCTCGTCGCTCAACACCACTTGGTCCCGTCCCTCAACACCACTTTGTATTGTCGTTCAATACCACTTGGTCTCTTCGCTCAACACCACTTGGTCTCGTCCCTCAACACCACCTGTTCTCAAGACTCATCACCACTTCGTCTCGGACTTCAACACCACTTCGTCTCATCGCTCAACACCACTTTGTCTCGGGCCTCAACTCCACTTGGTCTCGTTGGCACACCGCTTGGTCTCGGGACTCAAACCACGTGGTCTCGGCACCAAACACCACGTGGTTCGGGCCTCAACACCACTTGGCCTTGGCGCTCAACACCACTTCGTTTTGCGCCTCAACACCACTTAGTCTCGGCACTCAAAACCACATGGTCTCGAATCTCTAAAACACTTGGTCTCGTAGCTCAACACCACTTGGTCTTGTCCCTCAACACCACTTGGACTCGTCCCTCAACACCACTTGGTATCGTCGCTCATCACCAGTTGGTCTCGTCCCTCAACACCACTTTGTCTCGAGCCTCAACACCATTTGGTCTCGGGCCTATACACCACGTGGTCTCGGCGCTCAACACCACTATGTCTCGGGCCTCAACACCACTTGGTCTTGGCGCTCAACACCACTTGGCCTCAACGCTCAACATGACAAGGTCGCAGCGCTCAACTCCACTTGGTTTCGGCGCTCAACACCACTTGGCCTCGGCGATCAACACCACTTGGTCTCGGCGCTCAACACTACTAGGTCTCATCGCACATTACCACTTGCTCTCGGCGCTCAACACCACATGGTCTCGTCGCTCAACACCACTTAGTCTCGTCGGCAACACCACCTCTTCTCAAGCCTCTACACTACTTCGTCTCGGACTTCAACACCACTTCGTGTCGACGCTCAACACCACTTTGCCTCGGGCCTCAACTCCACTTGGTCTTGGTGGAACACCACTTGGTCTCGGACCTCAAACCACGTGGTCTCGGCATTAAACACCTCTTGGTCTCGGGCCTCAACACCACTTGGTCTCGGCGCTCAACATCATTCCGTCTCGCGCCTCAACACCACTTAATTTCGGCGCTCAACACCACTTGGTCTCGAATCTCAACAACACTTGGACTCGTAGCTCAACACCACTTGGACTCGTCCCTCAACACCACTTGGTCTCTTCGCTCATCATAGCTTGGTCTCGTCCCTCAACACCACTTGGTCTCGGGCCTCAACACCATTTGGTCTCGTCTCTCAACACCACTTGGTCTCGGGCCTCAACACCACTTGGTCTCGTCCCTCAACGCGACTTCATCTAGGGCCTCAACACCATTTGGTCTCGTAGCTCAACACCACTTGATCTCGGGCCACAACAGCACTCGGTCTCATCGCTCAACACCACTTGGTCTCGTCCCACAACACCCCTTGATCTCGGGCTTCAGTACCACTTGGTCTCGTCGCTCAACCACTTGGACTCGGTCCTCAACACCTTATGTTCTCGTCGCTTTACACCATTTGGTCTCATCCCTCAACACCATTTGGTCTCGACATTTCTAAACTGGTGTTTATTTTTTAATGCTACATTTCATTCAAAATGGAATCTATACTGCAGACAGTTTTTGGGACTTTGAATATTTGTTTCGTGAATGCAAGCAACTCTATGAGTGAACATTTTGAAATATTTTCAGGATTTCTATATAGATGTATCATTATTTAAGTATTTTAAATTTCAGCATTTCTGTATAGTTTTTTGTTTTTTTAACTATTAAGGTGTTCATTTAAATATCACATTGCATTCAAATTTAGCAAATACTGTAGATTACATTTGTTTATATTTTTAATGTCACATTTCATTCAAATGTTATCTATACTGCAGACAGTTTTTATGCTTGAGGGACATTGGAAATTTGTTTCATGAATGTTAAGCAACACTCAGAGTGAAATTTTTGAAAATGTGTACGAATTCTGTATAGATATTTCATTATTTGAAGATTTTAAATTTCGGCATTTCTGTAAAGAACTGTTACGATGTTCATTTTGATATCACATTTCATTCAAATTTAACGAATACTGCAGATTCTATTTGGTTTTTGTTAGGGGATATTTGGAGTGAAATATTCAAATGTCCAAAATGTTCTAAATTTCTATTTACTTTAAAGCCATATTTTATTAAAATTTAATGAATACTGTAGATCACATCTCTTTTTTTTTTTTTTTTTTTTTTTTTTTTTTTTTTTTTTTGTTAAGGGACAATTGGTGAACATTTAAAAAACAATTACTACAAACATTTCTAAATTTATGTTTATTTTTTTAATGTTACACTTCATTCAAAATTGGATCTATACTGCACATAGTTTTGGGGACATTGAAAATTTGTTTCAGGGATGCTAAGCAAAACTGGGAGTGAACATTTTGAAATACTTTCTCGATTTCTGTATAGATGTTTCATTATTTAAAGATTTTAAATTTCAGCATTTCATTTCATTTTTTAATTGTTACGATTTTCATTTTAATTTTAAATGCTTGCATTTCTTTATAGATTTCTTCTGTCTTTAATTGCCATGATATCACATTTCATAATTACATTTTTTTTTGTTTTTGTTTTTTGTTTTTTTTTTTTTGTTAATGGACATTTGGAGTGAACTTTTAAAATTACTTTAAATAGTTCGGAATACTGTAGATTAAATCTGTTTTTTTAATGTTAAGGGACATGTGGAATGAACATTTAAAATTTCCAAAATTTTCAAAAGTTCTATTTATTTTAGTATCACATTTCATACAAATTGAAAAAATATTGTAGATTACATCTGATTGTTGTTTGTTAAGGGATGTTTGGAGTGAACAATTTAAATTCTACAAAATTTCTCCATTTTAATGTCAC
Organism: Hymenopus coronatus; assembly: GCA_030762935.1. Classification (NCBI taxonomy): domain Eukaryota; kingdom Metazoa; phylum Arthropoda; class Insecta; order Mantodea; family Hymenopodidae; genus Hymenopus; species Hymenopus coronatus. The sequence goes on along the minus strand of CM060889.1, from coordinate 11,431,123 downwards.
ATTTCATTCAAATTGAATCTATACTGCACACAGTTTTTATTCCTTAAGGGACATTGGATATTTGCTTCATGAATGTTAAGGAACACTGGGAGTGCAAATTTTGAAAATTTTTCTCGATTTCTATATAGATGTTTCATAATTTGATGATTTTAAATTTCAGCATTTCTGTATAAATTTTTTCTGATTTTAATTTTTCGATGTTCATTTTAATATCACATTTAAAATTTCCAAAATGTTCTAAATTTCTGATTATCTTAATATCACATGTCATTCAAATTGAACAAATACAGAAGCTTACATCTGTTCGTTATTTGTTAAGGGATGTTTTGGGTGAAAATTGGAAGTTTCTACAAAAATGTCTAAATTTCTGTTTGTTTTTTAAATGCCACATTTCATTCAAATTGTATCTATACTGTAGACGTTTTTATTCGTTAACGAGGATATTGGATGTTTGTTTCATGAATGTTAAGCAACACTGTATGTGAAATTTTTAAATGTTTCTCGTTTTTTGAAATGTTTACTTTTTCTGCAGTTCTGTACAGATTTTAATTGATAATACCACTTTTCATTGAAATTGAACGAATACTGTAGGTTATAGCTTGTTTTGATTGTTAAGGGACATTTGGAGTGAGACATTTAAAATTTCCTAAATTTCTGTTTATCTTAATATCACATTTCATTCAAATTGAACGAATACTGTAGGTCACATCTGTTTGTTGTTTATTAAGGGGCATTTGGAGTGTAAATTTCTACAAACATTCCTGTGTTTGTTTTTTTTCTATTTTTTTAATGTCACATTTCATTCAAATTGAACAAATACTGTAGATTATATCTGTTTTTTTTTTTGTTTTTTTTTGTTAAGTGGAATTTGGAGTGACAAATGAAACAATAATACAAAAATTAAGCATTATTTCATGCAATTTATTATATACTTTTTACATGGCTATAAATGAATATTTGTGTTGGGATACTGACTCACTGTTAAAACTGTTTCAGGTTCCAACCAAAAGAGACGCCGCAGGGATGCCAGCGATGTAAATGAACCCCAAGCCAAGAGACCATCGCTAGCGTGACGCAACAGCGCAAACGTCAGAGTCATCAGTAAGTCATGGTCAGAATTTACAGTGCTGTCAGATAGAAAGTGCTTTCAAAAACAGATTGCAAACAATGAGAATAGATAACACCATAAACATATTTGATCCTGAAGCATACATAGAGCAATGTCGTGTTCTAGTTACCAATCTGATTGAAACTCATCTAACTGAACATAAATGTGGAATCAAAGTAGGTGCGACTTTAACTTGCGCATATATAATTACTAAAAGAACAGATTGAGACGTTTAATTCTAACACCAAAATGGATTATATCGTACAAAGTGCAAACCTCAGTCGATGATATAATGATAAAATAAAAAAAAAACCTTTATTATCACATGTCGATAATTTTGAAACCCCAGATAGTTTGAAGGCTCTCCATCACATTCATTCATTAACCATTAATATCTGTAGATACGATGCATTAAATGCATCTCAGTATGTAGAATTATCCGCATTTATTACACATAAGAGGGCAGTCATAAATATAAAGAATACAGACAGTAAGTGCTTTGGTTGATGTCTGCTAGCAGCAAAGTTTCCGACAAAGCATAACAAAATGCGAACCTGCTCTTATTCTAAATATAGAATGACAGAAGAATTTAACTTTGAGGGAATACAATTTCCAGTCGGACTGGATCAATTAGGGACATTTGAAAGTCAAAACAGAGATATATCCATTTCTGTTTTTGGAGTAGAAAATCAACGTATTATTCCACTATATCAAACCTTAAATAGATACTCACGTTAATCTTTTAAGAATTGGAAATGAACATAGATCACATTATACATTAGTTACAGATCTGTCGCGTCTTTTGAGAAGTCAAATGAGTAAATGCAAACGAAAAATGTGGATTTGCGAGGCCTGTTTAAAAGGCTTTTCAAGTGAAGCGATATTAAGCAAACACCGTTTAAAGTGTATGAAATATAAAAATATCGTAACACGTTGGGAGTTGATGACATAGTTGAATTCAAAGCTTACGATAAGGCTTTCCCAGTTCCATTTGTGGTCTATGCTGATATAGAAACAATACTTCCTAAAGTACAGTCATGTCAACCATCTTGTTCTAATAGTTGGTCGCGATCCATACAGCATCATGAGCCCATGTCAATAGCTCTTAAGTTGATATGCAGATATGATCAGTCCCTTTCAAAATTTAAACTTTTCAAGGGTTCTAATGCGATCAGTGAATTTCTCATTGAACTTAAATTAATTGCTGATGACGTGATTCAGATATATTCAAATATTAGTGAGTTGAAAATCTCTCAGGAAGATGAAATTAGAGTACTGTCGCATATGCAAACGGAAATTAGAAATTGATGACATTAAAGTACGTCACCATTCACACTTAAGTGGCCAGTTTTTCGGTGCAGTTCATAACTCGTGCAACTTAAGCAGAAAACTACCAAATTTCATGCCTATATACTCTCATTGTCTCTCGCACTATGATATTCATTTTATAGTCAGACACCTAGGTTATGATAATGAACCTATATCTTGTATATCGCAGAGTTCAGAACCATATCTCTCATTTAGTAAGAAATATAAGTCAATATACTTTAAATTTTTGGATACATACAGATTCACGAGTGATAAATTGTCAAATCTAGCCGATTTGTTAAGCGATAAGGATTTCAGAATTACAAACAGTGAGTACAAAACTCCGGAACGTCAAAGACTTAGAGACAAAAAGGTATCTTCCCATATCCGTATGTACACAGCGAAGAACAATTAAAGGAGGCGTCACTACCTCATCTTACAAAATTTGATGAAATAACCACTGAAGAGTACAGTTATACTCAAAATTTGTGGAAAACGTTTGATATTAGGAACCTTGGGGAGTATAGTGATTTATATCTGAAAACAGACATCTTATTGTTGGCCGACGTTTTTGAAAATTTCCGTGATCTTGCATTGAAAATCTACTAGTCTAGTCACTACTTCACATTACCAGGATTCGCATTCGATGCTATGCTCTAAATTACGAACATAAAAACATAATCGATAACCGATAAAAGGATGGTAGATTTTTCGAGTCTGCTATCAGAGGAGGTTTATACATGGTATCGAAACGCTATGCAAAAGCTAACAATAAGTACATGTCTGATTATGATAATTTGCAACCCGATAATTATCTGGCATAATAGGATGTGAATAATTTATATCCTACTGGAATGTTAGAATTTCTGCCATACGGGGGACTCAGATGGTTAAGTAGAGAGGAAATCAGTAATATCGATTTCTTAAAAATACCATCCAATTCAAAGGTCGGTTACGTTTTGGAAAAAGACTTAGATTATCCATCTTCACTACACGACTCCCATAATGAATTTCCATTATGCGCACAAAGTGAGATTCCACCCAAGGGTGAATACAAGAAACTGTTAGCCACACTAGCACCCAAACGCAGTTATATATTACACTATGGAAACCTGCAGCAATGTATTCAATTAGGGATGACTTTAACTCGCATACATAGAGTGGTCGCATATGATCAATCAGATTGGCTTAAAATATACGTAAACTTAAATTCAGCTTTACGTACTAAGGAGAGCTCCAAATTTGGACAGAATCTATATAAATTAATGAATAATTGCGTTTATGGTAAATTCATTGAGAATGTACGAAAGTATAGTGACTTCCGTCTTGTTACATCATGGAAGCAGGCACGTAAACTAATTGCACGTCCAAACTTTGTTAGGTATGTAGTATTTTCATAGGAACTTGTAGGCATTGAAATGGCGAGAGAGGAAGTTCGTATGACTAAACCTATATGTATGTATATATATATATATATATATATATATATATATATATATGTACATATATTGCGCAAGCAATTCTTTACAAATCAAAATTTATAATGTACAATTTCTATTACAATATAATGAAACCTAATTTAAAAGTTCTAGTTCTAATTTACGCTGACACGGATGCATTCCTTTTTAATGTAGCTCAGATATGTACCAATTCATAAAAAGTAATATTCAATATTTTGACACATCTAACTATGTTCAGGTTAATGTTTATGGAATACCTCGGGTTAACAAGAAAATTATCGGGCTGCTTAAAGATGAATTAGCCGGAAATGTCATGACTGAATTTATAGGATTGCGATCAAAATTGTATACTTTTAAATATGATGGACAAGTTGTAAAAAAAGCAAAGGGTGTCACAAGGAATTCAATGCGTTCCATCAGTTTTGAAGACTACAAATCGTGCCTTGCTGATACGAGTAAAAATGTTTTATGCCAAGCAAACGACACTTAGAAGTAATAAACACGATGTCCATACAATAGAAATGAACAAGGTAGCATTGCACAGTCGTGATGACAAACGTTTGCTTCTGGAAGGTTCATATTCAACCCTAGCTTGGGGTCACTATTCTATAGTTGAAAATTCTGACCATGAATGCGGGTGGGAAGTATCAAGAGGACTGGGGAGGGAAAGACATTTCAATTACAGTATTGCACTACATTTTTCGAAGTATATTTTGAGATATTACATAGAAAATCGAAATAGTAGTTTATAAATATATTTTATGGAAGCATATTTTGTACTACAAACTGCAATTTAATTTTCATTTCTTTACACAAATTCGACGAAATTGCAACACACAATTTTTCAAGAGTAGTTTTAGGATACTTAGATAGGGAATCAAAGTTGTAGTTTATGGAATCACATTTAGTATTTCGTATCTTAATTTTCATTTCTTTACAAAATTTTACGAAATTGCAATATATTATTTTTCCAGATTAGTTTTAGGATACTTAGATGGGGAATCACAGTTGTAGGATTATTTTCAAAATGCAGTTTGTACTTAGTATTAATAATGTATATTAATTATAATTTTTCACTCACAATTTTGTAAACATTGCTACACAAAAAAATAATAATTTTTGTATTTGATTTGTCTTCGTTGTTTTCATTTACATCCTTATTCTTATCCTCATTCTTATTATAGAAGGTAGAAAATAAGAACACATATGCCATGGTAGCTCAGTGATAAAGCAACCGGCTACAGACCATGAGATATTTAGTTCAAATCCCAGCTAGAACATCGAATTTTTTCAGTCTGACTCTACCTATCCAACTCCTGTCCCCCACAAGGCTTGGGTAATCAATAAGAACGCATAGTTCAATATACCAATTTTTATTGTCTAAAAACAATTTTGGTTACATTAAATCCTTACTTTCAATCCATTATGACTTAGGTAAGCCTAACCATTTCACTTTAACCTTGTTTCCTCTTCGCTTTAGTATTTTTTCAACCAGGTATGTATCATGATATCGCCTCCTCGACAGCTCATGCCCATAGAATCCTCCAGAAAGTTCATTTCCCTCAGAATCCTTTATTATGTTTGTAGGAGGAACTGTAGCCTTCACTTTGCTGATTTGAAATATCTCCGTACTCCAGTTTGGTGTGTATCCCTTTTCAAACATTGATTTATACTTTGAGGTCCTAACGTTGTCACCGATTTTGAATTTTTTTGATCTCCTCTTCTCTCTCTTATGATGGCGTCGAGAGTGGACGCTGAGAAGAAGATCATTGTTGGTGACATCTTTAGGACGCATTCGAATCGTTGAATGGTAAGTGATATTATAAGAGTCTATCACCTTAGGTAAGAGGTCTAGCCATTGGTATAATCATTGTACCAGAAACTCACGGTACAACATTGTTTTTATGGTACGTATTAGACGTTCCACAGCGCCTGCCTTTACAATGCTGAATGTACTATAATTGTTTATCTTTTACTTCATCATTAATTGTTTGGATGAGTTGTTATAAAACACTTTACCATTGTCAGATTAAATGTGCTTTGGAGACGTTCCCATTTCCTTCAACATGAGCTCCATTGTATTTGGTACACGACTACCAGACTTATCCTTTAGAGGTTTTGCATAGGCCATTTTTTAATAAAAGTCGATAGCAATCAGTATATATTTATGATTTTTATTTTCCCTTGCATATGGAATCATTTCTATTACATCGATCTGTACCAGGTCATGCAGACCCTTTGTGACTATTTTTCTACGAAGAAATTTTCTTCGCGCCGGTGAATGTAGTTCCTGTGCAATTTTCCGCTTAATCATGATATAATTTTCGATATACTCAGTTCATGAATTATTTCGTCGATCTCAATGCCGTGGTTCTTGTTCCGCGCTCTTGAGATGCCAGTAGAAGCCTCAGCCGATTCACCAATACGTTAGGGTCGGACCAATAAATATAATCGGTACTCTCCCGAAGCTCCTTCCATTCGACTCCCGATCCTGTCTTGTTTATGAGATTCTTGATTATGTTTTTATATTTAAAGCCAGAATTCACTTCAAACGACCGTTACGTACATATCCAGTTTTGTGAACTAATGCATTTTGTAGAATGTGAGCGTATGTATCCAGATCGTCTTCGGTATATGCTGATTGACTTGGCACTCTTTTGAAGATTAGTTCAAGTAACCCAGGATTTATTTTATAACGCTCACTCCCTATTTGAATGTAATTGTCACCATCGATTTGGATAACTTTATTCCCTAGCCAATAACTACCATTTTCATAACGGATTCCATATGTCGTATCCAGTTCGTTTTTTCCTAATTTACGAATTTTGCCTAGGTACGATGTAATGTTATCCTCGTGTTCTTTCATGTCTTCAGTTTTCTTTCCCGCCTCTTCTTTGATTTGCAACATTGCGTTGAGAGGTGTAGTTACGGGTTGAAGAACCTCCGACATAATACACTGGGTTTCGAACTTAGTACCCCTTAGAGAGAGTAACGTTTCCCTAATAGCCTTGGTATGCTGTGCTATGGATTGGTTCAGTCTGATAGTATCACTTTCAGTATCCATTTTTGAAATGATGAATTATTAACTAGACATTATCAATTTATAAGAGACAACCAATTCGATATTTAGGATATGTCAGTCTTTAGGTAGTTGAACTGGGGCTGTGAATGTTATTCTATCTCCTTTCGTGATAGGGTATGGATTAGTTTCTATACGTTTTCCGTTTACTGCAGCCATAGTACCTGATCTTGTGAATGGTTGGGGTGATGATATCATACTGCATTCGATCAATGACCCATCGAACGGGAGTGAATAGTATTCGAGTCTGGACGTGAGCATATATCTTAGCGAGCTTCCTCTGAAAGGCTTCGTTTGTAGTCGAATGACCAGCTGACCTCTCAGTCGGTCTATAATCGTGTTTATGACGTTCACTTGAGTTTTGAGAACTTCGACCTTATCCATCGTCACGGTTAGAAATTTATCCATGGAGTGCTGTCTCGCGGTCATAGGTTCCAGGTTTTGCTCCACCACCTCAGCGATATCTTTTGGGAGGGGGTCTATGGCACTCTTGATGTACTTTAGCGTCTCTTCGTGTTTCTTTTCTACGACTTGAATCACAAATTGTTTATTTGTTGCATCACCGTCGTCTATAGGAAGAGCTATTTCTTTTAATGTTCTGTGTCCGAACATAACGTTTCCGTCAGAGTCCAATGGCGGAGTATGTGATTCTACATAGTCTGTTAAATACTTTTTATTAGGCACATCGTATTCACGCACAGGAGTCATTAGTATTTTCAGTCTGTTCTTATCAAGAAGTATGTTGTTTGCAGAATCGCGTTCTAATACATATTTGCCTAAGTACAACATTAGATTCTCGTACTGAGTGTCGAGTGATGTTTGTATGTGATTCCTAAGCGTAGTTTCGAATTGACCCATGTGACGATAAGATGTTTTTTCTGTGAATGTCTGCAATCGGATCTCGATGACAGACACAATCGTATCCACATACTTCTTAGTCGACGCGTCACCTTCTTCCTCAGGGTCGCGAACATTAACAACCTCTTGTTTCGGAACAGATAATTTCCATCACAACCCCGACTGATTAGAAACCGATTAATTACCCCCCTGTAGGGAGCTGTTCGCCGGGAACCGAATCTGTCGATGCACATTACTATAATGAAGGACGCTACTTAACTATTCACCGTGATAAAGGTATCGAAGCCACTTCTATAACGCCCATCGTTCAGGGGAAATCCTGGAGCAATGACAACAAAAGGTCTCGAGTTCAATCCGTCGTTGCTCTCTCAAACTTTTCTACACACATCTTTGAATTCTATATATCTCATATCTGTATTTACGTAATCGTATATATGTGTTTTAAGTTTAGATTGTCTTGTCTAAAGAGGATAATCATATTCGCATTATCTCTAATTAAATGCTTGGGGATTTTGGCGTATGGCTGTGCTAAATAAATAGCACCTACATTATGATGTCTTCCCATATTGAGATACGATGCAATTTTACTCTGTTTCTCATTGATTACGTCATCGAACACGAAGATGGAATTTTCTCTAGCTTCAGATGTATCTACTATATTGTCTCCTTCCGTGAATGTATAGACTCCTATGTCGGGTATGTTCCTTAGTACCTCGAATAGGTATTGGTATGTTGGTTGGTATAGAGATTTTGAGTATATGTATGGGTTTTCAAATTTAAGTCCATTCTCGTGAACTAGTAAATTGAGCAATACGTTGGTCTTTCCAGCATTCGAACTACCTAATATGAGTGCCCTCACGTTACTCGGAAAGAGTGATCCGTGTCTCCCTTCTCTCACATCACTATCGAAGTCAAGCACTTGTATGGGCAGAGTACACTTCTGCTTTACAACTTCCATCTTGTAACTAAGACTATAAAATGTGTATATATACAGTATTTATTCGGTATTGTATCATGAGATACAAGGGAGTAAAGAAGGCTACTAAGAGAGGTGCGGGAGTTCTTAATTCCTTAATTAATGCTCTACCATTTGAAGTTCATTTACCTGGATATAGATACTGGGGACCTGGAACCAAACTTTATAAACGATTACAAAGGGGTGACCCAGCCGTAAATCCATTAGACCAAGCGTGTAAAGATCACGATATGGCCTACGCAGCGAGTCAAGACTCCAGCTCAAGACACTTGGCAGACAAGATCCTGGTGGATAAGGCTTGGAGTAGAACACAGGCTAAAGACGCTACTTTGGGTGAGAAACTCTCTGCTAGACTTTCACTACGGTCATGAAGGGCAAGCTTGCGACTGGCGCTGGTTTGAAGAGGAGGAAAGTGAGGGGGAGGAGGAGGAGAACTCTACCACCGCCAGCTTGGGGTGATTTTCTACCATTGGTACCCTTATTAGCAGCATTGGGTGCAGCCGGAAGCAAACAGTGAAATTAGAATACCATGTCAAACGGAAGATTTGTACACATTACCCAGTAGACGTTATCTTTACATCGAGGGGGCTATCACTAAGGCCGATGGGAGTCCTACATCTACGAAGCTCACCAATAATGCAATGGAGATTCTCTTCGATGAAGTTCGTATTGACGTGAATGGTACTACTATAGATCGAACTAGGAATCCTGGTATTTCATCGACCATGCGCAACTATGTTAGTCTCAATATACTGGAATCGAATCGCTTACAGAATGCTGGCTGGACATATCCAGGGCAGAAGGTTGACATTGTAAACGCAACTGGAGGTTTCAACGCTGTTTTACCCCTCTCTTTACTTCTTGGATTTGCCGACGATCACAAGGAACTCATACTCAACTGCAAGTTTGAACTGGTTCTCATTCGATCTAAAAATTCTAATAATTGCATGAAGTGTGAAGAAGCAGCTGTTATTAGACTGAAGCGTATTGAATGAAGGATGCCAGTACTCAGACTTTCCGATTCCGAAAGAGTGGAAAAACTCAAATTGGTAAAATCTGATCAACCGCTACATGCTGCCTTTCGAACTTGGGACCTGCACACACAACCTGCTGTTCCCGAGACTAAATCTTTTACTTGGAATATTGCTACTACCTCGAAACTAGAAAAACCTCGTTTTGTAATTGTGGGAGTACAAACGGCTAGACTGAATGATTCGACAAAAGATTGCTTTCTATTTGATCATTGTAATATCACTAATCTGAAACTGTATCTCAATAGTGAATGTTATCCATCCAACGATATGAATTTGGATTTTTGAACTTCAAAGTTTGCATCCCTGTATGAACTGCACTCGAAATTCCCGAATTCATATTATGGCAAAGATAATTATCCTCTGTTGAAGAGGAATGACTTTGCGAAATTTGCACCCCAATTCGTCAACGATTGCTTTCATCAACCTGAGGAGACCGTCTCTGGAGCTGTCAACATCAGACTGGAAGTTCAAGCATCGGATAACATACCTGCACGCACATCTCTGTTTTGTCTAGTTATTCACGATAAACTTATCACTTATAGACCTCTAACACATGTAGTTCAATCCATTATATAAAATCTATGAATAAAAAGAAACTAAAATATTTACATTTTATCTTTTTATTGCATTTAGAATACATACCTATTACCCTTTTCCTAATATCCCTGCTTGACATATTATACGAGCACAACCATGTATGAAAATCTTGCAGCTGACATAAACATTTTTGAATATATGGTATGAGTCTTTTTAATCCTGTTATTGCAACACTATCCAGATATATTACGTTATTATTTAGGCAAGAATTTGCTAACATTATTTGATTCACATTATTCATGCACATGATTATATTATATGCATAAATTATATTTTCACCATACTGTTCACTGGGGAACTTTTCTTCATGAATGTACCCTTAATCTTAGGAATATTTTTCACCACTATCTGCCAGTAAGGTTTTGTTATATACACATATGAATCATCGTTCGTTCTTATGTAGAGGACCGGAACTTCATAATATAATTCTATATTCACACTGCACCTGGGGATATAAATACGTCATTCTCGAAAAGCAGCTCTTCATTTTGAAGCATCTTCTTTCCTGACTTGAGGAGGCGACTGGGGTGGTGCATTGGGATCCAGTAAAATTACTATCACCTGATCTTTATCCAGTCCTGTCTTAGACTTCCTCAACTTGTTATTCCTTTTCTTTGCTGTCCTCTCCTTTTTCGCCTCTCTGCAACACACACACACATACACACACGCCCTTCTTTAGTTACGAGACTTATAAGGTTTACATTACACAAGGGTAATATCAACTATATGCTCACCTTTCTCCTTCAACTGACGGTGAAGTGACTGGAGGCAGATTTTCTACATCAGGGATTGCAGGAATTTCTTCAGCGTCTAGATTGCTGAAAATAATTATCATAGACTCAGTTCTATTGTATTTATGACACAGTTTACTAACTAGTTAGACCCATAAACTTATTTTATACTCTCGTTTTTTCTTCCTTGTTGCCATACACTTCACAGTTTTCCCCACAGTGGAAGACTGACATCATTTCCTTGTGCTGAGATGGTTCGGTGCAAATGATCCGGTGTGTCGCGCCATCACACTTTTCGATGTGCTTCTCTAAACAATGCTCCCTCATCTCATCGTATGACTTAATGTTAGACCACGTTGCGTTGTCGCTCTCCATGTTCACTCGCTACGACGACTTTCGGACAAGTGGTTTCATACCTCTTTTTCTCTCCTTTATTCCATCGCTGCAGGGGGTGGCGGGTGAAGAGGGATTTATTGACACGTATCGACTTGCTCTGTCGTGATGTCACACCACATCACGGAAATCATTATACACCGTGGGGGGACTTGTATGACATGTCTCAACTTGTTCTAGCGCTACGTGCACTTGAGGTCACACACACACACACTCGGAGGGGTCCGCCTTCTTTTCTCTCCTTATGACACGTACAAGTACTACCGTTGAACCCTCATGAGGATTCAAAATCAGATCGACACTACCACTCAGTCCTTATTTCCCTTCTACTGTAGTAGTAACAGTAGTAGTATTATAAGTAATAAAACATCAGAAATAAGAAGTGTGAAAGCCCAGATGGGCTTAATTTGCAATTAATCAAATAGGTATGCTAAAGTATATTGAGGATATTACATTTCATAAACACAAGCTGATATGAGAATGAATGAAATGAGGCATATGTTTGCCAGTATGTAAATAGGAATTAGAACATCTTTTAGTAACTATAGAGAAATAAGTTGTTAAACTATATCTATACAATTATGATATGAAGTTTAGTATTTTCCAGGGATGTGACACGAAAATTTTGAGAAAACTCCCTCTACCCCAAACTACACTTTACATGGAATTTTTTTCTCGAAAATTTTGATTTTTTCTAAAAAGTCTCTAACGATTATGATTTAAATATCGCACACTAAAGATATTTTGCATAATTGCTAAACCATAAGAGATGGACAAAAACTTACCACACAAAAAATGTACATCACATTAAAACACACAATTTATGTTGTATACATTTTTTCATCCAATTGATCGTTTTTTGAGATATTCCTTATTTTTGGTTTCAGCTTTGAAAAACTTAACTTTTCTCATTGAGGAACTTGTCAGCCCTTGTTGACAAATTCCTACATAAAGGAATTCAGTCCCATAGTAACCAGCTTTTGACTACCACTTTAACCTATGGTGCTCCCTTATTTCGCTTCTACTTACAAGGAAGCAAGTAATTAAACTATCTCTGCTAATTTTTTTCTCGATTAGCAGGAAGTAAATAGAAGCATAAGCCTTTTAACAATAATTTGTTGCAGAGATGTAGAGAAAGTCATGTGAATGGAACACATCAGATTTTTCTTATAGGTATTGTAGTTGCTCAGTAATCTCCTAGAGTGCATGTTATCTTTTATAATGAGATAGGACTAGTGAGTTGCATTCCATTTTACTTGCAGTAAACACGGGGCTGAAAGCACACCTGTAACAATTACCTGTAGTAATTCTCCTTCACTTTACTGGTGGCAGCACCGTACTTACCTGTAAACAAGGTGGCCAAGATTCGATCCCAGACGACAGCTGTTCTCCGGGTTCTCTGGTTTCCAATGCCATCGTATTCCACCAGTTCCATGTATTATGTTTGCCATCACCTGCGGTGCCATTTGTAGTAAAGCGGATGTTAAACTCTACTAAAAAAAATCTGTGCTACACTCACATGACTTTCTCTAGCTGCTCTACAAAACTGCTACAAAAGATTACTCTGTTGTGTACACAATGCTAATCAAGATAAATGTAGGCAGAATGTTATTACTTAGTTCCTTATAAATAGAAGGGAATAAGGGAATGCACTATGGTAAGTGATTGTCAAATGTTTTAAAACCTATCGGTATGCGATTGTCATTGCAAATCATTTCTTTGCTTGGTCAGGAGTAGAACAAAAGAAAAACAGACACTTCCTGTGTGAGAAAAGTTAAAGTCCTTTACAATTGAAACCAATAACAAGGAATATTTCGAAAACGGTTACCTCCAAAACAAAAACGTAAAGGACATAGTGAATTTCCTTATTCCCTTCTACTTATAAGGAACTAATAATAACATTCTGCTAACATTTATCACGTTTAGCATTGTGTACAAAGAAGAATAATCTTATGTAGGAGTTTTGTAGAGCAGCTAGAGAAAGTCATGTGAGTGTAACACATCATATTTTTTTAATATTATTTTGCTATAATGAAGGCTTCCGGGGTTCAATTTTACTCTGTCTTAGGAATTCAAACAAGAGTTTTTAGAAATAAATGGTATACTATGGTGTTGTATTTACGATTCAGGAGTGATGTTAGATGAAAAACACCAGCAAGAGCGGATCAAACAACACATTTCCAGTTCTAAGGATCAAAATAAGGAGACTCTCAAATAAATAAATCTTAACAACCTTTATTATGATACGCATTTGAACAGTGTTCTTCTAAAATTCACAATTCAACATTGATTTATATGCTACTTTTACACAAGCGGGAATTCCACTCAACAGTTGGGAAAATTACAGCTTCATAGACTTTCACATGACTTTCAAATTTTCGAAAAAAGTTCCATGTAAAGGATAGTTTGGTGATGGGAGGAGTTTTCTCAAAATCTTCGTGTCGCATCCCTGGAAGTTACTAAACTTAAATCCCAAGTTTGGTATTTGACCGATTTTTCGTTTCTGAGCTATCGTGTTCGCAGACACACGGACCTTTTTCTGAAAATGCTTTTTTGGGATAATGGGGATTCTATGTACACTATGTACATGGTACGCATAGAGAAAGTAAAAATAATACGTTTTAAACAAGATTCTATTTTTGAAAAATGACCTTGGCACGTAATTCAATTCTGAAATTATGCTATATTGACTGAACCGAAAGTTAAACTTATTGTAGAGAGAGGGTAATACATTTCACAAAAAAAAAAAAAAAAAAAAAAAAAAAAAAAAAAAAAAAAAAAAAAAAAAACTCAATATCGAGGTTTCAAGGAAATATATGCTTTGAGATCCTCTGAATCAAAAAAAAATACATTTTTAGAACAGTGTCCGTGTGTGTATCTGTGTGTCTCTGCAGGCAGTATGGTTCAAAAACTTAAAGTCCGTTAAATAACAAGCTTAGTATTTAAACTGATTATCTTTCAAGGATGCGACAGGAAGATTTTCAATAAAATCCCACCACCATACCTATCCTTTACATTTAAATAATTTTAAAATGTTTTATTTTCCCCAAAATTGCTGTAACGATTTGGACTAACACACCGCACATTAAAGATATTTACATGACAAATAACACTTATATCTTGAATTTTCTGGAAACAACCACTGTAGACCTCTTCAATTCCATATACTTTTTCGTGGATTTGACCGTTTTCGAGATGCTCTATGTTAATGGTTTCAGTTTTATACGGGAACTGAACATGCAAAGAAACGATTATAATCCAATAGCAACCCCATGTTAAAAAGTTTGACTGTCAGTTGAACCTAGTGCATTCCTGTTATTTCCTTTCTGCTTATAAGTAATTACGAATTATGCCCATTTCTGCTATATTTTATCTGGGTTAGATTAAAGTAGATAGAATAATAAGCTTTTTGACAATAATTTGTTACAGAGATGCACTGAAAGTCATGTGAATGTAACAGATCAGATTCTTTAAGCTGTTGAGTAAAACAGCACCTTTTGATCCCTTTTTATTTTCTCTAGCACGTTTGTACAACACACATAGTGGATAGGGAAGGTATGGTATTCCACTTAAAAACTCGATACCGAGATTTCACCGGAAATGAATATTTTGAGACGACCAGAATCCCCCCCCCCCAAAAGTAATCCTAGAAACATCTCCGTTAGTGTGTGTGTGTGTCTGTGTCTGTGAATAGCATAACTTAAAGACGGAAGTTCGTTAAATATTAAACATGGTATTTAAGTTTAGTATCTTCCAAGGATATGACACAAAAATGTTCAAGAAAAACCTTCTATCCCAAACTGCCCTTTACGTGGAAAATTTTCGAAAAAGTTATATGGTCTCAAACATGGCTCAAACAACATTGATTAAAATATCATATATTAAAGATCTTTACATGGCAAATAACATGTGGATATTGAATTTTCTGGGAATAGCCCTTGAAGACCCCTTTATTCTGAAAACTTTTGCTGAACTTTGCATAAATGTTAGCTGACTACACAAGAAATGTAGCCCTCGTTAAAACATATAGCTTATGACATATGTTTTTTCTTTCGTGAGGTGATACCTTCTGGGATATTCCTTGTTATTTGGTTAAGTTTTAAAATACTTATAATTTTCTCATACGGGAGTTTGTGAACTCCTGGTCTTACAAAAGAACTCCAATCACATAGCAACCAGTTTTTAAAAGATTTGACTGTCGCTTTGTTTACCCCCTTATTTCCCTTCTGCTTACAAAGGAGCAAATAGTAAGACCATTTCTGCCATAGCCGGGATTTGAACCACGAGTACCACGGCAACATTTCGGGAAGGTATTACATTTTTTACAACTTACTCGCATGTTCCCCGGTACTACAATGTGATCTCAAATTACTTTGAGGTGACATATCCCACTGACGACTTCAAGTCAAGTGCCGCCTGCATAGTTTAGCCAACTATTAGGTGAATTAGTGTTTATTTAATTGTTTTTTTTTGTTTCTTTTTTCACACACGCCAATTGAAACACACTATTAAATTAACACTAATTGACCTAACAGTTGGCTAAAAGTTTGAAGTACTTATGCCATTATAAGTCGTCGTCATTGGGGTCTGCCATCTCAAAGTAATTTCAGATCATCTTGTGGTTTACATGCAAGCAGGTGAAAAAAAAAAGTTAATGTCGTGTCGGCATGCTACCATCGTAGCTCAGTGGTTGGAGCAACTGGCTAGAGATGGACGTAAATGAATTTAAATTTCTGCTCTCTGTACCATTACAAAAGGTAATCCTGATTCCGGGATTTCCCTGGAAATACAATGAACACTTAATGTCTCCTGAGCAAGAAAAAAAAGTTTTAGAAAAAGGTGCCTGTGTATAAGTGCGTGCTCGTGTTTGTACGTGTATCCTTGTGTGTGCGAACAACATAACATAAGACGAAAAGTCTTTGATACTAAAATTCAGATTTTCAAGAAAATTCACCACCGCAAACTACGCCTAAGAATTTCTGTGCACCGAGCAACGGTCCAACTCGTTCGGCTCAGGTCATTTCGCTTTGGTAGAAAAGGGCTAGGGGGAGGCGGGGCTAGCGACAAACGTATTGAGTCGGTCTGGAGAGCTGAGTTGTTCGACGCTGGCTTTCTAATCTCAAGGACACAGATTCCAACCCGGCCCAGACCGATGGTTATTAAGTATGCTTTCAAGTGGCAGCTCCATGTCAGTAGATTGTCTGACTGCTCCGTGGTCAAGCGGCCAGCGAGCTTGGGCGGGGGATATTTTTTTAACAGAAATATTCCCTATCCCCCATAGAGTCTGGAAGTAAGATTGTGAGAGTTAATGTGCGTGTGTTAACCTAATGTTCAGGACCTACAGTTTCACAAGTCAAAGCCCCCGATGTGACCATTGATGTTAAAGGGGGATATTACAAATGAAATAATTAAAAAAAAAAATGATTTCGCTAAAAGTTTAAGCTTCCTTAAAGCATGGCCGCGCTCGCCAAGGCGCCTCTTGGATTCAAGTCCCACCTTGGGCATGGGTGTTATATGTTTTTGTATATATATATATATATATATATATATATATATATATATATATATATATATATATGGGTGTGTGTGTGTGTGTGTATAAAGAAGAAAACAGAAATGCAGTAATCATACAGCAAACAAAGTAAAACAATTAGGTAAATAAAAGTAGGGTATACAACGCCGGAGTCCCGACCAGAACTGTATTAAAAAAAAAAAAAAAACTAAGGAAAGAGAGAGACAACGCTATTGCTAGCAATTGAGGGGTTGGAGCTGTGCCATCAAACTGGGCAAGTTGTATTTTTCATTTTGCACTTGCAATGCGAGGGTGGACATGTTTCAGAAACTTATAATTTTCTCCAAAAATGACTAACAATTTTGATTAAAATAACATACGTTTAAGACATGTTCATGATACATAAAATGTGTATCTTGAATTTTCAGGGAAGAGTATGTGAAGATCTCTTCATTCTGAATGACATTTTCTCAACTGGTAAACTGTAAGAGACAATAAAGATTACGATAAAGCATGTGGATCTTGTGAAAATAACAATACATGTCAAATAGAATCTTTTTTTTTTTTTTTTTTTGAGTAAATCATTTTGAAAGAAATTCCTTCTTACTGTTTTAAATTTTGCAATACTTAGATATGTTTTTCTCAAATGGTAAGTGGTTATTGGTTTTGGTTTTCCTGGCCATGGAGAGTCAGCCGAATTTCAAAAGTATAACATAGCGACCAGATTTTAAAATATTTGACTATCGCTCAGATCTAGAGTATTTCCTTATTCACATTGTATCAACAAGGTCATATGTAATAAAACCATATTTGCAAATTTTTATCTCTATTAACGTGAAGTAGGTAGAGGAATAAACTTTTTCAAAGAATAACCTATGAAAAATGGTTAGAAAACCTCGTGTTAATGTAAACCATAATTGTATTTATCATCTCTTTTACTATATGCTGTCGCAAAATGCTATGAATAGGCTGGTACAGCACAAACCTTCAAACAAAAGTTAACTGCACAATATATAAAGCGATTCACACCGGTTGTACACATACTGCAGCACAGACGCGGAAAAAAGTATGACCGCTGTAAACTTTCAAAACATTCCTTCCGCCTTATGGAAATACACGAAATTCGCTGCGCTAGTTTTCACTATATACAGGCCATTACAAAACGACACCAAACGAAGATAGCAGTCAATTAGCTATTACTTTGTCCTGTCCTAAACTTAATGTCGCAACTTTCAAACTCTTCTATTTAAAGTGTTATGTGTAATCAAAAATAGCACACATTTGGGATTAGGCAGCAAAGAAACAACGGTTGTCATAGGCCACACCCACATGCTACGTTTTCCATTACTAAGGTGACCTGTCCCGTGCCAGCCTGTCTATCAAACCATGCCTACACCATGCGATTGGGACCTTCGCTACCAACCGGCATCTCTCTTGGAGTGGGCCACTTGGTTATATTTAACTGCCTAATCCATAGTGATTTTATGGTAGTTTTTGTATTGTCTAATTTAGAGCTGAAAATTATATTCATGTATCACGTACGGTATGACCAACAAGGTCCACATCTTCGTTTTGTGTCGTTTTGAAACATCCTGTATATTTTTTCTACAGTTGGGTTGTACAAATCTGACTTAAGTCACAGTTTTTTGTCTCATAATTTAGATGAATACTGCGGAAGTAATTTAAAGAGCCCTTCTACGCAAAACTTACGCAATTATATGCTCGATTCTAAACATAAATCTCTTTGATTTCGATGCCTTTCTCAATGAATAAAACACAGTGTGCTTCGTGTAGAAATGGCTCAGTGCCAACGTTTTACGTTTGTAACTTCATAAATATAGCACAGAAGATGTAGATTCAAGTATAGTAAGCTGCATAGTTTTCTTTCATACTATCATATTTTATACCGATGTATAAAATTTTGGGGTAGTGTTTAACGCCCGCTTTTGCTACTTGTATTAACCGCAGGCGATGATGTACAAAATTAACTTTCATTCCATGATATGTGAAATTCTGTCCACTGTTCTCGCAAAATATAAAATAAAGGGAAAACATGGCAACCTGATGTGCTGCTTATATGTGTAACAAAAACATTGATAATGTCTGTCGGGCTATCAATCAGTTGAAATTTCGGTGACTGCCTAAGCTTTCGGCGAATAACTCTGCCGCCATCTTCAGGGAAACTCAGAGTAACTCAGTATAAGTGAAACTATAATCAGTAAGCAACGCAGGGAAAACTTCAGCTCTTCGTTGACAAAAAAGATAATATAGCACACAAACAAAAACATAGTACTTTTGTGGTATCCATTATTTGCCATCATTGCTCTCAATCTTCGAGGCATGGAATCCACCAACATTTTAAAATAATTTACGTTTTCTATTAGTGGCTCCCAATTGTCTGTCATGGCCAACAGAGTTTTCTAGCATTATTCAATCTGAGAAAGCTCCTGCTTTGCTTTCGCCCAAACAGTTTCAATTCGGTTGAAATCTGCAAACTTCGGAGGCCACGGTATCTCTCTAGGATATCCGCGTGATCCGAAAACCACTTTTGAAACTTGGCGGACTTCTGGACCAAATGATTATCCTGTTGGAATATAAAATTATCTCCATATAGCGCTCTTGGGCAGATGGGAGCAGAACATATTCTTGAATTTCAGAATATGTTTCCCGAATTATCTTTTCATGAACACATTCCAGCATAACTGCAGCTTCTCGAGACACTCATGCCTAGGAAGTAACCTCGTTCGACCACTCCTCCATGAGAAGCCAGATAGTGTCTGTCATAGCGAATCCCATTGGGTAAACAAACACATTAGAATAGGTATCAGCAGTACAGAACTTAGCTGCGTCCGAGAATATTAACTTCGAATCCAACCGAAGTTCTCATACTCTACAGTAAATGCAAACTGGGCTTCATTGTTGCCGCACAATTCCAGGATATTAGCAACTGTTGCCAAACCTCCGGGCATTATCCATGAATAAAGACAATGTCTTGTATTCAGCGGCGGTTTGAAACAGATCTCTTTCGACCTCTGAGAGGTGTGTCTTTCCTCTCGGTAGATACATGAGCGCAATCTATAATCTTCCGTGTACTAACCTGCCCATCTTCACAATACAGTTATGCTCAATTCTTCGTAGTGGACTGTAGAATTCCACAAATATTACCTGCTGTATTTTAATTTTGTTTTAAAAACCATTAGATACAGTGAAGCTATCATCTTGTTCAAATCTGGACATCTATTGCAGACACATGCAGACGTCTCGAAGCTACAAAAGACAATGACAACGAAGGTTGTCGAAACGCGTCCAGAGAACCAACACCAACACCGTTTAGTCGAGCACTTGTCTGCAATAGATGTCCACATTTGAACAAGACCTAACTGCTGTGTTGGTCATATAATAAACTAGGATGAGAACAGCAGAACTTTATCAATGGCCTCTACCACTGCCAAAGTCGTTGTAGGGTACCAGTAATGATTGCGAAATTATTTCGGTGATGAATGGAACTAAGCTCAAGTGCGTGGACAACACAAAAAGAAACGCAATAATGTAAAAGAATCATGCTTGTCAGTAGTTCGAAGCGCTGGCTATTATATAGATACATATATCTGCATTTATGTTGCGAAAAAACAATATTAGTTTAAATTGAGATTAAGAAGCAGAAAATTAAGAAAGAAGAAAGAAAATAAAGGGAGAAAATAGCTGAAGCCTTCGCCAAGGTTTGAAATTAGATTGACCAGATTTGCAAGTTGTGATTTACCCCGAAGCTATGCTTGCTTGGGCTCAAAAACGTTTGTTTCCCAGTCAAAAAAATGGCGTGTTATTTATGGACGCTCTTTAACTACTGTGGTTCTCAGCGTTCCATTCTAAATTGAGCGTGAAAGACCGTTTAATTTTCCATCGAGGCCTCTCTATGAGGCTTGAGGTTCTTTTACGTGCCGTATATCTACGACGCGGGATCAACGCCTTACTTCCCTTCCGAAGGAAGTCATGCTAAGGATTTTTACACCCGAAAAAATTCCATCGTCCTCCGCCGGGTTTAAACCTGTGACTTTGGGTGTATGAAGTTAGCACCATGGAGAGCGACTTCCCCGTTTATATAGGCGCTATAAAACCGGTCATAGTTTGTATGGTAACGTGATTCACTTTTGTATTTAAGGTACTTGATTATTTATGAACCAGGTCATTGATTGTTTCGTTAACTCGGATTTGGTTGCTCCTCCTGTACATATGTATAACCACCAATGCACATAGCATGAGGCAGAAACACTTTTGGGTTTGTTGAATTGGCTGACGAAGAATGGGAAATATGGTGCTAATTGTTGAACACCCAGAAACACTTTTGGGTTTGTTGAATTGGCTAACGAATAATACGAAGTATGGTGCTAGTTGTTGACCACCCAGAAACACTTTTGGGTTTGTTAAATTGGCCAACGAAAAATGGGAAGTATGGTGCTAGTTGTTGACCATCCAGAAACACTTTTGTGTTCGTTGAATTGACTAACGAAGAATGGGAATTCTGGTGTTAGTTGTTGAACCATCCAGAAACACTTTTGGGTTTGTTAAATTAGCCAACGAAGAATGGGAAGTATGGTGCTAGTTGTTGAACCACCCTTCTTCCTTTATCAGGAACCAATACAAATGCGAGACACGGTCCAAGACACGCCTATTTATGTATACGACAGACGATAATATAAGCCACATAGGCTGCTAATAAAGTCTAGCTGCACATTGGAAACATCAGCGTGTGTGAACCGCGAAATGGGACTTAGAAATATTCTGCTCTCAGAGTTCGCTCAATCATTATTTCCACGACTGTACATACACTTATCTATAGTTCAAGGGAAATACGGAACTGGATATCACTACACTGGTAAAGAGGTTGAAAATCCTATCATCTAATGATTGTAATTTATTCGCCTATGAGAACGTATTATTTTATAAATTATATAATTAGTTATGATTTAGGAAATCTGAGAAATATTGTTGAGTAATTATACGTGTGAAAAAAAAAATTAAAACGTATGATATGTTACACGCACGTGACTAATCTACGCTTTTGAACTGCTATTCTCAAAAAAGTTTAATCTTCCATCCATTTCATGCAATGGAGGTAAATGTTATATAAACGCTTATTATACATTTCCTTCTAGGCGCAAGAGGAATGAAGCTAAAGCGATCCTAATGCTTTAAAAGGTTGTCGCCATGTAACATATTTAGATTTTTCTCCGGTCGTGAAAAAGTATACGCTTTGGAAAATTTAAACTAATAATAAGAAAATGGTTAACTCCACAAGAAAAAGTATACGTCATAAATTGTGAGTTTTAACACTTTGAAGCCCAGTCGTCTCCTTAGTTGAAGGGCCCAGAAACCCAGAATTTTTACACCTATTTTGAGTTATTGTTTACAATACATCAATCAAATCTGCCAAAAAGTATTGGAACAATCTAAAGGTATTTTATTCGCGGATTTCTTAACAAATAATAAAATAGTCATAGCTTCTGTATTAATATTTTATTTTAAATTTAGAACAAGTATCAAATATGAGTTTGAAAAAAAAAAAAAACTGCGTAAAGCTGCCTACACTCCATTTATTGAAAATTCGTAAAACTCTCCCTTGGAATCGAAAGCTCCCAGAGCTTAATTTGTATCCTGAATTTCAGCTTCAGTTCACAGAAATCGAGGAAAATGCAGCATTTTAACATTTAAAAAAACAAAACGTAACAAACGGATTACCAGCTTCAAGGAAAATAGCTCGACTACACGAGATGAGTCAATATTACTAACTCTCCCAAATTTCCTAATAGTTGACTTAAGCAAGGACAGATGTAGCACAAATCAGACAACCAAACGATAACTGCTGTATGTTCTTTGCCGCATAGCCCAAGACCGAGTTATGGTCGTGGAATTGCATTAAAAGTGTTAGAAATACCTGCCCGAGCTGTGCTCGGACGTGGGCCGCATGAACATTTCGCACGGCCCGAGCTATACTCGGCGTGGGCTTCAATGTTGCCCAACTGAGAAGACGTTACTATAGTAGACGGAGAAATATCGATACTATAACACATGCAATTGAAAACAATTTGCAAACTGATCGATACCACTGCATAGATATTTTCTGTTTTGTCAGTTATACAAAAATCATGCAGAATGAAGAAGTCTTGAGAGGATACCTCCAGAAAATCCAAAATACAAATTTCATTTGTAATAAATATATAATAAGTACCTATGTGGTATTTTAATCAAAATCGTTGCAGCAACAATTTTTGAGAATGAAAATTTACGAAAAAATGTTATGAGAGACATACCGAGATGTAGAGAAATTCATGTGAATGTAACATATCATCTTTTGTATGAATGTTTGTATGTCATCTGATAACAAACCGAGACCTCATGACAAAAAGATAAAGAGTATTACTTACTGTTTTTTACTTACTTACTATTCTTTCCTGTTAACGCATTGAAGTCCAGGCATTTCTTTAGTTGAAGGGCTAAGAAACCCAGAACGTTTACGCCTACTTTGAGTTATTGTTTATAGTTAATCAATCAAATCTGCTAAAAAGTATTGGTACAATCTAAAACTATGGTATTCAAGAATTTCTCAACATGTATGAAAATAATCATAACTTCCGTATTAATATTTTATTTTAAATTTATAACAGGTATCAAATATGAGTTTGAAAAAATCTACGTAAAGCTGCTTAAACTCCATTTATTGTAAGTTCGAAAAACCCTTGGTCGGTTTTGGAATTTTCCACAGCATCATTTTGATCCTAAACTTCAGTTTCAATTCACAGGCATCGAGGAAAATGCAGTTTAATATTTAGGAACACAAAACGTAACAACAGATCACCACCTTCAAGGAAAATGGCGCAACTACCCGAGAGTGGTGAATATTACTAACTCTCCTGAATGTCCTGATAGTTGACCAAAGCGAAAACAGATGGTAGCACAAATCAGACAACCAAACGATAACTGCTCTATGATCTTTGCCGTATAGCCCAAGACCGAGTTAAGATCGTGGAATTGCATTAAAAGCGTTAGAAATACCTGCCCGAGCTAAGCTCAGGGGTGGGTCTCATGAACATTTCGCACGGCTATACTCGGGCTTGGGCTTCAATGTATTGAAGATCCAGCAGATCTGGGAGATGGGTTATGGATGAGAATGAATGTGTAAGTCCAGAGATTTTCATGCATTTATTTGTGTACTCAATAAAGTAGGAAAATTAGGTAATGTAGCTAGAAATACCATTAGACAAGGACTTTTGATGCATATGTATTTTACATTTTATTACACATTTTTACATATTATGTACAGTAATACATGTATCAGTACTAATAAACCATTGTTATTACAACAGTTAGGGCACTGGGAAGACAATAATAGTCGCAATATGGATGGTGAGTTTTGTGATACAAGGATATCTACTTTGTACAAACAGTGAGTAGTTTGCAGTCTATACAGTTATTGGGAAAAAGCGCACTCGCAGCATTTAGACCCTCTATGCATTGTATTCTATCAAATTTAATTTTTTTAAAAATATACTTAGATATACAACAGCGGATATGCAGAAAAATATTGCGATCAACAGTACTGACATAAGATATAAAATGACATTATTGAAATATGCCATCCTCTCTGTTCTTGTCACAGTGCATTTCTTGTAAGCAGCCACAACAGCAGAAAATATTAAACCAATAAAATTGTCTCTAAAATTATAAATAAAGCCGTTAATTCTTACCAAAAAGTTTTGATGTAAAACTCTTCTCCCAAAGAATGTAACCACAGCATGTCGCTTTTTAAAAATTCTCTGTACCCTATAACCTACATACTCGCACAAAATATCAATAGTTTAGGTCTTGCAGTAAGAACATGGTAGTCAAAAGAAAAAGCATTTTATTGACTGTGATTCAATTCAAAATATTGCGACATCCATAAAAATTGATGAGCGATAGTGTAGAGAAGTATACATTTATTTTGAAGTCGCAAATAAACAGTCGACTAGTTGCTAGCGACCTTACAATCAATTATATTTCTATTGTTGACATCACTGGAATTTGACATCTAGTTTTACACATTCTGACATCTTATCTACCACAATTAAACAATATTTACCTATGGCAGCGCAATTCATGTTTAACTCTGTCTCTTGACAGCTGCAAATAAAGTTGTTTTGATTGTATTGCCCTGAACGATTATAAAACATTTATTTGTTATTTTAAAATACAGTTCTATATATATACAATTTTATTTATTATTCTTTCAGAAAACATTGAATACGATTTGCTTCCGATCACATTTATAGATTTTGGGCCCTTTTAAACGATTATACTATTTCACATAAACATTTTAACACACAGTCTCATAAGCGATAAACAAGAAATAGTTGTTCCAGTTAAATATTTACATTCTTTGGTGGCCAAAATAGGTTAATTGCAATGAAATGAAGTAAGTATGCATTGAGCAATACATAAATGTTTCAATCATTTAGGATGTTTTACGTCAGTTATAAACACTTGTCCTTTCATAGGTACAAAAGGTAGATACAATTATTCTATATTTCTGAATTATCGCTTAAGATATACAATCAACTGTACAAATCACCAGTGTTTATAATACTACTTTGTGCGTGAAGGTGAAAAAAAGTTGGCTTAGTAATTTTTAACATAAATTTTAAGAATTGTAGTAATGTGTTAAGACGTATACACTTTTTCCCCAAAGGATCTGTGGTGCAGTCCAATTTAAACTAGTTTTAAATCAGTTGCAGACTTAATAAGAGGATACAGACAATTTAAACTAGTTTTAAATCAGTTGCAGACTTAATAAGAGGATACAGACAATTTAAACTAGTTTTAAATCAGTTGCAGACTTAATAAGAGGATACAGACAATTTAAACTAGTTTTAAATCAGTTGCAGACTTAATAAGAGGATACAGACAATTTAAACTAGTTTTAAATCAGTTGCAGACTTAATAAGAGGATACAGACAATTTCTCAAGGGCGAGGCTCTACTGAAAATGTCCCATTCCAGAACAAACATTTTTTTACCTATATACGCCATGCTGCAAACAAAATATTTCTAAACTTATAGATGAGCAGCGTATGACAATCCATTCTTAAACTTTTCTTAAAGTGAACATTTTAAAATATGAATAAATTTTATCCTAAAATTTATCTAAATACTCCAACATACTTTTGCAAGAATATCATACATATATTGTTTTTATTCCATCCATAGACTGAAGTTCTTGTTATAACAAATGGAAGCTGTTAGTATTTTCAACACTCAAGATAGGTAATATGTTTTCAAATAAATTATTAACCATAGCAGCAAGAAATATCGGAATATAAATATAATAAACATTTAGCTCTGTGTGCAATCTATGTCTACCACTAGGTGCTTTCTCAAAGTAAATGTAAAGTTAGGTTTTACAAAGATTTGTAAAACAGTAGCTTGCTGAAAGACGGATAAGTATAGATAAGATATATAATTTAAATTGGAAAGCTAGATTCAGACTGAAAAATTCGATTCAGAGATTTGAACTACGGATCTCCTGGTCTTCATCCAGTTGCTCTAACAACTAAGGTCTGCATACAATGGCAACATGCCTAAGGGACATTAAAATTCCCCAACTGACTCCCATTTTTCCTGCAAGCGGCTAGTGTGGAAGAAATAATTAATTCATAATGATTGAACTAATAGTTGGTTAAACTATGAAGCCTGCAATTTAAATTTAAATTGCGGTATGTCATATCAAAAATAATTTGCGCGTCAGTGGAACATTAAATTTCGAGTGACATTTTACCATGGTTGCTCGGTGCTTAGAGCAAATGGACGGAGACAAGGAGATCTGTGGTTCAGATCACGTCTATCGCATTGAACTTTTTAGTCTGACTCTCTCTACCTTTCCAATTTCTATACACAGTTATATCATGTTTATACATCATTTAGAATAGGTGGTTCAAGGTCATATTCCCCTCTCAGATTGCGTACCTGCATTACCCCCACTCTGCAGCGCTTTCTCTGTTAATGCCTTGAAGAGAGAGGAGGGAGTGAAGGCAGGGCAACAGAGGTCAGTGTGGAAGGGATCCGTGGTAAGCCACCAGACGTGACCTTGAACCGCCTATTCTAAATGAAAATAGTTTAGTGTGCAAGATACAATTAATGGACAGTAAACTAAATGTCCATTCTTTTAAATATAATCATAAAATGTGTGATAAAAGCCTTACATTGGTTTCCAAATCTGTAAGAGTATAAACCAAAGATATCATGTACAGTTTTGTATGAATAAACAAACTATCTGAAATTTTAAGGATACTCTTTTTTCACTGCGGCCTCTCTTTAAGCTGCTACTATAAAAGAGTATGCTAAATTAAAAAAGAAGAAGAAGAACGAAGCATAACACTTTCATTCCATTAGGAAGACGTCCAGTTCATTTAATTTGACCTAATGCCATTCTATGAGTTTACTACACAACATCTAATATTACTTGTTACGTATTTCATGCAAGCTAAAGGTTGAACTCATTTGTGGCATTTTAAATTCATTTCTAGCCAATTTACGGCACAGAAAGAAGCCAAGGTTATGTAAAAATAAATATTACCATTTAAATCATCTACTAAGGGCATACATGAGTGATGCTTTTTAACCTATGTTTTTATGGCAAAAATTAAAAGAATTTGATCAATAATTTTATTCTTTAAAAAACACATCAAGTAATTTCTTTTTGGGTGCTTTATTATAAAAGAATGAGTTTGAGGAACACCTCAAATTAAAATAGAGTTTTAAAACACGTAAAAACCATGTTCCTCCTTTAAGTTATATATTTTATTGGAATAGCATTGCTATGACCTCGTAGTGTCACACATCATCATAAGAATAATTATTTTTTCTCTATCTGGGTCCTTTATAGTATGCCATCATATTTTTAAATTTGCGTGGTTTGTTTTTACATAAAACGTTATTTTTATTATACGCTATAGAATTAATATAACATTTTCATTTCAAATTAAATATTGAATACACTTATAAAACAAAATTTAATTGACATAGCAAATAAATGGTGATGTAAGTATGCAAAACTACTGATAAGAAACAGTGTAGTTTTTTGAGTAATGTTCACTTGTCTTGAAGGAAACTCCTGTCTAAGTAGTCTTACCCAAAATCTTCATTACTGGTCAATATTGAAGATACCATACAAGTCAAAACTTAGCACGTGATTTTGTAGCTTTTGGTCTCTCTAGTTTTCGCTTCTTTTTTGAGTTATAAGGGTAATCTACATATCTATCTTCAAGAATAATATCTATCTGTTCATTTGCACATATTTGCTTCTAAAAATACGTAAATAATGAAAAAATTAGGGATAATTTAAAAATAGAATCCATATGTGCCACTTTATAAATTTCTAATCCAAATTATAATAGCTTACGCTGGGATTTTGAACTTGCAGTTTGAGATACGTGACCTCTATACAGTATATAGCACTATGAGGGATATAAAGTACCAAAACTGTGTTAAATTTAAGACATTAACTACAAAAAATGGTCTAATGTGTTGAGATAAGCACAGTAGTATTTCCAGACGGGAACTTTTAGGAACTTTTATGATCTTAAGATCTACTTACGTACTCAAATCTCACTCATGGATATCCTTAGAATCACAGAGCTATTGCTTGATACTTTCTAATTTGTATGTTTTGATATCTTCTCTCACAGAAAAACAAAATTATTTTAAACCTTTCCTCCTGCTGGTATACCAGTGTTGCACTTAACATGGTTGCAGTGAAGGCACTATCTTTCCTTAATCTTACACCATAACTTCTAAAATTAAAGCATATCTGTTATGATAAAAAGGATATTATGATTACCCATACACTTTTTACTAAATACCTACAAGTCTGAACTCATCGCTCAGGAAATACAACAGCTGCCACAAAGTGTTAAGATCAGAAGGAAAGAGATTACAATCGCATGGATACCAGCTCATGTTGGTATTAAAAGCAACGAAGAAGCAGGCTCTGCAGCACGAGAAGCTAATAAACACCCTTTGAACGACCCTGCTTTACCTAGCACATACCACGATGTTAACACCCTTATGAAAAATAAAATAAAAGTTAATTGGGCCAATACATTGCTTACTACTTCCCAAACCAAGTTGCATGACATTATATCTAATAAATTATCATCACCCACAATGTTATCAAATTTAAAACGACAAAACCAAGTGCAGACTTCGCATTGGACACACAAAACTCACCCACACCGCCATTTTCCTGAAAGAGCCACCGCCTGAATACCAAAGGACCTTAACTATCAAGCACATGTTTACAGAATGCCCAGTTTATGAGGAAAAAGTAGAGAGTACAATATGACCACTCACCTTTTAACAATATTCAATGACCAAAAAACGATTCACAGTGTCTTAAAATTTCTTCGTTCAACATCACTATACAACAAACTGTGACTGTAAACAACCGTACAGAATTTCTTTTGTTAAACGCTGTTCATGTATTGTATTTTAATGATTGTATTGTAATTCATTGTGATGATTTCCATACATTGTAATGACTATTTATGTGATGTATTCTAATGACTTGTATTGTATTGTAATTAACTGTTGTACAGTTCTGCTTTTATGTCGCAAAAAACCATTTGCAGTTAAGAGACAATAGATAAACAAATACAAAAAAGTCTGAAGTGTTCTCGCGTCAGCTACGCATTCCCACCAGCGTTGAAGAGGGGGCCACCATGCACCTGATGATAACGGCCCGGCAGGATTGCGATGGGCTTGTGTGTTTGGCTGCGGGCGCTCAGAAAACATGACGGCGATTTTGAACGTCACATATCGATCAATATGCTGTGATTCAAAAATTGATGGAAGAGAGCTGTTGTCGAATAGAGCACCTCATGGAACGAAAGTTGATGGCTTTCATATGCCAAGAATCGTGCAGAGAAAACAGAGGAAGGTTCTTAGCCACGCACTCCAGAGCTCTGACCTATTGACTTGCGACCTTGCAACTTTGATTTGTTTGAACCGCTTAAAAAATTTATAAAAAAAAATCCTTCTGCAACCAAGAACTAAACCGCAACAATGGCTCATAAAGCAACTAAAGCTTTATTATTAGGTGTTCAAGATTTATTCGTGGAATGGAATAAATGCTTCTGCCAATAATTCATGCAATTTTAAATACCACTGTTTCTATTTGTGTAAGCACATTGTAATTCTTTTAAGTAATAAGGAATATTGGACTGACTACAGTTAATCATACCTCACTCAAAATAATGTCGTTGTTAAAATAACAAGGGCAGAGGTTAATATATTACGTGGTCCGGTCCAAAGAGGTAGAAAACTGATTTCAATGACAAAGTACATACAACGGTAGCTGATTTTTTAATTTTAACGTAAGATCACGAAGCTGATTTCCTTATCTTCATATTGAGTCTACGAGAGTTTCTAAACAAAAGAAAACAAAACACATTTGCAAATACTAGGATCTTTTGGGATTAGTTACTTGTGAATTTCGCCAGTTTAAAAAAAAAAGTCAAATTATATATTCCTTGGTCTTGGTAAATTACTTAAATAAAATGGCGTGTTATTTATGGACGCTCTTTAACTACTGTGGTTCTAAACCTCCCATTCTATACTGGGCGTGAAAGACCGCTTAATTTTGCTCAGAGGCCTCTCTATCAGGCTTGAGGTTCTTTTACGTGCCGTAAATCTACGACACGGGACCAACGGCTTTATTTCCCTTCCAAAGAAAGCCATGCTAAAGATTTTTACGCCCAAAAATATCCATCGTCCTCCGGTGGCTTCGAACCCATGACCTTGGGTATATGAAGTTAGTATGGTAACCATTACACCACGGAGGGCGACATAGGTCAATGTCTTTTACCCATAGGCTTCTGTGCATCATCTATAGCTTTCATAAACAAGAATACATTTTTGGGGATATTTATAAGTTTTCCCAGCGCCTAATTAATATTAATGAGTGGATATTAAATTGTAGGTCAGAAAAGATCTGATTTAAAAGCTTAAAGTTTGAAACTGCGTCATAACTAATGAAAGATAGCTAAGGATAAAGAATGTGTTCCTTATCTTATGTGGGATGCATCTGTGAAAGTTAACCATAAACTTGGGAAATTAAAAACAAAATCGTTTAATTATAAAATTATATGAATTCTAAGCTTTAAGAAAATCTATCATTTGTCCCACTTGGTGCATTATAAGTACTAGTAAACAAAGTTTTAAAATTCAGAAGCATGCTTATTATATTCCATACGATGAAATTGTGTATACTAATTTGTCTCAACATTTTTATACTGCTTCTCCAAAGCGCATTAAAGAAAATTGTCATTTAATTTTCTGAAACAATGCTTGCATTTTCAGAAATAAATTTATCACATTTTGAAAACTTCAGAATTTTGGAGAGTACGAATAGAAAAAATCAGCTACAATGATTAAGGATAATATAAAACTATATGAAAAATATATTTGTAAACTAACTAGTGTAAAACTAAACTTTTTAAAAATGCATCGCGTAGCTGATTTTTATTAGTATATGAATTTGAGCAATAATACCTTATTATTTAAAGAACTACTCTAGATAAAATATTGATACATGGCAAAGTATTACTATAATTGAATGTGATGCCTATTATACATTTTAATAAAATATTCTGAGATATTGAATTTTCCAAATTTCCAGATGCATGTCCATAAAATAATTTTATATCCATGGCTCCTTATTATGATCATGTCCATCATTCTCTAAAAGGAGGAACGGTAAGTTAAACGTTCTAATTAACGACTCTTTAGAGGACGTATACCATTCTAAAAGCTTAGAATTATAAAATGTGTGAAGGATTTTTTTCTTTCTTTTTACTATTGAGTAAACCTTAGATTTAAAAAAAAAGATGAAGAAATTGCAGTCGTGTGTCGCATTCTGGCTTCTAAACGAAGAAATATGGGTTTCGATTCAATGTCGGAGAGCGTGAGTTTGTCTTTAATTAGAATAATTGTATACCCTCCACAGAGTAAGTGTATAAACTACCTACAGTGAACAAGTTAGCTACATCATTAGAGTGTCTAAATCAAAACCTTTAAGATGACCATGGCAGCTAAAGTGAAATAACAGGACCCTATAATGCCTTCAATATCTCTTTATTTTATAGTTTATGCAGGACGAAGAGAGCAGAAACCATTTTGCTACGATTTAATAAAGCGTTTCTTTTTATATACTTTAAGAGAGCTTACAAATAAATATTGTTATTTAACTTCTGCATAATACTCTCTGAGAGCTTTCTCTCCAAAGAATAATAAGATTGGTTATTTTCTTCATGCTAATTCCGGCGTTTTATTCAACATATTGTAGTCAATTTGTGTTATTGGTCTTCAAAATTATTAGCCAGTACATTTCTTATCATGGGGCAAAGAGTTTATTCAGAAGGGAAAGATAAACCAAAGCTAATAATATAAATTATACCAAGAAGGGAAATATAAATGTACATTGAAAATGGGAAGGGAAGAAAGATTTCAAACACGTATAAGTAGCCGAGTTGTCACGAGCCGGCGAACGACCCTGAAAATAAGAGGGTAGGACATTGAACCGAAGGGGGTGAGAGGACACTGCCCGAGGGGAACATAACGGGAAAAAGAGATGCTACCACTGGTCAGGCCACACTATTTGAGACACTTGGCGCAGGACATTGGCAGATCCAAGATGTGATATTTGGTGTAACCCTAGTTTTGTGACGGAAATAATTAATTTTAAAACCGACCAGCGTGTGGACGTGATCAGTGCATCAAAATTAATAAATAATAATAGCAGCTGTCCGGTCAAGTGCAATTTCATAATAGAACATTTAGGAGGAATGCGTATGTGTTCGGCGGCGGAAAAACACCGAACTAAATAAAGCACTTGTGTCGTACCACACCCTGAAAGAGTTTCCATGCTAGTAAAAATCCTGAGCTAGGACACCCTCATATCCACACTATTCCGAATACCCAAAACCCGCACCTGTAACCACGTTACCGCCCCACCTACCAATCAGCAAATCAATACTCTGCTAAAAATAAAATATGCTCCATTTAATTATACTATCTACATTCAGTAACAATAGTTTAGAATAGTTTAGGTTATTTCTGCAGCGACTTCTCCTCCAAAATAAGGCTAAGCTATGCAAGATATTAAAGGAATCTAGAAACAATTGTATTTTTTTTTTTATAAAATATTGCTGGTATTGAAACGACTGACCTTCGTTAAAAATGTATTAAAATCAATTTTACATTTGGAATAAAAATAAACAATCATGTTTGATGTCTCGAAGGATCTGCGGAGCATAAAGAATTATTCTGATTTATCGATGACTTCCCCCTTCTCGGCCGATCAAAGGATCACCCTATTCCACTGAAAGGTATCAGAACCCATTTTCGGAGCGCAAATATCCTTTGTGATGGAGACAACCTAATATGCTTTTGTGCTTATGTAAATCATAAATTTACAAAGCAAGGTTTAACTAGTTCACCTAGAATATATTTAGAAAGTTATTAGAAAACAGAATGTTAATTATTCTTCAATTTATATTAGACTTAATATGTGGGTACTTCAACACATATAATGTAGAATCTATAAGACAAATTAATCTTATGTAGAGTACATAAATAACCCAAATATTATTGTACGAATTGACTAAGAATTATGCCATAGAAATAAAATAGTGCTTAGAAATAGTAATGAAAATATTATATTATAAATAGTTTGTGATATTTTCTTATAAGTTACAAATTTCCCCTTAATTAGGAGGTAATTATTTCTGTAAAAAAAAGATTTTCCTCTAGGTATAAATCAAGTTAAAGAAAAAGGCATAAAAGAAAGAAAGAAAGAAAGAAAGAAGATTAGAGGCACTTGATGCAGTAAAAAGAACTCAGAACCTAAAGTTATTACTAAAATTAGAACTACTCCTTAGCACGTATCTGAATAACACAAAGTATTACTTTTTCGTCAAAAAAAAGTGATAGAAAAAAACGGATCTAGACCTCTTTTAAGGATCAGACATGCATGGCAGTATTTTTATTCAGCCAGTCTTAGCAATGAAACAATTTCCTTCACTAATCATGGAATACACAAAAATAATTGTAATTCTAAACAACACACATGAACATTCACCATTCAATTGTGAATCCAAACAAGTTAATGAAGGGAGGATATTGTTCATTAAGACTTAATGATAACAACGTAGGTTCTACATTACAATATTTTATTTAAGAAGAATTGTTTACGAATGATTATGCTAGTGTAGTTATGATTGTTTGTCGCTTTTTTATTTTAACTAAGCACCAAACTTCTATTATTACCTGAATAAGTTTACCCGTTTTCGTTTTGTTTGTGCAACACTAAGCCAAGTGTTGATGTTCATTTCTTGTCAACAAACAACCTATGAAATAGGATACGGGTGGTTTATCAGCTTTTTTTCAAATGTTCAAATAGATGACAGATATTACTGCAAGTCAAACAGTGAACATGCAAGCACGGCAGCTGAATAGTTCATTAATGTTGCATTATCTTCTACTTCATTTCTAAAATACAGGAACAGAAAATCTGCAGTTCTTTAATTGTTAATTACCTATCCAGTCATTCCAGAGCTAACGTGTTCTGCAATCAAATTAATGACCTTATTCACGCAGAATATATGTACATGTATTAATGATGCGCTCATTCCAACAGCAACACGATAGGCCGATTTAGTTACTTTGCCTTTCTTCCTTTTTACTTTCTCTACACGTAATATGTATATAGTGTATAGAGAAGGTATTGCACTACACCAAAAATTCGATACCGATATTTCACCGTAGATGTATGTTTTAGGGTTCCCTGTTTCCAAAAAAAAATATTTTCAGAAAAAGGTTCGTCGTATGTGTGTGTCCGTGTATCAGTGTGTCCATGTGTCTGTGAACACGATAACTCAAAAACGAAAAATCGCTAAAATACCAAACTTGGTATTTAACTTTACTATCTTCCAGGGATGCGACACCAAGATTTTGAGAAAAATCTCCCCACCCCAAGCTAGCTTTTACATGGAATTTTTTTCGAAAATTTTGATTAAAATATCGTATACTAAAGATATGTACATGACAAATAAAATGTATATTTTCAATTTTCTGGGAATAGCCTCTGAAGACTACTTTATTCCGAGTGAATTTTATGGAA
This sequence comes from Hymenopus coronatus, assembly GCA_030762935.1. Taxonomy (NCBI): domain Eukaryota; kingdom Metazoa; phylum Arthropoda; class Insecta; order Mantodea; family Hymenopodidae; genus Hymenopus; species Hymenopus coronatus. The sequence continues at coordinate 11,395,860 of CM060889.1, read as the reverse complement.
TTTTACATAACTGCTAAACCGTAAGAGATGGACAAAAACTTATAACACAAAACATGTAGATCATATTATAACATACAATTTATGTTGTATACATTTTTTTCGTGGAGCTGATCGTTTTTGAGATATTCCTGGGTTTTGGTTTCAGGTTTGAAAAACTTAACTTTTCTCATATAGGAATTTGCCAACTCCTGTCCATACAAACAAAGGAACTTCATTGACATAGCAACCAGCTTTTGACTATCACTTTAACCTTTGATATTCCCTTATTTCGCTTCTACTTTCAAGAAAGCAAGTAATAAGACTATTTCTGCTAATTTGTTCTCCATTAGCATGAAGTAAATAGAAGCATAAGCTTTTTAACAATAATTTGTTGCAGAGATGTAGAGAAAGTCATGTGAATGGATCACATCAGATTTATGCTTTCTTTACTGGACGTACAGGCACTTCACACTGGAAATGCTATCAAGTCTTATTAAATGCAGAGTTCTTGTTCCACTGAGAACCACATATTTACGTGCATTTCTTTAATTCATGTTAACAGCATGGTTATTTTCCCCATGAAGTGTATCTTTAACCTATGAAATACACTCAAATAATTGAATATAAAATTCATAAAAAGTGGTAATGAAAATGGGACCTGGGTTCCCAAAAGTAGGGATAATTAGGAACAAATTATGGGTTTATTAATAACTAATAACCATTATGTTTTTGGTTTAGGAGTGAGTAGTCGAATGAAATCTCGTTTGAATGCTTCTTTGAGACAGTATAAAACAAAATTTAAAAATAAATTTTGAACTTGTGTATAAAAGCTGAATTTTTATTAAGAAAACTCGAAATGTTTGCAGATGTATAACGTTCCTCCTTACAGCCCAGGTATAAAGAGGAGTTGCGAGTAAAATCGTATATCATTCTTGCCTAGAGAAACCCATAATTTCATTCTTACAATTACAATATATTCAAGATATCCAGTAAGTCTAAAATTGAAAATACTGTGCATTTTGTTTATGTTCCAGAAAACGAGAAAAGAATGTATCATATGAGTTAGAATCTGTACACCTTTGTTCTTAAGATCTAAAAAGAAAAAAAAAAAAAAAAAAATCTTAATTTTAGAAGTATAGTTCTTTAGTTAATAATATGAGGCAGTGAATATTATACTAGAGAGTCCTAGAAAGAAGCTACTGAAGTGAAAGATATTGAGGCATGCCGTATTTTGTAGAACACCTCCTTCGTTAGGCAAATGTTATCGTCATTTTTCTGGGTGTACTTGAGTCATACATACGTTTCATCCGTCACGTTGTCAATAGATTATGAATATATATATAATTCACCTTTTCCGTCGATAAGGAAACCGCTCCATCACTTTTCTCGGCTTCACGAACACGAACCCAAAATTATTCATTCTAATAGCAAGAAGTATTTTATCATTATCCGAGTATATCCACATCTTCTCTATCCTTTATTTACGATGTAGTAAACTGCCTTTACTCATTTTAAAATTTTATATAGACGTTTTAAATGTAATCTAATCCCCAATATCACAAATAATGTAAGAACAGTATTTTCCTTACACGAGGCCCAACTGCCGTATTTGATGCCTGCAGATATCCCTACGGTGCGTTAAAAGAGTTGCAGAACTAAACGGAGCCATTTAACTATGGTTAAAACCTGTCAGAGGAATACTGGCGAGAGTGACCTTTGTTTTACAGGAAACTGTGAACGGGTGGCGTTTTTGCGAAGGATAAAACGAAAGTCGCTATCGTTTAGTTCTCCACTGGAGTGTTTTAACTTGAGATAGCCCCGTTGAGCGGAGCAACTCTTTTAAAGCATCAAGGAAACCTGCACACGTCACACATGGGGCATTTGGGCCACCTGGTATAACTCCATGTGAACTTTTAACTAATTTTGAATTGTTTCAAATATTCTTTTATATGTACCTATTGCATGTATACCTTTCACTTTCACTAACATTCATTCATACACGATATATAAATAGTTGAAGGTTTCTATTTTTTAAAGTGTTATTGATTAATATAATTTATTAACTTCTTTATTATTTGCGCACGGTTTTCATTTTGCTTGAATACTAAGAACAAATAAAGTGCCATAAAATGTTGAGCTTTTTAAATAATAGTTAAATAATTATTATAAAATGTTACAAATTGCGTCTTCACACTTGATTTAGTGCTTATTTCAATCAAACGTTTTCTTTTCTTATAGGAGCAAACTAGAGTTATATCCTCTATGATGGTATATAGAATTATGGAGAACACCAAGCCTCTTGAGAAGCTGTTTTGCTGCTGACGTAAAACACTCTGCAGAAGAGTTCTTGTGTAAGCAAAATTGTAAAATTTCAAACTCCATATTTACGGATAATTTGAAGGGAAACAGAAACGAAGACGGCAATATGATGCTTATATCTAGCAGCTCCACCTCCTTTCCTAAATTTTTCATCTACTTTATATTTTCTCTAGCCCCATATGTACAATGTACATAGGGATAGAGAAGGTATTGTAATGCATCCAAAAATTCGATACTGAGATTTCACCGGAAATTTATGTTTTGGGGTCCCCTGAGTCCGAAAAAAAGCATTTTTATAAAAAGGTCCATATGTTTGTCTGCGTTTGTGTGTGTGTCTGTGGTCAGCATAGCCCCAAAACAAAAAGACCGTTAAAATACCAAACTTGGTATTTAGGTATAGTATCTTCCAAGGATGCGACGCAAACATTTTAAGAAAAATTCCCCCACCACAAACTACACTTTACATGGAAAACTTTCGAAAATTTTGATTTTCTTAAAAATGGCTGTAACGATTTTGATTAAAATCCCGTATATTAAAACTATTTATGTCCGAAATAAAATGTATGTCTCGAACTTTTTGGGAATAGCCTCTGAAGACCTCTTTATTCTGGATGAATTTGCTGAATTTTGCTTAACTGCTAAACCGTAAGGGATAGAAAAAAACGTACTGTACAAAAAATGTACCTCATGACAATTTTTGTCCTTTACGTTTTTGCTGTGGAGGTAACCGTTTTCAAGATATTCCTTGTAATTGATTTCAATTGTGAAGTATTTAAACTTTTCTCACAGAGGAATTGTCTGTTTTTCTTTTGTTCTACTCCTGGCCAAGCAAAGAAGTGATTTGCAATGAAAATCGTATAACGATAGCTTTTAAAACATTTGACAATCACTTTAGCATAGTGCATTCCCTTATTCACTTCTACTTATAAGGAACTAAGTAATGACATTCTGCTAACATGTATCTTGATTAGCATTGTGAACAAAGAAGAATAATCCTTTGTAGGAGGTTTGTAGAGCAGCTAGAGAAAGTCATGTGAGTGTAACACATCAGATGTTTCTTCTATACATTCTTGATACCTAATTAACTTATGCCATCGAAGTAACATATACGGTGGCTCTGTACGTCGATAAATAGTAAAATATTCCCAATTGTGTTTTTAGTGATTTTTAGCAGTAGGATTTGAGGTCTCGCAAGAGACAGTGTAGCGACTGATAATATTTAATTTATCAACTAATTATGCATTGTAATATTACCTCCTCTGCCCTTCAGATTTCAGAGGAAGCTCTTTGTTAATATATTTATATACCTTTACAATAAAAACCTTAATTTATGTTTCTATTTGCTCAGTATATACTCAGTAATGCTGTAAGTAAGCTTCCAGAATAAGTATGGGCGAAGTACTGGTCCCTCTATCGAGAGGGGTGTGAATCAACGTGGCTTCCCTTAGATTGAAGCAATTGCGCAATACAGTTCTTAATTTTGAAAAATTAGAAGTGTCTATTAAATGCAAACGCAACGTATTGCATTAAACGAAAATAAAATCAAGTGCTATATTCATTAAATTGTTCATAAAATAAACATTTTAAATTCAAAATATTTCATACTTCTTATCAAATTGAAGAAATAAATATATAGTGCTTATAAACTTGTAGGATAAATGTACAAACAATATTCAATAGTTAAGTTTTATAGAAAACAAATATCATCTTGCTCCTAATTACATTGCCTTACTAATTGAACCCAGGCTTCAGTTTGTAATTTTTTAAAAAAAAATGAAAGCTAAATATTTGATTTATAGAAGTATTCCTCCTCAAAGAATCACTGACTATATTGAAAAAACGTATGGTAAGTAAACTAGATAAGTAATTCTTCTATACCAATTTGTTTGCTTTTAGATAAAGAGCAATCTCATTTTTTTTTTTGCAATATAATTATTTTTAGTTATTTTGTTTATGACACTTTCAAACTGGAAAAGCTAAATTTGGTAATCTGTAGACTTGCACACACGCACACACACACAGACACACACAACACAGAGGCCGTTTCAAAACGACACCAAACGAAGAGAGCAGTTTACACTTTGTCTTGTCCGAAACTTGATGTCGCAACTTTCAAAATCTTCTATTTAAAGTTTTGTGTGTGTTTAAAAATCGCACATATTTGAGATTAGTCAGCGAAGGAACAACGGTTGTCATACGTCACACCCACATGCTACGTTTTCCATTACTTAAGGTGACCGTGCCGGCGTGTCTATCAAAGCACGCCTCCACCACCCGACTGGGACCTTTGTTACCAACCGGCATCTCTCTTGGAGTGGGCCAGGCACGTGCCATGTAGTTATGCACAACTGCCTAATCTATGGTGACTGTATGGCAGTTTTTGTATGTGCCGAATTTAGAGCTGAAAATTATATTCATGTATCACGTTCGTACGGCATGACCAACAAGGTCCACATCTTTGTTTGGCGTCGTTTTGAAACACCCTGTGTATGTACTACAGTATTTTTGTATACTACAACATTTCCTTCTTCGCAAATTACCAGAACGTCTTGGAATGTACCTATATCGTTTCACTACTGCTTGCATTGAAGACAGCTTGTATGTTGCAAACAGTATACGGAAAGGAATGCGGTTGAAGCAGCGTGAGGTGATTCGTGGGGTCAAAAATGCACATGCTGATCTAGAAACTTCAATTTAAATAAGGAAAAATAAGACGGCGGTGCCATGGCAGAGTGGTTAGATCGCTTGCCTCCCATCTAGGCGGCCCGAGTTCGATCCCAAGCACCCGCATGTGGGATTTGTGGTGGACGAAGCAACGTATGGACGGGTTTTCTCCGGTCCTCCGCTACCCATTCCACATCTGTTCCTTTATCACCTTTCCTATCACCCATTTCGCTTTTATTTCATATCATGCACCTCTTCACGTACATACTTGCTGCGGGCCGACCACTCGTTCAAAGATCTCCATTCTATAGTTTCGTGCCGTGACTCCCCGACAGGTTTCTGACCCCTAGACATTCGCTTGTAAGCCCTGGGGGGGGGTGTTCATCTAAAAATACGCGGAGGACAATCCAACTACGAAAAAATAAGACTGTAAAGCAAATATATAAGAGAAACGAATTTTTTATACTTAAAATCGAGTGACAATAGCGGAATTTAAGTGGTTTTATGATGACTGAGTAGTCTTTTGTGTGCACCTCTGAGTGAACGCTTAAAGTGCCACAAGCCATAACTGCGACATTTCAACATCAGAGCTTTATTTGTTTTTGTTTAATTATTGCAGCATTTATCCCTCGTAGACAAAGGTTGGAACGGGGACGGAACTGCTGCAGCTAACCACAAGAACGGAGCTTCATTTGTGGATGTTCTTCAATGTTGTGTTCCCATCGTCACATTGAAGTTCTTCTACGTGTTGCAAATGTAGAGGAGATGCAGGCAATGGCAGTCGCTTAAGAGTTGCAGCCCCCCCCCCTCTGTAGATTGATATATTGTCATTAGCAGTATTTACTAACGGTGTACACAAATTTACGTAGTGTTAATAATTCAAAACTAAAATTAAATGCACTGACCGTTACTCCCAGCGTGTGCAGGTCGCTAAAATTCAGTAACGTAAAATAGAGAAGTTAAACATTTAAACCTTATCATTCTACTTTTATTAGAACATTTCCTAAAGAAATGAAGTGTTACACCCATATGACTTTCTCTAGCTACTCTACACACAAACTTCTTATAAAAGATAATTCTTGTTTCAACACCACGCTAATTGAGATAAACATTAGCAGCATTTTATTGCTTAGTTCCTTATAAGCAGACTGGAACTAAGAGAATGCACTAGGCTAGTCAAATGTTTTAAAAGCTTCTTTGCTTGGCCAGGAGTAGCACAAAAGAAAAACGGACACTCCCGTCTGAAAGTGTTCACAACTGAAACAAATAACAAGGAATACTTCGAAAACGGCAAGCTCCACGAAAAAAAAAATGAATATGACATACCTTGTATATTTTAACAAGATCTACGGTTTTTGTATAGTAAGTTTTTGTCTATCTCTTACGCTTTACTAGTTATGCAAAGCTAAGCAAAATTCATCTAGAATAAGCTATTCCCAGAAAATTCAAGATCTACATTATATTTGTGATAGGAATGGCTTTAATATATGCTATTTTAATCAAAATCGTTACAGCCATTTTTAAGAAAAAAAATTACGAAAAATTTTCCATGTAAATGGTAGTTAGGGGTGGGGGATATTCTTGAAAGTCTTCGTGTCACATCCTTGGAAGATACCAAACCTAAATACCAAGTTTGGTATTTAACAGTTTTTCGTTTTTGAGCTATGCTGTCCACAGACACACACAGACAGACAGACACACACATTGAGCTGTTTCTGAAAATGCCTTTTTTGGAGTCAGGGGGTCTTAAAACATGTATTTCGGGTGAAATATCGACATCGAGTTTTTGTGTGGAGTACAATATTTCTCTATCCCTATGCACATTGTACTTACGTGGCTAGAGAAAGTAAAAAGTGTCTCTATAAGTTATGAAAATTATGAAAACGGAACATTAAATCTTGAAAATTAAATTATTGAATTTCCCGTTTGCCGTATAGGTGTGCTAACCAACTGCAGCAGCCAACAGAATTAATCGTGTTATTGCCCACACCGTTCTTGTTCACATGTTAGTTATATCAGAATGTATTGTCTAATAAGTTCATTGCAATATAATGATTTAAATTACTTTTAGGGTCTTTAGCTGATATTTTTCAACAGCATAAGCACTGTTGTTAATATTGTAAGAAGATTGAATTGTCTTACGACAAATAATAATAATAATAATAAATAATGCTGAATTGAATCTGAAGGGAATGAGGGTCACGCGCAGGGAATGCCAGTCACATTGACCGCCATTACCTTCTCGAACAACGTTACAGAAAATGCTTCATAAACAAAAAAATAGTGTGTTCTCTCTTAAAACAAAAATGATTCCAATAATCATTAATAAATACTGCAAATTTAAAACAATAAAATATACTTATAATATCTTGATTTTCTGGACGAAATTATAAGAAAGCTGCCAACTACAGAAAAACACTTCTAACCTCGTAAACATACAACTCAGCAATGAAGTTATTATTGAAATGGTTCTATCTTTTTGCGAACAGAGCGCAGAACCGATAGACATTTCTATGTCCATGTCCTTACGAAGCGATGACCGCCATTCCCGCCGCATTTACTTCCATTCCGAATGAAACCATGCTGAGGATCCATCGCTCCCTGCCAAGTTTGTATCCGCGACCTGGAAACCAGACGACAGGTTATCTATAGACCACATAGAACTGCCTTAGCTTTAAATATCCCTTTGGTACATTTATTGTGCAATTAATGTTCTTCCAATATATAAGAAGTATCCACAACTTACAGAATTAATTTATTTTCGCTATAACTTTATGCGCATCAAATTTATGAATTCTGCTTTACTCTGTTTATTGTTTATTCTAGGCCAAGACTTTGTCAACTCTGCATCATTAAAGGAAAGGCCTCTGTAATTGTATCGTTATTGCAGTGGGGTTAAAATATCCAGCAAAGCTAGTGCATCTGTGTTTAGCTTTTATAAGCCAGAAAGCGGCCATGGTAACCATAAAGTATGGTGAATTAAAACTGGAAAACGATATGCGGCAGGAGTAGCCACATGAATATTAAATGTAACGTACCAAAAACGAATTTTCTTATCACTCATACATAGAATCATAAACTGAAAAATTAACAGGAATTTTCCTTAAGGCGTGTTTAATAAACTGCGGTTATTATTTACAAAATCCAATATCAATGTTATAGAAACGAATAAAGATAAATGCATGCGTTTTTCTGTGTTCATGTGTTGAATTTCCAGTAATTTACACGTGATATATATCATAATATACAGGCTGTTTCAAAACGACACCAAATAAAGATGTGGACCTTGTTGGTCATACCGTACGTGATACGTGAATAAATTTTCAGCTCTAAATTCGGCACATACAAAAAATGTCATAAATCACCATGGATAAGGCAATCGTGCATAATCAAATGGCAAGTGCCTGGCCCACACCGAGAGAGATGCCGGTTGGTAGCGAAGGTCTCATTCGCGTGGTGTACCATGGTTTGATAGAAAGGTCGGCATGGCACAGTCCACTTAGTAATGGAAAACTTAGCATGTGGTGCGGCCTATGACAACGTTGTTCCTTTGCTGCCCAATCTCAAATGAATACCATATTTAAACACACATTAAACTTTAAATAGAAGAGTTTGAAAGTTGCGACATCAAGTTTCGGACAAGTCAAATTGTAAGCTAATCGACTGCTATCTTCGTTTGGTGTCATTTTGAAACGGCCTGTGTGTGTGTGTGTGTGTGTGTGTATAAAATACACATCATAATTCGCTGGCTGTCTGTGAGCCAAAGAGAAGCGGAACTTTTCTGTCCATATGGTATGTGTTAAAAATGTTAAACATAGTGTTTGTGGCATACTACAGAGTGAAACATAAACACCTGACGGTTTGTAAATCAATCGGAACACTGTGTGATTGGCCAAAGATATATTCCAGTCATATTTCAATATACATATTGGCATGGAAGTTTCAAACGACTTGATGCTTTGATTAGATTTTTACTTTCTCTATACGTACTATGTACATAGTGTATAGAGAAGGTATTGCACTCCACCCAAAAATTCGATACCAAGATTTCACCGGAAATATATATTTTAGGGTCCCTTGTATCCAAAAAAAGCATTTTCAGAAAAAGGTCCGTGTGTCTGTGAAGACGATAGATCAAAAAGGAAAAGTCGGTAAAATACCAAAGTTGGTATTTAAGTTTAGTATCTTCCAGGGATGCGACACGAAGATTTTGAGAAAAATCCTAGAATGTTTCAATGACTTTTATAGCTCTTATAGTATAACTAAAGATAAAATAAACATTTGAAACGCTAAACTTAAAAATAGGCTTCACACAATCTTTACATTTCATTTTGTTCTATGAATTATTATTGCTGTTGAGAAATATGTCAACCACTTTTTTCTGCAACAATAGTCCTGTTGCAGTTATTAGAGATGCTGATAAAACCGCTGACACGGTGATGAGGGAACATGAAATTAACCAGCTGAGCTACAATCATTGCTGCGTTAAAACTTGTAGGTATAGTGTCCCACATGTCTCCCTCTCCGCTTCTCATCTCTTTATAACTGTTGTGGACCTCTTTTTGCAGCTTAAGCCGTTCGTTTAGCTTTCATCCATTATAATTCACGTTACAGAACATATGACAGCGATCCTATTGATATAACATATACTGTGATAGGAGTTTTAAGCGCAGGCTTTTGGAATGGTTGTACCTATTGCTGTTAAGGTATATTTTCCGATGAAGAGCAGACTAGCTTTGCATGGTTAGAAATGACGGATAAGCACGGTAATTTCGACCTTATTACTATCAGTGTATGAAGCGTTGCCTATTTCTAAAATAATAAGGAACAGGTGAACCACCTTGTATATTGGTCTGTTAAACGCTTATGCGTTCATCACATCTCAGCTGCTATTATTATGGTCTTCGAATGAATCGGATTGGTTACGTAGGCTTCAAAAGTTTTGCGGTCCTAGTTTAGCAGATAAATGTTAATAAGAATCCAAAACGTGCATTGGAATCTCTACTAGTAAAATAGAGGATTGAGGCAAGAACAGAAGCACGTGTTATCAGCGACACGATCTTGCATAATACAATACCAGAGTATATTTGTTTATTAATTATTCTATGTTGTATTACAAATTTTCAGTTTGGTTATGTATAAGGAAATAAACACATTTCACACGACATACGTTCATAGTAGTCCACGGATTAGATTTGTTCTAAAGTGTCACACACCTTTTTACAGTATTATTCTGCTATTCTTTACATTGCCGAAAAATGTTACGGTCACCAATAGTAATTTTCTCACGTGGTTTATCTATTTACTTTTAAGTTCCTTGGCGATATCGGGAGTGATGTGAGTCAGCATTCTGGATCTCCTAGGCCTAACATGGAGCTACTGCTGCTCAATCGAATAAACTTCTCAATTGGTTCCCAAGGATCTCAGTGTTTGATCAACGACTATATGGAAGTAGCTTCCAATTTTGGAACTTTGATGCCGTACAAGGAATGTCACATAATGACAAACATACTATAGGGTTACAACATAGGAAAGAATGTTGTTCTGCGCAGGCGCGGCGGCCAAAGCTACGCGCCAATAAACATTGAACACATTTACCCCTCGGTGAGCATGATCAGCACGGCGTATGAGACAGGAAGGCAAATGTAAGAGAAGCAGGAAAGATAATTTGCCCTCTGAATCTCCCTTTCTAAGCTGCAAACTCATAGTTTATTTTTAATTGCTTCGTTTCAAGGCTTGTCCTGCGCCGTGGCTAGAGCGTGGGATTCTGGCTCTAGCCACGGAAGGCGCCAGGTTCCATCCCGCCTTTTAACCCTTATTTGCTTGCATTAGTATACTAAGAATGCCGTTTTTCCTTTAATTGAAGTTTAAAACTGGAGTTCTAGTAAAAATATTTGGGAATAAACCTATAACATTATTATATAAAATAAGAAATAAAATAGAAATGAAAGTAAATGTAGACCTTTATTAATATTTTTGTTCCCAATTAAAACCTGAAATCCTTTTAAACCAGTTTTCATAATCCTGCCAAAAGGCACTACCAAAAACGTGGTTCAAATGGCCATGAGTGTTAGGATAGGTAATGGACTGGCCATCCATTCAAAGCAAAATGTTGCAAGTTCAAATCTCAGTCACTGTGTTAAAGGACGGGGAGAGCCCAAGTAAAATAATCGGTGTGATGCTTGTAAGCTAATGGGGTTACATTTGACTGTAGTTATGTGGGATTTACTCTTTTATTTATTTAAAAATTCACTGCATTTTTAGGGCAAACATTGTATACATTTTTACAATGTAAAACAATCTTGTTTAATTGTCTTTTACGGTTGAATGTTTGTGTAACATAAAATTATAACATAATTAATCATAGGGTACAATCCTATTTGTATAGTTACACTTAAAACAAGCGGAAATTATAGCTACCAACAAGCAATAAAGGGTTAAGGGGAGCGGATTTTAAGACTCAGGTGCAACGCCGATGCCCATTCAAGATAGTGAGAGAAGTAAGGAATTGCGACAGGCTGCCCGCCTTGATATCCAACATTCCGGCTGGGAAATACGAGATGCTGGCCCCGTCACCTCCCCGTATTTGTTGGATGATCGTCCACCACAGCCAAGCGTAATGGGTGTAAGGCCGGCAGTCGGGTTGATAGCTCGTAAGGGTTTTTATCTGATTCTACATACATTTCGCCAAAATGTTCGAGGAAGCGCATTCATTAAATTTGCAATCCCTTTGTATTGTTATCTACAATAACATTGGCTTTGTCATTATTTTTCACCACAAGAACTGAATACAATATGAATATTCTGTGATATAATTATGTTCTATAAAGCGGAGGAAATATTTGTTTGCAGCGACTAAAAATGTTAAGATTTCTTAGTAGACGAATGCTTAAGGTTTTAATTTGAGGATTTTCTCGTATAAAGTATATATTTTCTCGTAATGGCACCTTAAAATGGTTTAATAAAAGCAATATTTTTTTTGCAAGTAAACTTACTTTTTAGCGTGGGAGCTTATTAACATCTTGCAAAATAATAAATTGTGCTTGTTTTCGAAGCGTTTGCAAAGCGTTTGTGCCAAAGAGAAGAAAAAAACTGCTTTACACTTAAGAAAACACATACTCTACTCATAGATATCGTAAGAGAGGACTAAATAATTGGTGGCATAAGGGGACAATTTGGTTTTTTAATGTAAATTTCTTAAACTAAGAACTGATTAAGTTCATAAAATGTTATTAAATAACTGCGCAATGGCGCAGATTTGGGCAGAATTTGGCCAAGGGGGATGAGAAAGAAGATGAAGTGCATATATGTAGCTCAAAATTAAGTATTTGTACTTCATAAATTTGAGTAAACACAGTGTCTAGGGTGTGACTGTGCCATGCCGGTTCGTAATCGCCGTGTAAGCGGCTTGCTTTTAATCGTATAGTAATAGTTACCCCTGCATGGTCAACCTCCTTTTTTAGTTCCATTGACATCGATGCACTGTTCGAGAATTTAACACTTGAAGAGCGCAGCACTACTTCAGAACTTTGGAATACCACACTTAGGCGCCTTGGAACAAGATAGAAATTTCACTATTTCTGAAAAATTCTTCCCACGAAGTCGACAGGCATAAAAGGAAGAACTGCAAGTCAAGCGACTCAGTTTTCGATGAAGCTCTCGCGCGCAGTTGCGTGAGAGAGCAGTCAACTGTCTACAATTCGAAGCGACGAGTCAAGAAAGCATGGGAAACCCCCGTAGACTCCCAGTAGTCAGTTATTTGTTTGAGTAATCAAAAGAGAGTTTTCTTACATTATGTATAAAAACATTATGAGTTCAATATTAGTTTAGATGTTTTTGTTCCACTGATATTCTGATCAACATGGTCAAACTATAGTAATTAATACCGCAGAGAGGCTTTTTACACCTTCAGAAGTATAAATATACTTTCAAATATCTCAGAGTTTTTTTTTTGTAGTGTTTAACGCCCGCTTTAACTACTTATGGCACCGCAGGCGGAAATGTCTCCGAGTATTTTATGCTTCCTCACTCCCAGAAAAATATTCTTTAATCTGTAAGCATATTACCAGCTATCTAAAAACCACTCAACTCTTAGTTTAAAAGGTATGCTCAGATAACTAAACGACTTCTGACTATCCGCGCCATCTTCCATTACGACAGATCGTATATGACAATTTGGGCAGGGAGGGGTCACTTCGAAACTTGACTTAACGCGTATATTTTGTACATTACACCATCAGGAGGAACGGATAAGACGACGGATCCGCAATATGCCGTCCGATAGAGCCGCAAAGGTCCCTAACGTTTCCAAGCTTGACGACTCGGTTGGAGATGCTCAGATAAGCCTTCCATCTGGTGAAACTAGGTGAACTTGTATCGCAGAGAAGAACGCCATCTGGCAGAGTCGAGAAGAATTTCAACGAGCGACGATCTGCCCCATCTGTTCGACATCTACAGTACTGTGCAGTTCCCATGCCTGTTTTAAACTGGAAAGGAGAAAAGAATTGATAGAAAAACAGGTAAGGAAGTTCAAAGAGGAACAATCAAGGTCTGCTTTGACACTTCCCTTCTCTTAAAATATGTGGCAATTAGTTCGGCATACACATTCTATATCTGCGCAAGTAAATATAACCAAACGTGTGTATTTTTTGTACACTAAACTAGTTTGATTTAAACAAAATGTTAGATTCTTTTTATATAAAAGAGATTATGCTAAAACTAACCTAATAATTTATCTATGCTTAATCTCAATTCATATTTGGTAACAGAATCGCGCATATAGCACTGAATACAGTGCATCTCTGTAGTGGATGGGTCTGCCCACGTTCAAGGGGTCTATCGTTTGAATCTCAGTTAGGGAGAGAGAAAAAAACAAAAAAACAACTGAATATGGGACAGTTGCTTAAAAGAATGCAAAGCTACGCTGCTTTTTAGAGCGTAATGGTTTAATGGGATATAACTTTTTTGCTTATTATCTATAGTTTTTGGACACGCTATGTGCAACATATTTACACAGCAGAGCATACATGCACAAGTCACTTGCACAATATGGCCAAAACTAGCAGCGTGCCAAAATAACTCCATATTTGATATTTTATGCAGCAATAAGAGTGACAGAACATTTCATTAAAATAATTTTTTGAAAGTTCTAAGGGACTAAAATGAAGGGCATTGAGGGCTAGTTCACATCAAACGGTAACAGTAACTAGAACGAGAACGACAAAGTTAAAATAGTGTATTTCAATGAGACCGTTCACAATTAATGGGAAGCAATACTTGGCCAAAGTTTCCTATCTGACCGCAGCTTTTCAGTGCGCATTGGCGATTCCCTTTCCTCTCCACGCACTATTACCGCAGGTGTCCCACAAGGCTCTATCTTGGCCCCCACACTATTCAGTATCTACACTTCAGATATTCCAGATTTGGCCCCGACTTCTGTAGCTCTCTATGCTAATGACACCGCTCTCTACTATTGTTATTGTAATCCTCAACACGCCCATCAAGTGGTACAACACTCCTTGGATCGCCTCACTCCCTGGTTCAACATTTGGCGCATCTCCTTGAACCCTCAGAAGGCAGATGCTAAGATTTTCACTCTAAGCCGATATCCTCCTTTTCCTCTTTGTGGTATCGATGCGTCTTGGCTACTTGCTCCTGTTCCTGTTAAGTATCTTGGGGTGCTTATGGACACTCGACTGACTTGGCGCACTCATTGATCCCCTCACTTCCCTGGCCTCCGGACGGCTTTCCAAACATTTGCAACTGTTTCATCGTCATTCCACTCTTGGATTGGAGCCCTCCTTATTACTCTACAAGTCCCTCGTTCGTCCGCGTATCACCTATACTTGCCAGGTGTGAGAAGCCGCTCACACAAGCCATCTACGTCGTCTCCAAGTCATTCAGCACCGCTTTATGTGCATCGCTACCAACGCTCTTTGGTTTATTCGTAACCAACTGCTCCATCACGAGGATCACCCGTCGTTTCTTTTCCACATTGAAGGATATTCCTGGAGCAGTGCACTATAACATACGCGCCAGCCAACCCGCTTGAAGAGAAGACTACCACAAGAAGACCTACTTCTTCGTGGTCCCTCGGATTCTAACTCTAGTGATTGATATGCTCTTTTACCTCTTGTGTGATGTGTCTTACATATGATGTTATTTTATAACATGCTGTAGATATGAGGTGGCCTGTAAGCCTCCTCTAAGTGTTATTGTCATGCATGTTTTCACTAATCTGTAAAGAATTTACTGCTGATCGATCAAAAAAAAATAGACTTGGCTAAGTTTTACGTTTCTCATTCTCGTTTCCTGATAGTGCATATTACATACATATTGTTCATTTGTTCTATGTGGTTGTGACATGAAAGTCTCGCTAGAGCACACTTTAGTTGAAATTCTTTCGAATTGTGACAATGGGCAGAGATTGGGGACAGATAAAACATGATTAACAGATAAAAAGCAAACAAAGCCTCGCTGCACAAAATTGACCAGAAAAAAAAAAAAAGAACAACTCTTACCGAGGTGTTGTGAAAAAAAATCTTTATATCTTGTGTGGTTTCCCGTTTTCGTTACCATGCTTGGCTTATTGTGATCCAGCCTTATATCGCTCCTTTCCTTTTGAGTTTTTTGAAAAACTGAGCATAGCTATGTGCACGATTTAGCCATAGTTTACAACGTATGGACTGTTTCATAGCAAATTCTATTAAAATGTCCTTGTTTTGATTTTCACGAAGAATTTCCTCTTGAAACGAGAGTACTCCACTCGCTCTTTCCCCCCGACCTGATTATATATACAGGGTGCTAATGAACTACACCGAAATAATTTGTGAGATTGTGCACGTGACTGATATAAGTAATTTGAGATCGGTGATGCATGGTCCCCGGATAAACATAACGCAACTACATAGCGTTAAACGTGTGGGTATCAGGTGCTGATAAGTCGGTATTAAAGCAAAGCAGGTTGAAAAATGGCTTAAAATGTCTTTAAAACTGCTGCCCGAGTATAGAAATATCAATTTTTAGCAGCTCGTTACTAGCGTTCTCAAGATTTAATGTCGCAAAAATCTGTAAAATCTCGAACTAATCACTTGACAGTGCAACTGAGTATTCATTAACTACGTTCTTGAGTTATGTAGCCTACTCTGGAGGCATTTTTAACTGATTTGATAGCTTAATGCGTAACGCGGGAAGCTGTTATCCAAAAGGTCACGAGTTCCATTCCTATTATAGAATAAATGTTTTTATTATTATTTGTTTTCATTCCAGACGAAGTGCCATGATACGTGGCGTACTGGCACTTAAGAAACTTATAGCCGTTACTTCGAAATTTCAATAGACAGGCCATAAATCTCCTATCTTAAATTAATTGTTTAAATAATCTACACATTCTGTGAAAATATTTCGGCATAGTTCATTAACATCCGGTATGTTTATATTGCTCCTTGTGATTCTGAGGGGCGATACTAATAAATGCTTACTTGTCCTATATTGTACTCCTGAAATTATACAAATCTAATATAGTTTCAATATTATTTTATTAACTATCCGCAATTTTGTAGCAATTAATTACATCATTTCGTGTACGCTTCGGAGAAAACGAATTATTGTACCATGATTGGATAGCTATTGCTGAAATACGTCCATATTATATATCTGTTTAAATTTGTAGTTAAAAAGCGAATGAATCATATGTTTTCAACATGGAAAGACAGCAATAGACATGTACAAAAGCAGGAAACAGGTATTTCAGAATGACATTAAACGTTTTTTTAAATGATGTGTAAAAACTTTTAGGTAGTATTATTTAGAAAGGTATACTTATGTTTTAATCTAAAAGATAAAAGAAACTATGATTGCATTTAAATGTAAACCAAATCTTTTTGCTATTAGTTTCTTTTGCCCAGTTTACTTTCTTAGTCATAATACAGAATGCTATTTGATCGCCTGTTGGAACTTGCTAATTTGTAGAAACAAAATCACTGCAATTTCATTCTTTCCTAAAAACCCTCTAGCATTTATTGCACTGACATAAATTCTCACCAACTAATTTTACACAAAAATAGTTGTTGGTTAATAACAAAACGGTTCATGAATTATTATCTGCCTTGTAAATAAAATACATTTTACATTATGTCAGAAATGCGTTTGAAATTCTAAGGCAAGAAAGTGTCACTTATAATTTAAGAAAAATACTTATTGTATATATGTGTACACCAGAAACAAGGTAACTTCAAAATGCCCATTTTTAATTGTGTTAAAAATATATTACTTTTGCGGCAAAATGTATGCAGATAAGCACTTCATTTAGTGACCTCCAACGACTTGTGGTCAGCTTTTATTAAATTGGTCATTTTATTAATGAGTGTGTTTATGAAAGAATATAGTGTTTTGTATTTTAAAGATTATCATTCGCGCTATATAATTTATAAGGAGAACTATATCACTCAACATTACATCTTTGGTATAATGACATTATTTACAACACGATATTTTCTTAAAGTATAACTTAGATGTAGAATCTGAAGGCATGTAGAAAGTTTGTTTAATCTGTTAATTCATAGGTATAATAAAAACGTATTTTAAACTTTCTAATTACTCTTCATGTTATACGACAGTTAAGTTAGTTGTACACAGAGCACAAATAGTAATAGACATCGAATTTCTGATTGTCTGTAGGGGCATTTATAGGGCGTGTCTTCTGATATCCGCTGGCCGCTCCGTTATTCTAATTGGGGAAAGAGGAGGGGTTGTAGCTTACTGTTGTAGTACACCTTACCTAACCTCACTTGCAATTGAGTAAGGTGGTGGTTATACCTATTAGCGAATGGGTTGACAAACCCAGCATAGGTATGCTGTATTGGTTCGATATAGAACACGCACCTGCAAGGTGACAGTATCGGTCAATAAAAAAAATGACCTAATAAAGTACCCTACAAACGGTAAGTAATGCGGTGTACAGAACAACACAGTGTCGATTTCTTTTTGTGCCTTTTGTACTTAGCTTCCATAGAGATCTTAAATCGACAAAACACTTGCGATCCTCGATCTCTTTACATCAGCTTAGATATAAGTATGTAATTCGTGCGCAGAACTTACAGTAATGATAATGGAATATTGAAACCGAATAGTTTATCAGACACCTGTAATTCATTTTCAATTAAGGAAATATATTCAAAACCTCATAACTCACAGTTCAAGTTGCAATGCAGGAGTATATACTCTAATCATAGGAAAAAGCTAAGCGAGCGCATCAATGATAGAAAACAGTACACATAACTAGCCGCTGTCAAACTTCGAAATTCATTTCCTTTAGAAAAAAACTACAAATTATATAACACATTCATAATTGAATTGAACTGAACATAGTGTAGCAATATGCAATGATGCAAAATCCTTAGCGAAATAAAGTAGATCATATATAAGCCCCAAATGCACTATAATGACAGGAAAGGAGTAGGCGAATTACTCAATTTCCTGACATCTTGTTCACTAATATCCAGGTATTAGAGAGTAACTAAAGTGGGTATTTTGAAGTAGCTAACCACTATTAAAGAGAAACGCCTGCTTCAAGTCAGGGGAGAGATCATGCAAATGTACGGCTTCAGTGTGTATTTATGTTTTATCTCGAGCTAATTTATAGACGTTTCTCGAGACTGCGGATTGCCTTCAAGGAATAAACCCCTCTCTATGGTTACTTTTGAGTACTGTTAACATTTTGGTTTGTTGTTACTCCTGCGTTTGTATAGAAAACTATAATAGTTGGTTTTTTGTTGCAGTAAATGAAACAAACCTCCCATAAAATCTAAGCTGAAGCATAAGCTCAAAAGTTTTTCCGTTTGAAGTTTAATGTTTTAAAAGAAAAACTCGTAAGCTTTTTCATTACAATCTCATTTCACAAGTTAATCTTTGGATAAAAACACCCCAACTTTGCTATTGACTAGCATGTTAGATCTGTCCTCGCCCAAGTAAGTAGCAGAACCATACAGAGAAACCAAATGCGGTTTTTAAAGAAAGTCATGGTTTCTCATTCAAAAAACTTAAGATGCTGATGCTATCCACATGCCTTCAGAACCCAACCAATTTCCCATTGTTTCTTCGAGTCTACAAAAATGGGAGAACGTAGATTTTAAAAATATTTCCAATCTCTTGTTAACATTAATCACTGGTCAAAAATAGAGTAAATGTGTTCTTTGCTTATGTGACCACTCCAAAGAATAAAAGTTTGACAGTACATTGGTAACTTCCAAATCACTTGATCCCACTTCTGTAAATAAAGAGTTAATTGTTGAATGTTTTAACCGTCTAAAAAAATCACACAAAGTAAAATCTGTGAGCTGAAGAGAAACAAAAGAGTATCAGAACAAGAGTACACAGCACTGTCTCTTGGGAAAGTATACACTTAGATGTCTTGTCCATTTAGATACGCAACAACTTGGCACGGATATAGAAAAAACGTTCCATTTAATTATCTACATAGCACTCGCACGATAAATGAGTATTGACAAGTACATCACAGACTGCTACCAAACTCGCTTGAACGTCTACGGTCGATATGTTTGAGGTAAGTCTCTGAATAGATGCTACGAGTGCGTTCATCGTATCTCAGAGAATGCCTCCTGACATCCAGAGCATCCAGGTCAGACGGGGGTCGTCGGCATAGGCTACAGAAAGCACACTGAAGCGTATTTTTGAAAGCTTCCCTGAAGTCACGATTAAAATAAGCGTAGATAAGCGGATTGAGTGTGGAGTTGAAATACCCGATCCAAAAAACGACATCGACGACGATATCTGGACAGGGGCAGAGCTCTTCGCCGCAGAGTGTCGTTATAACATACCAGAGAAAGAAGGGCAGCCAGCAGAGTATGAAGGTTCCCATGATAATGCCCAGTGTGCGAGCAGCTTTGTGCTCTCTTTTCATCTTGATAATGTTACGATCCTTAGTTGGAGTAGAGTGAAGATCATGCACCTCATGAAGAGTCAACGTCTTGGAAGATCCTCCGCTGCTGCTGAGGACATCGCCGTTGCTGTTATTATATTCGCGGCTATTCCTGTGATGGTTCATTAGCATTGCATTCCCAATTCTGGAGTGCAGCTGCTTCTCCTGCCTGTTAGCTTCTTTAAAAATTGCCAGGTATGTAAACACCATAATGGTGCAAGGTATCCAGAAAGATATTGAAGATGACACGATCACGTACACCTTGTTCACGACAAATTCACAGGCCTCAGGATGATCCTTCCTAAATACCTGGTGTTCGTCCGTGGTGTACCAGCCCATGAAGATGGGAACGAAGGCAATGATCGCCGGTGACACCCAGGTGTTTACTAACATTAGAGCAACGACCCGTTTTGTCATGTTTATGGGATATTTGAGCGGCTTGACTATGGCATAGTACCTGTCGACACTGATACAACAGAGGTGAAGGATAGATGCCGTGGAAAAGTAAACGTCCAGAGAGTTCCACACGTCACACATAAAATAACCAAACATCCAGCGTCCTGTTAGGCGCACACTAGCGTTAAACGTCATTGCCACTATTGCCACGAGCATGTCGGCAAGTGCCAATGACACCACGAAATAATTGGTGATGATGCGCAGCTTCCGATGTCTCATTACACTTACTATCACGAGAAGATTGCCGAATATGGCCGCGATTATAATGAAGCCCATCGCACCCGCTTTCAACACAAGCCCCAGGACACTCGTCCATTCTTGCTCTGGATCCTCGAGCAAGGTGGGAACGCTGGACGTTAAATTATTTAGGAAGTAATTCGTCTCCGTCGTTGCAGCAGCAGATCCTTGTAGGAACGTCGAGGATGTTGTTGAAATGTTGTAGAAATGCAGGCGTTGTTCAGAGTGGCCTCCATGATGTTGGTGATGTGCTCCATTGGAAGGGTCAGTAATCCTGTTGATGCCGGGAAAAGACTCCATCCCATAATCCCGCTTCAGAATTACAAGGTAAACTGTCTTCTTTGCGACGGAGTATTCAGGAAATCATTGTGGGTTGCTGGTGTCCTGAATCAGCTCACAGGATCTGTAACAATAAGGTACAAAGGTCTTGAATTAGTTATTTGACAGCTAATTAGAGAAATAATCATACTGCATGGTACCAAACCTTTAACCAACAGAAATTATGCATGAATAGAATAATATCCTTAATTATTTTCTTATCCTGTCCAAATCAGAAACATTAAAAGTATTATTATTATTATTATTATTATTATTATTATTATTATTATTATTATTATCATTGGTCATTATTGAAATACACTTCATAATCATGTGCGTAAGCCGACGTGTTAGCTCAAAAACATCAAAATGATCATTTAAGAAATGTTGATATGTATTTCTAATCTATTTCAGCTATCAACATCATGCTGACATAACTGTATAGGACTAAGCTATGTTCAAAATTTAAGCTATGTGGCGTTCTTATATAAACTCCTCTCTATTCCTTATTTACTGAAAATGTTTAGTTCTTCTGATGCGCTACTAGTAGTGGAGCACCGTTGTTTGGATTTCAAATTTTTGGCTTTGCCATTTATGGTGGGGAGATCAACCATACGAAACTATGCTTAAGTTAACATCCTATATTAGTACTGCTTTGTATAGCTTAACTTATGTTAATAAACTGTTGTTATTTCGTTAGATTTAAATATGTATGTAGTTATACATAAACCACGAATCTGCCCTTGTATTAGCTAATAGTATAATAATGCTTCTATCTATGAATCTCTGGCATATGGGGTTAATGTGGTTCCGCCGTCTGACGCCGGATGGGATTGTGCTTGATGTCAGTTCGCATGCATTTAAATTGTATTATATTTAAAGTGTTTTGAATTTAACGGGCAAAATGATGTAGACTACCACGAGAATAGAATAATATGCTTATGATCATGAAAAACAATTAATCTGATGTGTTCCATTCACATGACTTTCTCTACATTTCTGTAATAAATTACTGTTAAGAAGCTTATGCTTCTATTTGCTTCGTGCTAATCGAGAAAAAAATAGCAGAAATAGTCTAATTACTTGCTTCCTTGTAAGTAGAAGCGAAATAAGGCAGTACCGTAGGTTAAATGATAGTCAAAAGCTGGTTGCTATATGACTGAAGTGCCTTTGTTTGTATGGAGAGGAGTTGACAAATTCCTATATGAGAAGTATACATTTTTCAAAGCTAAAATCAAAAACAAAGAATATCTAAAAAAAAAACTATCAACTTCACGAAAAAAATGTATGACATAAATTTTGTGTTTTAATGTGCTCTATATTTTTTGTCCATCTCTTACGGTTTAGCAGGTATGCAAAATTCCGTAAAATTCACCCAGAATAAAGTAGTCTTCAGAGGCTATTCCCAGAAAATTCAAGATATACATTTTATTCGTCGTATATTAAAGATATATATTTTAATATATTAAAGATATTTATCTTTAATATACGAATCGTTAGAGTCATTTTTAAGAAAAATCAAACTTTTCAAAGAAAGTTCCATGTAAAGGGTAGTTGGAGTGGGAGATTTTCTTTAAAAATCTTCGTGTCACATCCTTAGAAGATACCAAACTTAAATACCAAGTTTTGTATTCAACGGTCTGCTTTTTTTGGATTCAGGGGGTCTCGAAACATATATCTCCGGTGAAATCTCGGTATCGAATTTTTTAGTGCCATACAATACCTTCTCTATATACTATGTACATAGTACGTATAGAGAAAGTAAAAAGTGAAAGGTTTCATTGTTGATGAGTAACTAACAATTGAAATCAGTCACGTAGTAACACATTCCTGGTAGTAGTTCCAACAGAAGCGCATAGACGTTGCACCTGCCCTTTGCAATTTCCAAAGTGGGAAACACAGTTTGGTACACTTCACCATCCCATCTTACAAAACTTGTTATAGAGGCTGATAGAACGCACAAAAAGCTTATACTCATCCAGTTTATATTCTTAGCAATAAGATATTTAATATAGCCGTGCCTGTTAGTATCCGGCATAGTAATTCATGTTAAACATGTTCATTTTAAGTTGTAGAAACTTATTTAATAACAAGAATTACCTCATGAGTGCGGAAATCAAACAACTAACCAGCGGCGGATGCTGTGTAGAAGCACAAGAGCACGTGAACCTCCAAAAGTTCTTAGTGGGCCTCCTTTTTCTCTTTCAGGAAACATTTAATAAAATGCGCTATCCGGTGCCACTTGTTTAAATATACCGCGCTCTGCTCTTCAGATTGAACACAGCCGAAAACCTGAGTATGTGGCAACAACGTTTGTAGCACAGGCCTCGTGTGCTAGCGTATAAATAACGTTTAGCAGCTCTGCGCTTGCGCGGGCAACAAAGCAGCTCGGAATTTTACAGCCAGAAATGAGCATAGTGCGACCGTGCACATTAACACATCCAGGGTTCTGTTTATCAGCGGGAGGTGCTGCTATCTTTGAGATTTAGTTGAAACTATCCGGAAGTGCAACTGCAGTCTTTGTGTGAGGCGTTATTTTTCTTAGTAATTTGCATTTTATGTGAGAGTTAAGCTTAAGAGAGAGTTAAGCAGTTCATAACAGAATTAAAAAACCTCAACGAAGAAACTTTTCCGTAATTAACCGAGCTACTGAAGATTGTTAGCACTACGCCCATGACTATATCAGAACCAGAAATATGCTTTTCCACAATAAAAAGAATTTTACTACGAAGGGTGAAGAGCAACTTTCAGCATTGATAATGCTTGCTATTGAGAAGAAACTGGTCAACAGTATTAAATACTTCAATCACCGAGTGATAGAAAAGCTTGCACATTTGAAAAACCGGCGCGTGAAATTTCTGTACAAATAAATTTGGTGTTAACTGCGTAATTCAAACAATGTAAATATTATTCACTGTAAATACCATTCTGCACATGAACTGCATAAAAGGACCTCACCTCTTCATCAGCTCATATTGCTGTTAACTCTCGGAGACTAAGAAATTCAACATCTTTACAATACTGGGTGGGTGAGGATTTGTGTAACAAATTTATAATTCTTGTTATTATGTCATTGTTTCTAATATTACTAGATTTGATAATGCGGTGACGGCGGTAGCAGTAGCGGCAGTGACTGCGGCGGTGGTAAATTGCTGATTTTGTGAACACCTAAATTTTTAATCCACGAGCCGCCACTGCAACTAACATCAGGTTGCACACAATGTATCAGGTACTTTGCTATTTATTAGACCTTATTCGTGGTTTACTTTTGGCAATTCTTACCTCCATTTCATAAAATTCTAAAATCAGTCAAAAGTAGTTATAACAAATACTAACTATAAATATAATAAATTAAAATTTGAGCATCACTGATGACTTCAAAGGCTTCTTTCCGCACATCATCCTAATAAACATTTAAGAATAAAAGTATAAGCTTTATACAGATACATAATATTCCTTACACATTGGAAATACATCTCTATAGACTTTCTCAGGCCTGGCTTTCAGGATTCGCAGGAAGAACATGGCCCCTGGGTGTCCAAGACAATTGGCAGGGGAACAGGCGGATCAGAATCAGAATTAGCCCATACAATCCCTCAAGCAGCCCAAATCCCAGGAGTTTATGCTCTCTCTGATGCTATGTCTCTTGGGAACAACACTGCCAAACATTGCTAATAGCTAACTTGCTGAATCCTGAACTTGCCAGTACATCCTTCTCCGACACACGAAGTGCTATGCCATTCGAAGATCCCAGTTCCCGCATTCATAAAAATTGCTTTTGTTTCAGAAGCTATATGGATAAATCTATCAGTATAGACAACAAATGTGTATTCTATAAATTATTACAATTTTGAGCCGAACACACACAACTGATGCTTGCCTGGGCACCTGTTAAATGTATATTGGTTCAGTACAGAGACTGTAAGATAGAGAGAATACCAGTAGAAATAAATATTATATGTATTTTATAACATAGTTCCGTAATGACCTCCGAAATGTGTATTAGGTATAGAAAATAGAACGCATTTTGAATATGTATATTATCCATGTAGGAGTGTGTACGCGTGTATGAGCGCGTGAGTGTGTTTGAAAAGCTGTATGACAAAATAATAATGCTTTTAATTTTATTTTTTAATATTTATGGGAACCATTTACAAGTGAGATTGATTTTTCAGGTCTAGTAGCAATAAAATGTATAAACTTGTTCAAAGAAACAGTAATCTGTAATCACATTATATAAATTACATGCTTTACTTTATTTTACGCAAAACTATCCTTTTGGATGTATAACAAGTCTTTCATCATAATCAAGTATATATTGAGAGATTTTACAAGTTTATTCTAGACAAACAACCCTTAATTTGCCTCAATTATTACGATCTTAATGAGTAGGTGTGTAGTGATAAGCAAATTTAGCTTAATTAATGTAAAACATACAAAAATGAAATTAAACTCTTAAGTAATAAGATAGTTCTTTTATTACTTGTTACAAGTGTATAAAATATATGTTATAAAATATAGACTTATTAAGGTATAGTTTGAATGATGCTAAATATATTGGAATGTCTAAAACAGTTTTCAGATATAGATCCTCATTATCTCTAAAAGTTAATAACACAGAATACCAACGTGATGGAACATCTGTAGTGAAATACTTAAAACATTATTGTTATTATTATTATTCATAGTCATCATTATGATTAGATACAGGCAGCTGTATACAGGCGGGTCAAACCCTTCTTCCATCTTCCTTTTGATCGTCTTGGACTTCTTTTCCTTTCTGTAGTGTTGTTCCTTACTATACGCCCTATTCTTCTTTTACTCGTCCTGAATACGTGTATGTTCGTCTAATTCGGTCTTCATGCTTGCAACTGTTCTGTCACTGGATCTTACACATGCCTCTAATATCTTTGTTTCTTACTCAGTCATACAACCACAATCCACCTATTTGTATCATCACTCTCATTTCGATTTGTTTTCATAATTTGTTGTGTTCTTGTTTTCTTTGCCATTAGTTCTAATCTATATGTCCTTGCTCTTCGGACAAAATTTTAACTTGCATTTATTTCTTACGCGTTTATTTCTCAAGTCATATCTTTTAATACACCTAAATATTTGTCTGTATTTAAATTTGGTGGTCGATTTCTTGAAATGAATTAACTTCTTCCTACATGGTTGAAGTGCATGTGGTAGGAACGGTACTAACGTCTGCATGTCATTTGTCACAATTAAAACATCCTTTGCATAACAAACCATTATATAATGTTTACTTTCTCTAGCTCCGTATGTACAATGTACATAGGGATAGAGAAGTATTGTATTCCACCCAAAAATTCGATGTCGAGATTTCACCGGAAATACATGTTTTAGGACCCCCTGGGACCAAAAAAAGCATTTTCAGGAACAGGTCCGTGTGTGTGTGTGTGTGTGTGTGTGTGTGTGTGTGTGTGTGTGTGTGGACAGCATAGCTCAAAAATGAAAAGACGGTTGAATGCCAAACTTGGTATTTAAGTTTGGTATCTTCCAAGGGTGCGACACGAAGATTTTAAAGAAAGTCCCCTCACCCCTAACTACCCTTTACATGGAAGAATTTTCGAAACTTTTGTTTTTGTTAAAAATGGCTCTAACGATTTTGATTAAAATGCTACATATTAAAGCCACTTGTATCACAAATAAAATGTATATGTTGAATTTTCTGGGAATAGCCTCTAAAGTGCTGTTTATTCTGGATGAATTTTGCTTAATTTGACATAACTACTAAACCCTAAGAGATAGATAAAAACTTATTATAAAAAACATGTAGATCTTTTTAAAATACACAAGATATGTCATTTACTTTTTTTCGTAGAGCTTACCGTTTTCGAGGTATTCCTTGTAATTAGTTTCAGTTCTGAAGTACTTATACTTTCCTCCGACGGGAGTGTCCGTTTCTCTACTCCTAGTCAAGCAGTGACAATCGCATAACGATAGCTTTTAAAACATTTGACTATCACTTTAGCCTAGTGCATTCCCTTAGTTCCAGTCTACTTATAAGGAACTAAGTAAAAAAATTCTGCTAATAATTATCACGATTAGCGTGGTGTTGAAAGAAGAATCATCTTTTGTAAGAAGTTTGTTTGAAGAATAGCTAGAGAAAGACATGTGAGTGTAACGCATCAGATTTTTTCTCGCAAACTCTATCCAAAAGCATATAACTTCCTATATAATTATGTCCATCACAATAGTAAATCGATGTGCCTCGTGTTCCTCTTATTGGGGTTTTCTTAGCCATTTGCTCTAGGAGTTTTATTTGACTAAAATTAAAATAATCTTATGCATTCCATTCACATGACTTTCTCTACGTCTCTGCAATAAATTATTGTTAAAAAGCTTATACTTCTATTCACTTCATTCTCATTGAGAAAAAAATAGCAGAAATACTTTGCTTCCTTGTAAGTAGAATCAATAAGGATGTACCATAGGTTAAAGTGATAGTCTAAAGCTGGTTGCTTTGTGATTGAAGATCCTTTATTTGTATGGACACGAGTTGACAAATTCCTGTATCAGAAAAGTATGTTTTTTTAAAGCTTATATCAAAAACAAGGAATAAAAAGTGATCAAATTCACGAAAAAAATTGTATATAACACAAAATGTGTGTTTTAACGTGCTCTACAATTTTTGTGTGGTTAGTTTTTGTCCATCTCTTATGCTTTAGCAGTCATGCAAGATTCCGTAAAATTCATCCAGAATAAAGTAGTCTTCAGAAGCTATTCCCAGAAAACTGAACTTATACGTTTTATTTGTCAGGTAAATATCTTTGACATATGATATTTTAATCAAAAGTTTTTGAGAAAATCAAAATTTTCGAAAAAAAAGTTCCACGTAAAGGGTAGTTTTGGGCAGGGGGATTTTTCTCAAAATCTTCGTGTCACATCCCTAGAATAGTTTGGTATTTTACCGACTTTTCGTTTTTGAGTTATCGTGTTCCAACACACACTAACACATACATACACACAGGGACCTTTTTCTGAAAATGCATTTTTTGGATACAGGAGACCCTAAAACATATATTTGTGGTGAAATCTCGGTATCGAATTTTTAGAAGGAGTGTAATACCTTCTCTATACACTATGTACATAGTATTTATAGAGAAGTAAAAATGTATGCATTAGAACAAGCAAATGTGTTAAGCATCTCTGTACATGTGCGTAGTGAAATTATATATGTGCATAACTCTTCTTGTCCTTCAGGGTTAGATTTTCACTTTTTCTACACGTACTATGTACATAGTATATAGAGAAGGTATTGCACTCCACCCAAAAATTCGACACCGAGATTTTACCGGAAATATATGTTTTAGAGTCCCCTTTATCTAAAAAAAGCATTTTTGGAAAAAAGGTCCGTGTGTGTGTGTCCGTGTGTTCGTGTTCCTGCGAACACGATAACTCAAAAACGAAAAGTAGGTAAAATACCAAACTTGGTATTTAAGTTTAGTATCTTCCAGGGATTCGACACGAATATTTTGGGAAAAATCCACCCTACCCTAAACTACCCTTTACATGGAACTTTTTTCGAACATTTTGTTTTTCTGAAAAATGGCTCTAACGGTTTAGATTAAAATTTCGTATATGAAAGATATTTACCTGACAAATGAAATCTATATTTTGAATTTTCTGAGAATAGTATCTGAAGAATAGTTCATTCTGGATGAATTTTACTGAATTTTGAATAACTGCTAAACCATAAGAGGTGGGCAAAAACTTACTACACAGAAACTGTAGAGCACGTTAAAACACACAATTTATGTTGTATATATTTTTTTCGTGGAGTTTGTCATTTTTGAGAATTCCTTATTTTTGGTTTCTGCTGTGAAAAACATACTTTTCTCATACAGGAATTTGTCAACTGCTGTCCATACAATCAACGGAACTTCAGTGACATAGCAACCAGCTTTTGATTATCACTTTAACCTATGGTACTCCCTTATTTCGCTTCTACTTACAAGGAAGCAAGTAATATGACTATCTCTGCTATTTTTTTTTTTTTTTTTTTTTTACTGATTAGCATGAAGTAAATAGAAGTATAAGCTTTTTAAAAGTAATTTGTTGCAGAGAAAGTCATGTGAATAGTACACTTCAAAAAAATTGTTTAGCTGATTCCAGCTTCAAAACCTGTTTACTACATCTATTTTTGTATCGGCCTCGATTTTATCCTTTGGTAATGATTTTCTTCTTCTGTTTCAAGTGTTCCTTCCAGTTGCTTCTGTATTGTTTTATTGTTTCATTTAATTCTCCTATACTTAAATGTTGCCTTATTTCATTACTTTGTGCTATTTAATTTGTGCTGTTCTGTGTACATATAACATGAAAACAGAGCTGTGCAGATAAGGCAACAGTGAAGCGTTTTAAAGCGCAAATGTAGGTCTATATTTCTTTAAAGCGTACGGTAGATATGCCGCTATGATAAAAAAGCGCCTCACGTTCGTCACTTGTCTGTAATTTAGCACTTTGATACCCAGGGGAGCTACATAGCTATTCAATTACCAAAAGGCGGCAGGCAAGTACCCAGCAGGTAAATGGGACGGTCTGCTTCGCTTTTAATTTGTGGATTAGTGTGGCGGGAAGAGAAGACCCTTAATTCCCGCAGGGAACGAGATCTCGGTTGAGACATCCTCAGTGCAGCCCAGACGGGATTACCACCAGAGCTGCCGTGATACGTTTCAGCTCGTTTACCAACTAATGGGAAACTGCAACTGTATTCCCTTCCAATTTGGTAAGGAAAAATCTGATGTGTTCCATTCACATGACTTTCTCTGCAAGAAATTATTGTTAAAAAGCTTAGGCTTCTATTTACTCCCTGCTAATTGAGAAAAAATTACTTGCTTCCTTGTAAGTAGAAGCGAAATAAGGGTATGCCATAGGTTAAAGTGATAGTCAAAAGCTGGTTGCTACGTGACTGAAGTTCCTTTGTTTGTAGGGACAGGAGTTGACTAATTCCCGTATGAGAAAAGTAAAAGTTTTTCAAAGCGGAAACTAAAAACAAGGAATACCTTAAAAACGATCAACTCCACGAAAAAAAAATATATAACACAGATTGTGTGTTTTAATGTTCTCTACATTTTCTATGTTGTAAGATTTTCTCCATCTCTTACGGATTAGCAGTTGTGCAAAAATCCGTAAAATTCATCCAGAATAAAGTAGTCTTCAGAAATTATTTCCAGAAAATTCAAGATATACATTTTATTTGTCAAGTAAATATCTTAAATATACGAGATTTTAATCAAAATCATTAGAGGCAGTTTTGAGAAAATCAAAATTTTCGAAAAAAGGTCCATGTAAAGGGCAATTGGGGGTGGTGGATTTTCTTGAAAATCAACCGATACGGCATGAATAGCATAGGCAAATAAGAAATAGCATTCTGGTTAAATAAGTACTGAAGCTATTAAGGGACTTGCAGGTGTAAAATTATCTGGGTCTCCTAAAATATTAGATTATTTTAGGAATAATAGGGATAAGATAATAAATAGAATAAGACAACAGCATGAAAGCACATCTAGAAGCTGAAAAAGATAAAAAGTTTTTTTTTTTTTTGTAGCTTAACGTCCTTTAACCTGGTCATATCGGACGATGAATAAAATTGGTGAAATGACGCTCAACTGATCTCGGGGTCCATGGAGCTTAAAGTTACTCGACATTCGTCTTCTCAAGATAAGGGAAAACCCCGAAAAAACCTTATCCGGGTAACTAACCCTAAGCGAGATTCGAACTCATGACCTATTGAATGTGAGACTGACACGCTACCACCACACTACCCAGGCGAGCACACCAAGATTTAAACCACGAATATAAAATAAAGATTGAACATCTTTTAAATTCTTCACTTTATACACAGGGAGATAGACGGAGATTGATATCCATATTTTGAAAACTCCTAACACCACAAAAGGTTACGTTTATGTACGAGTCGTATTAGATTTTACATTATTCTTAACGTAAATTCGTTTATATCGTGAAGCGCAAATAAACTTCAAGTGTACCATATGTTGGACTGCTTTGAAATATCTCGAATAGCTAAATCATATTTTTAATTGTTTTATTTCCTATATCAGGGACATTTCAATAAAGTAATGAATAATCTTACTTCTGTTTTCACATAAAGCATATCGTATCTTTTAAATACGAACTTTAGCTACGACTTTAGGTTCATAGTATTTGCTTGAGAGTGTTTTATGAGTTTTTCATGGAATTTCATCGCAGTAGTAACGGTAAATTATTCTCATTACGACCTCTAAATATTTTTATAAGAACTTTAGCATTTTCCTCTTTTCGCCTTTCTGAGAAGGTTTTGGAATGAATCGAGCTTTTTTGTTCGAAAATTCAGAGTGATAATGAATATTTTATAGAAATCGTGAAATCAAAAGTTAAGACTATATCTAGCTCACCAAAGCATTCAATAGTTGTAATTTAATTTTTTAGGGTGGGGAGGGGTAGCTTAACGTCCTTTAATCTGGTTAGTTATGTCTGATGAATGATATTTGTGAAATATGCTCAAATGATCTCGAGTCCATGGAGCTTAAAGTTACTCGACATTCGTCTTCTCAGGATAAAAAACCTTATGTGGCTAACTCACACAAGCGAGATTCGAACTCGTGCCCTGTTGAATGTGAGGCAGAGACGCTACTAAGGCGGGATATGCCATAATTCTTTGTGTTAGTAAACAGCTTTTTAAGTCATTTAGAACAGGTTATGTATTAGGACTAACTCTCTCAGAAGAACGATAGTATAGTGGTAGTAGGCGATGCACACGGACCATTCTGCAAAGGAGTTGGTCACCCACAGACCTGCCCAATATATATACTCTTCTATAAACTCCAGAATAATAAACACCATGGCGACTATGAGAATATAAAAATAAAGTACAAACAGCTCTAAAAAACGAAATTATTATTTAAAAATATCTGATGTGTTCCATTCACATGACTATCTCTACATATCTGCAAAAATTATTATTAAAAAACTTATGCTCCTATTTACTTCATGCTGATCGAGAAAAAATTAGCAGAAGTAGTCTTACTTCCTTGTAAGTAGAAGCGAAATAGCGGAGTACCATAGCAAAAGTGATAGTCAAAAAGTGGTTGCTATGTGACTGAAGTTCCTTTATTGGTATGGACAGAAGTTCACAAATTCCTGTATAAGAAAAGTATGTCTTTTAAGGCTGCAACCAAAAGTCAAAGAATATCTAAAAAAACGATCAATTCCAGGAAACAAATGCATATAACATAAAATGTGTGTTATAAGGTGATCTTCATTTTTATGTGGCAAGTTTTTGTCTATCTCTTACGGTTTAGCAGTTATGCAATATTTCGTAAAATTGATCCAGAATAAACTAGTCTTCAGAGACTATACCCAGAAAATTCAAGATATACATTTTATTTGTAAGGTAAATATCTTTTATATAGGATAATTTAATCAAAATCGTTAGAGCCATTTTTGAGAAAATCAAAATCTTTTATAAAAGTTCCATGTTAAGGGTAGTTGGTAGTGAGGGGATTTTTCTCAAAATCTTCGTGTCACATCCCTGGAACATACCAAACTTAAATAGCAGGTTGTTATTTAACGATCTTTTCGTTTTTGAGCTATGTTGACCACCGACACACACACACACACACACACACATACACATGCACCCAGACAGATAGACAGACACACACACGGACATTTTTCTAATAATGTTTTTTTACTTTCTCTATACGTACTATATACATAGTGTATAGAGAAGATAAATTGTATTGTATCCAAAAATGCGATACCGAGATTTCACCGGAAATATGTGTTTTGAGACACCCTGATTCCAAAAAAAAACATTTTTAGAAAAATGTCCATGTGTATGTATGTCTGTCTGTCAGTGTGTATGTGTGTGTGACTGTGGGCAGCATAGCTCAAAAATGAAAAGAGCGTTAAAAACCAAACTTGATATTTAAGTTTGGTATCTGTCAAGGATCCGACCCGAAGATTTTCAAGAAAATCCCCCACCCAAAACTACCCTTTACATGGAAAAAATTTCTATTTCTTTTGTTTGAAAAATGACCCTAAAGATTTTGCTTAAAATCTCCTATATTTAAGATATTTACTTGCAAAATAAAATGTGTATCTTGAATTTTCTGGGAATAGCCTCTGAAGACTACTTTATTCTGGATGAGTTTTACGGAATTTTGCATAACGACTAAACCGTAAGACATGGACGAAAACGTATCACACAACAAATGTAGAGCACGTTAAAACACACAATTTATGTTACATACAGTTTTTTCGTGGAATTGGTCATTTTTAAGATATTCCTGGTTTTTCGTTTCACCTTTGTAAGCTCTTGTCCATACAAACAAAGGAACTTCAGTCACATAGCAACCAGGTTTTGACTATCACTTTAACCTATGGTACTGCCTTATTTCACTTCTATTTACAAGGAAGCAAGCAATAAGACTATTTCTGCTATTTTTTCTGAATTAGCATGAAGTAAATAGAAGCATAAGCTTTTTAACAATAATTTATTGCAGAAACGTAGAAAAAGTCATGCGATTGGAACAGATCAGACTTTTTGGACTATGGAGGTCCTAAAACATATATTTCTAATGAAATATCGGTATCGAATTTTTGGGTGGAATACATACTATATACACTATGTAGAGACAGTTAAAATCACTAAATTTACATTATTTATTTCAATAGTATCTTTAGGTGCACTTTCTCCTGTAAAAATCGACTGTTTGTAACTGAATATTAGCAAACAATAATGAATAAAATATTTGTTTCTTCTGCAATTTTGTCATCGCGTTTGGGAGAATTAATATTGTGTGGAATATAGCAGTACATATACTTACTTGAATTTGTTGTATGTGACTGTGAATTCAATTCAATGTGAATGCTGAATTGTAACTCCGACCAGCAAACTTAGCCAACTAACCTCAATCACATCCAACAAGGGCAACTGCTGTCGCTAAGTAGTGTCAAACTGGGAGGTCCTCACGTCGTAAATTCCTCACATTCAGAGATTATTTCTGGACCAAAGCATTACCACATACGATTTAAGAAATACAACTGGTTTTTACTTTGTCATTTGAACTTCAGGAGATGATCTTGTTGTTAAGCTTTTAGCTTCACCATCTTTTTCAAACGCAATGCTATGTAGTGGTGTTCTTACGTAAAGCGTTGTTCTGTATTGTTTCCCCTCAATAATTATAATAGCTAACATTGATCAACAAAACCTCCTTTTCGGATTGCTCTGTCAGCATTCAAAAGTAACTTTTAATTCGCTCGAACATTATTTACAAATTGAACTTTTTCAATTCCTTTCATATTTCAGTGCTTAAAAATAGTACGCGTGATAACTTACGAAAATCTGATGTGAACCATTCACATGACTCTTTCTACATCCCTTCAATAAATTGTAGTTAAAAAGCTTATGCTTCAATAACATTAGCAGAAATAGTCTTATTATTTGCTTTCTTGAAATGAGAGGGTACCATAAATTAAAATGATAGCCAAAAGTTGGTTGCTGTAACTGAAGTTCCTTTTTTTGTATGGGCAGGAGTTAACAAATTCCTGTATGAGAAAAGTATGTTTTTCAAAGCAGAAACGAAAAACTAAGAATATGTTAAACATGATCAACTCCACGAAAAAAATGTATAGGACATAAGCTATGCGATTTAACGTGTTCTACACGTTTATGTAGTTTTTGTCCATCTCTTACGGTTTAGAAGTTATGCACAATTTCGTAAAATGCATCCAGAATAAAGTAGTCTTCAGAGGCTATTCCCAGATAATTCAAGATATACATTTTATTTGTCACGTAAATATCTTTAATATACAATATTTTAATCAAAATCGTTAGAGCCATTTTTAAGAAAATCAAAATTTTCGAAAAAAGTTCCATGTAAAGGGTAGTTTGGGGTGGGAAGATTTTTCTCAAAATCTTCACGTTGCATCGCTAGAAGATACTAAACTTAAATACCAAGATTGATATTTTACCGACTTTTCGTTTTTGAGTTATCGTGTTCACAGACACACAACACAAGGATACCCTGACACACGGACACATACACACGGACCTTTTTCTCATACAGGGGACCCTAAACCACATATTTCCGGTGAAATCTCGGTATCGAATTTTTTGGTAGATTGCAATACCTTCTCTATACACTATATACATATCACGTATGGAGAAAGTAAAAATTCAATGCCATAGCCGGGATTTGAAGCACGGATCTCACGATCCCTAGCGGTTGCACTGCCACTGAGCTAGCATGCCAAAATGCCGACTTAGCTTTGAATTTTCAGTCTGACTCTACCTATCCAACTTCTGTCCTACAAACGGCTTGTGTGAAAAAAGCAATTAATCCAATACCAATTGACCATAATAGTTGGGTATACTTTGAACCCTGGGAGTACTTACAACATTGTAGGTCGCCATTGGGGACGTCATCTCAAAATAATAGATCATCTTGTGGTTTACCGGGAAACATGCGAGCTAGTTGAGAAATTCAATGCTATGCCGGCATATTGCCATGGTAGTTCAGTGGCAGAGCAACCGCTAGAGATAGTGGGATCCGTGGCTCAAATCCCGGCTATGGCATTGAATGTTTCAGTTTGTTTCTACCTATCCAACTCCAGTCCTAAAACAATTAATCCAATTCTTATATATGTTTTATTTTTTTACCTTGGAGGCACAGGAAAAAGGCAACTATCATTGACCGATCTCTCCTCTCTACACGAATTTTTGGTTGTGACTTATGTTTAGTTCGGTCTGACACATATTTGTAGCATTGTCTCCTTGATTATGTTAAAGGGTATAAGTTCCATAATTGGGCGGAATGAGTGATTACACTTATTGATTATTTATAGATAGATAACGAACAGTGCTTATGCCCTAGGTTCAGATTACGTGCTCTCAATTATATTTAAGGAAGTACAAGGTCAAAAGAAACATCTTAACTGTAACTCTAGCAGAGATTTTCCACCCATTAGAAGTTCACAAATTACTACTGCACTGTTTATTTAGCTTCAAATTAATCTCGCTAAGCATTTGGCTAGCAATGTTTTTAATTTTCCATCATATGGTTAATCACTTAACCCTTAGTTGTCTGCATTAGTGTAGTGCATATGCTGTATTTCCTTTAATTCAATCTTAAAAATAAAGTTTAGTAAAAATGTATGCAAATTAACCTATAAAATCATTATATAAGATAATAAAGAAATGTAAATGAAAATAAATGTATATCCTTTAATAATCCTTTTCTTTCAAATTAAAAGTTCAAATTCTTCTGAACCATTTTCATAATCCTGCCAAAAGCACTACCACAAAAGTGGTTCAACCATGAGCGTTAGGTGATCCATTCAAAGCCAAATCGCTTCTCTGCTTAACCATGAGCAGAACAAAAGAAAAACGGACACTTCTTGTCTGAGAAAAGTTTAAGTACTTCACAATTGAAATCAACAACAAGGAATATCTCGGAAACGTTACCTCCACAGCAGAAACGTAAAGGACATAAATTGTGTGTTTTGACGTGATGTACAGAGAGTGAGATTTTGTCTATCTCATGCCGTTTAGCAGTTAAGCAAAATTTAGCAAAGTTCATCCAGAATAAAGAGGTCTTCAGAGGTTATTCTCAGAAAATTCAAGATATACGTTTTATTTGTCAGGTAAATATCTTTAATACACGATATTTTAATCAAAACCGTTAGAGCCATTTTTGAGAAAATTAAAATTTTCAAAAAAAGTTCCAAGTAAAGGGTAGTTGGGGTGGGGGGAATTTTATTGAAAATTTTCGTGTTGCATCCTTGGAAGATACCGAAGTTAAATACCAAGTTTGGTATTTAACGTTCTTTTCGTTTTTGAGCTACGCTGCCAACAGACACACACATACACACAGACAGACAGATAGACACACGGACATTTTCCTAAAAATGATTTTTTTTCGATTAAGGAGGTCCTAAAACATATATTTCCAGTGAAATCTCGTTATCGAATTTTTGGGTGCATTTCAATGCCTTCTCTATACACTATGTACATAGTAGGTACAGTCGCCCTCCGTGGTGTAATGGTTACCATGCTAACTTCAAACCCGGCGGAAGACGATGGATTTTTTCGGGTGTAAAAATCCTTAGCATGGCTTCCTTCGGAAGGGAGGTAAAGCCGTTGGTCCCGTGTCGTAGATTTATGGCACGGAAAAGAACCTCAAGCATGATTGAGAGGCCTCTAAGCAAAATTAAGCGGTCTTTCACGCCAAGCTAGAATGCGACGCTGAAAACCACAGCACGTGTAGAGAAAGTAAAAATTATGAAAATATACTAAACGCGCCTACTTGAATGAGATGTACAATTGGCACCTTCATCTCTTTCTGCAGTATTAACATCACAACATAGAACGCTTTGCATGAAAAACCTGAAAGTTGTATATTCTGGCAGAAACGCATCTCAATCAAAATATGAATTACATAATGAAGGTGCATCTCATATATCTTCCAGGAAGGTAGGCATTTTTACAAGCACTCTTTGCAAATAAACTCTAGCTAAAGTGGAAAATAATGTAAAAGTTGGTTCAACTAGTTTCCATTACTCTCGGCTCCTTAACTCAGCTGCATTTCACTATCTGGTTTTGCCAACTACTTACTTAATACCGCGGTTATATCCGGAGTTCAAATTATGAACCTAAAGTAGAGCGATTGCGAGCGAATATTGAGTATTAATTTCTCCAGCGTCCATTTTGTGCTTTTCTTTTGAATATCTCATCAACCACGTCTGGTTTTTATTTCTCTACACGTACTATCTACAAGGTGTATAGAGAAGGTATTGCACTCCACCCAAAAATTCGATACAGAGATTTCACTACAAATATATGTTTTAGGTTCCCCTGTAACCAAAAAAAAAAGCATTTCCAGAAAAAGGTCCATGTGTGTGTGTGTGTGTGTGTGTGTGTGTCCGTGTGCCTGTGAACACAGCAACTCAAAAACAAATTCGGTAAAATACCAAACTTGGTATTTAAGTTTAGTATTTTCCAGGGATGCGACAGGAAGATTTTGAGAAAAATCCCCCCACCCCAAACTACCCTTTACATGGAACTTTTTTCGAAATTTTTGGTTTTCTCAAAAATGGCTCTAAAGATTTTGATTAAAATATCGTATATTAAAGCTACTTATCTGAAAATATAATGTATATCTTGAATTTTCTGGGAATAGCCTCTGAAGAGTACTTTATTCTGGATGAATTTTACGGAATTTTGAACAACTGCTAAACCGTAAGAGATGGACAAAGACTTACAAAAACACACAATTTATGTTATATACATTTTTTCATGGAGCTCATCTTTTTTGAGATATTCCTTGTTTTTGGTTTCTGCTTTGAAAAACTTATACCTTTCTCACACTGGAATTTGTTAACTGCTGTACACACAAACAAAGGAACTTCACTGACATAGCAACCAGCTTTTGACTATCACCTTAACCTATGGTACTCCCTTATTTGACTTCTACCTACAAGAAAGTAAGTAATAAGTTTATTTCTGCTAATTTTTTCTCACTTACTATGAAGTAAATAGAAGCATCAGATTTATAACAATAATTTGTTGCAGAGATGTAGAGAAAGTCTTGTGAATGGTACACATCAGATGTATTTTTATTTATCGCCTTATACCATGCAAAACAGCCTCCAAAGTACTCGTATACTATTTGCAAAAGAGATCCTAAAATTGGGATTCGTTACCGATACTAAAATTAGTATTGGGCTAACATAAACGTGGAGAACGCCTACGTTAGTGACAGGTTTGTAACAAAGTGTGCAGAATTGAACACTTGCATTTTACTGAGGATTTGCATTTACTGTGGTCTCTGTACCATATAGACTTCCCACACACACTGCACAGGTCAAGCGTAACCTCCACCCTCAATGAAATGGAAACGCTGCCCAGTGGGAAAGCACACCTACACGTACTCAGTAGATAACCATATGTAGGAGATAGCATTTGTTTTTACTCTTACGCACTCGAGGGCGACTATTTCTTTACAAGTATTAACAGCCCGCCTGAGTAGTGTGGTGGTAGCGTGTCTGCTTCACATTCAAAAGGTCGTGAGTTCAAATCTCGCTTAGGGCGAGTTGCCTAA
The DNA here is from genome assembly GCA_030762935.1 of Hymenopus coronatus. Taxonomy (NCBI): domain Eukaryota; kingdom Metazoa; phylum Arthropoda; class Insecta; order Mantodea; family Hymenopodidae; genus Hymenopus; species Hymenopus coronatus. Next base: position 11,356,818 of record CM060889.1, on the reverse strand, counting down.
TTAAGGTTCTTTTCGGGGTTTTCCTTTATCCTGAAAAGACGAATGTGGAGTAAGTTGGATAGGTAGAGTCAGACTAAAAAATTCAAAGCCATAGCCGGGATTTGAACCATCGTGTTTCAAACCCCGGTTATGGCAATGAATTTTTCAGTCTAACTCTACCTATCCAACTCCTGTCCGGAGGACAATGGATTTTTTCGGGCGTAAAAATCCTTAGCATGGCTTCGTTTGGAAGGGAAGTAAAGCCGTGGGTCCCGTGTCGTAGATTTACGGCACGTAAAGGAACCTCAAGCCTGATAGAGAGGCCTCTGAGCAAAATGTAGATGTTTTTCACACCCAATATGGAATGGGACGCTGAGAACCGCAGCAGTTAAAGAGCGTCCATAAATAAAACGCCATTTCATTTTCATTTCGTTTCACACGGCTATGTGTAAAAAAACAGTTATTCCATACAAATTGACCATAATTGTTGGCCATACTCTGAATCCTGGGTCCAAAGTACTTACAGCATTGTAAGTCGCCATTGGGGAATAATTTGAGATCACATTGTGGTTACCGGGAAACATGTGAGTCAGTTGAAAAATTCAATGCTATGCCGGCATGTTGCCATGGTAGCTCAGTGGCAGAGCAACTGGCTACAGATAGGGAGATCCATGTTTCAAATCCTGGCTATGGCATTAAATTTTTCAGTCTTACTCTACCCATCCAACTCCTGTCTTTCACACGGCTTTGTGTAAAAGACAGTTATTCCATACGAATGTCGAGTAACTTTAAGCTCCATGGACCCCGAGATCATTTGAGCATCATTTCACCAATTTCATTCAAAGCTAAAGTAAAAAAATTGTTGATGGACAATGTATTTTACAATTTGGATGACTTTTTTTAATACTAACTTTATATCTTATGACTGACTTCATATCTTACTTGTATAGATTATTTTGACCATGCCTATTGTACTAATGTACCTAATGACTGAACAAATAAATACTAAATATTAAAATTCATCGTCCGATACGACCAACCAGGTTAAAGGACGTTAAACCAAAAAAAAAAAAAAAGTATTAACACAAGATTATACAATTCTAGGGAAACATCATTTGACTAAGGACTAAACTGGATATGAAACTCCGCTGGGATCAATAAAAAGGAATATGCTGTGTTCCATTCATGTGCCTTTCTTTAACTATTCTACAATAAGCTATTCTAATTAAATCTAATAAGCTATTCTAATAAGCTCATATATATTTATATATACAGGCTGTTTCAAAACGACACCAAACGAAGATGTGGACCTTGAGGTCATACCGTACGTGATACGTGAATATAATTTTCAGCTCTAAATTCAGCACATACAAAAACTGCCATAGAATCACCATGGATTAGGCAGTTGTACATAACCAGATGGCACGAGCCTGACCCACTCCAAGAGAGATGCCGGTTGGTAGCGAAGGTCCCAATCGCGTGGTGTAGGTGTGGTTTGTTAGATACGCCGGCGCGTGTCACTTTAGTAATGGAAAACGTAGAATGTGGGTGTGGCGTATGACAACCGTTGTTCCTTCGCTGCCTAATCCCAAATGTGTGCGATTTTTAAACACACATGAAGTTGAAAGTTGCGTAATCAAGTTTCGGACAAGTCAAAGTGTAAATTAATCGACTACTATCTTCGTTTGTTGTCATTTTGAAACGGGATATGTACATATACCACGCTAATCAAGATAAACGTTAGCAGAAAAATGCACTTATTTCTTAATTCCTTGTAGATAGAAGGGGACTAAGGGAGCACATCAGGCTAAATCTACACTCAAATCATTCGACTAGGCTTTGATTGTGATTGAAAGTTTTATTTCCATGACCAACATTAAAATGAACGAAAAGTTGAGAAAAGTGGCGTTTTGGTGTTTTCAACTTAATACTCCCCTCATAACCGAGTCAATGCGCCAAATCTTCCTTGAAAAGATCTATTAATATTAATAAAATAAATAAATGCAACCAAGTTTTTATCATATTTTATTTTGAAACTGAAACAAAAAGAAACAAAACTCTCGGAAACGGCTATCTTAAAAAATGTATTTTACGTAACAAATTGTGTGTTTAATGATATATCTATACACTTTTGCTAGCAAAATTTTTCTCTACTTTTTACAGTTACCAGTTGTGTTAAATTCATCTACAAAGGACACGACTTCAGAGGCTATTCCCATTAAATTCAAGATATTCCATTATTTTCACATAAAATATCTTAAATGTGTAACATTTTAACAAGCATCGTTATGAAAATGTTCATGTTGCATCGCTGCAAGATACTACATTTAAATATCAAATTTATTATTTTTAACACGAGCTATTGAGTTACATACACAGACACGGACCTTTTCTAATTATTTTTAACCTTGGAGATTTCAAAATGTATAATTCCAGTTAAATTTCGATATTGAATTTTTGGTGGAATACTATACCTTCTCTACCTACATGGTAGGGAACCTAAACACAAGCAAAGAATTTCCCTACGACTGTAAAAACATTAATACTGCCACTGCAGTCAATAACTTGTGTAATTGTAAATCATGTGTATGATGTATTTTAATATAGGTCGTGATAGGTCTATGTAGGCAAATCGACACATTAAAAAAACTTGCCAGCAAGATTAAGTGCGTCTAAATATGAAAAGAATAGGCAAAGTGAAAAGAGAGGGAAAACTTAAATTCTTAGAGTAGCAGTATTGAATATCACTTAGTATAATTCTGAAGGCTTCTAGTAAGATTTTATTTAATTAGGTAGAGTCAGACTAAAAACTTCAATACCATAGCCGGGATTTGAACCACGGATCTCCCGATCTCTAGCCGGTTGCTCTATCACTGAGCTACCATGGCAAAATGACGGCATAGCACTGAATTTCTCAACTGACTCCTATGTTTTCCCTGTAAACCACAAGGTGATCTGAAATTGTTTTGAGATGACAACCCCAATGGCGACTTACAATGCTGCAAGTACTTTGGACCCAGGATTCATAGTATGGCCAACTATTATTGTCAATTTGTGTGAAAAAACAATTATTCCATACAAGATTTTATTTGTCCTATTGCAAATTACAGATGTAAAAACAAACAAATACTATTTTATTTTACATTATGAAAATTCGTCTTGGATAAGCTCTCCTTTCTCTTGTCCTATTAGAGGATTCCTTGGGTCGGAAGTCTATCGAAGAGCAACGATATCATAAGATATCTAATCCAATGATTGAAATTTTGGTGAGGAAGAAGGAAATTAAATTGAACTATGAAAAGGGTGATATAATGCTTTGCGGATCAAATTAACCAATCCAGTTTTCCACTAAAGACCGACCCCGATAAAGAAAAAAAACTGATGTGTTTCAATCAGATGCCTTTCTCTAGCTTTTCTGCAAACAAACTTCTTACAAAAGATTAGTCTTCTATCTACTTTATGCTAATTGAAGTAAACATTAATGATCTTATTACTTTGTTGCTTATATAAGTGGAAAGGAATTAAGCAACTCGCTAGATAAAGCGAAAATCACATGCTTTAAAACTGCCACTATGCATTTTCATTGATATTCACTTTTTTGCCTGACTAGGTGTAAAACAAAAGAAACACGCACGGTTTCCTGTTTGAGAAAAGGGTAAGTATTTTAAAACTGAAACTAATAGTAAGGAAATTCTCAGCAATGGTCAGTTTAAAATAAAAATATACACGACATACATTACATGTTTTGACAAGACCTAGATACATATCTTGTGTGGTAAGTTTTTTTTCTGTCTCTTACGTTTACCAGTTATGCAAAGTCACTCAAAATGAACAAGTCTTTAAAGGTTTGCATTGCAAATATCTTAAACATATACTATGTTAATGAAATAAATTTATTAGAGTCATTTTTGAGGAAATTAACGTTTTAAAAACTCTTCCATGTAAAGGATATTGGGGGTGCGGAGAATCTCCGGTGAAATCTCGTAAAGGATTTTGGGTTGAATACCATACCTCCTCTACCTACTATGTACACTGTGAATACATGCTAGGGTAAGTCCATTAGATTGTTTGTCTAAGGCGTTTTAAACTGGACCTCCAGAATACGAGTATAGGCGTTTATAGCTTATGTAGACTATACTAAGCGGAGTTATTGATTCTTACTGTGGGAGGGTTTCAGTATATACAGTCATATGAATGCTGCTGAAATCTGTGTAACAACACCGTGCGCTCATTTTAGGTTGACAGTTCCCTTCACATGAATTTCTCTACATCTCTGCAACACATTATTGTTAAAAAGCTTATGCTTTTATTTACTTCATGCTAATCGAGAAAAAAATAGCAGACATAGTCTTATTATTTTCTTCCTTGTAACTAGAAGCGAAATAAGGCAGTACCATAGGTTAAACTGATACTCAAAAACTGGTTGATATGTGGCAACTTTGTTTGAATGGACAGGAGTTGACAAGTTCCTGTATGAGAAAAGTAAGTTTTTCCAAGCTGAAGCTAAAAATAAGGAATATCTTAAAAACGATCAACTCCACGAAAAAATGTATGTAAAATAAATTGTGTTTTAACGTGCTCTATATTTTTAGTGTGGTAAGTTTTTGGCCATCTCTTATGGTTTAGCAGTTATGTAAAATTCCGTTAAGTTCATCCAGAATAAAGTAGTCTTCAGAGACTATTCCCAGAAATTTCAAGATATACATTTTATTTGTCGCTAAATATCCTTAATATATGTCATGTTAATCAAAATCATTAGAATTATTTCTGAGAGAATCAAAATATTAGCAAAAAGTTCCATGTTAAGGGTAGTTGGGGTGGGGGAATTTTCTTGAAAATCATCGTGTCGTATCCTTGGAAGAAATCAAACTTAAATACCAAGTTTGGTATTCAACGTTATTTTCGTTTTTGAGCTATGGTGTCCACAGACACACACACGGACCTTTTTGTAAAAATGTTTTTTTATTTGGATTCAGGGTGACCCAAAAAGTGTATTTCCGGTGAAATCTCGGTATCGGGTGCATTACAATAGCTTCTCAATACACTATGTACATAGTACGTGTAGAGAGAGTAAAAACATGCTTGAATTTAGTTGTGCTGCCATCTCTTTAAAGTTGGTAGCGCTATAGTTTGTATACGAGCGTAAGGATGTCTGAAATTGCTACTCTAGATCTGAATGCACGCTGTTGACTCTGTGAGAGGCCCGTGAGTAGGGGTCGTATTTATCATTCCAACTTGAGGCTGTTATATCTTTGACCTTACCCTCTTGAGCTTTTGGAATATATATACGCGGAGCAATTACCACTTGTGGAGAACACTGTGGGTTTATTTAGTGCCAACTATTTACCCAGCTCGGCCTTCCCTCACTATTAATTACCCTGGCTGCCCACAAACGGGGTTGTCCAAACCCGTCTATATGTGTTGCTATGTATTAACAGCTGGCGGGAAACCTTGTTACGTTTTCCATTACAGATGAATCATTGTTATTCTCATATAATTGACATTTAGGAAATACACATTTAATCTATCGGTTTAACTTACAAATTCCGTACAAAGAAAAAAGGAGAGAAAATTACAGTTTTTTCACAGTACTGTGTGTTAAAAAGGGAGACCGGGATTGGCTGTACAATTTTAAACTGTTTAATAACTTTTAAAAGTATCTCAAAAACACTCTTAAAAAAGCATCATGAAATACTAAACTACCTTTAAAGATTTGATTGAGGAAATAGAAAACTTATTTTGAGCAAATTCTGAACAACTCATTTTCTGAGTAGCTATATACAGTATTATGCTTTATTGCGGTATAAGCATGTTGCAAATAGCAAGAGAAAACTTCTCGCATCTTATAAAAGGAACGTAGGAAAATATTGCTATTCTATAAATTAATCAATGAGAAAATATGGCCTCTCTTTTCAAGAAGGAAAGAAAACACAATAGCAACATACTAATCGCCTTTAAGATAATAAGAGGGCAAAGCTACAAATTTTATCATCCAATATACAAAGGGTAGGAAAGACTAATAAAAACGACTTCGTATTAATTGCAGCGAAATAGACTGGAAGTATCCGGAAAGAGGAGAAAAAAAAATCTGATGTGTTCCATTCACATGACTTTCTCTACATCTCTGCAGCAAATTATTGTTAAAAAGCTTCTGCTGCTATTTACTTCATGCTAATCGAGAAAAAAAAATGTCAGAAATAGTTTTATTACTTGCTTCCTTGTAAGTAGAAGCGAAATAAGGGAATAGCACAGGTTAAAGTGACAGTCAAAGACTGGTTGCTATGTGATGGAAGTTCCTTTGTTTGCATGGGCAGCAGTTGACAAATGCGTGTATGAGAAAATATAAGTTTTTGAACGGTGAAATCAAAAACAATAAATAACTAAAAAACGATCAACTCCATGAAAAAAACATTGTATAACACAAATTGTGTGTTTTAACGGGCTCTACATTTTCTGTGTAGTAAGCTTTTGTCTACCTCTTACCGTTAAGCAGTTAGGCAAAATTCGGCAAATTGCATCTAGAATAAAGAGCTCTTCAGAGGCTATTCCGAGAAAATTCAAGATATACATTTTAATTGGTATGTAAATGTCAGTAATATACGGGGTTTTAATCAAAATCGTTAAAGCCATTTTTTAGAAAATCAACATTTTCGAAAAAAGTTCCATGTAAAAGGTAGTTTGGGGTGGGGGAATTTTCTTGAAAATTTTCTTGTTGCATCCTTGGAAGATACCAAACTTAAATACCAAGTTTGGTTTTTAACGGTCTTTTCGTTTTTGAGCTATGCTACCCACAGGCACACAGACACACACACATACACAGACAGACAGACACACACACACACTCGGACATGTTTCTAAAAATGCTTTTTGTGGATTCAGGGGGTCTCAAAACATGTTTCCGGTGAAATCTCGGTATCGAATTTTTTGGTGGAGTGCAATACATTCTCTATACACTAAGTACATAGTATGTATAGAGAAAGTAAAAATCTAATGTGTTCCATTGACATGACTGTCTATCTCTGTAACAAATGATTGTTAGTAAGCTTATTCTTCGATTTGCTTCATGCTAATCGAGAATAAATTAGCAGAAAGCTTTATTACTTGCTTTCTTGTAAGTAGAAGAGAAATAAGGGAGTAGCATAGGTTAAAATGATAGCTGGTTGCTATGTGACTGAATTTCCCTTGTTTGTAAAGACATAGGGTTGACAAATTCCTGTGTGAGAAAAGTATAAGTTTTTCAAAGCTGAAACCAAAAACAAGGAATATCTAAAAACGATCAACTCCACGAAAACAAATCATATAACTCTTACGGTTTATCAGTTATGCATTATTCTATAAAATTCATTTAGAATAAAATAGTCTTCAGAAGTTATTACCAGAAAATTCAAGCTATACATTATATTTGTCAGATAAATAATTTTAATATACGATATTATAATCTAAATCGTTAGAGCTATTTTTGAGAAAATCAAAATGTTCGAAAAAAGATCCATGTAAAGGGTACTTTGGGGTGGGGAGATTTTTGTAAAATTCTTGGCGTCACATCCCTGGAAGGTACTAAACTTAAATAGTACATTTGGTATTTTGCCAACTTTTCCTTTTTGAGTTATCGTGTTCACGGACACACGTACACCACAGACACACACACACACACACACACACACATGGACTTTTTTTAAAAATGTTTTTTTTTTTGATAAAGTGGACCCTAAAACATGTATTTCCGGTGAAATATCGGTATCGAATTTTTGGTTGGAGTACAATACCTTCTGTATACACTATGTACATAGTAAGTGTAGAGAAAGTAATAAAAACGACTTCGTGTTAATTGCAGCGAAATGGACTAGAAGTATGTGGAAAGAATGGAAAAATACATTGAGTAGCTATAATAAACAATTAGCAAATAAGCCAGCTCAAAGATGTCAAATGCTACCTTGGGACATGCCATACCGCGGAGTCCTCTCATCCAGTAACATAGGTAAGTGAGAATTGTGTTGGACCGGTATATGTAAAAATCTCATGTGTTCCATTCCCATGACTTTCTCTACATCTCTGCAACAAATTATTGTCAAAACCCTTTTGCTTCTATTTACCTCATGCTAATTGAGAAAAAAAAAATAGCAGAAATAGTCTCATTACTTGCTTCCTTGTAAGTAGAAGCGAAATACGGTAGTACCATAGGTTAAAGTGATAGTCAAAAGGTAGCTGCTATGTGACTGATGTTCCTTTATTTGTATGGACAAGAGTTGACAAATGCCTGTATGAGAAAAGTATAACATTTTAAAATGTGAAATCAAATACAAGAAATAACTCAAAAACGATCAAATCCACGAAAAAAATATATACAACATAAATTGTGTTTTAACGTGCTCTACACTTTTTGTGTGTCAAGATTTTGTCCAGCTCCTACGGTTTAGTGGTTATGCAAATTACATAAAATCCATCCAGAATAAAGTAGTCTTCAGAGGCTATTCCCAGAAAATTCAAGATATACATTTTATTTTTCAGGTAAATATCTTTAATATACGAAATTTTAATGAAAATCGTTAGGGACATTTTTGAGAAAATTAATATTTTCGAAAAAAGTTCCATGTAAAGTGTAGTTTGGGGTGGGGGAATTGTTCTCAAAATCTTTGTGTTGCATCATTGGAAGATACTAAACTTAAATACCAACCGACTTTTCGTTTTTGAGTTATCATGTTCACGGGCACACGGACACACACACGGGCCTTTTTCTGAAAATGTTTTTTTTTTTTTTTTTGATACAGGGCACCTAAAACGTATATTCCCGGTGAAATCGCGGTATCAAATTTTTGGGTGGGGTGCAATACCGATGTACAGTCATGGAAAAAAGGATTGAGCGCACTCTAAGAGCAGGATATCTCCAAGTCCCACTGCGTATCGCAGCGAATTTAAAACTGGTCGCTATTTCCGATATGCAGCTATACTTACCTAACAGTGTGTCTCACATACGTTATCGCCTGTCGAACGCATTAACAGGCTGTGTCTTGCATCGTGTTTCGTATTTGTATTGTTTCCTGATAAAGGATTCGGCAACAAGGGCCATGCTACACATTCTTCGTTAGCCAATTAGTAAACAAACCCAGAAGTGGTTCTACCTGATGCTATGCTCATTGGTAGTTATACATATAGGTGGAGCAACCAACTCCCAATCAACTGAATCAACCAATGAGCTGGTTCAGAAGCCATGAAGTACCCTGAATATGATAAATGATTCACGTTATCTTAAGAACCATGACTAGTACTACGGCGCATGTGTGGATGTGGCAAACAGATATAGCACAGAAGTAACGCAAGCACTTTGATAATTGCCGAACCTAAGTTCAAACCTCTGTAACAGCATAATTTTTCCTCCCCCCATTTATGTTGCTTCTTCTATCATATTTTCTATTTCACATTCTTAATTTATACTAATACAGAATTTCCGCTATATTAGTTATAATTTGAGTATTAGATAATAGGCAGATATATATTAAGTATAATAGCCAAAATTTACAATTACTGTTGATAAGTTTGATCCTTTTGTCGTAATTGTTTTCCTTTCTGGGTTGGTCAAATGTTTGTGCTTGGTTCCATTAGTCACCGAAAGAGGTCTTCAATCACTACTACAACAGCGCATTCATTCATACTTTAGTAAAGTCAGAGGCCGTTGATAAAGGTTCTGCTGTTCTCACCCTGGTTTCACCAGAGTGGGTAGCATTTGTGATGTTCCACAGTCCACTGTGAGGAAGTGGTAAAGTTATATTGTGAAGAGGGACAGGTTGCTGCAAGGAAGAACGCTGGTCGCTCGCGTGTATCTACCGAGAATGAAAACAGGTCTCTCATGGCAGAGGTCGAAAGAGATCCGTTTCTGACGGCCGCTGAATACAAGACTTTATCTTTATTCCTGAGTAGTGCACGGACGGTTAGCATCAGCTGTAAAGATGCCGGAATTCGGCGTAGACGTGCGGCAGCAAAGCAAGTGCTAACTGAAGCCCACAAAATTGACAGGTTGGCATTTACTGTACAGTACGAGAACTTCGATTGGAGCGAAGTAGTTTTCTCCGACGAAGCAACGCTCTACTGCAGATGTCAATTCGACTGTGTTTGTTTACAGACCTAGTGGTTCTCGATATGATATGCATTATTTGGCCACTCGGGCAGGGAGTGTTTTTCTTTCTGTTTCCTGTTTATAGTAGAGGAAAATCTTTCAAAGAGACCACTCTGTGTGGGAGTTGGATCTTCACTAACTAAAAACCCCTGCTTCCCATTATATTACGTCTCTTGGAACTGCTGGAGGCATTACTTCAGGACGATAACACCACGGTGTTCATTTCTCCTATTTAATTACTTCAGTTGAAGCTATCTCTATTTTGCTTTGACATCATTATTTTGTCATACTCATGTTTCTCCTGCAGAATTGCCTTGATAAATGTTGCAATAGCTGCAAGAAGATATCGAACGAGGTATGAATATCTCGGGAAGGTGCAGGTATGCTGGAACATGATCATGGAAAGCTGAATAAGGAAACCTATTCTGACATTTTAGAACATGTTCTGCTTCCATCTGCCCAATAGCGTTTTCCTGAGGTATTATTAAATTCCAACACGATAATCATTCGGTCCTCAAGTTGCCCAAAGTTCGGAAGTGGTTTTCGGAGCACACAAATATCATAGAGCAGATACCGTGTCCTACAAAGTCAGCAGATATCAACCCAATTGAGCATGTTTGGACGATTGTAAAGCAGAGGCTTTCTCGAGACCTCAGATTGAATAATGCTACACATCTCTGGTGCCAACACACTTGAGATTCACTACAGAAGTTATTACTTATTTCCAAACGCTAGTGGATTCCATGCCCCGAAAATTGAGGACAGTGGTAGCCAATAATGGGGACCACACAAAGTATTAAAATTTGTTTTCTCTTGTTTTATCAGTCTTTTGTTGCATTTAAAAGCAATCGGAGATCAGGTTGAGGTGTTTTTCTTTGTTTTCTAGTTTGCGAAAGCAGAAATTAGAAGATTTCACATTTCACAGAGTGAATGATTTGTATAACTTAATCTACATCGGTTGTAAATACTACTAATATGAACTAAAAACACACTAATAAAAAAAATTATGCAGTTTCCTGAGCTCGAGCCTACGCTGGGTAGCACACTGAGCTACAAACGGGGAGGTTAGGCCTGAGGCATTTCTACTCTTAAGTACTTTATTCCCTGATTAGAAAGAACTGTAGTGGTCAGCTCGGTCATCAATGTTTGGCTTATTTTTTAGTGTTTTTGTGCATGTTAGCGAAAAACAATTATTTTGGTTGTTCCCTGGTTGCTATTTTATGTTTTAAAGCAACAAACGACGTCTTAACTCGCTATATAAAAGTATGTTTTGTAGCTTAGCGCTCGTGCACGTGTAAATCCAGCTTGTGTAACTTCGTGGGCTTCCGTGAGGCCGAAGCGATACTTTGAAAGGTTACAGCGCTCAATCATTTTTCCATGACTGTACATAGTACGTATAGAGAAAGTAAAAAGGAACAAAGGCCTATCCTCCCAAATTAATCACATTTTCCCTAGGCACCCTGTAGTTCACAGACGATGTGAAATACAAGTATTTGCACCGCATTCACCAGTCCTCTAGTTAGCGTGGTGAGGGGCGAGTTAAGTATATTTAAACAAAGGCCCTTCCTCCCCCCCCCAAAAAAAAAAAAAGAATTTTTGCCGAAAATTCAAACTTTTAAGAAACAATGTAAGTATATAAGTAATGTTTTTTTTTTTTTTTTTTTTTTTTTTTTTCAAATATTAGCAGCAAAATAATTAGACCATCTTTGAGGAAAAACTATTTTGCATATAAAAGGTAGGTTCGGTGAGAGGATGTTCTTAAAAATCTTCACTCTCATCCTTGGAGTAAACATTTGAATACTAATACGGTATTTGACCAATTCTCTGTTTTTGAGATAGCCTGGCATCCAAAGAAAACTTTTTCCAAACCAAGTACTTCCAGCGAAATGTTAGTATTTTATAAGGAAGGGAAACCTTAACTGCTTACTGCATATTGATAGAGAAAGTAAAAGTTAACGACAGCTGATTCACTTATTGCATAAAAGAAAAGAAAAAATATCAAACAACGAAATAACAACACATCAAGATATCTAAAAGAATCATTATATTAGTTCACTGACGAATAAATCACTGAAGAGCCTTTGTAAACGAGCTCGATAAGATATTTTGGAATAAAGTTGTAAGCTCATTCTAGACAGCTTATAAAGAAAATGGGCTGAGAAAAGCAATTAAAACGTTATTTACGGTGTCAAAAGAAACAAACTGAGAGAAAGGAAGCATTCGCCTTAGTTATTGTTAATTAAAACAGTCTCTACCAGTCCTTTAAAAGAATGCTGAACGGATATAGACGTTCTTTTCTCACAAGGAAAACTTCAAATTGGAGTCGTGTTAAATGAGTCGAATTAATTTAATTGAGAACAAAAATGGTACACAAAGGCTTCGTAGCGAAGACTCGACGTGAAAAAGGAACTACTGTGGGCTTTATCTTAGCATTTATTAAACATTACAGCTAACTGGTGGCCCTTAGGCAGACAGAAAAGTAAGCAGTCACTGTTTCTGACGTCTTCCTGACTGCAGTTTTAGCTTTATCTTAGCATTTATTAAACACTACAGATAACTGGTGGCCCTTAGGCAGACAGAAAAGTAAGCAGTCACTGTTTCTGACGTCTTCCTGACTGCAGTTTTACCTTTATCTTAGCATTTATTAAACATTACAGCTAACTGGTGGCCCTTAGGCAGACAGAAACGTAAGCAGTCACTGTTTCTGACGTCTTCCTGACTGCAGTTTTACCTTTATCTTAGCATTCATTAAACATTACAGCACACTGGTGGCCCTTAGGCAGACAGAAAAGTAAGCAGTCACTGTTTCTGACGTGTTCCTGACTGCAGGTTTACCTTTATCTTAGCATTTATTAAACACTGCAGATAACTGGTGGCCCTTAGGCAGACAGAAAAGTAAGCAGTCACTGTTTCTGACGTCTTCCTGACTGCAGCTTTACCTTTAAAGAAACACAATCTTAGAGAAAACCCAAATAACGGCAGAACAAACACCTAATACGCTTTCTCCAATAGATTTAAAGAATGCAATAAGGAAATCATATTTTTACTTTCTTTAACGTACTATGTACATAGTGTATATAGGTATTGTAATGCACCCAAAATTCGATACCGAGATTTCACCGGAAATACAGGAATTGGGTCACCCTGAATAAAAAAAAACATTTTTAGAAAAATGTCCGTGTGTGTGTCTGTGTGTGTGCGTGTGTGTCTATGGGCAGCTTAGCTCAAAAACGAAAAGACCGTTAAATACCAAACCTGGTATTTAAGTTTGGTATCTTCCAAGGAGCGACACGAAGATTTTCAAGAAAATGACTCCGGCCCTTTACATGGAACTTTTTTCAAAATTTTGATTTTCTAAAAAATGGATCTAACGATTTTCAATAAAACACCACATATTAAATCCATTTATATCACAAATCAAATGTATACCTATCTTGAATTTTCTGGGAATAGTTTCAAAAGACCAGTTTATTCTGGATGAGTTTTGCTTAATTTGGCATAATTAGTAAACCGTAAGATATAGACAAAAACTTACTATAGAGAAAATGTAGATATTGTTAAAATACAGAAGCTATGTCATATGTATTTTTTTCGTGGAGCTTACCGTTTTCGAGGCAATTATTGTTATTTGTTTCAGTTGTGAAGTACTTATACTTTTCTCAGACGGAAGTGTCGGTCTTTCATTTGTTCTACTCCTGGCAAAGCATAGAATCTATTTGAAATGACAATCGCATAACGGCACTTTTAAAACATTTGACTAGCACTTTAATTTAGTTCATTCCCTCAGTTCCTTTCTGCTTATAAGGAACTAAGTAATAAAATGCTTCTAAGGTATATCTCGATTCGCGTGGTGTTGAAAGAAGCATTATCTTTTGTAAGAAGTTTGTTTGTAGAGTAACTAGAGAAAGTCATGTGAGTGTAACACATCAGATTTTTTATTTTCTCTACACGCACTATGTGCAGAGTGTATAGAGAAGGTATTGCACTCCACCCAAAAATTCGATACCGAGATTTCATTGAAAATATATGCTTTAGGGTCCCTTATATCCAAATAAGCATTTTCACAAAAAGGTCTGTGGGTGTGTGTGTGTGTGTGTGTGTTTGTGTGTACGTGTGTCCGTGAACACGATAACTCAAAAACGAAAAGTCGGTAAAATACCAAACTTGGTATTTAAGTTTAGTATTTTCCAGGGATGCGACACGAAGATTTTGAGAAAAATCCCCGCACTCCAAACTACCCTTTACATGGAAAAATTTCAAAAATTTTGATTTCATTAAAAATGGCTCTTAGGATTTTGATTACAATATCGTATATCAAATAAAATGTATATCTTGCATTTTCTAGGAATCGCCTCTTAAGACCACTCTATTCTAGGTCAATTTTACGGAATTTTGCATAACTGCTAAACGGTAAGAGATGGACAAAAACTTACCACACAAAAAGTGTAGAGCACGTTAAAACACACACTTTATCTTATATACATTTTTTTTTTTTTTTTTTTTTTTTTTTTTTTTTTTGTGGAGTTGATCTTTTATAGATATCGCTTGTTTCTGGATTCAGCTTTGAGAAACTTGTACCTTTCTCATACAGGAATTTGTCAACTACTGTCCATACAAACAAAGGAACTGTTGTCGCATAGCAACTAGCTTTTATCTATCACCTTAACCTGTGGTAATCCCGCATTTCGCTTCCACTTACAGGAAGCAAGTAATAAGACTATTTCTGTTAACTTATCTTGATTAGCATGAAGTAAATAGAAGCAAAAGCTTTTTAACAATACTTTTGTTGCAGAGATGTAGAGAAAGTCATGTGAATGGAACACATCAAATTTTTTACTTTCTCTATACGTACTATTTACATAGTGTATAGAGAAGGTATTGCACTCCACCCAAAAATTCGATACCGAGATTTCACCAGAAATATATGGTTCAGGGTCCACTGTATCCAAAAAAAAAAGCATTTTCAGAAAAAGGTCCGCGTGCGTGTCCGTGTGTCGTGTGTCCATGTTTGTGTGAACACGATATCTCAAGAACGAAAAGTCTGTAAAATACCAAACTTGGTATTTAAGTTTAGTATCTTCCAGGGATGCCACACGAAGATGCCCCATCCCTAATTACCCTTTAAATGGAACTGTTTTCGAAAATTTTGATTTTCTTAAAAATGGCTCTAACGATTTGGATTAAAATTTCGTATATTATAGATACTTACTTGACAAATAAAATACATATCTTGAATTTTCTGGGAATAGCCTTGAATACTACTTTACTCTGGATGAATTTTACGGAATTCTGCATAGCTGCTAAACCGTAAGAGATAGACAAAAACCTACCAAACAAAAAATGTAGAGCACATTAAAACACACAATTTATCTTATATACATTTTTCTCTTGAAGTTGATCGTTTTTTAGGTTTTCCTTGTTTTTTATTTCAGCTTCGAAAAAAGCACTTTACTCATACAGGAACTTGTCAACTCCTTTCCATACAAACAAAGGGCGTCAGCCACATAGCAACCAGATTTTGACTATCACTTTAACCATAACTCCATTTTGTCGCTTCTACTTACAAGGAAGCAAATAATAAGACTATTTCTGCTAACTTTTTTCTCGATTAGCACGAAGTAAATAAAAGCATACGCTCTTTAACAATAATTTAATGCAGAGACGTGAATGGAACACATCAGATTTTTATTACGTGTAATCCTTGGTGGTAAAATGTTATGGGCCGTATTAACTAGATAAGCTTTACACTCACATTTTTGTCGCTTCTTACAAATAATCTATTCCCTTGTACTCTTAGATTCTGTGGTGTTATTAGAGAAATAAATTGTAGTTATTCAAATATCTTATCTTTTCCTTTTTTCTCTTCTTCTTCCACGCATCTTATTTTAGCCTGTTTCGTCTTTAAAGTTTTGTTCTGCCAACTGAATTATATCCTATCCTCGAGTTTACCTTTTTGAAGTTGAGAATTTACAGTATTTTCCTTATTCGGACACTACTTGTATACCATTTATTAATAAACACGTGCTCTTCTAATATGGATGTGCCTAATTTTCAACTTTTAATGAAAATTACTGTATAACAATTGATCCCATAGACCAAGTTTCAATTCTGTGTACTCCTAGATTTGTTTTCAACTGATTGTGTCTATATTTTTATTCATAAATTCTTGCGGAAGGGTCATTCTAAAGATTTAAGAGTGAATGTAACTTTGGTTTCATATTCATGTCTTCATACTCCCATCATTCCCTTGTACTCTTAGATTCTGTGGTGTTTTTATACAAATTAACTGTATGTATTGAAATATCTTATCGCGGAGACGGTGGACATGTCGCACTTATCGATAGGGGTAAAATAAATCTCTCGCCCCGTTGAGTTGAGCAACTCTTTTAAACGCAAGAAGGAATATATGGACATCCAATGTAATGACACAAAATGATTTGCACGAATGTGGCAAATGAATTGTTTAGTCTTTAGCAATGGCACAGGGTTGTAAAACCCGATGCTTTGACATTTCACACTCTAGTACATAATTGTAAACTTTTGCATTGTAAATTTTATAAAATATCATATTTGTAAATATGTATTGTAATTTGTTTAAATTTATGAAGAGTACATAATACAATAATCATATTTTAGTTTTATATAATTACTAGCAGTAACTATTATGTCGATAATTAGAAAACTATCATCTGATGTTACATCAGTGTTACATATAATGAAATTATATTATTTATACATTTTAACACTAATTTTTGATACTATTTGTTTTTATTTCCATGCATAAAAGGAAGTACATGTGCTTTTATAGAGCACATTAAGTGTAGCGCAGTGGCGTACAGACCTCAAAAGCAAATGGTGTGATTACATGTCTATTCTGATGGTTTTGTAACTCATGCTTTTAGCACTGGAGCTAAATTGTTTTATTTCCCCGTATTATATAAGCATGTGTATACATGTATATGCCTTGACAAGTTCCATGTTCAGTGGCTTTCTGGCCTAAATGAACGTAAAGAATGCTTTCTAATCTCATCTAATCTAATCTAATCTGAGTGTAATGACTCCAAATATGTGGTAGTTGGGTTACCTGATATGAGCGGTCTCAGTGGTCCGATACCTCCACAAAAAGTTGCCTACGATACGGTTTCCGTTTTGAGAATGATAAAGTCTTGTGAACCACTAATTGGCTAAACGATGTTGCAAGAGTTGGTTTTTGGTTTTTTAATCTCAAGTGACGTTTAATTAATTCCATTTATATACTTAAGAGTACAATAGAAGGCCTAGAAAAAATAAGACACTCTGCTACTGATTATTTCCAAGTAATATTACATGAAAGCAATTTATAACATTTGAGTTAAGTATGAGTTCAACCACACATCATACTCGTACAAACATTAAGTATGAATTCAAGCATAAATCACACAAGAATATTCTAATGGAAATTTATAATAATGTGCTAATTTGTAAAATTATTAACATTGACTTGAGAACCTATTCTATCACATAAACTGATATTTTTTCGATCGACTCATTTGTTACTCTGCTAACACCAACTTCTTCATAAATGTGGTTACGCGTATCAATAGTATCACATTCACATAAACAGACTTTGCATTATTGAATAATAATCATCCATACTTTTAACATAAAATGGGGATTTATTGATTTCAAATAACTACAATAGTTACCACAACAACAATCAAGTTCACAATATGGATATTAATAGAATTAAAATTGTTCACTGATATAAGAACATCATATTATAATTATTTCCTGCGTTTAAAACGTATTTCCTTAAATAAACGTAAAGTTTTGTATTCAACTTGTAGCAACAGTTGCTTTTGTTAACTCCTGGGTCTTACGTCACTCCCTGCGAGTGACTAACTTGACCCACTCGTTAGTAAAACTCGAATTATGCATCTTGTTAAATAATATACCTACAATCATGTCACTTTGGGAAGCTACTGTAAACAAATTTAGAGAATTTTACACCAAGCCTTCCCTTTACCTTTTATAATTTCTAACTTCACACAGTCCAGGGTGTTTCTAAGGACGAAAGAACATCACTGTGATATTCACGATGCAAAATTTTTGATAGAAGATCTGATGACCTTTTGGTTTCTCGCCTCAGTCTTTCAAGTGCAGAAAATTCTGATTAGCCTATTCTCCCTTGTCTGCAAAACAATCAGCTTCTTATATAAATACAGAAGGCCAAATGTTAGACATTTTTACTTCCTCTGTGGTCCTCATAATATAAGATGTACGAAGTTTTCATATTATAAAGTAATCCTTGATAGACCTATACTACGAAACGGACATAAAGCTGGTGAATATAACATTTTGCACTCCCTGGACGCCAAGTTATCCTCTTTGAAAAAGAATGTGATCTACGATCATATTGAAAAGCAATTTTATGATCTATTGTTTAAAACTTATCGGATGTTAGAGTTGTTTTCTGTCTAATAGAAGTATTAGTTGATTTCAGTATAAACACAAATGAAATAAACAAAAACTGTCTAATGTTAGTTAGTAAAAATGCTGCGTTTTAATGTAAATAAAAATTACCGTCCTCCTTCTAACACTCAGTTCTATGATCTCTTACTATGAACTGTAATAACGCGACGTGGCTTTTATTTAATGATAAGGAGTAGATAGATATTAATGATTATAGAACTAAAAGTAAGGGCTGTCTACAAATTATTGGACGATTTCATAAAGTTGTATTTTCACCAATACTTGACATAAATAAATTGTGATACCAACATTTGAAGAAGGGAAGTTGGAAGTTGTGTGTTGTTTGATTTTTATTTGTCATCAAGTGGGAATCCTGTACATTGTACTGTAATGGTCGTACAATAGCCACAGGTAATACTTTCTGCAAATGACAACCCGTTTACCTGACCTTACAGTGTGTGATTTCTTCCTGTAGGGTTGCATCAAAGATAGTGTTTATAGCTTCCGCAACAGATCTCGACATGTGGAAATCTTAATGAAAGCTAGGAAGCGAGTTGTACTTTCAGATAAGCAGTTCACCAGTAGATTCATGCCTGTCACAGTCAATGTCAAATATCTGTCACCTCTTATGCACTTACACTACACGGCGCTGCACTGATAAACATGTGTTTTCATATGTATATTCATATCTACAAAACAGCTATACAAATGGCCTACTATATAAACAATGTCAATCGTCTGCCTCCAATTCTTTCATATATGATAGTCCTTCGCCTGCACTCACGTCATTGTCATCATCAAGGCTGATGCTACGTTCTGCACCAATTAACCTGGATTAGAATTCTTTCTATTTGATTTTCTTCAATCCTTTCTAATGATTTTCAATGTTCACAACATGTCGATATACATTTTTCCATTCTGGCCTGCCAATTTCTGCAATTCGCTGGCGACACAACTGTTCCACATCTTAATTTAAAAGTGTTATATTAAGTTTGTTTTCTTTCTCTTTCATCTTTGAGAATCCTGGAAACGGAACTTAGTGAAGTATCAGTTGCCTTGGCTACTCTTTCACTTTCTACAGGTTTTTGAAGAACTCGGGGGGCATACATTTTCTTCCTTCATCTCTGCCTCCTGTTTCATGAAGTCAAGGATATTTGCAACTATTTCTCTGCACTGCTAAGTAATACTTTGCCACTTAACTTTGAAAACGTAGGAGCCATTGTTAAACAAAATAAAATAAATAAAATGAACACTATTTACTGCCCACTTTGAATATAAACATATGCGGAACACTTTCGATGCAGACTGTATAAAGTTTGCTCTCTGTGACTTTAAGTAAGCAAAGTATCATATCACAAACCTGATAAGCTAGGCTTGGTAGCTGGATTGGTGGTCAGGGTCACGATTCCAGAAGTTTTGCGCCCGCAATACATTCCTCCACTTACGTGACGCTGGCGGAATTGAGAAGGCGCATTACCGCAGTCATCGAGAACATCAAACAAGACGTGCTTGGAAGGGTGTGGCATGAATGGGATCACCGACTGGACATCCTGCCATATTATACATGGTGCTCAAATCGAGTGCATTTAAGGTGAAAACAAAACTTCAAACCTCCTCCTTTCAAGTGAAGGTATAGTGATTTATATTTTTAGTGAAAATGTAGCCTTATGAAATCGTCCAATAATTTGTAGAAACCTTTATATGCTCCGCCATTTAAAGTAGCATTACTTGCTTTTAAAACATCTGTAGATGGCCTCCATTATTATTCAAATGTTCTTCCACGTTTCAGAAAATTGACAAACGCTCGATGCAGTAGACTTCTTCTTGCTATATGGTTTCTTTCAGTTCTTGCAGTTTTCTGAAACGTTTCGTGAATACCATTTCTTTTCAAATATCGCCATCAGTAGAATAGAAATCAGGAATCAAACAAGAACCGTGTGGTATCGCCAAACCTTGAGATGACGAACATGAATTTGTTTATTATGAACGCCATGGTATTACGTGCTGTGTGGGCGGAGGGTTCGTCCTGCTCAAAGAAAACCTCACAAGTTTTCTCGGTTCACCACCCACAAAGATGTTGGGAATATGTAACTGGTGGTATACACTGATATGGTTTCTCCATCGACGATCTCAATATTTTAACTGCAACAGGTTTTGAAATTCCACGTTAGGATTATTAGGTACACCATAAAATTTGGCTCCGTATTTTACGTGTGCAGATAACTCTCCATAGGTTTAAAGAACTGCAGAGCTCAACGGGACATAATAAATACCAGTTCGTGTTAGTACAGGCGATCTGTGTTCTAATTCTCGTGCATATCAGCGGAAACGGTGAGGGAATCTCGCTCATTGAGACGACTTACCAGGTTTGTATTAGAGTCCCTAATCTCGTATATATGAAAAGTGCGAACAGGACCAAAAGATTAACATGTTTTGCACTTCAGTTACAGAGGTTTGTTTTTGAAACAATAAAGTCACCTTTTAAATTTGATAATTAGATAAAAAGTATTTATTTAACCTATCAGATGCCGCCAATAGCTAGTTTTGTAATTGTGTATATGTTGTGCCATAACATTAAAGACCAGACTTACTGTAGGGTTAATCAAAATATTGAGGGGCACCTGATATTATTCTGCTTCAGCTTCTTTCATAAAAATCTTATGTGTTCCATTCACATGAACTTCTCTTCATCTCTGCAACAAATTATTGTTAAAAAGCCTATGCTTCTATTTACTTCATGCTAATCGAGAAAAAATAGCAGAAATAGTCTTATTACCTGTTTCCTTGTAAGTGGAAGCGAAATAAGGGAGTACCATAGGTTAAAGTGATAGTCAAAAGCTTGCTGCTATGTGACTGTATTCCTTTGTTTGTATGGACAGGAGTTGACAAATTCCTGAATGAGTAAACTATAAGTTTTTCAAAGCTGAAATAAATAACAATGAGCATCTCAAACACGATAAACTCCACGAAAAAAATGTATATTACATATATTGTGTGCTTTAACGTGCTCTACATTTTTATGTGATAACTTTTTGTCCATCTCTTACGGTTTAGCAGTTATGCAAAATTCCGTAAAATTCATTCAGATTAAAGTTGTCTTCAGGGTGTATTCTCATAAAATTCAATATATACATTTTATTTGTCAGGTAAATGTATTTAATATTCGATATATTAATCAAAATCGTTAGAGCCATTTTTAAGAAAATCAAAATTTTCGAAAAAAGTTCCATGTAAAGGGTAGTTGAGGGTAGAGGGATTCTCTTGAAAATCTTTGTGTCGCATCCTTGGAAGATACCAAGCTTAAATACCAAGTTTGGTATTCAACTGTCCACACACACACACACACACACATTTTCCCCCAAAACATTTTTTTTTGGATTTAGGGGGACCCAAAACATGTATTTCCAGTGAAATCTCGGTATCGACTTTTTGGGTGGAATGCAAGACCTCAACACACTATGTACTTAGTACGTGTAGAGAAAGTCAAAAAGACATCGGAATATCTGAATTTTCAGTTCTCGTCATTAGTATTCTATTGATAGGCGAAAGTTTTTGAAACACTTGTAGGTTTTAAGGGCAAACTTCCAGAATTTGGCTTGTTAAGTTCTCATATTGTGGGTCGCATTCAAAATAGTATCTCCTGGACCTCGTTTTCGAGCACTGTTTGACTCAAGTTTAACACTGCCAAACTTCCATACCTGTGGATCTATTTCGTAATTGTTTCACACGACGCCATCGCACCATGAATCGACACACTGAAGTGAATGCCAAACCCCCACCCCCTACGTTATTGCAGCTGAATTAGTCTCGTGGCAGAAGGGAACAGCTGCAACATATTGTGCCACTGACCAGTCCTCCATCTCGATTGACTGACCTACAAATCACGGTGTGAAATTGCATGGCTCCATCCTTCAGCTGATAGAGTATTGGCAATCATATATTTTTTCCACGGAGAAATTGGAACTGCCTCGGAAATTAGAAAACTTGTAGCGTCGCAGTTACGAAAATATGGAGGAAAAAAATCTGATGTGTTCCATTCACAATACTTTCTCTACATCTCTGCAACAAATTATTGCTAAAAAGCTCTTGCTTCTATTTACTTCATGCTAATCGAGAAAAATTAGCAGAAATAGCCTTATTACTTGCTTCCTTGTAAGTAGAAGTGGAATAAGGGAGTACCATAGGTTAAAGTGATAAACAAAAGCTGGTTGCTATTTGGATAAAGTTCCTTTGTCTGTATAGACACGAGTTGACAAATTCTTGTATGAGAAAGTACGTTTTCCAAAGCCGAAACGAAAAACTAGAAATATCTTAAAAACGATCAACTCCATGAAAAAAACGTATATGACATAAATTGTGTGTTTTAATGCGCTGTACAATAATTGTGTGCTAAGTTTTTGTCAATCTCTTACGGTTTACCAGTTATACACAATTCCATAAAATTCAACCAGAATAAAGTAGTCTTCAGAGGATATTCCCAGAAAATTCAAGATATACATTCTATTTGTCAAGTAAACGTCTTTAATATACCATATTTTAATCAAAATGGTTAGAGCCATTTTTAAGAAAATCAAAATTCTCGAAAAAGTTCCATGTAAAGGGTAGTTGGGGGTGAGGGGATTTTCTTGAAAAATCTTCGTGTCGCATCCTTGGAAGATACCAAGCTTAAATACCAAGTTTGGTATTCAACGGTCGTTACGTTTTTGAGCTATGCTGTCCACAGACACACAGACACACACACACACACGGACCTTTTTTGAAAATGCTTTTTTATTTAGTTGAGGGGGACCCAAAACATATATTTCCGGTGAAATCTCGGTATCGAATTTTTTGGTGGAATGCAATACCTTCACTATACACTATGTACATAGTACGAGTAGAGAAAGTAAAACTTACGTACTAGCAATATCTATACAAATACAAAACTGTGATATGCATACTAAGGACAGAGTCCATATCGCTAAACACAATACCTTTTACCATAAGTCCATATTTAGAGAAGCACCTCAAAATTACATGAAGAATTGGATGAACAAGTACGGGCGTAAAAGGCTATCGAAATATATTGCTTTCTTCTTTCTAAACACCAGGTGCCAAAATCTTTACTTAGTTTAAGGGTGGTTCACATCACTACTGGCGTTTATTTTAATTTTTATGATGCAAAATATGTATTATATTAGTAAGTTACTACTGCGTTGGCATTAAAAATGTCAAACACGAATACATTAAATATTAATATCCGCTTTGGGCTAAATGCCCTTACTTGCACTTTACTATCTGTGACAGGCATAAGCGGGGCTTTATTGCATATATTTACCCAAAAGCTTCCCTCGATGCAATGTCAAATTTATTTTAACTGTGTAAATCGTAAACTACGTATTTAAAACTGGTTTATTGATATATTTGTTGTGTATTATTTATAAATAGCCATACATATTATGCACACAGCTCGCTTGACTACACGCACTTATTTTATATTTGAGCACGAACTTATGATTTATTTGAATATGGACTAAATATCGGATGTAAATAAAATATGTTTGCCCCTTATACACATAACATAGCATACAAACGCAGATTAATATGCCAGTTTCACGAGTTTACAAAGAAAGACACCCGATTTCATAACTACCCATATGTTCTAACCAAGGATTGAAAACGAATAAATGCAGAAAAATTATGTAGGGAGGTTTGAACCATTGACCACAGATTTCACCACAGCTAAATCTAAAGTTATGGGTTTTATAGGAAAGGATCCATTTAGAACAAAAACACAATTAAATAAAAGTATAACAGAACAAGTTAACTATTTAGTATTTAATATGTTTAATTTCATAAAATCAGCTGATATCGTAAGTTGAAGTAAATTTTGATATATGTGCAGCATGATGCATAGAACTTTCAGAAACAATACAAGAAGTTTTCAGATGTTGCTAAATACAGCAAAGAAAACATTCGGATGCACAGAAATGAGATTTTTAAATGAATACTAGGTTATATTTTAACCCTTTGTTGCCTGTCGGTACCTATAAGTTTCGCTTGTTTTAAGCGTAACTATACAAATAAGGTTGTACTCCAAGATTAATTTCATGTTATACTAACCTTCAACCATAAATGACAAGAATCCAAAAACTATTTTATGTTGTATAAATATAAAAAAAATTTGCGCTAAATCTGCAGTGCCTTTTTTAAATAAATAAAAGAACAAAACCCACATAACTACATTCAAATGTAACCCGATTAGCTTCCAAGCATCACACCTATTATTTTACTTGGGCTCTCCCCGTCCTTTATCACAGTCACTGGGATTTGAACTTGTAACGCTTGACTTTGAATGAATGACCAGTCCATTACGTATCAGCTAACACTCATGGCCACTTTTTTGGTAGTGACATTGGCAGGATTATGAAATTCTGGTTAAGAAGAATTTAAAATTTTAATTGAAATAAAAAAGATTAATAAAGAATCTACATGTATTTTCATTTCTATTTTCTGTATTATTTTATATAATATTTGTATAGGTTTATTCCCATACATTTTTACGAGAACTCCAGTTTTAAACTTGAATTAAAGGGAAAACGGCATATGTAATATACGAATGCAGGCAACTAAGGCCTCAGACAGATCTAAGAGACCAATTAAAACAATAGTTTACAAGAAAAATGAACTTTGGAAACAACTACCATACAGATATAGGTACATCTCAATAGAATAACAAAACATATTGCAAATATTAATGATAAAAATAATAAATTCTGAATTACAGTCAAACTCTATTTATAAAACATAAGGGATTAAAGACGTTTAATATAAAATATATCCTAAATTATAATTAATGAAATAAATTAAAATATTGATTCACAAGAGTTCGATTTATTGACACCAAAATTAACAAATGAATGAATTCCCGCTTTACACTATACGAGGCAGCAGAAAGGCCAAGATTGCGATGGGAAATAGTCTTTGAGACGGAACAGGCTTTAAAGTCTGTCCTTGAAGTGAAAGAGGAATAGTCCATTCGATTAAAAAGTAATTACTCTGGTTCCAACGAAACTACCTTCAGGTTAATTCCGTCGGGTTGATTTTTAACCTTTCTGCAACTTGTTTGTGTTGGTGTGACAATTATTGTTATAAATAAATTACTCTAAATAGGTTACAGGGGATATTTCTTTGATTATTTTTTCACAAAAGCCGTGTGTAGGACAGTAGTTGAATAAGTAGAATGAGACTGAAAAATTCAGCGCCATAGCCGGGATTTGAACCAAGGATCTCCGGGTCTCTAGCCGGTTGCTCTACCACTGAACTATCGTGGCAAGATTCCAGAATCTCTGAACTGATTCGCATGTTTCCCGGTGAACCACGAGGTGATCTCAAATTATTTTGAGATGACAACCCCAATGGCGACTTACAATGTTGTAAGTACTTAAGTCCCAGGATATATAGTATAGCCAACTATTATGGTCAATTGGTATTGGTTTAATTGTTTTTTCACACAAGTCGTGTGTAGAACAGGAGTTGGATAAGTAGAGTCAGACTGAATTCAACGGATCTCCCGGCCACTAGCCGGTTTCTTTACCACTGAGCTACCATGGCAATATGCCAGCATAGCATTGAATTTCTCTACTGACTTGCGTATTTCCCGGTAAACCACAAGTAATTTCGAATTATTTTGAGATGACTACACCAATGGTGACTGACAATGTTGTAAGTACTTTAGACCCAGCCAACTATTATGAATAGGTAGAGTCAAGACTGAAAAATTCAACGCCATAGCCGGGATTTGAACCACGGATCTTCTAATAATAATAATAATAGTTCGCTATACTATGAATCCCGGGAAAGCATATTTATGAAAGATATTTGTCACACATTTTAATTAATCACACTTTTGCGTGATAACGAAATCTTAATGCTTCTACATTTGTTACGAAGGGTCTCCTCTCCCATTGCTCCAGCACTGTCATTAGATCACATGAAATATGTGTTGTGTAAGAGAGGTCTTGTGCCTCAGCTTTTGAAGAAAGTAAAAAAGAGCAGAAAAGAAAAAGGGAGCTCTTTACTCATCAGTATACAATGAATTTATAAAGTCAAGAAAAGGAGAAGTCCTGCAACTGACTTCATTGATGGAATTCAGAGGAAAACCTCAAGCTTACTTCCTGCAAATCAGATATGGTCAGCTTACCAACGCAAAGAGCATATAAAGAAAAAAGTCGATTCTGCAAAGAAAAGACTAATGATCTAAAAAACCTGATGTGTTCCATTCACATGACTTTCTCCACATCTCTGCAACAAATTATTATTAAAAATTTAATGATTCTATTTACTTCATGCTAATCGAGAAAAGAATAGCAGAAATATTCTTATTACTTGATTCCTTGTAAATAAAAGCAAACTAAGGGAGTACCATAGGTTAAAGTGACAGTCAAAAGTTGGTTGCTATATGAGTGAAGTTCCTTTGTTTGTATGGACACGAGTTGACAAATTCCTGTATGAGAAAGTTTATTAAAGCTGAAACTAAAAACAAGGAATATCTCACACACGACCAATTCTAAAAAAAGAAGTATATAACATAAATTGTGTACTTTAATGTGCTCTACATTTTTTGTGTGCTAAGTTTTTTGTGTACCTGTTACCGTTTAACAGTTAAAATTCCGTAAAATTCATCCAAAATAAAGTAGTCTTAAGAGCTAATCTCACAAAATTCAAGATATACATATTATTTGTAAAGTAAATATCTTTAATATACGATATTTTAATAAAAATTGTAAGAGCCATTTTTAAGAAAATCAACATTTTCGAAAAAAGTTCCATGTAAAGAATAGTTGAGCTGGGGCGATTTTCTTGAAAATCTTCGTGTTACATCCTTGGAAGAAACCAAACTTAAATACCAAGTTTGGTATTCGTTTTTTGAGTTATGCTGTCCACAGACACTCAGACACACACACAAGACCCTTTTGTAAAAAAGCTTTTTTTGGATTCAGGGGCACCCAAAACATGTATTTCTGGTGAAATCTCGGTATCGAATTTTTGGGTGGAATGCAATCCTTCTCTATACACTATGTATATAGTACGTGTAGAGAAAGTATAAAGGTGCTGCATTACAGAGCCAACTAAAGAGAAGAATTGAAAGAAACTTGAACACAAGAAGCTTACTTCTATCTTTGTAGCTATTAGATATCATTATACTTTTATTTTCAAATTATTAAAACGTTTACTTGTTTTACAGTAATAGTCTCGTATGTTTTAGTTCCAAAACAGAAAACTAAATAATTAAGGGGAAAAAATTGTTATGTTGACTAATTAAAATGTATATATGTATTTTAAATGGGTATAGTTAATTTCAGTAAAATAGTGTAAATAAAACATGGTTTTTTAACTTAAACTAACAATTTACTTTGAGAAAATCTGCTGTATTATACTTTTTTCATCTATGTTTACGAAATGCCTCATGTCAGCGAGATTCAAAAATGATGAAAGGGTTAAAATGTTAAAACAGAATTTAAAATAACAATAATAACAATTATAATAAAGAGTTCTAAGCATATCTAAATCATACTAAAATTTTAAAAGCAAGTTTTAAAGATGTTTAAGAAATAAGCAGTTGCATACCAAAACATCTTTTAACAAAAGTCCCTTCAAAATTAAACAATTAATTTAAGGTGTATAGAAAACAAGACTATTTTATTTAGGTTAAATTGATTAATTGTAATAAACTTTAAGTTATTCATTAAAACGCCCAAGTGGAAGTGAGATGTGAATTAGAAAATAGGCTGATATTAAAGACTGGGATGAAACTAAGTCAAAATATATATTTGGCAATTACCAATAGAGTCCGCAATTTAATAGTCTTAGAATAAATGTCTTAACAATTCGTTTATCTACACAGTAAACAGCAAATGGTAGTGTAATTTGGTTTAAGTTAAAATTTCAAATATTACATGGAACTTAGAGCCGTACATCGATTAATATCTTACAAATTACCTGTATGTTTAAGTATATGGAGCATGAAACTTAGCACTTAGCATGAACTTACGGCACTGTTGCTGAAACCGCTTTAACATTAAAATGAAACACACCCAGTTGAAAACCAGAAATTGCAGAAACGATGGAAGTGAAGGCACGCCACTGCATGCTAAATCGATCCGCAACCCTTTGCTGAATACAGTCACGTGTTATGACGTAGAGACTGAATTTCAAATGAAGAGCCAAGAGTACATAATAATTCCAAGATTGGTGAAAGAAAGAAAAATTAAATCGTGAAGGAATGTCTGGCGAATATGACGTTATTACTGTGCAAATATAGGATCCAGCGCGATTCCAGTGGCGACTATTGTTAATGAGAGTAATGGAACCAAGTTGCAGTTTGTGCAAAACTGAGTTATTCAATATGGTGGCATATTCTAAGCTCTTAGTAGGCACTAGTCTCTTCTGCAAATTTATCTGATTCAGTTTACTGTCTGATAAGTAGTTTACAAAAGATACACGATAGTAAAAATGCAAATATTACAAAAGGAGATTTTTTTTTTTAATTTGTATGCATGGTATTCATTGGCACAGGAAAATAATCTGCTGTGTTACACTTACATGCCTTTCTCTAGCTGTTCTACAAACAAACTTGTTAAACAAGATTATTCTTCTTTTTACTCCATGCTAATCGAGATAAACATTAGCACAATGTTCTTATTATAAGTAAGGGGAAGCTAAGGGAATACGCTAGGCTAAAACGAATGTTTTAAAAGCAGTCGTTATGCGATAATCATTGACAAGGAGTAGAAGTTAAACAAAACAAAAAAAAAAAAAAAAAAAAAGCGGACAGTTTCTGTTGGAGAAAAGTATAAGTGCTTAACAATTGAAAACAATAACAAAAAATATCTCGGAACCGGTTACTTCCATAATAAAAAAAGTAAAGGACATAAATTGTGGGTTTTGAAGGCATTTAAATTTTTTGTGTAGTAAATTTTTGTTTGTCTCTTACGGTTTAGCAGTTAAGCAAAATTCGGCAAAATTCATCCAGAATAAACAGGTGTTCAGAGGATATTCTCAGAAAATTCAAAATAAACATTTTATTTGGGAAATAAATGCCTTTAGTACATGGTATGTTAGTCAAAATCGTTGGAGCCAGAGAAAATCAAAAGTTTCGAAAATCTTCCCATTTAAAGGATAAGCTGTGGTGGTGGGATTTTCTTGAAAATCCTCGTGTCACATCCTCGGAAGATATAAACCTAAATAACAATTTTGGCGTTTAACCGTCTTTTCGTTTTTCAGTCCTGCTTTCCACAGACACACACACATACACACACACACAGAGGGATTCTTTTGGATTCAGGGGACCCCAAAATATGGGGTCGAATTTTTGAGTGACTCTATCCTCTCGTAAATATGGAACTAGAGAAAGTAATAGGTGTATACTCCTAATTCCGGAAAAAAGTTTGCAATGAATGCAAAACATTTAACATCCATAGGGTAAATTCATTGTGTTAATTTAAAGTAATAATGTATAATGGCCGTCCTTAGTCTATACGGCATCACCTCTGATGTCTCATGAAATCAAATCTAAGAAAGGATATTTAAAAAGGAAACGTTACTGGCCTAAGTTTTCAGAGTACCTTACCAATAACCGGAAAGGTGGTTCAGGCTTTTCGTCTGGAACCGGCATCCGGGAGGTCGTGGGTTCGAAATCCGCCACAACCCCCTCTGATCAATGGATTTTTGGGGTCACTGAGGTATGCTGGGGAGGTTTGTTAATTCCCACGAACTTCCTGTGATTTCATATCTCCATTTCATACATCGGCGAGGACACATAACTTATGGTGGCATCCTTCTGTGTTGGTGAACGCGCGTTGTGCGTAAATACAGCTCTCGGCGGTGGGTTTGCATTGGAGTCGCTCTGTAGGAACCAAAGGGTTTAATCAGACCTGAAACTCGGGTTCCCAGCGCTCTCATCGTTTAGACACAAATATTCTTGGACTGTGTTAAGAATTCTCCACAGTGGCCTTTTATCTGCGTTCCGGTTACGGCAAAGGAATTATAAAAATCTGATGTTCCATTCACATGACTTTCTCCACTTCTATGCAACAAATTATTCTTAAAAAGCTTATGTTTCTATTTATTTCATGCTAATCGAGAAAACAGCTGAAAAAGTCTTATTACTTGCTTCCTTTTAAGAAGAAGCGAAATAAGTGACTAACATAGGTTAAACAAACAGTCAAAAGCCGGTTGTTATGTGCCTTTGTTTGTATGGATAGGAGTTGACAAAGTCCCGTGAGAGTTTTTTAACTCTAAAACAAACAACAAAAAAAAAAAAAAAAAAAAAAAAAGATCAACCCAACGAAAAAAATGCATATAATATAACTTGTGTGTTTTAAAGTGCTATACATTTTTTGTGTGTGGTAAATGTTTTTCCATCTCTTACGATTTAATAGTTATGCAAAATTCCGTAAAATTCATCCAGAATAAAGTAGTCTTTAGAGGTTATTCCCAGAAAATTCAAGATAAACATTTTATTTGTCAGGTAAATCTGTAATATGTGATATTTTAATCAAAATCGTTTGAGCTATTTTTGAGAAAATCAAAATTTTCGAAAACAGTTTCATGTAAAGCGTAGTTTGGGGTGGGGGATTTTTCTCAAAATCTTCGTATCGGATCCCTGGAAGATATCAAACTTAAATACCAAGTTTGGTATTTATCGACTTCTCGTTTTTGAGTTATACTCACAGACACATGGACACACACATACAAACACGGACCTTTTTCTGAAAATGCTTTTTTTGGGATACAGGGGACCCTAAAACATATATTTCCGGTGAAATCTCGGTATCGAATTTTTGGGTGGAGTGCAATAGCTTCTCTATACACTATGCACCTGGTACGTGTACAGAAAGTAAAAATTATATACAATACATATATTGACATTGTAATAAACCAAACGAATTAAAATAATTTCCGTCGATAATACTCTCTAATGATTCTATCCTCCAGAGGTTGAAACACAAAAGCTCATGGTGGCTGCAATGTGGAAAACACTCCGGAATGACACACACACATAAAAACACAGAGGACTTTCTGTTTACATAATAATTTCACAGTACCTATCCCATATGTTTAGTATTATTCCTATACAAGTGTTTTCGTTATTCACGAAATATTTCCCAGAAGAATTATGAAATAAATAAAACAATCAGCCACGATAACGCGTTAAGCTTTTATGGAAAGAAGAAAAACAAAACTGCAAACTCAAACATTGCAGCCAGATGGCGTACTTCAAGAGTGTCTCTCATATGATTTAGCAGTTGCACAAATTTGAACAAAATATCAGCAACATGATGAGGGCCTAAAACGCCAATTCCCAAAACACTCAAGATTAAAGATGAAATATAACGCATGTTTTTAATCAAATCAAATTCACTTTAAGCATTTTGATAAAATGAAAAAAAAATCTTATGTGTTCCATTCACTGACTTTCTCTACCTCTCTGCAAAAAAAAAAAAAATTGTTAAAAAGCGTATGCTTCTAATTACTTCATGCTAATCGAGAAAAAAATTAGCAGAAATAGTCTTATTACTTGCTTCCTTGCAAGTAGGAGAGAAATAAGGGAGAACCATAGGTTAAAGTGGTAGTCAACTGCTGGTTGCTGTGTGACTGAATTTTCTTTGTTTGTATGGACAGGTTTCATATAGTATAAGCTTTTCAAAGCTGAAAACAAAGTCAAGGAATATCTGGAAAACGATCAACTTCACGAAAAAATGTATTTTACATAAACCGTTTGTTTTAACGTGCTCTACATTTATTGTGTAGTAAGTTTCTGTCCATCTCTTACAGTTTAGCAGTTATGCAAAATTCTGTAAAATTCATCCAGAGTAAAGTAGTCTTCAGAAAACTCGAGATATACATTTTATTTGGCAAGTAAATATCTTAAATATAAGAAATTTTAATCAAAATCGTTAGAGCCATTTTAGAGAAAATCAAAGTTTTCGAAACTTTTTCCATGTAAAGGGCAGTTTGGGGTGGGGGGATTTTTCTCAAACTCTTCGTGTCGCATCTCTGGAAGGTACTAAACTTAAATACTTACCGACTTTTCGTTTTTGAGTAATCGTGTTCACAGTCATACGGACACACACACGGACCTTTTTCTGAACGTATATTTCCGGTGAAATCTCGGTATCGAGTACGTGTAGAAGAAGTAAAAAACAATATTTTTTAATTTTTCACTTATTCTATTTTATTTCACAGGTACATTACTTTAAGGATGGGTTTCTGAATTAAATGTTGCACTGAATTGAGAGAGTGGGGGAGCATGTACAGCGATGTGCTTCATTAGTGTGAGGGCGACCTCTTACTGCAGCAGCCAGAATTAGATCTAGGAAGCTTGCAGCGTCAATTATCCAGATAGGGTTTCCCTAACATGTAGGCATTAACACCCAATCTCCGCGAAGATTACAGTTTCAATTGACCTCCTTTAAGTTCCATCGTGTTCTATATTTTCTTGTTCTGGTGCTTTGCCAGAAGTGACGTTACAATATGATATTGCCATGTTGTCAGGGACTGCGCCAAAGAAGCCATCGACTCTCGCAACCCAAGGTAACTTCAGACGTGTTGTGTCTAAGCACCGAAAACCACGCGGCTGCCTAATCTGCACATTTCCAAGCTGTAGCTAAACAACAATTACAAACATTGTTATTTAAGCAAGTGTATTTATAATTTTGCTATACGGAGAAATTGATTAGTAATTTTGGATAAAATATTATTGTATACAAGAGCTTTTATGTTGAATATTAATATAAAGTCAGAAAGGCTTGTAGAAACGCAATAAAAATTAAAAGCTAAAAGAATTTTACAAATTTTGCCGCTAAGTACGAGGGTCCCCCAGAAAGAAAACAGTGATTTGGCATAACTAAAATATCATATGCGCTATTCACATGACTTTCTCTACATCTCTGCAAAAACTATTATTAAAAAGTTTATGCTTCTATTTACTTCAAGCTAATTGAGAAAAAAAATACCAGAAATAGTATTATTACTTGCTTCCTTTTAAGTAGAAGTGAAATAAGGGAGTACCATAGGTAAAAGTGATAGTCGAAAGCTGGTAGCTATGTGACTGATGTTCCTTTGTTTGTATGGACAGTAGTTGACAAATTCCTGTATGAGAAAAGTATAAGTTTTTCAAAGCTGAAGCGAAAAAAATGTATAAAACATAAATTGTGTGTTTTAACGTGCTCTACATTTTTCGTGTAGTAAGTTTTCGTCCATCATTTACGGTTTAGCAGTTATTCAAAATCCCGGACAAATTCACCCAGAATAAAGTACTCTTTACATAGCCTCGACATTGAAAATGTGGTACCTCGTGACTATAAATGCCTAGATAGAAATAGGATTAAATTGTGAAAGAGGAAGGTACTGCCACTTTGTAAATATAGTTGTGTATGGATATATTTCGTTTTTTTTTACTTTCTCTATATGTACTATGTACATCGTGTATAGAGAAGGTATTACATTTCACCCAAAAATTCGATACCAAGATTTCACCAGAAATATTATGCTTTAGAGTCTCCTTTAACTAAAAAAAAAAGCATTTTCGGAAAAAGAACCATATATATATATATATATATATATATATATGTGTGTGTGTGTGTGTGTGTGTGCCTTTGAACACGATAACTCAAAAACGAAAAGTCGGTAAAATACCAAACTTGGTATTTAAGTTTATTATCTTACAGGGATGCGACACGAAGATTTTGAGAAAAATCCCCCCATTCCAAACCACCCTTTACATGGAACTTGTTTAAAACATTTTGATTTTCTCAAAAATGGCCTTAACGATTTTGATTAAAATATCACATATTAAAGACAGTTCCCTGACAAATAAATTGTATATCTTGAATTTTCTGGGAATAGCCTCTGAAGAGTACTCTATTCTAAATGAACTTTTCGGAATTTTGCATAACTGCCAAACCTTAAGATATGGAAAAAAACTTACCACAAAAAATGTAGAGCACTTTAGAACACACAATTTATGTTATATACGTTTTTTTCATAGAGTTAATCGTTTTTAAGATATTCCTTGTTTTTGGTTTTAACTTTACAAAAATTATAATTTTCTCACACAGGACTTTTCAACTTCTGTCCATACAAACAAAGGAACTTCAGTCACCTCCCAACCAGCTTTTGACTATCAGTTTAACCTATGGTACTCCCTTATATTGCTTCCACTTATAAGGGAGCAAGTAATAAGGCTATTTATGCTATTTTTTCGACTATCATTAAGTAAACAAATAAGCTTTCTAACAGTAATTTGTTGCAGAAATGTAGAGAAAGTCATGTGAATGGAACACATCAGATTTTTTAAAGTCATTGCCTTAGTCTTATTCACATTCATTGTAATAATTCTTAAGTTTCTTCAGTTCTCGTTGTAATACACTATTCTTGCACAACTTTATCCGTCTATATAGTCCATGCTAATAAAGATAAACATAAACAGAGATTGTTTAATTACTTTGAAGGGAAATAAACAAATACCCTAGACTAAAGCGATACTCAAAGTTTTAAAGAGTTTATTCAATTACTTTTGCTGACCAAGAATAAAAGAAAATATCTGATGTGTTCCTTTCACATGCCTTTCTCTACATCCCTGCAAAAAATAGTATTAAAAAGCTTATGCTTCTATTTACTTCACGCTAATCGAGGAAAAATTAGCAGAAATAGTGCTACTATTTACTTTCTTGTAAGTAGAAGGAAATAAGGGAGTACCATAGGTTAAATCGATAGTCAAATGCTGGTTGCTTTATGACTAAAGTTTTCTTGTTTGTTTTCCTGTATGAGAAAAGTATAAGTATAAGTTTTTCAAAGCTGAAACCAATAGCAAGGAATATCTAAAAAAAACGATCAACTTCCCGAAAAAAAATGTATATAACATAAATTGTGTGTTATAACATGCTCTACATTTTTGTGTGGTAAGGTTTTATCTATCTCTTACTGTTTAGCAAGTAGTCTTCAGAGGCTATTCCCAGAAAATTCAAGATATACATTTTATTAGTCAGGTAAATATCTTTAATATACGAAATTTTAATTAAAATCGTTAGAGCCGTTTTTGAGAAAGTAAAAAATGTCTAAAAAGGTGCCATGTAAAAGGTAGTTGGGAGTGGGGGATTTTCTTGAAAATCTTGGTATCGCATCCCTGCAAGATACCAAACTTAAATACCAAGTTTGATATTTAACGGTCTTTTAATTTTTGAGCTATGCATTCCATAGACACATACACACACACACACACACACACACACACACACACACACACACACACACCGGATAGACAGACATACAAACATTTTTCTAAAAATGTTTTTTTTGAGTTCAGGGGGATCCAAAACATGTATTTCCCATGATATCTCGGTATCGAATTTTTGGATGTCTTATATTACCGTCTCTATAAACTATGTACATAGTACGTGTAGAGAAAGTAAAAAGGAGATTTTCCAATTGAGAAAGGTAATAATTTTGGAAAATATAATCCATTAGAAAGTATACCCTTGAGACGATTAACTCCACAAAAAATGTAGTGTTATATATTGTATGCTTTAACGATATCTTTATGTTTTGTGCAATAATATTTTTTCTGTCTCTTAGGTACAAATGATGCAGAAGTTATCCAAAATGAAGAGAACTTCGGAGGTTATGCCTAGAAAATTTAAGATAAAATTTTATTTTTATGGTATTTTGATCAAAAGACTTATGGCCATAATGGGAAAAAATGTTCCATGTAAAGAGTAGTTTGATTTTAGGGGATTTTATTGAAAATCTTGGTGTCTCATCCCTGTAGATAACGTTGAGGCTTCAAATAATGCTGCTGTGATTAATTTCTCTCTTTGGTTCAACAGCATTATGTGATAGATTCTAACGTTCCAAAGCTCTGATAATGATGCTAATAATAATAATAGTAGTAATAGTACTAATAATAATAACAACAATGCTATTTTCGACGGTAAACTTGGTGTAATATATAGCAATGTTCTAATAAGCAGTTAAACAGAAAAAGCGCGTATTTTCCTCAACTGATGACACCAAACTGCCAAAAAGCGAGTTTACTAGGTCTGTAGATTAGGCCGACAAAGTGTCGCGCCAGTCGTGTGGGTGCGGGGTTGTCGTCACAGCTGGTCTATTTACGCGTGCTGATATTCTTGCACACATTGCGAATTTATAATAACCTCTGTATCTTTTATCTTAGATGCCAGCCAAGTATCCATGCGCCAACAAAATTAGTTCAGTAGAGTTCAGCGTCAGAAAACCATGGCATTACAATAAATGTGAACCTTTAACGTCATTCGCTCCTCCTGGAGTTTAAATAGCAGTTGATTTATATAACATTCGAATAAATTATTTTCAATGGCTGCTATTTTAAAACAGATTAAGCTATGAGTAGAGGCCCCACCGAACTCGCTAAGGCAGTTTATGGTTCCGGGTTTAAATGTCTAGTCATTGGTCAAATTAGTCTTAAAAGCGTTCGCGTTTCCATCAGATTATTTACTTCCACAAGTTTTTACTTTCTCTACACGACTATGTACGCAGTGTATAGAGAAATTTTATACCGATATTTCATCGGAAATACATATTTTGGGTCCCCCTGAATCAAAAAAAGAATTCCTACAAAAAGGTCCGTGTGTGTGCTTGTGGAGAGCATAGCTCATAAACGAAAACACCGTTAAATACCAAACTTGGTATTTAAGTTTTGTATCTTCCAGCGATGGGACACGAAAATTTTCAAGCAAATCCCCCCTTCATCAACTACCCCTTTACATGGAACTTTTTTCCAACATTTTGATTTTCTTATAAATGGCTGTAACAATTTTGATGAAAATATCGTATGTTAAATTCATTTACCTGAAAAATATAATGTATATTTTGAATTTTCTGGGAATAGCCTCTGAAAACTACTTTATTCTGAATGAATTTTACGGAATTGTGCATAACTGCTAAACTGTAAGAGATGGACAAAAACTTACTCCTCAGAAAATGTAGCTCGCGATAAAACACACAATTTATATCACATAGATTTATTTCGTGGAGTTTATGATTTTTAAGATATTTTTGGTTTTTCATTTCTGCTTTGAAAAATATACTTTGCACATACAGGAATTTGTTAGCTCCTGTACATACAAACAAAGGAACTTCAGTTACGTAGCAACCAGCTTTTGGCTATCATTTTAACCTATGCTACTCCCTCATTTCGCTTCTACTTACAAGGAAGCAAATAATAAGACTATTTCTGCTAATGTTTCTCGATTAGCATGAAGTAAATAAAAGCATAAGCTGCTCAACTACAATTTGTCGCAGAGATGTAGAGAAAGGCATGTGAATGGAACACATCAGTTTTTTTCTAAGTACTTTCTCCTTTGCGTTTCTCAAATACTGCCCTATTTCTTTAAACCCTCTTTCATCGCTACCAAATCTCCTGGCGTACTATCCCATTAGTGTTCCAAATTCTTACCTTTTATATTCAGTTAAGCATTGAACAATACTGGCTTTCTCCCCGCATAAATACAACATCCTAGTTCCCTGCGTCACAATCCTTTCAGAAGTAATGCTCCTGTTCTTATACACGGTAATTCCTCCTTTTTGTTTGTGTGTGTATTTCCAATGTTGTTAAGGGTTACAAAATATATATGTAGGTAATATTTTAAACTCAAGTATTTTTCCACAGCATGTACAGTCACTCGACCCATGGGACTGTGTGAAGCAAATATTGTATTATTGTAAACTTAATAAAATACTACTTACCAATTACCACCACCACTACATCTACATACCCCTCACTTGATCATTCTTTTTTTTTTTTTTATTTTATGGTATAAACAAAGCGATTTTTATTTTTGGTTCACCACATATCTTCTGTTTATGTCTTTTACCCTATTTTGCACTGACTTTCAGAATCCATTTTAAATTTTCCGTCCCTCTTCCACATATTTCCCATCCCTGTTTACATCAAGGTTTCTTCTACCTGTCTCCCCAGCTTTTCTCGATCTTAATTATCTTGAGCTGTTTCATACAAATGTTTAGAAGCTTCTCTTCTTCTCTTTTTATGCACGTGTACTAATATTTAATTATACTCTAGCTGCACTCCACTTTTTCCTGGTCTTCCTTATTATGC
Source organism: Hymenopus coronatus (assembly GCA_030762935.1). NCBI lineage: Eukaryota > Metazoa > Arthropoda > Insecta > Mantodea > Hymenopodidae > Hymenopus > Hymenopus coronatus. The sequence goes on along the minus strand of CM060889.1, from coordinate 11,318,140 downwards.
CATTGCTTCCCTTTTTGTGCTGCTCTGCTTAGCACTAAAATCTCTTTATAGAACATTCTGTACCTATTGTTAATTTATTTTTCCCAAAATACACTCTTTTTAGGTTTAGTCTCATACAATTATTTATTCTTAATTCTACACATTCAGATTGTAAGTTCATAAAGTTCTCTTTTAAGCTATACTTAATTTGTAAGCATATTTTTGTGATGTGTTTTGTACTTTGCATAGGCTAAATTTCACTGCTATATGCGAGGTGCTGGATGAAACAATATACGTTCTGTTTTATGAAGTAATAATGAGAATTCAGACAGCGAGCAATATCGTTCTTATATGTATACATTTTTACTTTCTCTACACGTACTATGTACATAGTGTATGAAGAAGGTATTGTAATGCACCCACAAATTCGACACCAAGATTTTACCGGAAATACATGTTTTGTGTCCCCCTGAATCCAATAAAAGCATTTTTAGAAACAGGTCCGTGTGTGTGCGCGTGTCTCTCTGTGTGTGTCTTTGGACAGCATAGCTCAAAAACAAAAAGAGCGTTGAATACCAAACTTGGTATTTAAGTTTGGTATCTTCCAAGGATGCGACACGAAGATTTTCAAGAAAATTCCCCACCCCAACTACCCCTTACATGGAATACTTTTCGAAAATTTTGATTTTTTTTTAAAAATGTCTAACGGTTTTCATTAAAATACCGTATATTAATACCTGACAAATAAAATATACATCTTGAGTTTTCTGGGAATAGCCTCTGAAGACTACCTTATTCTTGAGGAATTTTTCATAACTGCTAAACCGTAAGAGATAGACAAAAACTTACCACATAAAAATGTAAAGCACGTTAAAACACACAATTTATGTTATATACATTTTTTCGTGCAGTTGGTCGTTTTTGAGATATTCCTTGTTTTTTGTTTCAGCCTTGAAAAACATACTTTTCTCATACGGGAATTTGTCAGCTCCTGTCCATACAAACAAAAGAACTTTAATCACATAGCAACCAGCTTTTGACTGTTACTTTAACCTATAGCACCTACTCCCTTATTTCTCTTCTACTTACAAGGAAGCAAGTAATAAGACTATTTATGCTAAATGTTTCTCAAAGAGTGAAGTAAACAGAAGCATAAGCTCTTTAACAATAATTTGTTGTAGAGATATAGAGAAAGTCATGTGAATGGAACACATCAGGTTTTTATTAGTGTATAAGTATACGAAATAAATATGAGTTGTCTTACTAATTCGTTATTGCTACTAATAATTAGCATCTTCTAAGACATTGAAGTGGATATAGGTATTGTATTTTTGCACCTCAAGCGATACAGAGATTCGGATTACCATTATACCCTCCATACTTAATTCGAAATCGAGATTTTTTTAGAAAACATTCACGTGATCTCATATGTGCGTGCGTGTGTATTTAAAAAGAACATTACAGAAAAACAATTTAGTAATACATTTTCATGAAAAACGCTCCACCAGAAACTGTCCTTCAAATGAAACATGTTTGGAAGGTTTTTGAATTCCTCAAAATGCCTTAAACGATTTTTATTAGGAAACAAAATTGTTATGACATTTTCACGACCAATACTCAAAAGTAAGTATTAACTTTAAACTGCTATAAATATTATATTGGAGATAGGAAATCAAAATCACTGTGTTGGGCAAACAACGGGGTATACACATAAACTGGAAAGAAGTTCAAAACAGCGCCAGGGTTGCGTAAGCAGTAGGGTATATATAAATTGGAAAGAACTCAACACAGTGTCAATGTTGGGCAAACAATGGGGTGTATATAAATTGGAAAGAAGCTCAACACAGTGCTAGTGTTGGACAAACAAAGGGGTATATATAAATTGGAAAGGAGTTCAACGCAGTGCCTGTGTTGGACAAACAATGGGGTATACATAAATTGGAAAGAAGTTCAACACAGTGCCAGTATTGGACAAACAATAGGGTATACACAAAATTGGAAGGAAGTTCAACACAGTGCCAGTGTTGGGCAAACAATGGGGTATACATAAATTGGAAAGAAGTTCAACACAGTGCCAGTGTTAGACAAACAATGGGGTATACATAAATTTAAATGAAGTTCAACACAGTGCCAGTGTTCGGCAAACAATGGAGTATGCATAAATTGGAAAGAAGTTCAACTCACTGCCTGTGTTGAACAAATAATGGGGTATGCATATATTGAAAAGAAGTTCAACACAGTGCCAGTGTTGGGCAAACAATGGGGTATACATAAATTGGAAAGAAGTTCAACACAGTGCCAGTGTTGGGCAAACAATGGGGTATACATAAATTGGAAAGAAGTTCAACACAGTGCCAGTGTTGGGCAAACAATGGAGTATACATAAATTGGAAAGAAGTTCAACTCAGTGCCTGTGTTCAACAAACAATGGGGTATACATATATTGAAAAGAAGTTCAACACACCTACGCCTGAAAAAATCCATCGTACTCTGCCGGGTTTCAACCTGAAGACCTTAGGTATACGAAGTTAGCATGATAACCATTACACCACGGAGGTTGACTCCCTGCTATTGATGTTAGAGCTTTATGACCCCCTAAAAGAATCATTCCTTTTAATACCTTTCAAGTTCTGCAGTAAGATTTTGTCCACCCCTTACGTTTTACAGTTATACAATAGTTATCCAGAATGAAGCAAATTCAAGATATCAATTTTGTTTGTCATTTAATATTCGATATTTTAATAAAAATCGTTAAGGGCCTTTTTTGAAAAAAATAGAAATTTTCCATTTTTTTTTTGTGTAAACAGTAGTTTGAGTAACGAGGTTTCTCAAAATCTTCTTTACGCATTCTTGGAAGATACTAAACCTAAGTACCATGTTTGGTATTTTACTGAATATTTATTGTTGAGTTAACGTGTTCACAGACACATATACATGGACCTTTTTCCAAAAATATTCTTTCTGGGTTTAAGGGAGCCTGAAACGTGTATTTCGGTGAAATCTTGATATCGAATTGTGGGTGGAATCAATAGCCTCTCTACCTACCGGTATGCATATTGTACATATATGCTAGAGCAAGTAATTAGTTTCCATACAATAAATTGAGGTTATACAATTTTACCCACTTCATAAATACCCATATTTTAGTAAATCCATATTATTAATAAGCTCAAAAAAGGATAAAATCATTATTGAAGTATCAAGCTTCTGCCGTTTTTTTTTAATGCTAAGAAAGTGGGTACACCAAAATAGGATGGCAGAAATAAAAGAAACATATATTCTTTTATTTAAAATCTAGGAAAATTATGCATTTCTGGAAGGAAACGCAATATTAATAGAGGTTAAATTAACTAAGTGGAGTTAACATTAAATACTCAAGATCCTACTTAAGTGATGTAAATCACTCCTATTTCTGTAGAGTAATTTTCGCAGGAAACATAACACACATATTGTGTGAAACATCGTATTAACTGAATATTCATTTGCATGGATTTGTATCGTTTCTTATGGTAGCAGAATACGCAAATGCTCTACTGCAGTTGGTCTAGGTTGGTCGTTATCCAGATAATAAAATGAATTACCACTCTTACCCTTTGCGCATTTGCAATATTCTGAATCAGTTCTGAATCAGCATAATCTCAACTCTATCCAATAAAATATCTCCATGAGTTACTTCCCAATCTGATGTGTTCCATTCACATGACTTTCTCTACATCTCTGTAACACATTATTGTTAAGAAACTTATTCTTTTATTTATTTCATGCTAATCGAGAAAACTTAGCAGAAATAATTTTATTTCTTGCTTTACTGTAAGTAGAAGCCATCCCACACGGTGTTTACAAATTCCAAATTATGCCTAAATAGTTACTCAGATAAAACTTTATTGAATTCTGTTTGTTTAGGAATGAAAAGGATAGAATGGCTCAAAGCAATTCACCTAAGAGCGTTAAATTTTTCCAAATGTAAATGCAATTTTAATCAGGAATTACTTATTGCGAGCAAAAACAGCGAATATTTCTGGTACCAGATTGGGGATTCTCTCCCTGATGTGAGGTCTAGGTTTTGTGGTCTCTTCCATAATTCCCTCTCGGCCTTTGGATCCATGTTCGCGACTCTTCCTGCTGCTGCTGATCATCTCATAAGTGTTTATATATGTGTGTGTGTGTGTGTGTGTGTGTGTATGAACATACATACATACAAGTTGGTTCACCTGTCCATTATTATTTTGGAGATAGGCAATACTTCATACTTTGAAAGCAATAAGGTCGAAATTACCATGCTTGTCGACCATTTGCTAACAATGCAAATCTAGCCTGCTCTTCATAGGATAATAGACCTTATCAGCAATAATCACGTCCATTCCAAAAGCATGCGCTTAACAACGGCTCTTACAATAGATGTTATATCAATAAGACTGCTGAGCTTAAACTACAAAAAGACACAACAGTTATAAAGAGATGAGAAGCGGAGAGGGAGACATGTGGGACACTATACCTACAAGTTTTAACGCAGCAATGATTGTAGCTCAACTGGTTAATTTCATATTCCTGATCAGCATGTCAGCGGTTCGGGTCGCATAGTCTGCGTGCACTTTTTTTCTTCTTTACGTATTATCCATCAAGGAGCAATGTTAGTTCAGTACTTGTCACACTAATAAATTTAGGTGCAAACGCATTAAGAACAAACGGGAGTTCAGTTTACGTGTTCTTCAGTTTTCGATCCTTAGTTTTTATTGTAACTGTTTTGCAAAAGAAAATTCACTAAACTTTAAATAATACTGGACTGATAAAGTTAGAATAAACATAAAGAGAACAACAAAAACAAATCAGCAAGTTAAAAATGTGCCGATATCCTATCTAGCTTTTTTGCCAAAATCAGGAAGAAAGAATACGGGGAGAAAAATTGTCAATGTTTTGGTCAAGTTCGAACTGATTCGAGCATCTTGGAACTCGTGCTAACTCCGGGCGTTAATCAAATACGCTATTGTTTAGTAATAGCTTGTAGCGCCAAAGTCTGTTATGTTAATGTGTAATAGATGGGTCTCGGGAACGTTGTTTTCATATTAGACTGCGGGTTGCATAACACTAGAGAATAAGGGACAATTGAACCACCTTGTATATATATATATATATATATATATATATATATATATATGTATGGGTGTTTTCGTGTTATCAGATAACTTAAATTGCCGCCGATATATGCTTATATCTTGTTTATAAACTTGAAGCTTGCTAATTTTATACTTATAAAAACACTTATTACATTTTGCGGAGTTATTACAGCTCTAATAAACTCATTTTAAATAATTATCATTCATCACTTAAATTTCAGTATTTTGATAAACGTTCACAATAATATAGTATACTGGCTTTCTTGCATATGTTACCATCACTTAAAAATGCTCTTCAGTAACTTACTTACTACCTGTGTTATTATTTTGAATTAATATGAAGTATGCTGAAAGCAATTTGCCAATGGAGACAGTTACTCTAATGGCAGTTAGTACGGTTTAGCCGCTAACAACAAACCATTACTCTCTTGAAAGGGTAACCGCGATAAAGCTGAAAAAGAAAGAATGAATAACGCTTATAAGATAATACATTTTGAGGCGTGTTTCCTTATTTCCCCTTACGTTCTCTCTCTCTTTTGCGTCACGCGCTTTTAATTTCCGCATAAATATCTTCCAATGCCATAGAGATAATCATAAAACGCGCTGCAATATTACCCATCGCCTCGACGTCGGTCTCATTAAGAATATTCATGTTTGTGTTGCATAAGAGATCTGACGTCATCAACCGCTATTCTTCGAGTTCTGACAGGTGTAAGTTTCCCGCAAGAGATCACGGAAGTACATACTGCTACATTGTTTTGTGTTTCTCAACTTTTGGAATCCTTTGTATTAGAGAAATGGCAATGATTCAACTGTCTTTCACAACCAGGCGGAGTTCAAATTCAACAGGAAATTACAAAGTTTAAGTTCCGTATCCATTATCTGAGAGTAACAGCGAAAGCTATTTTACTTTCTGATATTCAGTTTTCCTGAAAGATCATTATTTAAAAATAAGAGCGTTAAGTTGCAGGTGAAAGCATTTTATACTAAACGAAATATCAAACTGTATTCCTAAAATATAACATTCATAATTTTTTTTTCTAAATAAGTTTAAAATCCAATTTAGGAGGCTTTGATTTCCACAATTTATTATTCATTTTTACCGAACTGTTAATACACTCAATGTAAATTGGCTTCAGGCCTCTCTGGTGCATAAGTGCCTCCTTGCTCTATTTACAGAGTAATAGGGGTATCGTCAGAGCTATTTTGATAAATAGTACCTTAATGTAAAACCACTTATGCGTATTCTATTAATCTAACCGTTTTATTAAAAACCTAACACATAATAACCCATTTGATGTATTTTGCATGGTCTTAACTATATGGTGAAATGAAAAAGGCCTGTCAGAATAAATTATCCGTTTTCACACCTCAATACGCGACTTGCCTAGGTAGTGTGCCGTCATTGACCGTGCAGAAATCATTCAAACTCAGTTCCGATACAACATTCTTTATAGCGAGGCCCGCTCACTCAAGTTTACGAGTTCCAGCCCGCTATCTCAGGAAAATAAACACTATATCTTTTGTGCCACGCCTAATTAGAGAACCCACCAGCCTGAAAACATACTACCATTAAATCCGCAAATGAAGCAAATATTGACGTAATGTTGTTCACTACACTGTTATTAACTACAATACAAATATCTGCACCTATGCTCCTAATAGCCTGTAGAGAAGCTTCTATCCTAACCTAGCAATCGAAATCCATTGGACTAAGCCATGATATACTGAAAGCTGTGCATGTTAATTATACTAAAGTATTGTATTTTGTAATACAGTGCTATGAATTTTAAAAACAAAATAAACACATTATCTTACGCTTAAAAAATAATATGCTCTATAGAACAATGAAAAGTAAACATTAATAATGTAACGTCATAATTATTCTATTACTTAAGTAAATAAACAGGAAAATAAACAAGCACATGATTATTTCGCATTATCATCGTCTTATATAGGAAACCTCATTTTAACTGGAAAATGAGACAAAAAGAAATCATAGGTTTTAGTTCAACATTAATCTTCTCACAAATTGGAATACAAAATAAAATTAATTAGAAGTATAAACAAAGTATATTCCTTTGAAACAATATATAGAATGTAAACATTTCGATTGTTACATACAGAAGGCTTTCCCTACCTACTACTAGTGGATATCTAATTTGTTTTAACAAAGTTTACTTCTCTATCTACTTCAGTTTATTTGAGTTACATTTTTGCATTAATAACCACAGGACACATTTCGTGTCAAATGTGTAACAAGAATTGGACGCTTTTGTTTATTTAAGAACTGGAAGCTTTTATTTATTAGCATTAAAATTGGATACTCTTTTCATGTAATAGCGAGAAACAACTGAAAGAAATCTTGTGTGTTTCACTCACATAACTTTCTCTATATCTCTGCAACAAATTATTGTTAAAAAGTTTATGCTTCTATTTACTTCATGCTAATCGAGAAAAAAATTAGCAGAAATAGCCTTATTACTTGCTTCCCTATAAGTAGAAGCGAAATAAGTAAGTACCATAGGTCAAAGTGATAGTAGAAAACTGGTTGCTGTGTGATTGAAGTTCCTTTGTTTCTATGAACAGGAGTTGACAAATTTCTGTATGAGAAAAGTACAAGTTTTTTCAAAGCTGAAACCAAAAAACAAGCAATACAATAAAAAAATTATCAGCTCCACAAAAAATGTATATAATATAAATTGTGTGTTTTATCGTGCTCTACATTTTATGTCTGGTAAGTTTGTCCATTTCTTATGGTTTCGAAGTTATGCAAAATACTGTAAAATCCATCCAGAATAATTTAGTCTTCAGAGGCTATTCCCAGAAAATTCAAGATATACTCGTACATTTTATTTGTCAACTAAATATCTTAAATATGCGAGATTTGAATCAAAATCGTTAGAGCCATTTTTAAGAACCAGCCAACAGCGTAATACTGAACAAAACATTCACCCCCCTCCCATTGGGAGAGGTCTATCAAAATTTCACCACCATAATTAAATAAAAAAAATAAACACCAGCGGAGCAGAGGAAAGGATGCTGCTCCTGAAAATGCAACCGCTCGAGGAGCCTACCAGCGCTACCTCCTTAACACCAACACTCGAAAACTCCAAAATTAAAACCTCAACCTTCACCTCATTCCTGTGGTTAAATCCTTACCAGGATAGGTACACAGCATCAGCATCTAGGCTCACCACGAGCCTACCAGACACGCACACACGACCGTGCGCATTCGTTATTGGTCAGTCTTCATGTGATCATCATTGCTCGACACAAGGGTAGCGTCCTATTGGAACACGTGCTGTAGAATGCAATCTTAATTTATCTGTGCCATCCTACAGTGTTAATAATTATTGTATCCAGTGATATTGAAGAATATACAAGAACATCTCACCAGTGTATTATTTACAAGTATATCTTACCTGTAATGCATTATCTCCCTCGAGGCCACACCCCTGAGACGTAATAATAATAATAGTAATAATAATAATAATAATAATAATAATAATAATAATAATATTATTATTATTATAGTTAGTAATTAATAATTTGTAATAATGCTCAATTCACATCGCTAAAGACAATGTTGGAGGGTGGAGAAGCAGTTCCTCACAACATTTTTGGATTATTAACTTTGCACGGAATAAGTATTTTCAGGCTTCTCAGAGGAACTCAGTTTTATATAAAAACAGCACTTATATAGGCGTTATGAGCTTAATCTATACAGAGCAAAGGTATGTGAAAATAAGTAATGTATCATTTGGAAATATTTCTGCCAATTTTTTATTTTGTAAAAGCAACTATAACATTATAAGCATAACGTTGAATCAAGTATAAGGGATATAATAACTTAAGCGTTTCCCGCGCTTTTTATTCCTTCAATGTTTAACGTTTTAATAGTAAGGGAAACTTTACTGTAGAGAAACCTCATAACTAATATAAATGTTCTCACTTGAAGACACAGTTGTAACTGACATAAGACTTCTCATTTTAAGATAGAGAAGTAATTGATATAAGAGTTCTCAGCTTAGGAGACAAAAAAAACTGATATAAGGTTTCCCAATTTCGCTGGTGTTGGTTAATTATAAGTTTCTACAACAAATAAGGAGAATTTTATTGCATAGAAACCTTTGAAGAAACAGATGTTGCTGATATAAGATGTCTCATTTTAACTAATATTGGTTAATATTATAGTTTATACAAACAATAAGGAGAAGTTTACAGCAGGAAACCCTTTGAAGAAACAGATTTACTGATATAACGTGTCGCATTTTGAATGAATGAATGAATAAGTGTATTTATTAACATAGCAATATCATACATAGAATTTCAACAGTCGCACAGACCGTACGTGCTTTTGTAATACACATTACAAGCAATATTAAACAACAACCACAACAAAGAATTAAAAGAGTAAACACGAAAATAAAAAGACAAAGGAAATACACAGTCAAAAGCAATATTAAACAACAATAAAAATTAAGAGTGAATCCCAAAATAAAGATACAAAGATATTCAAATATAGCAATTTAAATTTACAGCACAGAGTACACCTTCATAAATGCACCCTCTTATAATAGATAATTACACTTAAAAGACATATATACACACAATATATACAACCCTAGCACAACAGTGACCTAAGTATGACATGATACATATATGTATGTAGAACATTGTAGTCACTTTTGTTTAGTTGATCTTATCCCCCCCCCTTCTCTATTGGCAGCCTCCTCAGATCTCAGCTGTCTTGCCTTAAGTATAAATTTACCTAGCCCGTCCATGTTTTCCGTGCCTGCCAGTAGCGTCCAACATGCTTCTATCCCTACATTCGCAGTGGTAAAAAATCGCGGCAAATATTTTTCCCGCCATTCCTCCGTACCCCTACATCTTGCCAAGATGTGAGTCCACGACTCTTCCTCCTCGCAAATGGGACAGATTCTCGTACCATTCTCGTCAGAAAGTTTCGTGCTCCTCCATGCTCCTAGTCTAATCCACGCGAGCCCCTCTCTAATGAGTTTGGTACCTATTTTGATGTATTGCTCCATACCCCACTCCGATTTCAGCCCAGACTGTACTTCTAATGACACCTTCTCTGTGCATTGCGCAATTATTTGCTGTCTGTCAATATCACAGAGACGTGTCTTAATTTTTCTCCAAATACTTCGCCTGTTTTCCTGCCCCGCAATCCAAATGTCTCCCATCCCAATGGTTTCCAACCCTTTCTTTAATTTTGATGCCCACGTCAAATTACCTTCCATTCGCAACTGTTCACGGTAGCAGACTGCCCTAATTAGAGATTGGTTTCCGTGAACGATTCTCATCCAATATTTAACTGCTCTGATTTTGCACTCTATCGTTTCACTATGTACCCCGAATTCCCTCATTATTCCGCAGTATCCGTACCCCTCCCTACACCCAGAATTCCTTTCAAAAATTGGGTCCTCACTTGATCCAGATTCCCTGTTTGTTCCCACCCCCATATTTCTCCTCCGTATGTCATCGTGGATCTAACTGTCGCTCCGTATACAGTTTCCATTAAGGTTATGGAGATATTCGGAATTCTGCAGCGTATCCGGAGAGCTTCCGCCGCTTTCACCCTTGCCTTGTGTTTCGTAATGTCAATGTGTTTTGTCCATTTTCCGTTCATTGTAAATGTGAGTCCTAAGTACACAAAATATTTAACATTGTCCAGTATCTGTCCTGCATATGTCCAAGTCTCCTCCCTGCTATAAACACAACCCTTTTAGAAAGGCATTGCCTTAGTCTTATTCGCATTAACTGTAAGTAGCCATTCATCGCAATAGTTCTTAAGTTTGTCCAGTCCTCGTTGCAATCCGTTTACTGTCGTAGAGCACAATACTAAATCGTCTGCGTATAAAAGTGTTGGGATCTGCAAATCCGCTACTACTGGTGCTTGAATATTCTCTGCTATCATTGTATCAGTAATATCATCCACAAAGTTAACTATTATTGGTTAATATTATAGATTATACAAACGATAAGGAAAAGTTTACAGCAGGAAACCCTTTGAAGAAACAGATTTATTGATATAAGGTGTCTCATTTTCACTGGTGTTGGTTAATTATATGGTTTTCACATCAAATAAAAGTACTACAGAATATCCTTTGAAGATACAGATATAATTGATATAAGGTGTTTCGTTTTCACTAGTGTTGTTTAACTATATTGTTTCCACATCAAATAAATGGAACGTAACTGCAGAGAAACCTCTGAAGAGGCAGATGTTACTGATATAAGGTGTCTCATTTTCACTGATGTTGCTTAATTACACAGTTTTTACATCAAATAAACGTAACTTTACTACAGAAAAACCTTTGAATACAGATGTTACTGATATAAGGTGTCTCATTTTCAGTGGTGTTGGTTAATTATATAGTTTCCGCAACAAATAAAGGTAACTTTACTGCAATACCTTTAAAGAAACATGAAATTGACAGTCAGTTTAGCCTAGTGCATTCACTTGTTTCCCTTCTACTTATGAAAACTAATGCTAATGTTTTAGCATGAAACAGAAGAATAAGCATACTAACACTAGTTTGTTACATAGATGTGGTGAAAGTCATGTGAAAGTCATTTTGCTTTTTGAACTTAATTGCTTGTCCAGTAGATTAATACAGTCGATAAGTAATCATGGCCCATAAACAAAGCGAAGAATAAATAAGTGAGTGGAATAAAACATGCAGAGGCCTGAATTTCACGTGTCACATATTTTCTCTTTGCTCCGTTTTCTCCACATGCCTATTACGATAACGCACAATGGATTTTACCGATCTGTTACAGCGACTGCCTCGTACAAGCAATCCTGTAATCTCCGCACGTCTGCAAGAGGGCGAGTGAAGAGTTATTTGAACACTAGAAGTGCACTTCAGAACATTTGCCTGCAACGTCCCTGTTAATTAACGGCACATTCTCTCATAATGGCATACCTCGAATACTTCATTACTTTCTCTACACGTACTATGTACATAGTGTATAGAGAAGGTATTGCACTCCACCCAAAAAATCGATACCGAGATTTCAAGGAAAATGTGTGTTTTAGGGTTCCCTGTATCCAAAAAAAGCATTTTCAGAAAAAGATCCGTGTGTCTGTGAACACGATAGCTCAAAAATGAAAAGTCGGTAAAATACCAAACTTGGTATTTCAGTTTAGTATCTTCCAGAGATGTGATACGAAGGTTTTTCCTTTGTATGGATTTTTTTCAGGACATTTTATTTTCTCAAAAATGGATGTAACGATTTTGATTAAAATTTCGTATATACTGTGGGCAGCATAGCTAAAAAACGATAAGATCGTTAAATACCAAACTTGGTATTTAAAATTGGTATCATACAAGGATGCGACAAGAAGATTTTCAAAAAAAATCGCCCCCAACCAAAACTACTCTTTACATGGAAAAAATTCGAAAAATGTTATTTTCTTAAAAATGGCTCTATCGATTTTGATTAAAATATAGTATATTAAGGATATTTACCTGACAAATAAAATGTATATTTTAAATTTTCTAGGAATAGCCTCTAAAGACTACTTTATTCTGAGTGAATTTTACGGAATTTTGCATAACTGCTAAACCGTAAGAGACAGATAAAAACTTACCACACACATCTTTAGAGCACGTTAAAACACACAATTTATGTTACATACATTTTTTTTTCCTGCAGTTGTTTGTTTTTTAGATATTCCTTGATTTCTGAACTCCTGTCCATATAAACAAAGGAACTTCTATCACATAGCAACCAGCTTTTGACTATCACTTTAACCTATGGCACTTCTTTATTTCGCTTCTACTTACAAAGAAGCAAGTATGAAGACTATTTTTGCTAATTTTTACTCTATTAGCACGAAGTAAATAGACGCACAATCTTTTTAACAATAATTGGTTGCAGAGAAGTAGAGAAAGTCATGTGAATGGAACACATCAGATTTTTCTGCTTCGACTCTTCTGTTATCGTTGCCTTTTAATGTCCATTTTAGGATTAGAATCAAAAACCCTTGTTGTTTATAGCAAGTTAAAGCAGTATTCTAATAATTTCTCCACAAAAAGCTTCTTTGAATTGTGCCTTCTAGATAGGGTAGTTTGGGAAAATTTACGTCAGGAGTTTAATATGTTACTTTGTAGCCAAGATAATTACCGCTATTAGAGTCACAGTCTGCCTGGCTACGCTGAAGACCATTAAAACGAGCAGTATTTTACTTCAAAAATCCTTCTTCTTCTTTTAATTTTACTTCTAATAGTCCATCCACAAATCTGTGGTGGTACCAAAGTAGAAAATCGCTGGTTTGCATCTGTTCCTTTTTATTAGCTCGGTAAATCCGCCGAGTTTGGATTAATTGCCACTTTCTATAAGTCACAATTATGGTGATACGCCAAACTATTAATGCTCTCATTTAAAACTTATTGCAGAAGCGTTTTCACAAACGCGTATTTATGAAAAGCTGTTAGTTATTTTAATGCGGAATATATTTGCGGGAAATGACACCAACCCAACACTGTGCGGCATAAGTTAGTAATATATAGTGGTTCGCGAAGCTTAATGGACGTCTTAATAATTCAAACTACTAAAAATAATTTGTGAAATTTATACTTAAAATATATACGTACAATTCATTTGCTTATAATATTTATTTACTTATACTATTTTATATAAAATGTGTTAAGAGTATAAATACAGATTTTTCATTAATGGTAGGTACCTTAATATGTATACAATTCGGTGTGGTGTTATTTTTTTTTATACTTTCTCTATACGTACTATATACATAGTGTATAGAGAAGGTATTGTATTGCACCCAAAAATTCGATACCGAGATTTCACCGGAAATATATGTTTTGAGACCCCCTAAATAAAAAAAAATGTCCGTGTGTGTGTGACTGTGTGTATGTGTGTGTGTATATGTCTGTGGGCAGCATAGCTAAAATACGATATGACCGCTAAATACCAAACTTGGTATTTAAGATTGGTATCGTGCAAGGATGCGACACAAAGATTTTCAAAAAAATCGCCCCGACCAAAACTACCCTTGCATGGAAAAAATGTCCAACATTTTGATTTTCTTAAAATGGCTCTAACGATTTTGATTAAAATGTCGTATATTAAGGATATTTACCTCACAAATAAAATGTATATCTTGAATTTTCTGAGAATAGCGTCTGAAGACTACTCTATTGTGGATGAATTTGACGAAATTTTGCATAACTGCTAAACCGTAAGAGATGGACGAAAACTTACAACACAAAAAAGGTAGAGCACCTTAAAACACACAATTTATCTTATATGTATACATATTTTTTTTTTCGTGGAGTTGATCGTTTTTGAGATACTCCTTGTTTTTGGTTTCAGCTATAAAAACTTAAAATTTTCTCATACAGGAATTTGTCAACTCCTGTCTATACAAACAAAGGAACTTCAGGCACATAGCAACCAGCTTTTGACTATCACTTTAACCTATGGTACTCCCTTATTTCGCTTCCACAAACAAGAAAGCAAGTAATAAGACTATTTCTGTTAATTTATTCTCTATTAGATAAAGTAAATAGAATAATTTGTTGCAGAGATGTAGAGAAAGTCATGTGAATGGAACACATCAGATTTTTTTTTTTTTTTTGTCAAATAGTCTCTATAAACGACTGTCAATATAGACTACAGATGTTGCTTCTGCCTCAATAAGTGACCTAAGGTCTGTTCCATAGAAGTTTGCCCGGGATCGCATAACGCTTGTTTCTTACAAGCTGCTTCTCACTTCCCAACTCCGTCATTGACTGGGTACACTTTTGGTGACGATTTACAAACCCAATGCAGGGCAGGAAGAGAAGACAAAACTGATATAGGTGTTTTCGTCATCCGAGAGGCAGGTTTACAACGAAGGATCCTCGTCTTTTTCATTACTTTTAACTGGTGACAGATGACTACTCACGTGACAGTTAAAAGATAAAGAGCAAGCTTACGTGCGACAGACTTCAAGTAATGTGGATTCATTAGCCTTGCAGAAAGCGTTCGGTGTAGCAATGCCTGCCAACTCAAGGTTACGCCTTCCGGCCCGCGGTCTCAGGGAAAATAAATACTTACTTACAACTACTAAACAACTTATAAACACGCTACTCTTAATAAATGAGATTATAAGTCCGCAATTGAAGCTAATATTAATATAACATGATTCATTAGAGTGTTCTTAATTACCAATATAAATATCTGCACTTATATTCCTAACAACCTGTATTGTACGAGTAGTAACCATTGTAAAAACGTTGATTTTCCGTGTATGAGGGTATTTTAAGTAGTGACCTTGATATGCTAAGAGTTAATTCTTTAGTTTTTTGGAAGCTTACGGTTAACATACCAAGATACTTTTTAGACAACTATATATAATACATAATACATACATAAGTAGACAATTATATTTATAAATAAAAGGTTTGTAATTTTTAATGGCGGTGGCATGTATGCCAAGACGATAAAAGTCATGACAATCTTAACTAAACTGTATAAAATTGTAAAGGTAGAGGAGCGTAAAATGAAAATGAACATTAAAGATAATAAAAAAGAAGTAAGAGGAATAGTCGCTGTTTAAATGAGACTAGTTCAAACTCTGACTGAATAATAAAACTTCTTTTTCTTGTTTAATTTTACATCTCAGCATCTTCAGCGAGAGCCAAGAGGAATTTTTATGTTTGCTGAAGATATACAGTAATTTTAACTGCAAATTCCTGGACGAATAAATGTAGCGTTTGTAGGAATTAAGGAGTTGAAGAATACAGAGTGGGAAAGATTATATTTTAGACTTTTAGCATGAAAGTATTCTACTTTACCGACAGAGGTGGAGTCAGGATAACGTGTGCGCGCATTCGGAAAATTCCGAGCTCGATTCCTAAGACAGCCCACTCTAGCCTACGGCTTATTCGCGTTTTTATCGGGTCGATAGACAATTGGTTCATCGTCTACCAAAGCTTTCTTCTCTAGTATTTCTTGTGCCCACCAGTTTCTTTTCAGGTTTGAAGAACCAGACAACGGTTTTCATGTGGTTGGACTGTGGATGTGGTTTTAGAGAGATGTCGCTGCGATACTGCGGTTCAGGGTGCTTTTGGGCTCACTTCGTGGGATGCCATTAGGTGTAAGGTCTGGGCAGCGTTGGATTTGTTCTATCTGTTAGCGTTAGGGACCCGTTCATGCTTGAGCCGGTTTTCATCCGTTAGATCTAGTCTCCCTTCAGGCGTCGCGCAGGACAAACGAAATACTCTACTCCATTTTTGGTTCTCCACTCTTTTTTTATTAGCACATTTACTTTGTTTTCAAATATTCCGTAGTGCAGAAAAGCACTGTGATATTATTAAAATGGTCATTATATGAACGAATTTTTCTTAGGAAACTGTAAAAATGTTGGTTACTTATTTTGTCTTTTGAAATTGTTGTCAAATCAACGATTAATAGTTAATAATTTTCGAAAATAAAGTTGTATCTGCTTTCATAAAACACAACATTTTGTCATTAATATTCTAATTTACTACTCTTGGATAAAATGTAAAAGAAGCAGAAGAGTAAGTTTTGGTTGCTACCTTCTGACACACCTTTCTGCCAAATTTCAACCTTTTCCGGACCAAATTGTGGAGCAATTAGTCAAAAAACTGTAATTCAATTTTTTTCTCAAATGAATACTTTTAAATTCTATTCTTTTGCATTAATATACATATTTATTTACTATCTAAAACTAGCAGAAATTTTCAATTCAATCAATAAGCTTGCCACCCTCAAGGACTGTTTTCCCTGATCCAAAGTCAAAATGCTTTCTGCTGCAAGACAGCAATTATTTCACAACCGTAAAACTTTGTTGGTGGAGTGTGGTTAGGCTCACTTGGTGCTCTACTCGTCTATGTGTTTGGATGGGAAGGGCCAGGTTAAATTAACGGTGGTATGAATGTATTGCACAGACTTTCGACTTTTTTGCAAAAATTAGGAGTGATCATATTGGAAGGCTAACCCAAAATGGCTGCTAGGAAAAATAAAATGGCGGACTGCTCAAATGAATAGTCTTAATTAGAGACAAGGCGTTGTACTATTTCATGTGTCTTCCTAGCTTCCGGAGAAGGCCGAATTGACGACGTTTCGCTCATCTTGCCGTGAACTTCTTCTGGGCTCTTGTGCGGTGGTTGCATGCGTGTCTGGTAGGCTCGTGGTGAGCCTAGGTGATGTTGCACTGTGGTGGTTACCAGAGCAATTGGCAGGCTGAGGGCAGCCCGAGGTGTGATAGAAGTGTCCCTGTTCTCGGAGAGAACTTAACCACGTTCTGACGGGATTGTGGGTTTTTGCAGGAATGGCGGGTGAGTGTTGGGGTTGTGGAGTGACGGGAGAAGACAAGTGTTGCCCCTCGGCGCTTGCCTATGATGGTGCAACGGCCCTTGTGCACCGCTGGTGTGTGTTTATCAAAATGTTTGTTTTGAGGTTTTAATTTTGAATCCAAGCAACTCTTGAAGGATTATAAGGAGCTTAGCCGTAGCAGCTCTTGGAGGTGCTCCTTCGTTACCGGGGATGCCCGCAAGCCATGCGGGGAAGCCGGTATCGCCTGAAGCGGCGGTTTGTGGGATTGTAATCCCCATGAGACCTAACGAGGGCGTTCTGATGGAATGGTAACCCATCGTTGAATTTTGTTGCCCGACGCCTAATCTCGTCCTCCAGGTATGGTAGACCAGAGGCTTCGTGCAGGAGTCTCGTTGGAAAGCCACGAGGCACAGAATAGATAGCCCGAAGACATCTATTCTGTACCCGCTGAAGCAACAGCAGACTGGAGTCTGCCGCCATGCCCCAGATCTCGCAGTCGTAGATTAGCAAGGGGACTATGAGAGCCCTCAAAAGGTGCAACTTAAGGGGAACCGGCATCGTGGACTTCAGCATCGGGTACAAGGAGGCCGTAGCCCCATGACCCCGACACCTCAGTTCCCCGATGTGCTCCCCAAAAGTGACGCCCCTGTCAAGCTTCACCCCCAAGTAGGTGATGGTGTTCGTCATTTGTATCCTTCGATTCAGGTACGTGAATGTAGGGAAGTTTGCGGGAAAGTGGCGCTTGGTGATAAGAATAGCGTGGCTTTTCTCCGGATTAATGGACAACCGCCAACGCTCGCACCACTCTTGGATGAGGCGGAGGTATCTCTGAATGGGGTTGAAGGCTCTGCGTGGGTGTCTGTTTGTACAGAATAACAGCACGTCATCAGCATACTGGGCTATGTTGACTTGCTGCACTGTTGGTAGGTTGGCCATATAGACGCTAAAGAGCGTGGGGGAAAGTAAAGAGCCTTCGGGGACTCCGCCTCTTATTGGCAAATGTGTTGATTTGTGTCCCGCAACAACAAAAGATCTGTGTTTGAGGTATGAGTGTAGCAGGTGTACTATGTGAGTTGGGAGCTCCAGTCGGATGAGTTTAAGGAGCAAACCCGCGTGCCAGATCATAGAGAAGGCCTTCTCCACGTACTGCCGTGGTTGTTTTTTTTTTATTTGGGAAAACAGGAATAAAGGTTATAGTGATAACAGGTGTATAGGGTATTTGGGCAGGAGATAAAGAAAGGGGAGAGAAATGATTTAATACTGTGGTGCCACTATTTATTGGGGCATAAGTGGTGTCATGGGGCCCGGCACCGCCGAAGCAAACCGAGTGATTGCGGGTAACTGTATTTATGAAGCGTGGGGTGTAGGGGCAAACGACATGGCGCAATGCCCTGACGTCGACCTACAAAAATTGAGGTGCATAATTTTACCAAGAAGGCATGTTATTGGGGTGATAGAGCTCTTCCCAGGTGAGTTCTGGGTGACGTAGCCATAGCTCCAAAGCTTAGCGTGTTTGGTCGATGATGTATTGCTGAGGTTAGTTGCTGTGTCATATCTTGCAGTCTTATTGTCAGTCCTCGAGTGTGTTGCTGAAGCAGCTCATCGAGCTGCTTGTGGATTTTGTAGATTCGGGAATTGTTGATGTAGTCCACCACCTTCTCGAGGCTCCGTCGCCCTCCGTGGTGTAATGGTTACTATGCTAACTTCCTATACCCAAGGTCGCGGGTTCAAACCCGGCGGAGGACGATGGATTTTTTCGGGCGTAAAAATCCTTAGCATGGCTTTCTTCGGAAGGGAAGTAAAGCCCTGGGTCCCGTATCGTAGATTTTCGGCACGTAAAAGAACCTCAAGCCTGATAAGAGAGGCCTCAGAGCAAAATTAAGCGATCTTTCACTCCCAATATAGAATGGGACGCTGAGAACCAAATCAGTTAAAGAGCGTCCATAAATAACAGGCCATTCCATTTTCTCGAGGCTCCTGTTGAAGTGGTCTCGCAAGGTGGCGTTCTCCCGGTGAACTTTCTGAGGTGTAGACTGAAGGTTGCGGGCGGTTGCCTGAAGCTCCGCCAGAGAGCGGGTCAGTGCTTCGTCCTACGTGGCGATACGCTCGGTTATGGTGTTGACTGCAAGACGGAGATTTTGGAGTTCGGCTGTGTTGGTCGCAAGGTCATTTTGGAGCTGGAGGAGTGTGGAGGTCTGCGGTGGCTGATCTGTCTGGGAGGAATTGATGATGGGCGCTGGCGGGTGAGAGATTGGCTGTGGTGGTGCTGCATGCGGCTGATGAGAGGCTGGTTGTGGTGGCGCGTCGTGCGGCTGAGCTCTTCTGATGGCCATCCGCCACTGTTCACTCCATCTGCCTATGGCCTGGAGCTGTCTCTGTAGCGGTGGAAAGCAATATCGGGCGTTCTTGTTACGTGCCATTATGAGGACATCGTCGGCATACTGGCACGTAACTGTGCTGGGTTCTGTGGGGAAGTCGGAAATGTAGGTGGCAAAGAGTAACGGCGACAGCACGCTGCCTTCCGGCACTCCCGCCGCTCACTCCACCCTCACTCTGAAAGTGTGGTCCCGGAGGAAGCTACTAAGCAGGTGAAGGTAGGGGGGAGGGATTTCTGCGTTCTTGAGCTTGTACAAGAGTCCCTGATGCCTCGTGGTGGCGAAGGCCTTTTCCACGTCCAAGAGTACCGTGACTGTTTTGAAGTTGTCCTGGAAGCCCAGGGCAGCCTTCTCAGCCAGTCGCAGCAACTGCAGGGTTGTGGAATGTCCAGTACGGAAACCAAACTGGTGATCCGGGAGTAGGAGTCTCTCCTCGAAGAGAGGGGTGAGGCGAGGTAGGAGTAACCATTCGAATACTTTCGAGACGATCGGAAGTAAGCTAATAGATCTATAGTTTG
The DNA here is from genome assembly GCA_030762935.1 of Hymenopus coronatus. Classification (NCBI taxonomy): domain Eukaryota; kingdom Metazoa; phylum Arthropoda; class Insecta; order Mantodea; family Hymenopodidae; genus Hymenopus; species Hymenopus coronatus. Next base: position 11,297,818 of record CM060889.1, on the reverse strand, counting down.
ACGGGAAGACCGGGCCCTTGCCGGGTTTCAAAATGCATACTACCCTCGCCTTCTTCCAACACGTTGGAAAGTGACGTAGGCATGCATTGTAAATCCGCATCAGGTGGATTACGGCCTTTCTGGGTAGGTGCTGAAGCATAGGCGCCGTAACGCCGTCATGTCCAGAGGCTTTGTTAGACTTAAGGTTGTTGAGTTGGGAAGCCACCTCTTTCGGGGCGACTAAAGGAATGCGGATCTCCTCGTGGGGCGGCGGCGGCTCCTCGTAGAGGTAGTCTACCGTCGCTTCCACGAGCTCAGTAAAGTCCTCGTCCTGGGGGTCTTCGCGGGGTTCGAATTGAGACTCCAGGTAATCTGCGAAATCCGCGGTGGTTGCTTATTTGCTCTCGCTTATATAGTGGCAGTACGGTGGAGGTTGGCTAGTTGCTCGCCAATTGGCGTGGATCCTGGCGCTGCTCTTTCCTGGTGATGCTGGGGTTGGTTTATGCTTTCTTTTTCAGGTTTTTGTTTCCTTTTTTGTCAAATTTCTTTTTCTAGATTGTAGTTTGGTTCTTCTTTTAGTAAATGCTGCTGTGGTTTGCCGGCAGTTTCGGGAATGCCACATGTCTCCGCCCTTTATCTCTCATTGGCTGGAGGCCAGCCAATGGCTCTGCTTGTGAGCAGAGTCTTCCAGATGTTATGGAGTTGCTTTCCACTGTTCCTGTTGATGTTTTTTTCTTTGAAGATGTCTATGTCTTCACGGGTCATTCTGTGGTGAAAATTACTGCAGGAGGCTATAAGCTCTGTGTTGTCAAAATCGATATGGTGGCCGGTTGTGATTACGTGTCCACCACATCCATTTTGACAAGACACATGCCGTGGAAGCCTATGCAGCCATCTATTGTATTATTTATTAAAGTTAAAAAGGATTTTTTTTAATTTTGGCGTGAAATCACTGAAATCCGCCATATTTCTCTTTCCCTTGTAGACTCTTCCTAATAAGTTCTTGAGCTTGAGCTATAGTTAATCTTCAGCTGTTTCACATCAAAGGCACCGCTTGGTGAAAATTGAAAGAATTGTGAATGATTCAATTATGTACTTTTAAATTTGTTATTACATGGAGTTGTTTAGATTCTTTATCCAACACCTATTTTTGCTTTCCATCTGAAATAATAATTCATAGAGTTGTATGATGTTTTAAATAGTCCGACCAAAGGGAGTGATAAGAAATTTCATATTTCTCAAAAAGTTTTTTTTTTTTTTTGCGAGTGTTATCGCAATGTTCGGTAGATTGTTAATATATTTCAAGTGTATGGACTTTTAAGAAAAACTTAAACTGTATTATGAAAATAGCAAACTTCAGTAATCCAGATAGCAAGACTGGTTTTTTAGTACTGTAAAGGGTAACCAGAACGACAAAGTTGAAATATGTTCGTTTTTTGATGTGATCGATTTCAATTTTGGAGAATATTTCCCGGATTCCAGGAACAGAAAAAAAGTTTTAACTTTCTTGTTTCCGTTTCCGCCCCGCCATATGAGAACCATGAAGGTCCTCTTCGCTGTAAAGATTGTCCAGACGGCCATGATATGAAACAGCCACTAGAACTCGCAAGCTTCTAGAATTTTCACGTTGGTTCACCCACATTATTTTGGCAGAAATGAGGGAATGAAAAAATATCGTATGTCAGTTGAAAGTTAAAACATTTGACATTTCAAGTAAATGAAAGAGGCATTTTAAGTAAATAAAGTTAACATACACAATGAATTATGGATTGTGTTAACATTTGACGAACCGAACTTTTCAACAACATATTGCCTATACATGAAACGTTACAAAACTTTCAAGGACCTCAGTCGACTATTTAGATTAAGGAAAATTCACACAGCAATATCTTAAATATTTAACGGTGTTCGGATACTTCTTTGCTTAAAAAATTGAAAAAACTGGAAATGCATACAGAAGAAATGTATTCACTTTAAGGCTTGAAGCATGAGATCCTCTTCGCGTGCGCGCTTAATTTGAACTAAAAGTCTACTCGCGCTTATGCTTGGTTTGGAGTAGCAATCGACTTTTCTCAGGGCGTTTTAACGGGATTGTTGGGCTTCACAGACCCAGACTACCTGGCGACTTCTTAAATAATAAATCACTGGGAACTTCTTTATAGAATTGTAGTTTATTTTGTAATCATTTCGTACAATTCTCGATGCATTTTATGTGCTTTGTTGAATGCGGCAAATACGCATATAATTTTACGCGAATACATTAATGTACGCGTAATCTCCGAGTGGCTTTTTACATACTTCTTTCTTTTTTACTTTCTCTATTCGCACTATGTACATAGTGTATAGAGAGGGTGTTGCACTCCACCAAAAAATTCGATACTGAGATTTCATCGGAAATATATATTTTAGGGTCCCCTGTATCCAAAATAAGTATTTTCAGAAAAAGGTCCGTGAGTATGTGTGTGTGTGTGTGTCCGTGTGTCATTGTGTCCGGTGTCTGTGAACATAACTCAAAAACGAAAAGTCGGTAAAATACCAAACTTGGTATTTAAGTATCTTCCAGGGATGCAACACAAAGATTTTGAGAAAATTTCCCCCAGCCCAAACTACCCTTTAATTGGAACTTTTTTCGAAACTTTTGATTTTCTAAAAAGTGGCTCTAACGATTTTGATTAAAATATCTTATATTAAAGATATATATACCTGACAAATAAAATGTATATTTTGAATTTTCTGGGAATAACATCTGAAGACTACTTTATTCTGAGTGAAATTTACGAAATTTTGCATAACTGCTAAACCGTAAGAGATGGACAAAAACTTACCACACAAAAAAATGTAGAGCACATCAAAACATACAATTTATGTTATATAGATTTTTTCGTGGAACTGATCGTTTTTGAGTTTTACTGCCTTATTTTGCTTCTACTTACAAGGAAACAAGCAATGAGACTATTTCTGCTAATTTTTTGCCGATTAGCATGAAGTAAATAGAAACATGAGCTTTTTAAAAATAACTTTTACAGAGATGTAGAGAAAGTCATGTGAATGGAACACATCAGATTTTTTTTGATAACTGGCTTCACAAGCAAGAAAATCAAGACGTAACTATGCTAGTTATTGTTGGAAAACAAAATCGCATAGAGAGAATCAAAACACTTATACGCGACGAAAGCACAAGGAATAATAAACATTTGCATCCAGCGATTTCAACTTCGGAATGCAACAGAACAAAAACATTTGAACATCAAATACTACAAAAGTGACATTAAACTCACAAAATGTCGGCAGATTTTGTGGTTAGAATAGCCTATATGCACAAATATTATTATAATATTAGAGAAAGCCCCTAGAAACCGGGTTAATTCAATTGGTTAAATCTACATTGCTACTGTTACGTCATTAACATCCAGCCCTTGCGAGGTGGACATTAGAGATAAGCAAGGAACAGTGCACATCGTCCTTCGTATGTCTCTTCCACTTGGATTAGCCGTTACTCACATGAGATAAGCGTAGATTTGGCTCTTGCCATTTGCAGCCTAGCCAAGCCTTTCTCAACTCTACAGAAGAAGCATGCGCCATTAAAGATGATTTACCTTCTTTAATCTGGGCTCTTGTCGACTGGAAGCATTCCACATTACAAGTAATCCAATTAGCAGTTTACACCAGTTAAAGCAGAACTATTATATGCAGTGTGATATTGAAGAAGAGTACTTCAACGTGCTAATAGGTATGTACACGCTATCACATTAAACCACACACAGAAGGATCTAAGTGAGACTTTCGTATTAGTAATTAAAGACAGTGTAATGAACAATATTATATCCATATTTACTTAATTTGTGAACTTTTAATTTTACTTACTAAGAGTAGTATTTTTCAAAATCAGTACGTCAAAGAAGTCGCGGCACACATGTGTTTATTTTCATACAAAACGAAATCTGAGTTTTATCTTGTTTTAGATTTTTACTTTTTCAATACGTACTATGTACATAGTGTATAGAGGTTTTGTAATGCACCCAAAAAATCAATATCGAGATTTTACTGGAAATACATGTTTTGGGTCCCCCTGAATAAAAAAAAAGAATTTTTAGAATAATGTCTCTGTGTGTGAGTGTGTGTGTGTGTGTGTGTGTGTGTGTGTGTGTGTGTGTGTGTGTGTGTGTGTAGAGAACATAGCTCAAAAACGAAAAGACCGTTACATACTAAACTTGGTATTTAGGTTTGGTATCTTCCAAGGATGAAACACGAAGATTTTCAAGAAAATCCCCCACCCCCAACTACTCTTTACATGGAAAAAATTTCGAACATTTTGATTTTCTAAAAAATGGCTCAAACGATTTTGATTAAAATCCCGTGTATTAAAGATACATACCAAATAAAATGTACACCTTTAATTTTCTGGGAATAGCCTCTGAAGAGCTCTTTATTCTGGATGAATGTTGCTAAATGTCGCTTAACTGCTAAACGGTAAGAGATAGACAAAAACTTACTACACAGAAAATTTTGATCCGATCAATACAATATATGTCCTTTACATTTTTGTTGTGCAGGTAACCATTTCCGAAATATTCCTTGTTTTTGGTTTCAGTTGTGAGTACTTAAACTTTTCTGAGACAGGAAGTGTCCGTTTTTGTTTTGTTCTACTCCTGGCCAAGCAAAGAAGCGATTTGCAATGACAATCGAATAACGACAGATTTGTAAAACATTTGACTATCGGTTTAGCCTAGTGTAGTTCCTTATATTCTTTCTACTTATAAGGAATTAAGTAGCAAGAACATTCTGCTAATGATTATCTCCATTAGCAAGGTGCAGAAAAAAGAATAATCTGATGTAAGAAGTTTGTAGAAGAGTCATGTAAGTATAACACATTAAATTTTTAGAAAAATGTCCGTGTATGTCTGTGTATGTATGTGTGGGGTAGCATAGCTCAAAAACGAAAAGACCGTTAAATACCTAACTTGGTATTTAAGTTTGATATCCTCTAAGAATGCGATACGAAGATTTTCAACAAAATCCCCCCCCCCAACTACCCTTTACCTGGAACTTTTTTCTTAAATTTTGATATACTAAAAAATATCTCTAACGATTTTGATTAAACTATCGTATATTAAAGTTATTTACCTAACAAATAAAATGTATATCTTGAATTTTCTGGGAATAGCCTCTGAAAACTACTTTATTTTGGATGAATTTTACGGAATTTTGTATAACCGCTAACTATAAGAATTGGACAAAAACTTACCTAACATAAAATGTAGAGAACATTAAAAACATACAATTTATGTTATGTGTATTTTTTTCGTGGGGTTGGTCGTTTTTTTAGATATTCCTTGTTTCTGGTTTTAGCTTTAAAAAAGTTACTTTTCTCATACAGGAATGTGTCAACTCCTGTCCATACAAGCATAGGAACTTCAGTCACATTGAAACCAGCTTTTGTCTATCACTTTAACCTATGGTACTCCATTATTTCCCTTCTACGTACAAGAAAACAAGTAATAAGACTATTTCTGTTACTTTTTCTCAATTAGCATGAAGTAAATAGAAGCTTAAGATTTTAGCAATACAATGTCTGCAGATAATGTAGAGAAAGTCATGTGAGTGGTACACATCAGATTTTTCATTAAAACATTGTTCTATGTGTAAATTTATGTATTTTGAAGTTTCTTGAGAGCTCGAATCGGAAGACGTAACCTTGAGTGAGAGAATCTTGTGTCGGAAGTGAGTTGGAATGTTTTCTGCAAGGCCAATGACCCCACACTATTTCGACCAGCAGGTCCCGAATTGAGGTGTGAAAATGTGGTTGCAAACTGGTATTATTCATTTCGCTGCGCATTTAAAAGCATGCAAAACATATCAGATAGTAATTGAAGTGTTTAGTTTTTGAGAAGAGAGAAAAGCAACTAACGTGCTGAATTGGATACACATTAAGATACCGTTTATGTACCCCTACCATCCATATTTATGGGTGATGATTTCCAACCTTTTCGAGTATAATGTTTATAAAAGAAGCTTATGTAAACTTAGTAGAACAAACTTCTACTTAAAATTGCTATAAATGAAATTTATTCCCGCCAGTTTAAATGATGCATGGCGAAAATATCTAGTTTTATTGTCTTGCTAAATTCATATAAAATGAGGTTGTAAACAATAATGTGAAACGTTTTAAAACTGGTGCAATTTAGTAAAAATAAATTTTTACATTACATTTGCTACCCAATTATACCTGGACTATTATTCGAAAAGCTTTTTGCCCACCTTAGTCGTTTCCCTCATAGTCAAGCGATCTCGATTAAATTAAGTTAGTGTCAGCGGATTACTATTAAAAATTAAAAGATTTTATTGTTTTTTTCAAAATATTTTCATTAATATTAATACATTTTTGCATTCCATAAAACCAGGTTTATATACCTTTTAATCTGATGACAGAAAAGCGATACAACGCATTTTATCACTAACTTTTCGAAACCAAACGATTACACTAGATAGAATTACTACTATAATTATTATTGATTATTTATCCTTTTTAATATTTTTATTATTATTATTATTATTATTCTTACGTTGACATATTGTTAAGTATAAGAATAAAGAGTAATAGGTAAAATAAATTACTATAGGTTCTTCAAAATTCAGGTAAGGAGCTATTTCAGTTATTCAGTTACACTTTCAGAAATATTTTCGCCAGAATGGTCAATAAGAATCCTTTCAACTTCATTTCGTTTGCCGTGGTCCTTGAAACACCTGGCGTTGAGGTTCTGTCATGAAAGGACTGTGGATTCAAATCCGCTATGGGCATGGATGTGTTTTCTGTTACTGTACTTGAGAGCTAAGTCATTCTCTCTCCCCTCATGGCCAATAAGATACACCTAAAGAGGAATATGTATTTTAAAAGACCATTTAATCCTTAAGGACTTGTTTGGTGTTCACCGTTTAAACTATTAAAAATGTTAATAGTAATATTACTTTATATAACGTTTATATGATTATGCTTTTTGGTTTATATCAGTGATTTTGTTTGTCGTTATTTTGATCGTACGGTTTCCATGTTTATATATTGGGTTACTCAAAAGTATGCATTTTATTTTAAAAGAGTGAATGTTGTTGTTATTATTATTATTATTATTAACTGTGACCATGGAGACAAAATCCATATAAAAATACCTATATAAGGGAGTCCAAAAAGGCTCAGCCTAATTATGAATCTATTTTGAAATTTGTTCATAACAGTGAACTATTAAATAGTCGGTAGTCTAAAATTTTAATACTATATAACATATTAAAGTTTACATGTTATAATTCCATGCTATCCTATTTCAAAACTAGACTTTTTTAAAAATCATTTACATTTAAGTTTTAAGGTAGAAATCTAGTGGATTCATTGTTATTTTACTTTTTAAAGTGACATTTAGTAATGTTGTATCATACAAATGATTGTGTACAATTTGAAGGCAATTTGTCAAAATGGTCATATACATTGTTTAAAATGCTGAAAGAGGAAACCCAAATCGCTTCAAGACTTTAGTATTAAAGTTTGTGACTGTACAGAAAATGGCAATTCAATAACTTCCTGCTTATTTATTTGGTACATTTATTTATTGCAGTTATCCTTGTAAAATGAAATAAAATAAGTCCTAAAATTCAATGCCACTGCCTAAGTAATTATTGCTTTACCATCCATGCAAACCCTTTACTTAATTGATGAAAGTTTAAAACCCAAAGCCTCAGGTCGAATAATTTTACTAATACGTTCAATACATATTATAAAAGGTATTCAAGTCCTCTAATCTTTGACTTTTCATGGCGTTGCTACCTCTTCAGTTACCGAGAAGAGGTTGTGAGGATGCGCAACTTTGCAACACTACGTAACTTTTTTTTACTTTCTCTACACGTACTGTGTACATTGTGCATAGAGAAGATGTTACACTCCACCCAAAAATTTGATACCGAGATTTCGCCGGAAATATACGTTCTAGGGTCCCCTATATCCAAAAAAGGTATTTTATGAAAAAGCTCCGTGTGTGTGTGTGTGTGTGAGTGTGTGTGTGTGTGTGTGTGTGTGTGTGTGTGTGTGTGTCCGTGATAACGATAACTCGTGTCCACACAAACAAAGGAACTACAATCTCATAGCAATCGGCCTTTGACTATCAGTTTAACATATAGTACTCCCTTATTCAGCTTTTACTTACAAAGAAGAAAGTAATAAGACTGTTTTTGCTAATTTCTTCTCGATTAGAATGAAGTAAATAGAAGCATAAGCTTTTTAATACTAATTTGTTGCTTGCTGACATGTACAGAAAGTCATGTGAATGGAACACATCTGATTTTCATTTTCTCTATACATACTACGTACATAGTGTATAGAGAAGGTATTGCACTCCACCCAAAAATTCCATACCGAGATTTCACTGGAAATATATGTTTTAGGGTTCCCTTTATCAAAATTAAAAAAGATTTTCAGAAAAAGGTACGTGTGTGTGCGTCCGTGTGTCCGTGTCTGTGAACAATAACTCAAAAACGAAAAGGCGGTAAAGTACCAAACTTGGTATTTAAGTTTAGTATTTTCCAGGGGTGCGACATGAAGGTTTTGAGAAAAGTCCCCCCCTCCGCGAACTACCCTTTACATTGAACTTTTTTCGAAAATTTTGAAATGGCACTAACGATTTTGATTTAAATATCATATATTAAAGATACTTACCTGACAAACTAAATGGATATCTATAATTTTTGGGGAATAGCCTCTGGAGAGTACTTTATTCTGGACGAATTTTACAGAATTTTGCATAACTGCTAAAATGTAAGACTTAGTTAAAAACTTACTTTACAAGAAATTTAGAGCACGTAAAACACACAATTTATGTAATATATCTACATTTTTTTCGTGGAGTTGATGGTTTTTGTGATGTTCATTGTTTTTGGTTTCAACTATGAAAAACTTAATTTTCTCATATAGGAATTTGTTATTCCTGTCCTTATAAACAAAGGAACTTCACAATCAGCTTTTGACTATCACTGTAACCTATGGTACTCACTTATTTCGTTTCTACTTGCAAGGAAACAAGTAATAAGACTATTTCTGCCAATATTCTCGAGTAGCAGGAAGTAAATAGGAGCATAAGCTTTTTAACCATAATTTGTTACAGAGATGTAGAGAAAGTCATGTGAATGGTACACATCTTATTTTTAGAAAAATGTCCGTGTGTGTCTGTGTGTTTGTCTGTGTGTGTGGGCAGCATAACTCAAAAACGAAACGACCGTTAAATACCAAACTTGGTATTTCATTTCAGTATCTTCGAAGTATGCAACACGAAGGTTTTCAAGAAAATCCCCCCACCCCAAACTATCCTTCACATGGAACAATTTTCGAAAATTTTTACTTTCTAAAAATGGCTCTAACGATTTTGATTAAAATATCGTATATTAAAGATATATACTTGAAAATAATATGTATATCTTGAATTTTCTGGGAATAGCCTCTGACGACCACTTTACGGAATTTTACGGAACTGTGTATAGCTGGTAATCCGTAAGAGATGGACAAAAACTTACCACACAAAAATTGTAGAACACATTAAAAACACACAATTTACACTGTATACATTTTTTTTCGTGGAGTTGATCGCTTTTTAGATATTGTTTATTTTTAGTTTTAGCCTTGAAAAACATACCTTTCTCATAATGGCATTTGTCAACTCATGTCCGTACTGACAAAGGAACTTCAGTCACATAGCAACAAGCTTTTGACTACCACTTTTTTCGCTTTTACTTACAAGGAAGCAAGTAATAGATTATTTGTGCTAATTTTTCTCGATTAGCATGAAGTAAATAGAAGCATTACGTTTTTTAACAATAATTTGTTGCAGAGATGAAGCAAAAGTCATGTGAATGGAACTCATCAGATTTTTTTAGCACCCACTTTTGTTGCTACGGCTCTGCAGAAAACGACGCTGCATTAAAATGAAGATCCGGTAGAATACGATGCCGGTGGAACCGGGAATATGGAGCAACCCCGCCTCTGCGCCGTTTTGTCCACCAGAAATCCAGCACTGCAAGAGGCAAATAGTTTACGCACTCAGCCACGACTAGGTCAAATAACTTGGTTAGTTTTGTGGTTCTGTTGACATGCGAAAGGCTATAGATTCGATTCTCCGTTTTTCTCTGGCAGGAATATTCCTGATCATACATATAGCGCAGAAGTATGAATGAGGAGTAAGAGACCACTAGTATGGCCATTGCAGTCGCTGAAAGGGCGCAAAACTTATTGCCTATTTCGTTTTAAATAGGAGTAATGTTGTAAATATTTCGGTATATAACCGTAACAGAGTTGCAGTTGTCGCTGTACCATGAGCGATAATAAGTTTTATGACTTCCGGTGACCATAAACATCTGGCGGTGACACGCACAACGAGACCAAATAAGGCAGATCATGTGTGGTAATCTAGCCTTACCGGGCGTGCAAACTTTTATGAGCTCATTGATTTATACACGCTGTAAAAATAACTTAGGGTCAAGGATTTGATTCTTACATTCTTTTCATGAATGATTCATCTGGAGACGCGTCACAAACCCGAAATCTGCTGCTAGCGGAAGGATGTTGACAGAGAGCTTCTGCCACGCTGATGTAAAACCTGCTGAAAAATCTAATGTGTTTCATTAACATGACGTTCTCTACACTTCTGCAACAAATTATTGTTAAAAAGCTTATGCTTCTAGTTTCAAGCTAACCGACAAAAAATTAGCAGAAATAGTCTTATTACTTGCTTCCTTGTAAGTAAAAGCGAAACAAGGGAGTACCATCGGTTAAAGTGATAGCCAAAATCTGGTTGCTATGTGATTGAAATTCCTTTGTTTCTATGGACAAGAGTTGACAAAGTCCTGTGTGAGAAAAGTAAGTTTTTTAAAGCTGAAACCAAAAACAATGAATACCTAAAAAACGACCAACTTCACGAAAAAAAATGCATATAAAATAAATTGTGTGTTTTAAAGTGCTCTACATTTTGTGTGGTAAATTCTTCTCCATCTACTAGGGTCAAGCAGTTATGCAATATTCCGCAAAATTCATCCAGAATAAAGTAGTCTTCAGAGGCTATTCCCAGAAAATTCAAGATATACATTTTATTTGCAAGGTAAATATCTTTAATATGTGATATTTTAATCAAAATCGTTACACCCATTTTTGAGAAAATGAAAATTGTCGAAAAATGTTCCATATAAAGGGTAGTTTGGAGTGGAGGGATTTTTCTCAAAATCTTCTAGTCGCATCCCTGGAAGATACTAAACTTAAATACCAAGTTTGGTATTTTACCGACTTTTCGTTTCTGAGTTATGTTCACAGACACACGGACACACACACACACATATAGGACCTTTTTTCTGAAAACACATTTTTTAGTTACAGGGGACCCCAAAACATTTATTTCTGGTGAAATGTCGGTATCAAATTTTTGGGAGGAGTGCAATACCTTCTCTATACACTATGTACATAGTACGTGTAGAGAAAGTAATAACTTAAGGTCAGGGAGTTGATTGTTACATTATTTTAATGAGCGGAATGATTCATCGGGAGAGACGCGTCTCAAACCCGAAATCTCCTGCTAGAGGAAGGATGTTGACAGACACCTTCTGACACGCTGATGTGAAACCTGATGAAAAATGGATGTCGAGAGGATCGATAAAGATGTTCGCGCAAGAAGGACCGCTCGATAAAAGGAAGCGACTCGCGCCGGCTGTAAACCACACCAGAAGGTCTCTAGTACTGCTGTTGACAAACATTGCATGGGATCGTTTTCATTCCTTCCTACAATGCTTTATTTTTGTGATTTCCTCCAAATATATCTTCGTATTCGTTCTAAGTTTACTTCTGTTGATTATTCAATGTCTTCATGCATGCATCATTATGCATTTGCGAGAAGATAGGATTATACAATAAAGTCAGATATGATAAACTATTTAGTGTGATTGTTAAACTAAAAATCGGACGTGTTCCATTCACATGGCTTTCTCTACATCTCGCCAACAAATTATTGTTAAAAAGCTCATGCTTCTATTTACTTCATCTAACTGGAAAAAAGTTAGCAGAAATATTCTTGTTACTTGCTTTCTTGTAAGTAGAAGCGAAAGGTTAAAGTTATATTCAAAAGCTGGTTGCTATGTGACTGAAGTTCCTTTGTTTGTATGGACAGGAGTTGACAAATTCCTGTATGAGAAAAAAGCTGAAACCAGTAACAAGGAATATCTCAAAAAGATCAACTCGACGAAAAAAAAATGTATATAACACAAATTGTGTGTTTTAACGTGCTCTATATTTTTTGTATAGTAAGTTTTTGTCCATCTCTTATAGTTTAGCATTATGTAAAACTGCATAAAATCCATCCAGAATCAAAGTAGTCTTTAGAGGCTATTCCCAGAAAATTCAAGATATACATTTTATATTTCGTGTAAATATCTTTAACAGATGATACTTTAATCAAAATTGTTAGAGCCATTTTTGAGAAAATCAAAATTTTCAAAAAATGTTTCATGTAAAGGGTAGTTTGGGGTGGTAAGATTTTTTTCAAAATCTTCTTGTCACATCCCTGGAAGATACCAAACTTAAATACCAAGTTTGGTATTTTACCGACTTCTCGTTTTTGAGTAATCGTGTTCACAGACACGAACACACGCTCACATGGATACACAAACCGACCTTTTTTCTGAAAATACCTTTTTTGGATACAGGGGACCCTAAATCTTATATTTTCGGTGAAATCTCGGTATCGAATTTTTTAGTGGAGTGGAATACTTTCTCTATACAGTATGTACATAGTGCGTGTAGAGAAAGTAAAAATCACTTAGTTAAAATATAGTTCATCTGTTTTCAATTGCCAATAAATTAAATGAATGATTCTAAATGTAGAATCAGGCTGACAAATTTAATCGCACAGCTGGGAGTTGGATCACGGACCTTCTGAAAGCGTCCAGTTGATCTTACCACTTAGCTATCATGGCAACGTGCCGATAGGACACTAAGTTCCCCAACTAACTCACGTTTTCGGGTAACCTACACAAGATCACACTGATTGACCTGTTAGGGACCTAAAGCACTTACGACAAGAGGCCTCATGAAAATATTTTGAGATCTTCTTATATTTACCGTGAGTCAGATGGGGAATAAAGTGTTGTATCGGCATGGTAGCTCAGGGGTTAGAGAAAATGAGCGGAGACCAGGAGATCTGTGGTTCAAATCCCGGCTATTCCATTTGCCAATGGAATTTGTATAACTCTATCTTTAAAACTTCTGTCCTATACACTTGCTAATTTGGAAGAAACAATTAATTCACAATGAATGCCCTAATGTTAGGTTAAGAACTACAAGCCTAAGAATTAAAGTACTTACGACATAATACTTACAAGTCTCCTTTTACTTTCTCTATACGTACTAAGTACATAGTGTATAGAGAAGGTATTGCTCTCCACAAAAAAATTTGATACCGAGATTTCACCGGAAATATATGTTTTAGGGTCCGCTGTATCCAAAAAAAGTATTTTCAGAAAAAGGTCCATGTGTGTTTGTGTGTGTGTGTGTGTGTGTCAGAGTGTCCGTGTGTCTGTGAACACGATAACTCGAAAACGAAAAGTCGGTAAAATACCAAACTTGGTATTTAGGTTTAATATCTCCCAGGGATGCGACTCGAAGATTTTGAGAAAAATCCCCCCACCCCAAACCATCCTTTGCGTAAAACGTTTTTCGAAAAGTTTGATTTTCTAAAAAATGGCTCTCCCAATTTTGATTAAAATCTCGTATATTTAAGATATTTATTTGACAAATAAAATGTTTACCTTGACGTTTCTGTGAATAGGCTCTGAAGACTACTTTATTCTGAATGAATTTTACGGATTTTTGCATAACTGCTAAACCGTAAGAAACGGACAAAAACTTACGACACAAAAAATGTACATCACCTTAAAACACACAATTTATGTTACATATATATTTTTCTCGTGAAGTTGATCGTTTTTGCGTTATTCCTTGTTTTTGATTTTACATTTAAAAAACTTATACTTTTCTGACACGGGAATTTGTCCACTACTGTCCGTACAAACAAAGGAACTTCAGTCACATAGCAACCAGCTTTTGACTATCACTTTAATCTAGGTAATCCCTTATTTCGCTTCCACTTACAAGGAAGCAAGTAATAAGACTATTTCTGCTAATTGTTTCTGGATTAATAATGTAATACATTATTTGTTAAAGTTGGAGCATTAGTTCCAAAAAGAATAACTTCATGTACTTTTGAGAGTAAGTATAACATTTTGAAACACATTAATGGAAAATTGCATCGGCAGATCTTTTTGAGTATGGAAAAGTATTGCAAAAACGTTTTTGTCAAAATAAGATTTAAAGTTGGGAGTGCCTATCGACATGCATCCACCTACACGTTCATAGATTGCGTTTTTGGTAGTTAAAGTGCACAAGTGGGAAAAACAATATAAATATTTTCTATAAGTTAGGATTCATGCCAATTTATTAAGAGAAACACATTTTTTTTCATCATTCAGAAAATACAATAAAATTCAATGAAGTGATAAAAGTGGTTTTAGAAGCCTGAATCTCCACAAATAAATGCATCGCAATTATTAGTGGATTTCTTATGAAACCAATTGCATTTTGCATAGAATATTACTTTGAAAACTAATCGCAAATACTAAAGCTGCAAAATATTGTCTATATTACCTGATAAAATTGCATATATGTCAACACAAGAGGAATTCGTTACTTGTGTACCTCGATCTGACCCGTTTTTAATTGAAACTGAAACCTAGATTGCATTTGTTTAAAAGTTGAACGTTGAACTTGAAATAAAAATAATCCTTCATAACTCCTTTTTACTATCAAAATGTTTTATTTCTTTTAATGGGAAATCTATTTTAGAATATAAGGAACCAAGCTATCAGTAAAATTGTTAAGGGGACAATGCCCTGTCTTTTTAAGTTAACGTTTGTTAACGTTTATGACCATGACAAAATAAAGTTCGTTATTTACGGTATACAAGCGTTTTAATTTCTATTACTAGGATTCCTTTTAGAGATTTCAAAACATATTTACCCGCCGTAATTGATTAGTTTTGTAAAACCGGTTAGTGGTAATATTTGGTTTGAATGACTCCTCTGTGACATAGTTTTTGGTCAGTTTTGCACTCGTTAAGCACTGAAGAAGTGAGGAGATATGTAATATGCGTATCCTTAAATTATACAGGACATCTAAGAATAAAATCCTCAGTTATTGCGGGCGTAATACAGCTTCCATGTGGTGGCGTGAAGAATTGATTCGGTACCGCATACCACTTTCCGCTCCTCCGACCTCAGAATCCCTCTTCCTTCATTTTCTCTAAGCTGCTCTTTTGCCGAGCATTATTCCGTCATCCATTCCCGTTTTATCCCCTCCTTCTCGCACAAGGTGAACCAAGTTTACCGTCGAGTAATATTAGACTCTTGAAGGATAACGTCCTTCCTACTCAAACGGAAAGTGCACCCTGGTTGCCATGGCGATGTTTACCTGAGTGAGAGTACGAGGGAGGAAACAGTATATATAAGGAAGATTCCGACACAAACATTCTATTTGGTAGTCATCGCAGTTAAGTGCATCATAAATCGTCGGAGATTCTGCACGGCGAGTAACTTGAGCAATATACTTGTCAGGAAAGACTAGCTAGGCGAGACAAAAACAATTCCCTCGGCAAGGAAGAAAGATTCTCTGTTCTGAAATAACATAGTGATACCCTAAACTTCAAGTCGATGAGATTCCAATTATTCTAAAAATATAAAATAGTGCCTTTCAAATGTAACTTCAAACTTTAAACTAGTCTAAATATTACAATATTGGAGAAGGGATAAAAACAAAAGAACTCAAATGCTAGCCAAGCAATTGGATTTGGTTTTATTCAGTTTTGCATTTGAGTTACAGATCACGCCTGTATCAATAAATGATAGAATACAGCTAATCCAATGCTATTATGACAGTAAGAGGCATTTTTCTCAAGGTCTGAGAAAATTTAAAACTCAACATTCATAATTATGAGGATTTCATCAGGAAGTTGAGGAAAAGGTCCTCTTCTGATAATAAACCTGGAAGGCAAAGGTAATAATGTCACTGTGGCTGAGGTACTTCATATTTGTACCCCTGCAAACAAACTACCTAGTCTTTGGCGTTCATGTCATTCAGTATACACTTCCCAACAAAGTGGCCCCAACGATCTCAGATCTTAATCCGATCAAATTTTAGTCCGATTAAGACCTATCTCACAAGAAATAACATTCCAAAAGTCGTATGGAGTAGCCGAAGGAATGGCGTACGTTGAACAAACCAACAGAGGACATCTTCCCAATACTTTGTAAAACCATCTAGATTGCCAGGTCTGTGCCTTCTTTTTTTTTTCATCTCAAAGAATGTAATATTTATAACGGTCTAAAGTTTTAAGTGCATTTTGATAGACATCATAGTATTATAAATACGCATTTTTTTTTCCCTCACAAACCCTTATACTGAGAAATGTAGATTCAATTAGAGGATTTGAAAGTTCACAATAAAAATGAGTGCTAAACCGTAAGAGATGGACGAAAACTTACCACACGACAAATGTAGAGCACTTTAAAATACACAATTTATGTTGTATAAATTTTTTCGTGGAGTTGATTGTTTTTATATATTCCTCGTTTTTGGTTTCAGCTATGAAACATTTATACTTTTCTCATACAGGACTTTGTCAACTCCTATCCTTACAAACAAAGGCGCTTCAGTCCCATAGAAACCAGCTTTTGACTAACATGATGGTACTCCCTTATTTCGCTTCTGATTACAAGGAAACAAGTAATAAGACTATTTCTGCTAATTTTTTCTTGATTAGCATGAAGTAAGAGCTTTTTAAGAATAATTGGTTGCAGAGGTGTTGAGAAAGTCATGTGAATGGAACACATCAGATTTTTTAGATATGCTATTCAACAGACACACAACATCTTTATTGCATTTATTGGCTTTTCTATATTTTCTGCAAGAGAGTATTAATGCAACAGTGTATTACTATAGGTGCATCATGTTAAGCGAGATAAACATTAGCGCAATAACCTTATTTCATATTTCTTTGTAGGTACAAGTTAAAAAAAGAAGAATACATTAGTTAAAAACAAATCAAAACTGATCGCCACGTGATGCTATAGAAATTAAATTAATGTTGCTTGACCAGGAAAAAAAATTTAAAGTGTTCCATTCACATGACTTTCTCTATATCACTGCAACAAATTATTCTATTTACTTCATCTAATGGAGCAAAAATTAGCAGAAATGGTCTTATCACTTGCTTTCTTGTTAGTAGAAGCGAAATAAAGGGGTACCATAGGTTAAAGTGATAGTCAAAAGCTGGTTGCTCTGCGACTGAAGTTCCTTTGTTTGTATGGACACGAGTTCACAAAGTCCTGTATGAGAAAATTATGTCTTTATAGCTGAAAAAAAAAAAAGGAATATCTCAAAAACAATAACACCAGGAAAAAAATGTATATAACATAAATTATGTGTTTTAAGGTACTCTACATTTGTTGTGTGGTAAGTTTTTGTCCATCTCTTACGCTTTAGCAATTATGCAAAATTCCGTAAAATTAACCAAGAATAAAGTAGTCTTCAGAGGCTGTTCCCAGAGAATTCAAAATATACATTTTATATGTTTTGTAATTATCTATAATATAGAATATTTAAATCAAAATCGTTACAGTCATTTTTTAGAAAATCAAAATTTTCGAAAAAATTTATATGTAAAGGGTAGTTTGGGGTGCGGGGATTTTTCTCAAAATCTTCGTGTCGCATCTCTGGAAGATACTAAACTTAAATAACAAGTTTGGTATTTTACGGACTTTTCGTTTTTGAGTTATCGTGTTCACAGACACACGGACACACACACGGACCTTTTTCGGAAATATTTTTTTTTGGATACAGGGGACCCTAAAACATATATTTCCGGTGAAATCTCTGTATCGAATTCTTTGCTAATTCCAGGAAGTTGTACTGTAGTCAAATTCTGTGTTTTAACGGGATTTACACTTTTGAGTGGTAAGATTTTTCGCCTATCTCTGACGGTGAAATCTCTGTATCGAATTCTTTGCTAATTCCAGGAAGTTGTACTGTAGTCAAATTCTGTGTTTTAACGGGATTTACACTTTTGAGTGGTAAGATTTTTCGCCTATCTCTGACGCTTTACATCTATGCAAATGTCGGCCAGAATTGGAGGATATTTGCAGAAAATCCTGGGAATACTCTGAAGGCGGAAGATTTCCTTTATCTAGCTATAGAAGTTAATAAATAAATTTACAGTAAACACCAGGATCAGTACTTTTAGTGGATTCAATTAAATGCTGGTTCTCCTAATTGAATACACAATTAATGCTATTGAAAATATCTGATACGTTCTATTCAAAAGTCTTTCTCTACATACCGTAAGAAAGTATCGTTAAAAAGCTTATTCTTCAATTTTAGATAATCCAGATAAGCATTAGCAGAAATTGCCTTATTTACTTGCTCCTTTATAAGTAGAAGGTAAATAAGGGAATACACGTGAATAAAACGATAGTCAAATCTTTTAAAAGCTGGTTGCCATGTGTTGAATTCCGTTTCTATGCATGGCCTGGAATTTACAGATTTCCGTGTGAGAAAAATTTAAGTATTTCAAATCCGAAGCAAATAACAAGGAATATTAGAGATGAAATGAGATTAAAAAGACTGTAAAAGGGGATTTAAACAGCAGAGACATTTCAAAATGTCTTTTCAGGCATGAAGAGCGCACGGAAATTCTCAGAAAGGTTCTGTAGACTTCCAAGCAACGATTTCTTTCTGAAGAATTGGAGATTTTCTCAATTAAACGACCTGATTGTATCATGCTCTGATAGTAGTGCAGTGTATATTTGGTATGAAGATTGGATTGAATTTAAATGTACACGGTGTAGCTAGACCATTCGCCCCTCACCAAGGTGCGCTCCCAGGCGGCCGCATGTGGCATTTGTGGTGTACAAAGCCCCGCAGGGAAGAGTTTTCTCCGGTTTCCCTCGCTAGTGGACTAGATGGGATAAATTTGGAATTAATTAAATACACTGATATGTACATATACTAAGTTAAGATTCCTACGGTTCTCGATATGAGCTGGGAGAAACGCTATATGCCAACCAACTGCCGACAAGGAAAAGTTAAACCAATAAACCAAAAGAGATAGAAATCAACGATCGATTTATCGAGGTATTAACTTTTTAAATAGTACATATAAAATCTATGCTAGAATAATAACAAGAAGAATACAAAAATACTAACTGAAAATCTATTAGCATAAGAACAGAATGAGTTTCGAAAGGAGAGGTCTTCTACAGACGGTATTTGATATAAACCAAATAACAGGAAAATAAAGAGAAACAAATGTAGATACATTATTGTTTATATATCTACATAAAGTCTTTGATAAAGTAAACAATAACATTTTATGGAACAGTATTGAAAAAGGTATCCATATTCAGATAGTAGAAAGGTTAACAAACAAATGTGTATATACCCTTTGTTAACCAGAGGAATTCGTAAGTTTAAAAAAAAAAAAAAAAAAAAAAAAAAAAAAAAAAAAAAAAAACCATCAAGGAGTGAGACAACATTGGGCTTTATCGATTTTTTTTTTTACCCGAATCTGCCTAGCGGTACCGTACTGTACCACAAGTGCACATGCTTATTTAGAGCTGCTGTGTTGGCAACAATGATAGTTTTAAATGTGGCTCATTGTTTACATTAGCAAAGGACACTGCAGATATTGTTTATCAATATAAAACTTGTAAGTTATACGGCACCTTATATGCTAGTTCTTGAATAGCTCTACATGAATGTCTGTTTCAAGTAAGTAATTGAATAAATTGAACTGGGACTATTGTTTGCAACCACATTTGGTGGAATATATTACAAAAACCTTATAAGAAGATATTTAATTCATGTTTTCAATTCAAATATACTAATTGTCAAATATATAGAACTTAGATATAGGCTGGTACCATATGGTACCACTAGGCAGAGGCCATAGCATTTTGCAGATAACCAATTTTTTCTCTGAGGGGCACTACACTTGCTGAAGCTATGCAAATATTATATGATGATGATATATTTGGAAGCTATCCATATTGAACCACCAGACGAGTTACATGGAATTCTGATGAAGATTATGGAGGGGAAGGTATTAGCAGTTTACATGATAACCATTTAGTTCAGAAATCGGTTGCGGACAAAAGCAGAAGTTGTGCGTAGGCCTGAAAATTGTGCCAGTGAACTATATGACATAATGAAGATATTTACGCAGCAGAAGAATAAGAAACAACACAATGTAATAAATCCTTTACCTCGAAGAAATGAAAGCTGACAGGCTCAGAATCAAGATGAGATGAGGTCCAGTGGTTCAATTTCGTGCTCTGGCACACCACAGAACGAAAGTACAACCAAGAAAAAGAAAACCAAACCCCCAAGAAAACCAACAAATGAGATGTAAGAGATGAAATAATCTACAAATGGAATTTTTCCTGAAGCTGACTTCATTTTACAGAGACAAATCACTTACAGAGTTATTTGAGTTATTCACTGACAATGATATTAATTTTCCTGTAACAGAAACGTTATCTACTTTATTTCTAAATCCACAAGATCCATAAATAATAGGTGAAGAAATTAAGTCCTTTATTGGTATTCTTCTTTTGAGCGGCTACAGTGCTAGATGCTACTGGGAAAATGCTCTAGACACACGCATTGAACTAGTAGCAGACTCGCATCCATCTGTAATCGGTGAATGTAACCGTTACAGACAGAATGGACGAGAATGTCTCTCTTTTCAGAATACGAGGAAAGAAGTGGTGGTCTATTTTCTCCTGATTTTTGGGTACAGCTGTCCATAATGCGTGGATCCGACATAAAAAAATCTGGAGGGCAAATGAATGTGCTAGCATTTTGGAGATCAGTTACTCTGTTGCAGCAATGCAACCCAAGGGTCCTGGAAGAACACCATCATCAGCAGGAAGCAGCACCGGCAGTTGCTACGCATATGCAGGGACTTAAAATATAAATGTTCAAAACTATATGAAATATAATAATAATGTTTTATAGGATACTAGTTGACCTGAGGTATGACCGTATGAACCATTTGATCATCCTATGCGATAAACGAGAAGATGACACACTCACACTCACACACACACAATGTGTGAAATGGAACTCTGCGTAAAATGTTTTAAAATGTTCATGTAAAACCTTAAAAGTGCAGTAGAATAAGATGTTTTTAGTAGTGTTGAAAATAAAATGTAGCTAAATTATCACACAAAATACAAAATAATAAAATATTCGAGTTATGAAATGCATTCTATTGAAACTCCAAAGAAAGAGAAGTTAAAAGGATCAAATCTGAAAACAACAATCATGGCACTCATATCTGCGTAGCGGTACCGTATGGTAGGAACCCTTACCTGCAAACCACATGGTTTTAAACAAAACTAAGTTTCGTTATAGTACAAGGACATCAGATTGAACCAATAATTTCAAAATTAGAAAAATTACTACATATCAGAAAACCAAGCAGATATGGGTTAATATATATATATACTACATTCTAAACGAATGGAAACATGTATTAAATAATGAAGGAATTTTAATAAAAAAGGGTAGATTAATGCCCTATTATATGTGGACGATGTTCTTTATATGGCTGGATCAGAAAAAGATTCACAAATAATTGCATACAAGTTCCAAATGGTGGCAGATATATATAAAATATCAATAAACAATAAAACACAATTTCTTTTACGGATAAATATGAAATAAGAATGAAAATAGTATTGGAAATTAAAATATAGTGGAACAAGCCACACATTTTAGGTTGTGATATTACATATGAAAAAAATCTGATGTGTTCCATTCACATGACTTTCTCAACATCTCTGCAAAAAACTATTGTTAAAAAGTTTATGTTTCTATTTACTTCACTCTAATCGAGAAACAATTGGCAGTAAAACCGTAAAAGATGGACAGAAACTTACCACACTTACCACGTTAAAACACACAATTTATGTTATATACGTTTGTTTCGTAGAGTGATCGTTTTTTATATATTCCTTGTTTTTGGTTTCAGCTTTAAAAAAACTTTACTTTTCTCATAGGTACAGGAATTTTTTATCTACTATCAATACAAACAAAGGAACTTCAATCACATAGCAACCAGCTTTTGACTATCCTTTTAACCTATGCTACTCCCTTATTTCGCTTCTACTTACAAGGGAGCAAGTAATAAGACTATTTCAACTTTTTTTTTTTTTTTCTTGTTTAGCATGAAGTAAATAGAAGAATAAGCTTTTTAAGAATAATTTGTTGTAGAGATGTAGAGAAAGTCATGTGAATGGAACATCAGATTTTAATATTTTAGAATCCACATTATAGAACTTCTATTTTGTTGTTGCCTATCTTAAAACGTTTTATGACGCTGCATTTCTTTAGCACCATAGTTAATTCATTGCTCGTGCAACTGGCAGTATTCCTCAATTGGACAGTTGAGTGTCACTAAGGATTTTCGTTGCCTAAAAGGTTTTCGCAAAAATGTGCAATAGCGTTCTACTGTTCGCATTATTAGAAGACTGAGGTACAGCGTAGGCAGAATGAAAACATTGGCACATAAGATACAGAGCCACTCTACAACCAATCTCCTCTCTAGTTAAAATCTAAACCCCTTAACCCATTCCTCTCACTCCCCGATACAATTTGCGAGGGAAATGTTGAACGTAATCCTTAATGAAACCTGGATCAAGGAACATCAGAGGCAAGCGAAAATCTCAAATTCGTCTTTGAATAGCATTCAATTAAAGCCTCTTCCAGTTTAATGCTTAAGTCCTGAAGCGACGTCTTTGATATGTAAATGAGGATTCTGCAGAACGTTTCGTGAAAGATTAAGGCCACTTGCAGACTTTGCAACCTTAAATAATTAAAAGAAGGAATTGAAAGGACTGAAAAAGCCTGACATTAAACATTTGTTTCTTATTCTTCCTGCATTACTTCAGTTCACTAAAGAGAAATCCTCTAAAATTTGAACAAATGTTAGCTTTAGTTGCTTTATCCAGTAGTTCACTTTGTTTGGTGAATTAAGATTTTAGAAAGCAGAGGTGAGCGAAAGTTCACTAACTTTCATTTTCTTGGTAATCCGTTATTGTTATGTTTGGTTCTCATATGACATCACGATCATATTATTATCTGTGATCTGGTATTTTGGATAATAACCCATTGTTGCCTGTCGGTACCTATAAGTTCCGCTTGTTTTAAGCATAACTATACAAATAGGTTAGGACTCTAGGATTACCTTCATTTTATACTAACTTTCAACCATAAACGACAAGTAATCAAAACTGTTTTATAAAGTAAAAATATATACAACTTTTGCCCTAAAATTGCAGTTATCTTTTAAATAAATAAAAGAGAAAACCGATATAGCTGCAGCCAAATGTAACCCCATTAACTTCCAAGCATCACACCGATTATTTTACTTGGGCTCTCCCTGTCATTTACCACAATCACTGGGATTTGAACTTGCAATATTTGGCTTTGAATGGATGGCCACTCCATTACCTATCACCTGACACTCATAGCCATTTAAACCTCTGTTTTTGGTAGTATCTTTGGCAGGGTTATGAAAACTGGCTTAGATGAATTTAAACTTTTAGTTGGGAAGAAAAATATTAATAAAGGATCTACATATATTTTCATTTCTATTAGTTTTCTATTATTTTATATAATAGTTTTATAGATTTACTCCCATTTATTGCTTTCTCTATACGCACTATGCACATTGTGTCTATCTGTGTGTATGTGAGTGGTGTGTCTTTGGGCAGCATAGCTCAAAAACGAAAAGACCGTTGTATACCAAACTTGGTATTTAAGTTTGGTATCTTCCAAGGATGCTACATGAAGAGATTTTAAAAAAAGAATCCCCCCACCCCAAACTACCCTTTACATGGAACTTTTTTAGAAAATTATGAATTTCTAAAAAATGACTAACGGTTTTGATTAAAATTTCATATATTAAAGATATTTACCTGACAAATAAAATGTATATCTTGAATTTTCTGGGAATAGCCTCTGAAGACTACTTTATTCTGGATGAATTTTACGGAATTATGCATTACTGGTAAACCATAAGAGATGGACAAAAACTTAGAACACAAAAAATGTAGTGCACATTAAAACACACAATTTATGTTATATAATTTTTTCGTGGAATTGATAGTTTTTTAGGTATTCCTGGTTTTTGGTTTCAGCTTTGAAAAACATAATTTTCTCTTACAGGAATTGGTCAACTCCTGTCCACACCAACAAAGGCACTTCAGTCACATAGAAACCAACTTTTGATTATTACTTTAAAGTATGCTACTCCCTTATTTCGCTTCTACTTAACAAGGAAGCAAGTAATAAGACTATTTGTGCTTATTTTTTGATTAGCATGAAGTAAATAGAAGCATAAGCTTTTTAAGAATAATTTGTTGCAGGGAGGTTGAGAAAGTCATGTGAATGGAAGACATCAGATTTTTACTTTCTCTATACGAACTATGTACATAGTGTATAGAGAAGGTATTGTATTCCACCCAAAAATCGATACCGAAATTTCACGAAAAATACATGTTTTGGGTCCTCCTGATTCCAAAAAAAAAGGCATTTTTACAAAAAGGTCCGTGTGGGTGTCTGTGTGTCTGTGGACAGCATGGCTCAAAAACGGAAAGTCCGTTAAAAACCAAATTTGGTATTTAAGTTTGGTATCTTCCAAGGATGCGACAAGCAGATTTTCAAGAAAATCCCCCCACCCCCAATTACCCTTTACATGGAACTTTTTTCGAAAATTTTGATTTCCTAAAAAATGGCTAACAATTTTGATTAAAATTTCATATATTAAAGATATTTACCTGACAAATAAAATGTATATCTTGAATTTTCTGGAAATAGCCTCTGAAGACTACTTTATTCTGGTTGCATTTTACGGAATTTTGCATTACTGGTAAACCATAAGAGATGGACAAAAACTAAGCACACAAAAAAGTAAAGCACATTAAAACTCACAATTTATGTTATATACTTTTTTTGTGGAGTCGATAGCTTTTGAGGTATTCCTGTTTTTTGGTTTCAGCTTTGAAAAACATACTTTTCTCTTACAGGAATTGGTCAACTCCTGTCCACACCAACAAAGGCACTTCAGTCACATAACAACCAGCTTTTGACTATTACTTTAAACTATGCTACTCCCTTATTTCGCTTCTACTTACAAGGAAGCAAGCAATAAGACTATTTGTGCTAATTTTTTGATTAGCATGAAGTAAATGGAAGCATAAGCTTTTTTAAGAATAATTTGTTGTATAGAGGTAGAGAAAGTCATGTGAATGGAACACATCAGGGTTTTTTTACTAGAACTCCGCTTTTAAATTTGAATTAAAGGAAAAACGGCATATGTTGTATACTAAAGTAGGCAACTAAGGGTTAATGATAAACTTACAGTTTGTGGAGTATTGTTTCACTGTGAAAACATCACTGTCACTTTTGAACTTCTGTTCAGTGAAAGAAGCTCGATGCGCATATGTACAAAATCAGATACTAAATAGTATTCAATTGTCAAACTTAATAGGGAAGTCAAATTAATATTTCACTTAAAACTTGTTCAAGCATACCAGATACGCAATCCTCCACCCAAAGCATCTACATGGAACAATTCCTCTTACTTTTCATTTTTGGGTAAAATGGGTCTATATACCTTGATAAATTCAATACACTAAGGTCTGTGCATGAACATTGTCGTTAATTTTATCTGGGTAGATTTTAATATTATTCATTCTGACTGAATTTTCTATTATTTTGAGTATTTAGGAAACTATTAAAGGAAAAACAATATCGCAACAATTTCCTCCAATCAAACGAGTTTACACAAATGTTGTGAAAAATCATGTAGCCTTAACCGTTTTAAGGGTGTTTTGTTGCAAAATGCTTGAAGGTTTCTGCTTCATAGGCGATTACTATGATTTCTGTATATTTGCTTTCTTTATAAAGTATGTACTGTATGCATAGTAGGTAGAAAATGCATTGTATTCCTCCCAAAATTTGTATAATGGGGTTTCACCTCAAATACACATTTTGAGGACCCATGAAGAAAACATTAATTTTTAGAAAAATGGTAGTATTTGATAATGATAATTATGTTGATAATTTATTTCACCATTTGGCATACATACAATGCAATAGGTTTCGTCAGTAAGTCATTAAAATGCATCTATATTTAAATATTCTTGTATGTTGTAAAAGTTAAGTTGCTTAATTCTGTTTTTAACATTAATTTAAAAAGAATTTTCATTTACAATTTGTCATATTTAAAGGTAGTTTATTACAGAATTTCACTCCAAGATAGAGATGAGAGTTAAGAGATTTCTGTAACCGAAATTTAGGAGGTACCATGTTATTTCTACACTTTGTATAATGGTTATGTATATTAGAAAAAAGTAACTCATCCGTCTTTTGGAGATGAATAAAATTCAATCATGCAAATACATACAAAGATGCCACAGTTAAAACTCCAAATTCTTTAAAAATAGGTGCACAATGTTGGTGAGAATTACAATTTTTTATTATTCTCAGAGCCTTCTTCAGGAACAACAATAAATACTTGATTGGCTTCCCCTCTGCTACTCCAGGGCAAATTACGATAGTTTAAATGGAAATGAAATAAACTATAATAAACAGTCAATGAAGTGCTAATGGAAACACGCATCCTAATTCTTCTCAAGATAAATAAAATATTTGAAAACTTTTTGCATTTTTCCATTATGTGCCTGTATGTACGAAAGGTCCGTTAAATCCAAACTTGGTATTTCGTTTACTATATTCCAGGGATACATCAGGAACATTCCACCATTCCATCTCACCATCACATGGAACAATTTACCAAAATTGGAGTTAATCGTTTTTGAGACATTCCTTGTTTTTGGTTTCTGCTTTGAAAAACTTTGCTGTCCATACAAGCAAAGGAACTTCAGTGACATAGCAACAGATTTTGACTATCATTTTTACCTATGGTACTCCCATATTTCGCTTCTACTTACAAGAAAGCAAGTAATAAGACTATTTCTGCTATTTTTTTCTGATTAGCATGAAGAAAGTAGAAGTATAAGCATTTTAAGAATAATTTGTTGCAGAGAAGTAGAGAAAGTCATGTGAATGGTACACATCAGATATTTAAGAATTGATTGTCACTTTAAACTAGTGTATTGCTTTGTTTCTCTTATACTTATGAGAAACTAAACAACAAGGCAATTTCTGATCATGTTTATCTTCATTAGCATGATGTAGATAAAAGAACAATCTTCTATAAGAATACTTTGCTTGAAGAAGAGATAGAGAAACTCATCTAAATGGAACACTTCAGATTTCCTTTTCATCTGTGCTTTCGATTAATTTCTGATCTTGCTTTTGGACGATGCATACAAATGAGTGAGTACCTTTATTTACTTTCAAATTATATATCGATAAAGATATAACGTTCACATAAATCTCAGTTTTATACTTTCTCTATGCGTACTATGTATCTATATTGAAGGTATTGCATTCTACCCAAAAATTGGATTCTGAGATTTCAATGTAAAAATATGTTTAGAGGTCCCCCATGAGTGCAAAGAATGCAATTTTTATAAAAAGCTTGCATGTGTGTACGGGTATGTGTGTGTATTTGTCTGTGACAGCACAGCTCAAAAAAGAAAAATCCGTTAAATAACAAAAGTTATATTTAAGTTTTAGTATATTCCAAGGAAGTGGCACAAAGATTTTAAAAAACCTCATCTCAAACTTCCTTTTACATGAAACAATTTTCCAGAATCTTGTACTTCTTATAAATATCTATAAATACCATATATTAAATATATATAGCCTCTGAAGACTTCTTTATTCTGAACAGTTTTGCATAACTGGTAAACCATAAAGGGTGGATAAAAGCTGCTACACAAAAGCTGTAGATCTAATTAAAACACCGGCCATTTTTGAAAGAAATAACTATCGTTTAGTGTAGTGTATCCCCTTATTTCCCTTCTGTTTAGAAGGAAGCAAGCTGCAAAATATTTTCTACATATGTTTATCGCGATCAGCATGATATAAATAAAATATCTCTTGTGTTCCATTTACATGACTTTCTCTACATTTTTGTTACAAATTATTATTAAAAAGCTTATCCCTCTACTTCTTGATCAACATTTATTGAAATGCTTTCTGTAAGAAGAAAGAAAAGTAAATAATGCAGTAAAGTAAAACAATAGTAAAATCTTCTAAAAGCTGGTTGCTATGTGGATAAAATGGTTTCTTTGTATTGCCAGAAGTTGACAAATTCCTGTATGTGAAATGATTTAAATATTAAAACAGAATCATATAAGAAGGAATATTTCAAAAAAGGTTCAACTCCACTAAAAACAATGTATATGAAATAAATTGTGTGTTTCAAAGAGATCTATATTTTGTGAAGTAAGTTTTCGTCTATCTCTTACATTTTACTAGTTTACTAGTTATGAAAAATCAAGTAAAATCCATCCAAATAAAGAGATCTTCAGAGGCTATTTTCAGAAAATGGATTTTATTTGTCATGTAGATATCTTTCATATACGGTATTTTAATCTAAATCTTTAGAGCCATTTTTGAGAAAATTAAAATTTTCGAAAAATTTTTCCATCTAAAACGTACTTTGCGGTGGAGGGATCTTCCTCAAAATCATTGTGTCGCATCCTTGGAAGATACTAAATTTATATACCAAGTTTGATATTTTACTGACATTTAGTTTTGGATTTATTGTTTCCTCAGTCACACGGAGACACATACACGAACCTTTTTCTAAAATGCATTTTTTTGATATAGGGGACCCTAAAACGTCTATTTCCGATAAAATCTCGGTATCAAATCTTGGGGTGAGATGCCATACCTCCTCTATAGGGTGTTTCTGAAATAGACCAACAAAACTTGGCAGTAGATAGATAACTTTATGTGAATCACATTTTGTCAAGTTACCTATGGGATGCGACGCTTCTTTTCAGTGCAAGATGGATATTAATAGGAAGGAATTGGAGAACACAGAGTACACTCGTGCCAGTCCAAGAGGCGTTTGTTATTTCTACTATCACTAGGTTTCTTTACTTCCAGAGCTCACTAGCATTCGTATTGTTTACAGCGTGTTTCTTTACTTCCCAGTCTGCCCCTTCTAACTGATACTCTACCTACTGCTTCAGTTGTAATGCGTCTTTCATTGTGAACAGAACAGTGACGTTTGGGAAGTAACGCAGACACATGGCATGAATTAGCGGACATGCATTTTGGTATACGGTGAAGCATTAACATGTGGTCGTTTGGCGCAGAGGTTTTACCGGGAAAGATTTCCAAACCGTCAGTGTGCTCACCATACATTTGCCAGTATTCATCAGAAACTGGGGGTCATTACACCGACGAGCAGATGGGCAAGGGCGGAGGCGTGTTGTGCGAACACCTGGTACTCGAGGAAGCCGTGCTGCAGTGGGTAGCGAATAATCCTTCGCTGTGTACTCGAGAGATCGCAAGACACTTTCATACCGGCCATGTCACGATCTGGAGAATTTTGCAGGAAATGCTATTGCATCCAAATCATCTTGAGAGACTCCATGTTCTTACACCAGGTGACCATCCTCACCGAGTGAGCCTCTGCAATTGGTATTTGAACAAATGCATACTCTTAACCAGAGTTTGCAAGCCGTGTATTGTTCACGGATGAAGCATGCTTCACACGTGAGAGGATATTCAATTCGCGCAATTCTCATGTATGTGCTTCGAAAACCCCCATACCACGATTGTACAATCACATCAACAGCGATTTAGTGTCAATGTCTGGGCAGGGATTGTAGATGACTTCCTTGTGGGACCACACATTTTCGCAATCGACTGAACGCCAATAATTATTTAGTATTTCTTCAACAGGTTCTGCTTGAGTTACTGCATCCGCTTCCTCTCAACATCAGAATGAACATGTGGTTTCAGCATGATGGGGCACCAGCTCATTTTGGGAATCACGTACCCAACCATCTGACAGCTAAATTCGACAATCGTTGGATAGGTCGTGGTGGATCCACTGCATGGCCACCACGTTCTCCTGATTTGACGCCAATGGATATCTTTTTGTGGGGGTACATGAAGGCAATGGTTTATGAAACTGCTGTTGACACGGAGGAAATCCTTGTAGCGCGAATTGCCAGCGCAGCAGCTGAAATCAGGATAACCCCTGGCACCTTTGGAAGGGTAAGACAAGGCATGGCACGGCGTTGAATTTCTTGTCTAGAAGTCAAAGGACGTGTGTTCCATTGATGTGATAAGACAACCAATTGGACCAATTGTCTGTGTTTTGGTGTTGTTTTTTTACAGTTGGGTGAGTGTTTGAACTTTCGTTTTTTCGTTAAGTTTATTTTCTTCTTGCCTGCACAATACACACACAAATGTATGTAAAACTGAATAGCTTATTATTTGGGCAATTCTACTTACGTCCACTACTTCCACTAATATCCGCAGTCTATAGGTTCCTTGACCAATCATGCTTAACAGAAGGGTATCTGACTGCTCCCAAAGGTTGTCAACCTAATTTAGAAACATCCGGCACACATTATGTACAGAGTACGTGTAGAGAAAGCACATTTCATTTAAGAATAGTTTGTTTGCACAAAAGATAGAGAAAGCCATGTGAATGGAAGATACCAGCTTGTTTGAAGTAATACTACAACATAAGGAATCCTACAAAGTGTTATGGGAAAATACACTTTTGTGGCTAACATACTAAAGACGCTAACATACTCTCTCTCTCTCTCTTTCTTTCTCTCTCTCTCTCTCTCCACCTCCCCCTCTCATTCTCACACGCACACACATGGTGCAAACAAAGCAATAAATATCGTAGGGCTGATAATTCTCTAGAAGCCATGCTACCAACAATCTCTTTATTACTCCTGCGATTCATCTCCTCGCTTAAATGCTGACAGGAAGACAGATACCGGCAGGGAAATAATTAAAACAATTATAAGTTGCAGATCCTACTCCTTATCCCCAGACGCTCCAATTTCGTGTCCTAGAAGGGAGCAAGACAATTTCCCAAGAGACGTGACAAAACGAGGAAAATGTAGTTTCTGTTTTTTGTAACGAGAAGCTGCAGCACCTGTCTTCTCTGTGAGAGATTTAGTCGAGGTGCTGAGGATATTGATATCACTCCAGTAGAAGACGTTCTAATTAGTCATTAGCCAACGCGACAAACCAGCTCACTGATGTAAATGGAGTTTTATTATTGTCGCCTTTTAACTGCTGTTCTCGGCGTCCCATTCTATCCTGGGCAAGAAACACTGCTTACATTTGCTCAGAGGTCTCTTGAGGTTTTTTCCGTAATATTTTGTTGTTGTAGTGTTTAACGCCCGCAGGCGCTGACACTGGTGATACATGAATGAAGATGGAGCACTGGTAGAATGCGATGGCGGGGGAAACCGGAGAACCCGGAGAGTCTAGGTGAGAGGCAAGTGGTCTAACCACTCGGCCACGACGCGGCTCATTCCGTAACGTAAAAAAAAAATAAAAAAAAAATCGGAGGTAGAAATCCTTAGCTTGGCTTCCATCGGAAGTGAAGTAAAGCTAAGGATCTTTACGCCCGAAATCCATCGTCCTCCGCCAGATCAGTGATAAATACAACACCTGGTAGTCATGTGTTGTATTTATTCAATTAGCTCAGAATGCCATAGATTTAATTTGACTATTTCATATATAGAACCCATCCATACATTTACTACCTGGTCATTCCTGTGTTTTATACGATTACTACTGGGTCTGCTTTCCTTTCCTTGCACCTACTAGTGCATAGTGTAAAGAGAAGGTGTTGTATTCCACCCAAAGGTGTGTGTGTGTGTAATTAGCATAGCTCATAAACGAGTTTGTAAAATACCAAGCTTGGTAATTACATTTAGCATCTTCCAAGGATGCGACACAAAATTTTCAAAAGAAAAATCCCCTAGCCAAAACCACCCTTTACACAGGAAAAGTTTAGACAGTTTTAATGTTCTCAAAATGACTAACGATTTTGATTAAAATATCGTATATTAAAAATATTTACATGAAACATAAAATGTATATCTCGAAATTTGTTGGAATAGTCGCTGGGAATCCCTTCATTCTGGACGGCTTTTGCATAACCGGTAAACGTAAGCGATAGGCAAAATGTTGCATGCAAATAGTAAGGAATAAATAAAAATGGGTAGAGGGTATACGGTAGACAACAAAGGAGCACACCTCGCTCACTGCTTGCTAGATAGATCTATTGCAGCTAAAATCTCCAGGAGGAAGGGTTGATGTGAGGGAAGTAGATGAGGCTACAGGCCGCATCGACGTGCGGAAGTCCCTAAATTTATAAACCCGTCACTGCTGGAGCGGTTAGAAAGAGCATCCACACAACCCGTGAATTTGGCCGCCCTCTATTGTCCACGGGGACTATTCTTTTCATACAGCATGCTATCTGTCCGCTGCACCAGGTATTACGATCCTAGAAGCTCACGTGAAGGGCAAGAAAGAAACGGAGCGAAATGTTGGAAAGAAGCTCTTGGAGATGAGAAACCACTCTAGCATTCACATGCCGACCTGGAGAAAACAATGAAAATCCATGTATCAAGAGTAGGCGGGGAATCAAACCCGAAACCTCCCGAATGCGAGTCGCACAAAACCTAACTTGTAATCATTTCTACTCAGCAACCTCGTCGCAACTAAGATAACGCTTTTATAAAATTCTGATACGCCACATTCCTATACCTTTCCGTACCTAGGCTTCAGCAAACTGTTTTACAAAAGTCATTTCTTCTACCTACTTCATGGTTATCAAGAAAAACATTCAGAGAAATGATGGTATTACGATATTATTTCCTGGCACAAGAGAGACAAGAAAATGCTATAAGTTAAGATCGAATCTTTTCACCCTTATATGATGGTGCTGATTTTCCCTACTCCTTGTTTGGACAAGAAAGATTCATTAATATTTCGATCATTTAAAACTATATTACTAGCTCAGTATGAAAAAAAAGAAAGAATAATAATTTCCCAATTGAGAAAAGCATAAATTTTGAAAAATATAAATATATAACAAACAATATCTCGGAACTCATTTTTAAAAAATCAAAATTTACAAATTCTTTTCCATGTAAAGGGTAGTTTTAATTTATCTCTTTTTATTTCCATTTTTACTTCTAAAAAGGTGGGATATTAACCAGGCACCTTCATTCAAGGTATGGGGTTCTTTTATGTGCACATAAACATTACACAGTACCACCGGCTTACTCCGCCTACAAAGGAAACCATATTTTTTGGGTCCAAAAATTCTATTGCCCTCCACTCTCCACATGGCATTTGGAAGATGGGAACTTAATTATCAAATTTGGTGTTTAGCCGGCTTTTGTTTTTTTTGAGTTGTGCTGTACAGGGACACACGAAAACTCCTTATACGCCCATACGCCCATACATACAGAGACTGTTTTGTAAACATCTGATTGTTCCATTCACATGACTTTCTCTATAGCTCTGCAATAAATTATTGTTAAAAAGCTTATGCTTCTATTTACTTCCTGCTAATCGGGAAAAAATTAGATGAAATAGTCTTATTACTTGCTTCCTAGTAAGTAGAAGCGAAATAAGGGAGTACCATAGGTTAAAGTGATGGTCAAAAGCTGGTTGCTATGTGACTGATGTTCATTTGTTTGTATGGACACGAGTTCACAAAGTTGTGTATGAGAAAAGTATGTTTTTATAGCTGAAACCAAAAACAAGGAATATCTCAAAACCAATCAACTCCACGAAAAAAATGTATATAACACAAAGTGTGTATTTTAAAGTGCTCTGCAGTTGTTGTGTGGTAAGTTTTTGTCCATCTCTTACGGTTTAGCAGTTATGCAAAATTCCGTAAAATTGACCCAGAATAAAGCGATCTTCAGAGGCTATTGTCAGAAAAATCAAAATATACATTTTATTTGTCATTTAATATACGATATTTTAATCAAAATCGTGTAAGCCATTTTTAGAAAATCAAAATTTTCGAAAAAAGTTCCAAAATCTTCGTGTCGCATCCCTGGAAGATTCTAAACTTAAACACCAAGTTTGGTATTTTACCGACTTTTCGTTTTTGAGTTATCGTGTTCACAGACACACAGACACACACGAACACACGGGCCCTTTTCTGAAAATACTTTTTTTTGGATACAGGGGACCCTAAAACATATATTTCCGGTGAAATCTCGGTATCGAATTTTTGCGTGGAGCGCAATACCTTCTCTATACACTATGTACATAGTGCGTATAGAGAAAGTAAAAATGCTTTTCTTAGATTCAACAGATCCTATAACATACATTTCTAGTGAAATCTAGGCACTATATTTTTGGTGATATGCAAAACTTTCCCTACCTATGAGGTATGTATGAAATAAAGACAGTAAAAAATATTTTCTCAGGATAAAACGGATTGGTAATTGCAGAGAATTCCATGTGATTACACCGTATCAATTTTACCTCATCTACACAAACAAGATTCATTTAACCCTTAGTTGCCTTAGTATACTATATATGCCGTTTTTTCTTTTAATTCTAGTTTAAAACAGGAGTTCTAGTAAAAATAAATGGGAATAAAGCAATAAAATTATTATATGTAATAATAAAATAGAAATTTAAATAAATGTGGATCCTTTATTAATCTTTTTCTTCCGAAGTTTAAATTTTTGTAAATCAGTTTTCATAACGCTGCCAAAGGCACCACAAAAAAGTGGTTCAAATGATCGTGAGTGTTAGATGATAGGTAAAGGACTGACCATCAATTCAAAACCAAATGTTGCAAGTTCAAATCCCAGTAACTGTGATAAAGGACGGGGAGAACGCAAGTAAAATAACCGGTGTGATGTTTGGAAGCTAATGGGGTAAGATTTGACTGTAGTTATGAGGGTTTTACTCTTTTATTCATTTAAAAATAATCAATGCAATTTTAGGACAAACATTGTATATATTTTTCCTTTCTCTAAACGTACTATGTACATAGAGCATAGAGAATGTATTGTATAGCACCCAAAAATTTGATACCGAGATTTCATTGGAAATAAATGTTTTGAGACCCCCTACATAAAAAAAGCATTTTTAGAAAAAATGCCAGTGTGTGTGTATGTATGTCTGTGAGCAGCATACTTCAAAAACGAAAAGACCGTTAAATACCAAACTAGGTATTTAATTTGGTATCGTCCAAAGATACGACAAGAATTTTTTCAACAAAATCCCCCCACCCCAAACTACGCTCTACATGGAGAAAATTTCGAAAATTTTAATTTTCTTAAAAATGGCTGTAACGATTTTGATTAAAATATCGTATATTAAAGATATTTGCCTGACAAATAAAACGTATATCGTCAATCTTCTGGGAATAGCCTCTTAAGACTACTTTATTCTGGATGAATTTTACGGAATT
The DNA here is from genome assembly GCA_030762935.1 of Hymenopus coronatus. Classification (NCBI taxonomy): domain Eukaryota; kingdom Metazoa; phylum Arthropoda; class Insecta; order Mantodea; family Hymenopodidae; genus Hymenopus; species Hymenopus coronatus. Next base: position 11,262,290 of record CM060889.1, on the reverse strand, counting down.
TTGCATAACTGCTAAACCGTAAGAGAATATGTAGAGCAAGTTAAAACACACAACTTATGTTATGAAATTTTTTCGTGGAGTTGATTGTTTTTGAGATTGTTTTAGGTTTCAGCTTTGAAAAACTTAAACTTTGAAAATTTCTTAACTCTTGTCCATACAAACAAAGGAACTTCAGTCACATAGCAACCAGCTTTTGGCTATCATTTTAACCTATGGAACTCCCTCATTTCGCAAGTAATAAGACTATTTCTGCTAATTAGCATGAAGTAAATAGAAGCATAAACTTTTTAACTGCAATTTGTTGCAGAGATGTAGAGAAAGTATTGTGAATGGAACACATAAGATTTTGTTGCAATATAAAACAGTATTTTATGGTTGAAGGTTAGTATAACATGAAATTAATCCTAGAGTACAACCATATATGTATGGTTGGGCTTAAAACAAGCGGAACTTATAGGTACCGACAGGCAACAAAGGGTTAAGGGTGTAGCTGCAGAGTGCCGGAATGTTGCCACTTGTTAGCTAAGTAACACGCTTTCCCAGACAGGTAGGAAAGGTGGCTTTTATCGTGTTGACGGGAGGATGTATCACTCTCAACGGTGCTGTGTGCAGTTCTCAAAGGTATGAGATCAGGGATGACGGGTGCTTATGAAATGGAAGAGCTTTGAAATACAACTTTGTCCCAGAGGGCTAAGCACCATACGTGGTTATAATCCTTAACTACCAGGAGAACAATATCCCTCTCCCTCTCCCTCTCCCCCCCCTCTCTCTCTATCTCTCTCTCTGTAGTGAAAATAATTATGGATGGCCAAAGTTAGAGCAGACATAGGTAAATTGAAATCGTAAATTTACGGTACAAAAAGATGTGTTCAACGCTTTCTATAAAATATTTTCCTTTGAATACAATTTTAATTTGCGAAATATATCATTTTTATACAGATAACAAAAACATTCTCGTATGCTTATATTGTAAAAATTACGCTTTCCTTATTTGAATTCGGTGTTTTTCTTTAATATTTAAAACGGTATTCTATTTTTAAAATTTTCCGAAGCATTAAAGAATTAAAACCTTATATATTTACTTTCTCTACGCGTACTATGTACTTGGTGTATTGAGAAGGTATTGCACTCCACCAAAAAAGTCGATAGCAAGGTTTCACCAGAAATATATCATTTTTCCAAAAAGGTCCGTGTGTGTGTATGTTTGTGTATTCGTGTGTCAGTGTGTCCGTGTGTCTGTGAACACGTTAATTAAAATACGAAAAGTCGGTAAAATACCAAACTTAGTATTTAAGTTTCGTATCTTCCAGGGCTGCGACACGAAGATTTTGAATAAAATCCTCCCATCTTCACCTACACTTTACGTGGAACTTTTTTTTAAAACTTTTATTTTCTCAACTGGTGTCCATACAAAGGCACTTTAGTCACATAGCAACCAGCTTTTGACTATCAGTTTAACTTGTCCTGCTTCCTTATTTCGCTTCTACTTACAAGGAAGCAAGTATAAGAATATTTCTGATACATTTTTCTGGATTTGCATGAAGTAAATAGAAGCAGAAGCTTTTTAACAATAATTTTATACAGATATGTAGAAAAAGTCATGTGAGTGGAACACATCAGATTTTTTTTTCGACATATTCAGTTATCTAATTCAAGGGCAACGTTTGATTGCCATCGAAGATAAAACCGAAAATTTCAATAAAGTTTGAAATCATAAACCGAACTTTACCTATCACTCATAGCTATCAGACAGACACAAGCTTCACCTGCGGTGCCACAAGTAGTAAAAATCTTATTTGTTCCATTCACATGACTTTCTCTACATCTCTGCACCAAATTATTGTTAAAAAGCTTATCCTTCTATTTACTTCATGCTAATCGAGAAACAAATAGCTGAAATAGTCCTATTACTTGCTTCCTTGTCAGTAGAAGCGAATTAAGGGAGTACCATAGATTATAGTGATAGTCAAAAGCTTTTTTCTATGTGACTGAAGTTCCTTTGTTTGCATAGACATGAGTTGACAAATTCCTGTATGACAAAATTATGTTATTTAAAGGTGGAACCTAAAACAAGGAATATCACAAGAACGATCAACTCTACGAAAAAATGTATTTAACATAAAATGTGTTTTTTTAACGTGTTCTACATTTTTTGTGTGCTAAGTTTTAGTCTGTCTCTTACCGTTTAGCAGTTATGCAGAATTCCGTAAAATTCATTTTGGATAAAGTAGTCTTCAGAGGCAATTCCCAGAAAATTCAAGATATACATTCCATTGTTAGGTAAATATCTTTAACATACGGTATTTTAACAAAATCGTTACAGCCATTTTTAAGAAAATGAAACATTTTGAAAAAAGTTCCATGTAAAGGGTAGTTTAGGGTGGGGGATCTTTCTCAAAATCTTCGTGTTGCATCCCTGGAAAATACTTAACCTAAATGCCAATTTGGTATTTTACTGACTTTTCGTTTTTGTGTTATCGTGTTTACAGACACACGGACACACACATACATACACGGACCCTTTTCTGAAAATGCTTATTTTGGTTACAGTGGACCCTAAAACATATATTTTCGGTGAAATCTCGGTATCGCATTTTTGGGTGGAGTGCAATACCTTCTCTATACACTATGTACATAGTGCGTATAGAGAAGGTGAAACCGGCCGTTTAGCACTACCAAAAACAAATTATACATGCCTTTTTTTTTCAACTGTTAAATACAAGTAAGTTTAAAAACTAAAACTATAAATATAATTACAATTTCTGCAAACAATGCTTAATGGTGCGAGACAGATACTTCAACTCACATAAAACACTCCCACGTGATATTAAACAGAGCTACTCTGTTTTGATGCCGCTGTAACGATCTCAGTGTCAGCCTCCTAATGGACCACACATAATTATACGTGACAACGACTATATTTTGCAGCGGTGGACAGAAACTAAGGAAAAGCTTATAAAGGATTTGAGCCCAGATTAACAACAGATGGCACTAGAGCTCCTTTACAAGCCGACAGCTCCAGCTCCCTTAATTACATTCGTTGTGTCCAAAGCCGCACATGTCCGACATCAGCGCTGAGCCTGGCGCTCCCCGGGGCTTAATTCCGACAGAGATCGATTCCTCCCCGTTACTTGACTACTGACTTTCTATACATTCTCTCTGGGAATTTGAAATACACATACACGAACATTAACAAGTGCTGGTCCAGAACCGCTTTTGGCAAAATGCATGACCCTGAAGGTAAGCTAGCACAAATGAAAATCTATAATTAGAGCTACCAATTTTCCGGGTCTTCCACCAGATTTAAAAGTTTTGGATTGCTTTCTTGCGGAGAAAAAGTTTGTGGTAACTTAAAGTTTCTATCAAATTAGTGGATGTTTTTACTTTCTCTATACGTACTATGTACATAGTGTATAGAGAAGGTATTGCACTTCACCCAAAAAAAAGCCTTTTCAGAAAAAGGTCCGTGTGTGTGTATCCGTGAGTCTGTGAACACGATAACTCAAAAACGAAAAGTCGGTAAAATATCTAACTTAATATTTAAATTTAGTATCTTCCAGTGATGTGACAGGAAGATTTTGAAGAAAAATCATCCCACCGCAAACTACCTTTTACATGGAACTTTTTTGGAAAATTTTGATTATCTCAAAAATAGCTCTAACAATTTTTGTTAAAATATCGTAAACATATTTACCTCACAAATAAAATGTATATCTTCAATTTTCTGGGAATAGCCTCTGAAGACTACTTTATTATGGATGAATTTTACGGAATTTTGCATAACTGCTAAACCGTAAGACATGGACAAAAGCTTGTCGTACAAAAAATATAGAGCACGCTAAAACACAAAATTTTTCTCATGGAGTTGACCGTTTTTGAGTTCACCTTTAAAAAAATATGATGTGTTCCATTCACATGACTTTCTCTACATCTCTTCAACAAATTACTGTCTAAAAGCTTATCTTCTATTTATTTCATGCTCATCGAGAAACAATTAGCAGAACTAGTCTTATTACCTGCTTCCTTGTAAGTAGAAGCGAAAAAAGGGAGTACCATAGATAAAGATATAGTCAAAAGCTGGTTGCTATGTGACTGAAGTTCCTTTGTTTGTATGGACAGGAGTTGACAAATTCCTGTATGAGAAAAGTTTAAGTCTTTCAAAGATAAAACCAAAAACAAGGAATGCCTCAAAAACGATCAACTCCTGGAAAAAAAAAAAATCATATAACATAAATTGTGTGTTTTAATGTGCTCTACATTTTTTGTGTAGTAAGCTTTTGTCCATTTCTTACGGTTTAGCAGTTATGCAAAATTCATCCAGCATAAAGTTGTCTTCAGAGGCTGTTCCCAGTTGTCTTCAGAGGATGTTCCCAGAAAATTCAGGATATATATTATTTGTCAGGTAAGTATCTTTAATATACCATATTTTAATCAAATCGTTAGAGCCATTTTTGAGCAAATCAAAAATTTTGAAAAAATTTCCATGTAAAGTGTGTTTGGGGATAGGCGGACTTTCTTGAAAATCTTCGTGTCGCATCCCTGGAAGATACTGAACCTAAATACCAAGTTTCATATGTTACCGACTTTTCGTTTTTAAGCTATCGTGTTCACAGACACACGGACCTTTTTTGAAAATGCTTTTTTTTTTTTTTTTTTTTTTTTTTAATACAGGGGACCTATACCTATTTCCGGTGAAATTGGGTGGAGTGCATTACCTTCTCTATACATTATGTACTTAGTAAAAATCAAACATTTACATTAATGTTCTAAAAATTTACATTGAGTATGTGGTATATTTTTAAACGTATAAACATTGTTTTAAATTATCTTGAGTTATTTTTTTTAGGAGGTATTTGTTCTTTTAATATAATTCTTTCCATGAATAATGATTTCTATTTTCTTTGCATCTCATCAACAAACCTAAAATAATGGAATTTGTAATCACTTTTCCAGCGATGAATTGTTTATCTTGCACGGCTGAGTAGTTAATTTAAATATTTTTATCTGCAAATACAAACCTGCAGCTCCATAAATTACGACTGCGTCAAGTATTACGTAAACCCAAGTTCCCAGCATGATTGCAAAAGCTAAAGAAGAGTCAAGAAATCATAACATAAAGAGTTTCAATGTTGCAATGTTCCTCGGTTTAAGAAAAACGATGTAAAATAGCCAACTAGGAATCATGAGAAGCTAACCTCTACCTCTCTCTTTCTAGCAAAAAATACGTCAGTCTGGGTGCTTTTCCCTCAGCGTTTGTTGATATTTAGTCTGATTTTCAAACAATATAAGCGAGGTGCGCTGTTTACACACGAGACCTTACAAGCTAGGATCAACAGATTACGTGCTTCAAATCTATTGCAGAGGTATGCAAAAACCGTCTGATACGTTATATCAACACGGTTCTCTTTACTTAACATCTATCCGTTATGTTTATACCAGGTGGCTCAGCTGTGCGGTATTTATCCCTTCGTTGAGAACTAAATGTGGCAATTTTAAGATAAAATCCGCCAGTGGAGAACTAGCAAGAATGGACTTTGTTTTAACTCTTTAACTTGCTCACTGTCTCCGAGATAAGCAAAAGTGATAAAACGAATGCCGCTCACCCCATAGTCCACTGGTGGGTTTCCCGTTGAGTTCTGCAACTCTTTCAAAGCACAGGTGGAAGCTACACATCAACACGGTAAGAGCAAAAGCTAGCTAACGGACAGCTCAACAAGCTCTACCCTATCAGATGAGATTAGAATGCGTGTTAATACTTTTATTGGTAATGTTGTTCGATTATCAACTTCGAGTAGTTGAATATTATAAGGATCTAATTCATTTTGAGGAATTATATAGGAGTCAAATTCAATATATAGAAAATCTGAATATTCGCTAATCCATTAGTTACACCAGATCATATCCAACCAGAAACAGCCGATTGAAACTAAGCATGGGCTTAACCATTTATAAAACGTTAATCAGATTAATTCTAACATACTCCGCCCCCGTTTGGGGATTTGTGGCAAAAACTTACATCAAGAGACTTCAAACACTTCAGAATCGAATATTACAAATTATTGCACAAGTGTCCGCAGTAGTTCCAACCTTTGAACTGCACGAGGAGCTCAAAATCTGCTCAAATGAGACTTTTATAAACCAACTGGCATTTAATATCTATAAGCGAAAAAGCAAGAATCGTAACGAATTCATCCAAGAAGTTAGCGAATATGACACCAAATATGACAAGCACCTGCGCCTTCCGTTGCTCTTTGACCGGAATATCGGTTTAGGAGAGCCAGAGATCAATATCCAGGAATACCTAGACAACCCCATTAGGTAATAAGTGTCTAGACCAGTTGGAGAACATTCCACTCCAAACAACCACCTCACACATGTATCCTTCTTCTTTTCAGCAGTCATTTAAATATCCTTGTGCTTACCCAGCCAAGGCGGTCCCAGGGAATGAGCCTCCCCCCCCCTCCCGCTAGTGGCACGGGTCCGCACCTGCACCATGATAGGCAGGCAGCCAGCCGAGTGTGCACTCTACACGACCAGGACTTCCACAGGCCAATGAGATAGTCAACACTTTCGACGAGGCTGTTAGGCCGCAAAATAACGATAATATTCATACTAGTATTGTAAGATTAACTGTAGCATTAGATTTCATTCCAGGTATACTATTAGTTACCAAATGACGACGCTGTACAGAAGAAAGTCATGACAAAACACATTTACTCAATAGCTCCATCACTGGTGAGGGAAATAGATGGCGATCCTGTCCAGGTTTAAGAATGGGTATGATGGTTGCCTCCCGCCACTTATCTGGAAAAGTGGCTTCAACCCAGACACGGTTATAGACCTCGAGTTGGAAAACCTTACCATCAGGAGAGAGATGTTACAGCATTTGGCGTGGATACCAAAGAAGACGAAAGTGCATTGTCTAGCTCTGTCATGGTAAAAAGACGGTTGGTTATAATCTTAAAGGTTCCCAGAACGAAAGGAGAGTCCTTGAGATTCCACCTGAGTCTTTAACTGTAAAAAAGTCAGGGGAATATTTGTCTGAGCTAGACACTTGAGCGAATGCACTGCCTAAGGTGTTCGCCACGTCAAACATATCAACATCTCCGGCAGGTGTTTTGAGACCGGCGATAGGCATTTGCGTCAATTTTCCGGCCACACGCCGTAACTTATCCCATACAACAGAGGAAGGTGTATGTCGATTAAAATATGCTACAAAATTACTCCAGGATGTCTTCTTGCTATCCCTAATAATCTGTCTAAATTTGGCACGCCGATTTTTATATTGTATTAGATTATCTAGTGTAGGGCGACACTGGAAGACCCTAAGAGCACGTCTGCGAGCACGAATAGCATTCTGGCAGTCATCAGTCCATCAGGGTACTGGAAAGCGACGGGTTTTGCCAGTCGAACGCGGAAAGGATTGCCCAGCAGCGGAAAGAATTGTCTGTGAGATGGTCGACTAAATAGCTCACAGAGTCGTGCTCATCGGAGTTGAAGTTAGCCAAGCTGGAAGTCAGCCTGTAAGGAGACGGAATCATCTCCGATGAGCATCATAGTGCCCCCGTGTGCGGGAAAACCTTCTGTCGGACTGAAATCAAACCGTACAGAAGAACAGTGCCTGAATGTAACATTGTCTTGTGGACGGAGCTTTGTCTCGTACCGGCAGACGACTGGAGGTTGATATGCGTGGAGTAACAGTTCAAGCTCTGCTTGATGTGGTCGAATGCCGCGTATGTTCCACTATTAGATAACCATGGTCTATATTATGGGATAAATTCTAAATAGACAGACGCTTATGCATATTGGGCGGTGCTGGTCGGTTGAGTTTGTTCTTTTTGGCCGTCGGACTAACACTTTTTTCAGGAGCACGATCCTGCCGCTTACAGACTGTCCGTTAGGCAGCCGAGGCAGGATCGTCCTGTTCCATTTCCTCCACAGGGGAGGAGCCCTTACCAATAGAGAACTTCGGTTCCAGGATCTCGAACCTATTTGAGGTACTGATCGGCGAAGATGGACGTCACCAATCGGAGTTCCTCCCAGAAGTTCCTCCGAAGAGGACCTGTGAGTAGAAGGAAGTGGAGGTTAACCACCCTTGGATGTTTTGGACGCAGGTGAAACACGCTCTTTAAGGAAGTCATTCCTAACAAAGCTGGTCTTGAAAGCTTTCTGTGGTGCAGAATACTCTACGGTTTTACCGGTCTTATTGTCTGAGGTCGATGGTTGGGCTGAAAATTTTCCTGGAGAATGCTTTACGTTGGTGGATTTGGCAGATGGTGATGCCGACACTGACGCGGCTGTAGAGGTCCTCGTACTAGTCCTGGCAACGATAATTCTTTCGGCAATAGTGGCCCCGTTGATATCGCAGGTCTGTGTTGCGATCTCCCGCCTCGGCACCCGTTTAGCTGCAACAGAGCTATAAGAACCGGACCGCGGGACAGAGGGTTGTCGGATACGCAGGAGCTTACGGGTTTCGGAGAAGGGCACCTTCTCTTTCACCCGTATCTCCTGGATCGCTCTTTCCTCAGCAAAACGGGGGCAATCTCGGGAACTAGATAGGTATTCCCCGCTGCAGTTCACACGAGTTGGAGGGGTGCCGCAATCCCCATCGTGCGAAGCGTCACCACAGGTAGAACAGGTGGACCGACCAGTACAAAATTCACTCGAATTACCAAATCGTTGGCACTTGTAACAGCATAAGGGGTTCGGAATGTATGGCCTAACCTCGATAGCTTCGTACCCTGCCTTAATCCTTTGAGGGAGATCTACCCGGTCAAAGGTAAGAAACAGGGTGCGGGTAGGCACGAATTCACCATTTACTTTCCATTGAACCCTACAGACGGATGATACGCCTTGGTCTGCCAGATGTTCTTGAAGCTCCTCATTGGACATACCGTCCAATGCGCGGGTGGTGATAACGCCACGCGAGGAGTTCAAAGACTTGTACTTTTCCACCTTAACTGGGTAGCTGCCTAACATTTTTGCTCGAAGAATTTCTGCTGCCTGAGAGTTGAAATTGCCTCAACCAGGAGGATACCATTTCGAGCTCTAATACAAGAATTAACCGGGCCAGAGATGTTGTCCAATCCCTTTTGGATAGCGAAAGGGCTCACAGACGAAAGCTTCCTTCCTGTGTCCTAGATATAACTAAGTAGCGAGGACCTTGAGACTAGACTACTACTTTTCACGCATATTAGATTTGAGTTTAAGCTTTTCCATAGAAATATGGTGTAAATTCATCCTCCAGTGTTTCCCACCCACCACGGAGCCCAACGAGGGGTCACCCCATTGGGGTGACAGGGCTACACAGGGGATATAGCGGGTTCGCCGTCCCACTCACCCTGGGGTTCAGATTAATACCTAGTCCTGGCCGATTGACTAGGGGTGGGTTTGTCCCTAGCCTCCCGTTTAGGCAAATCAAAAACCAAAGGGGTGTATTAGACTGCACCCTCCCCAATTACTAAAAGACAGAAGCCCAGGCTCAGGTACGCAACCCTCATCCAAACTGGATATTCCTTTTCACCGACACGGGTCTCTACGCATGGCCTACACGTGGGTGGGCATTGTGACCTACTGACTCCCTCACTACTCATATATTCATATCTACAAAACATCTATACAAATGGTCTAAACAATCTCAATCGTCTGCCTACAATTCTTCCACACCTGACTGTCCTTCGTCTTCGCTCACGTCATTGTCATCACCAACACTATCGCTACTTTCTGCAACATTAACCTGGATTAGAGTTCTTTCTAATGATTTTCAGTGTTCTCAACATCTCGACATACATTTTTCCATTCTGGCCTGCCAATTTCTGCAATTCGCTAGCGACACAGCTGTTGCACAACTTTTAATTTAAAAGTGATATATTAAGCTTTATTTTTCTTTCTATTTGAGAACCCTGGAAACGGAGGTCAGTGAAATATCAGTTACCTTGGCTACTTTTTCATTCACTTTCATCAGGCTTTTCAAGAACTCTGGGAACATAGATATTCTTCCTTCATCTCTGCCTCTTGTTTCATGAAGTCAAGGGAATTTACAATTATTTCTCTGTATTCACTTTGAATACAAACGTATGCGGAACACATTCGATACAGACTGCACAAAGTTTGCTCGCTGTGACTTTAAGTAAGCAAAGTATCATATCAAAAATTCCGAAATGCTTGGCGGCCAGAGTCACGATTCCAGAAGTTTAGCACCAGCAATATAATCGTGCAACGCCGCATAGGTCAGCATTTACATGTTTTCAGTTATTTCTTCAAGTTATTGACAAGTCTTGTATATTAATGAATTGAATTGCATCAATAATGAAAATGAAACTATTGCACAATGGATGTGCTTCAGAGTGCTATGCAAGTATCGAACCACTAATTAAGTCTGACTGTAAAAGGTGAGCAACCCGATACTTGTGGGTTCAAGGCAACTCTCAGTGCGGATATTGCAACCGAAGGTAAACCGTTAAGCATTTGATAAACACAGGAAAGTTAACTCCAAAAATCAAATCCTTCAGTCTAAACACATTTATCGGTTTTTGCGCAAATGCTGGAAATTTACACACTTTTAATGTTTTGGTGAGCTACAAAATTACGCTCAAATTTAGGAATAATTTAGGAGCGATACAAAATTACCAATGTCAATTTATTTGCAAGCAAAAGCGCTTATCTCTGAATTATACTGAGGTATCAGACATAAAATATGCTATAAATACCTAAACGCGCATGGTAGCTTGACTCGTAATCTGTAAAATAAAGAAAATAAATTTTTAGCATTGCTCATTTATACCTTACTCAAAATTTCACCATTTACCAGGATGAATGACAAAAGGAAAGGGAACATATATACCTTCGAAAAACATATCGGGTTAAAGGAATGCTGAGATATATCTTAATAATTGCATGACAAATGGAAGTGTAATACCGAAAATTCTTATGAAGTCCTTTTTATTCCGTAAATTTTGGTATCAAACATAAGAAATATACAGTCTTACTACACAAAAACAAAATTAATATCAAATTGCTTTAGCAAATTTCAATTTTGTTGTATTGGTTTGAATTTTCAAAGCTTATGCTCTATTTAAGCAGAAACTAGCCGTACTTTTAACTGAAAGTAAACAATAGGAAATCGGAGGAAGGAAATTTGGGAACACAGATGCCAGGAGAGATGGTAGCGATTAAAATGCGGAATGTAAACGGACAGAGAAGACCTGAAGAAATAAAATAATATTTGGGAACAGTAAAAGGAAAGAGAGAGAGAGAGAGAGAGACAGACAGACAGACAGAACAGAGAAAATGAATGAATTAGGCAGCACAAACAAAAGGGAGTTACATTCACCAACAGCCAGAATGTTAAGCAGATGTAGCACTTAAGCAATACTCAAACCTAATTGTAGATTAGTTTAAATATTATACTTTAAGTAACAGGACGTGATTTTGTAAATCATTGAAAATGTAACCTAATAGCAATAATTTATTATTATCCTCTCTCTCTCTCTCTCTCTCTCTCTCTCTATCATGGAAACATGTGTTTAAAACTGGAGTTCTAGTAAAAGTATTTGGGAATAAACCTATAAAATTATTATATAAAACAATAGAGAAAATAGAAATGAAAATAAGTGTAGAACCTTTATTAATATTTTTTTTCTCAATTGAAAGTTTAAATTCTTCTAAACTACTTTTCATAATGCTGCCAAAGGCACAACCAAAAAATGAAGTTCAAATGGCCATGAGTGTTAGGTGATAGGTAATGGACTGGTCATCCATTCAAAGCCCAATTTTGCAGCATCAAATCCCAGTGACTGTGGTAAAGGAAGGGGAGAACCCAAGTAAAATAATCGGTGTGATGCTTGGAAGCTAATGGGTTTACATTTTACTGTAGTTATGTCGGTTTTCTCTTTTATTTATTTAAAATAATCAATTTTAGGTCAAAGTTGTATATATTTTTGCAATGTAAAACAGTCTGATTACTTGTCGTTTATGGTTGAAGGTTAGTATAGCATGAAATTTATCCTAGAGTACGACCCTATTTGTATAGTTACGCTTAAAACAAGCGGAACTTATAGGTACCGACAGGCAACCAAAGGTTAAGGGTACTACATCCTTAATATATCTACAACGAAATGTGTAAAGAAGCTTATCTCAATTAATAAGAAAATACATAAATAAATATTCTTTTGTAAGAATAATTTATAGAGCATTGAGCAGAGAAGGAAATTGGTAAACAACTACTCACATTTTCATAATAATTCGATTAAATAAATATATAGTATTCATACCGAGGGGGTATGTTGTCAGCTATTCATCCACTGGTGCAAAGTTAAATTCAGCAACCGTTATAAATTGCTAAAAACAAAATACTAAATTGTAACGAAAGAAGTCTTTTAAGAAATGAAGTAAACAAACCAAGGCAGCCAATTAGAATAAGGCTTCCCTATAGCCCGCTCTAAATGAATTATATAGATTGGTCTAAATTTGTATTTATTATTTAATGTGCACCAGCGGACTAAAATTTTATTTTAAGTCAATCATGTTTACATATAGAATAGTTTTTTTTAAGAGCACTTCTCAATCCCTTTTGCACACGGAATAAAGTTTAAAATTCCAAGAATTATACATTTCAAAATATACCTAGATGTATGCAAAAATAAACTATTTATGAATACAACAACAGATTCATTTGCTTCTATTAAGGTTATGCACATGTGAAATTTGACCAACATTTACAAAACTGATAGAAAAAATAGTTCCTGATAAAATTAAGCATAGCACCTTAACTACCAATTAACTAGAGCTATAAATGGCGTACGTATGTTTACTATTAAGCAAAATTGTACAAAATCGGATGTGTTACACTCATATGACTTTCTCTACAAATCTGCAAAAAATTGTATTGTTAAAAAGCTTATGCTTCTATTTACTTCATACTAATCGAGAAAACTCAACAGAAATACCCTTATTACCTGCTTCCATATAAGTAAAAGCAAAATAAGGGAGTGTCAATTGTTAAACTGATAGTAAAGAACTGGTTGCTATGTGATTCAAGTTCCTTTGTTTGTATGGACAGGAGTTGACAAACTCCTGTATGAGAAAAGTATGTTTTTCGAAGCTGAATTAATAACAAGGAATATCTCGAAAACGATAACTGCATGAAAAAAATGTATTTACAAGAATCGTATGTTTTAATGTGCTCTACAAATTTGTCCATTTCTTACGGTTTAGCAGTTTTGCAAATTTCCGTAAAATTCATCGAGATTAAAGGAGTCTTCAGAGGCTATTCCCAGAAATTCAAGATATACAGTTTATTCTTTAGGTAAATATGTTTAATACGTGTTATTTTAATCAAAATCGTTACCGCCATTTTTCAGAAAATCAAAATGTTCAAAAAAAGTTCCATGTAAAGGGTAGCTGGGGGTGGGGGATTTTATTGAAAATCTTCGTGTCGAATCCTTGGAAGATACCAAACCTAAATGCCAAGTTTGGTTTTTAACGGACTTTTCGTTTCTGAGCTATGCTGCCCACAGACACACACACAGACAGGCAAACAAACGGACATGTTTCTATTATTTTTATTCAGGGGTTCTCAAAACATGTATTTCCGGTGCAATCTTGGTATCGAATTTTTGGTTGCATTACAATACCTTCTCTACACATTATGTAGAAAGTATGTGTAGGGAAATTAATAAAAATCCTCCAAGATTAAATTACGTTAGGCTTTAAGAAAGCATATCGTTTTTCTCACTTGGTGCGCTTTAACTATCAATAACTAAAACTATAAATGGCATTCGTATATTTTAATTAGGCTGTCCAGTGCAATTTAAATAAACATATTTCATAATAGAGGTATATGAATGCTAAGCTTTAACAAAATATGGTGTTTTTCCCATTTAGCTTATCTAACTTAACTACCAATTTACTAATGCTATACATTGCATGCCTATGCTTATAATTAGACATTTCAAATTTAAATTCTCTTTTCTCAAAAACTATTTTTCCAACACTTTTACATACTCAATTTGCTTCACATGATGTAATATTTTTGCTTATTTGTTTCAAAATGTGTATACTGCCCATCAATGGCGCATTAAAGAAATGATTATGCATTTTTTGGAAATAATGCTCCTGTTTTGATAAATGCATTATTAAGTTGTGAGAACCTAAAGTTTTGAAGAGAACAATAATTAATAAGCATTTTACAATAATTAGAGTTAATGTAAAAATGTAATATGACAGATGTATTTGTAAACTCATTTAGTAAACCTTGAATTTGTATATGAATATTTTTAAAAATTCATTACGTGGTGAATTTAGGAATAGATATTATTATGTAAATAACCATGCAAATTATAATTATTTCTTTCTCTACACGTACTATGTACATAGTGTACAGGGAAGCTATAGTAATGCATTCAAAAATTCTATACCGAGATTTCACCAGATATACATGTTTTGGGTCCCCCTGAATAAAAAAAAAAAGCATTTTTAGAAAAATGATCGTGTGGGTGTCTGTTTGTGTATGTATGTATCTGTGGGCAGCATAGCTGAAAAACGAAAAGACCGCTCTAAATACCACACTTGGTATTTAAGTTTGGTATCTTCCAAAGATGCAACACGAAGATTTTCAAGACAATCCCCCACCCCTAAATACCCTTTACATGGAACTTTTTTCGAAAATTTTGAGTTTCTGAAAAATTACTAACGATTTTGATTAAAATATCGAACATAAAATATATATTCTAAATTTTCTGGGAATAAACCGCTATAGACCTCTATATTCTGGATGATTTTTATTGAATTTGCATAAATGGTAAACCGTAAGAGATAGATAAAGACTTACAACGAAAAATGTAGATCAGGGTAAAACACACAGTTTATGTAGTATACTTTTTTTTTCGTGGAGTTGATCGTCTGTGAGATATTTCTCATTATTCAGCTTTGAAAAACTTTTCTCCTATAGGAAGTTGTCAATTTATATCTATACAAACAAAGGAACTTCAATCACAAAGCAACCAGCTTTAACCTATGGTACTCCCTTATTTCGCTTCTACTTACAAGGAAGAGAGTAATAAGACTATTTCTGCTAAGTTTTCTCATTTAGCATGTAGTAAATGGAAGCTAAGCTTTTTAACAATAATTTGTTGCAAAGATGTAGAGAAAGTCATGTAAATGGAACACTTCAGATTTGTTTACATAGGAAAAATGTTGCACCTTCTCTGTTTAATAAATAGCATAGCTTTTAATAAGACATCGTACATTAATTTTTCAAATTTCACAGGTGCAACACTTTAACATTTAGTTGCCTGCACTGGTATACTACATATGCCGCTTTTACTTTAATTCAAGTTTAAAACTGGAGTTCTAGTAAAAATATTTGGGAATAAACCTATAAAATTATTATATAAATTAATGGAGGAAATAGAAATAAAAATAAAAAATAGATCCTTTATTAATATTTTTCTTCCCAATTAAAAGTTTAAATTCTTCTAAACCAGTTTTCATAATGCTGCCAAAGGCACTACCAAAAACAAGTTCAAATGACCATGAATGTACGGTGATAGGTAGTGGACTAGCCATCTATTCAAACCCAAATGCTGCAAGTTTAAATCCCAGTGACCTGTGGTAAATAACGGGGAGAGCCCAAGTAAAATAATTGGTGTGATGTTTGGTAGTTATTGGGGTTACATTTGGCTGTTGTTATGTCAGTTATTTCTTTTATTTATTTAAAAAAATCACTGCAATTTTAGGGCAAAAATTGTATATATTTTTACAATATAAAACAGTCTTGATTACTTGTTTATGATTGAAGGTTAGTATATCCTGAAATTAATGCTATTTGTATAGTTACACTTAAAACAAGCGGGACTTAAAGATACAGACGGCAACAAAGGGTTAATACATTTTCCTATTGTATTATTACAGAACGAAGTTGCCGCAGCAGAAGCGCGTGTACAAGGTGTAATTAAAATCTCAACAATGAACTGCTTCTGACAATGTAAACAGGTTTGTGAGACAATACGCATACTCGCTTACAGGCATCACAGATAATCATGGAGAATCTTAGAGTAAAGTGTAAACTGATGTGACATTAGCATGTGCGAGATCTGTCGCAGCTAATTTGCCAGTCTAAACTTAGCTTCGCCGTTAGCATCCGGGAAGCAGGCGTTCAACCCTCGACATAGCGTGACTCCGAGAACTTTATAACGGATATTCAAGTTAAAGGCGCCTACAGACTAATTATCTGCCATTTCTTTCCAGTTTCGTTTACGTTTCATACATTACAAATAAGTACAGGGTGATTTATATAGAGCTGACTCATTTCTTTCATTAATTGTTTCAAAACGTGTTATACTAGCGACAACTTATTATACTGAAATTGTAGAGGAATTTTGGGAGATTATTTAGCTCTATAGCAAATTTTGAAAATGTCCTCCATCCTGCATAAGGCACCACTCAACACTTTCCGGGATTTGTTTCACGAAGAACCAGCACAAGGTATAAAGCAAATTTGTGCTGATCGTATAACTGACGTCTCGCAAGATACCTCTGAGATGCTTGCCAGCCCCATCACAGAACGAGAAGTGCTGGATGCTCTTCTGCAGGCGAGTCAATACGCGCTCTAGGTCACGGCATGTCCTATCAATTTTTTTTTTTTGCAATATACTTTATTTTGGGTCGCTTTAACACCATGGTCATATCGCGACCTTACAAATTGTATAGCACGTGCTGGCCAATTATAAAGCACGAAATCATGTCAAACTTTGTGTAATTGTGGGAACAGCTTGTTTTCGCGACACCTTTGCGAATGGCATTATAGTGTTACTTCCAAAGACAGCACTGGCAACCACTTAGAATGATTACCGCCCAATAACCTGCAAACTATAAATTATTCGCTAATGTCTTGGCAAACAGACTGAAAAGTGCTTATGCTGAAATACTAAACTACAACCAAGCGGTTACGTCAACGAAAAGTCTGATGTGTACCATTCACATGACTTTCTCTATATCCCTGCAACAAATTATTCTTAAAAAGCTTATACTCCTATTTACTTCATGATAATCAGAAAAAATTTAGCAGAAATATTCTTATTACTTGCTACCTTGTAAGTAGAAGCGAAATAAGGGACTACCATAGCTTAAAGTGATGGTCGAAAGCTGGTTGCTATGTCAATAAAGTTCCTTTGCTTATATGGATAGGAGTTGACAAGTTCCTGTATGAGAAAAGTATATGTTTTTCATAGCAGAAACCAAATATAAGGAATGTCTCAAAAATGACGAACTCCACGAAAAAAATGTATATAACATAAATTGTGTGTTTTAATGTTCTCTACATTTTTATGGAGTAAGTTTTTGTCCATCTCTTACGGTTTAGCAGTTATTCAAAATTCAGTAAAATTCATCCAGAATAAACTACTCTTCAGAGGCTATTCCCAGAAAATTCAAGGTATACATTTTATTTTTCAGGTAAATATCTTTAATATACGAAATTTTAATCAAAATCGTTAGAGCCATTTTTGAAAAAATAAAAATTTTTGAAAAAAGTTACATGTAAAGGGTAGTTGGGGGTGGGGGGATTTTTCTCAAAATCTTCGTGTCGCATCCCTGGAAGATACTAAACTTAAATACCAAGTTTAGTATTTTACAGACTTTTCGTTTTTGAGATATCGTGTTCACAAGCACACGGACACACACACTGACCTTTTTGTGAAAATGCTTTTTTTGGATATTGGGGACCCTAAAACATATTTCCGGTGAAATCTCGGTATCGAATTTTTGGGTGGAGTGCAATTATATAATGCGTATAGAGAAAGTAAAAATATCATTGCTACGTTAATGGAACTTTGAGATGTATTAATACAGCTCTAAAAGGAACATCAAATAGCGGCTTTGATCAGTGCCGAGTTCAAAAAGGATTTCAATATTTATGGAAACGCTTGAAGGCAGCGCATTTTCCTGTGCAGACGGTTTCACTCACAGAACAGTCTCGGGTGTTATAAAGCGGATTGTTTTTCCTCCCGATTCTAATCAGAGCCCTCACCGTATGAGGATCCTTCAACCACCGGGTGCACATCGGTGGATCAGTGGGGACAGACTTCCTTCAGATGGTCCATACGATGGCAGCATAGCACACGGAAAATCTATAGCTGCCAATTACAACAAAGCTGGGATTATTCGTCTTCATTTTAACCGTACGTCTACTGCTGAACACAGGAAAACGATAATGACGGACATCTAACAATCGCGTAACGTTGTAGTGTTTAAGATCTCATTCGGGAGTTATGGTGGAACGTAAATAAACACGCACAGATTACCGATCACGTGTTCAATGATCATTTTAGTTATTTCCCCATTCACGGAGGTGAAACTTGTTTTGTCCGAGAAGTATTTGAAATCTTCTTCAACAAGTGTGCCGATATAAGTTTTGCATAAATCACCCTTTCATTGTCGATTAGTTGTATTCGTATCGTGTCTACACTTCACCGTAAGGTATCAGTAATAAAGTCATGAACCTCATAAGCCGTTGGTCGTTCCATTCAACGCAAATTTGATTCGAATGATATTTTCCGAGCGTACTTTTCCATTTTCCACAGAGAAAGTATGCTGTAACACACACACACACACACTAACTAGACACTAAGGAGTGTAGAGTACGCGCGGTAAGTCCATATTGCACTCCTTCGCTGTCACTGCAACACCACTAGTGCTTCCAGGTCTGCGTCAGCTTGGACCGGTTTCGCAAACTAGACTTGAATTTAATTTGCAATATACAACTCTATAAAAAATTGTTAATCCGAAACAACATTAACATTACCTCAACCATTAATATTAATCGTCAGTTGATTTGATATACACAGCTATCTAAATTTAAAACTATTTATTTTTATTTTGGTGTTGGTCCGTTTAAAGTCTCATTAAATATTCTTTGCTTATGCAAACCACCTCGTAGACAAAGTAAAATATGGATGAAAAGTTATTTAACTTCATTATAATGAAGGTTCTTGAAACAAACTCATGATGACATAGGGAGTACTAAAGTTTTATGTTTCAAAGTTTCAAGTTCTGTGGTAACCTTAACTTCATTATTATTTTATGAGCGTTTTACGTCCATCTGCATAGCTCATACCTGCATGAAAGGTGAAGAAAATAGTTGAAATGATGTTAAATCATATCGGACGTTGAATGAAATTGGTAAAATGATGCACGAATAAATCTGGTGTCCATATATATTTGAATTCGCAAGATAATGGAAAGCCACAAGCAACTCGGGACCACTCACGCAAACCGAAATTCAAACTCGGGACCTGTTAAATGTAAGGCAGACGTGCCACCCCCACACTACAGAGGTAGACTAGTAGACCCCTTGTTAATAACTACTTATTAATCTAGTGTTTATTCTTATTTTAACTCCCTTTAATGGCTAAAATCTTCAGTAACCCTGGGAAAATATGCGTAATTATTATCAACTAAACCAGCGGTTCATTGAATTAAGAGTTTAACTTAAGGTAAAACTCAGGGAAACAACAAAGGTAATACAAAGAAAACAAAGACGCATTAAACGAAGAAATATATTTGGAAAATCTTTGCAATGTGACTTGAATTCTGGGCATTTTGTGTTAAAAGAAAGAAAAAAAAAAGAAGAAGAGGAGATTACCTTAATCGAGGAGGCCATTTTGTGTTAAAAGAAAGAAAAAAAAAGAAGAAGAGGAAATTACCTTAATCGAGGAGGCCATTTTTAACACTTCAATCGGTATAGTGGTTTAAGGGAATAAATGAATTCATCTTTAGCCTCGAATAACGCAACCGAGTGCGCGGTTGCATGAACAGCATAACCGCTTCTACTAATCGAAACTTCGGGATTTTCACGCCTGTTGAATTCACAGATAAGAAGAATGCTACTTCAGGTCAGGAGCACAAAAAGCAATTTGCTCATATTAATAGTTTGTTTATTACTGTGTGCTGTATTGACCAACAAAACACAACTCGGCTGTGTAACCAAAATTCGACTGCTTTTTGAGGTAAAACAGCACAATCTCAAAAAGTGTAAGAACTTGGATAATGTACACAACCTTAAGTTGCATGTGTATCTATTTCAAAACACTCAAAATTGCAAAAATTAAATAAATGTAATAAAATTAATAGTTAAAAATTATAGTAATGTTCGATTGAATTAATGACTTAAAATATAGTGAGGGAGAAATCAGTACTATCTTGAACTGCTCGAGGGTTCGTGATCTACTAAACTAATCATCGCTTATGTGGAAGTTTGCCTCTTTTTTTTTTTTTTTTTTGTTGGTACTGTTAAATGCCCGCTTTTACTACTTGTTACACCGCAGGATACATGGAATGAGGATGGAGTGCCGGTGGAATGCGATGGCGAGGAAAAACGGAGAACCCGGATAGAACCCTCCCATGCGCCGCTTTGTCCACCAGAAATGTCACATGCGACCGCTGGAAATGTTTGTTTAGCGCTTTCCTTTTACTTGTATTGTTCTCATATGCAAAGTGCGTTATTATTCTTGAAGAGCTTTCATTATCTGGTAATTTATTCCTGTTGCAGTCAATTCATTCTCTCTGTTGCTAAGAGAATGTTAAGTTCTTTTAATTAAAATTATAAAATAAGAAGCTGAATTTTATGATTTTAATAAAAATACACGTCTTGGCGTTTATGTACTGTCATAGGCCAATGTTGGCAAACATCACTGAAGTAAAACATGAAAACAGTGTGCGGCTGCAGTTTTCTTTTTCCAGCATAAGCTGAAGCGGATAGTCCTGCACATATGAAGCGAAGGTTTGCATAAACACACATGATTGTTAGTAAGCGCACAGATTCCATAGCCAGATGTTGCCGTTTCTCTGTGTTTAATTTAGTGTTCTGGATTCACGGAAACCCAGAGATATAGTTTTGTTTTTATCTCTGCATCCCGTTGACGACGACGATGCAGGACACGAGGATGCGAAGGCGTCCTCCACGCTGTTGCTAATACAGTAGTCGAGAGCAAAACATCTGCCATGCGTTTGATTTCCAAAATGGGTTTTCTTTATTGGTAGAAAGTGAATTGTACTGTACACCTATCCGCCAGTTATTGGATTGAGTGCAAAATAGTTGGGAAACTGAAGCATTTTATCTTAATGTCTGAAAGACACTCATTAGTTTCCATATTATTGGTTATATGTTGAAGGTTTGGCACTCAAACGCTAACCAATGGAAAGGAGTTGATTTCGGATCAGAAGCGAAGAGTGCGTGGCGTAAGGGAAACCTTATGGAGAAGACTGCAAAAAATCGCCTTGAATATATTGCTTTCTTTATTACTTACGCCTTTTGTAAGAAACAAAGAAGATGGACAACAAACCAAACAGTATACCCCTTATTGAGAAATACTTCAGGGCTACGGAGCTACATAGAGGATTTCCGGCAATGCCGAACTAGTACGTGAAATACCACGAATGAGGTTAGTGGACGAGTTTGAATTCACAATGAAAAGTAGAATATCATGATAACAAACAAAGTCATTTACAAGTGAACCACGTAAAATGAAGAAATATTACGAAAAAAAACTCGCAATTTCGCAGTTCCTGAAAAGAGTTGCAACCTTCTTTACACCTATTCTCTTTCAAAACACGGATAGTAAGACTGGTTAATTTTGCAAATTAGGGAATAAAGAAGTCAGCGTTATCGTCAAGGTTCGAATTAAAAGAATGATAATATTGGGTTTTCTCGGCCGCTTCTCTTCAATCCGAGCTACTAAATCGATGTTGGGCGGTAACAGCATTTTCCCGGTAAAATCTAAGGCGTTCTCAAATTCTCTTGAGATAAAAAACGCCATTATCGACTTATATGCCTTTTCATTCTGATTCTACTTTTCTTCCTTATGGAAGAACAATCATTAAAGATAAATTGATTATGTTTCCACAATAAAATCTAAAAGTGTATTGAAACATAATCTCTGGTGCAGATCACCATCACGAAAAACTGATATGCCATTTATCTGTCTAGCAAGGACCAGGTGGCGCCATGAATGTGGGAATAGCTACTATAGTAAATACTTACCAACTTAACACACGATTTCTCATATTTACATGTTATTTGCTATTGATTTTACTTCGCTATAAAACCTGTATCATCATCTTTGTATTATAATGATTATCATCTTCATAGACATCTTTCAATAAGAGAGGACATAACATGTATGGGTACGGGAATGGCGGAAAAAATATTTACCGCGAACTTTTACCACCGCGAATGTAGAGCTAGAAGCATGTTGGACAATACTGGCAGGCACAGAAGACGTGGACGGGCTAGGTAAATTTATACTTAAGGCAAGACAGCTGAGATCTGAGAAGGCTGCCAATAGAGAAAGGGGGAGAGAGGGGGGGATAACAACAACTAAACAAAAGTAAATACAATGTTTCACATACATATATTTTATGTCATACTTAGGTCACTGTTGAGTTATGGTTTTACATATTGTGTATATATTTCTTTTAAGTGTAATTATCTATTATAAGAGGGTACATTTCTGAAGGTGTACTCTGTGCTGTAAATTTAAATTGCTGTATCTGAACATCTTTGTATTTTTATTTTCGTATTTACACTTTTAATTCTTTGTTGTTGTTTAATATTGATTTTAGTGTGTATAACAAAATCACGTACGGTGTGTGGACCCGTGCGATTGTTGAAATTCAATGTATAATATTGTTTTGTCAATAAATACACTTATTCATTCATTCAAGACAGCACATCATCATGAAAAAACTGGCATATCATTGTCATACTGGCAGCTAAGGCAAACAAAGCGGTGAAGTGCTGAAAAGTGGAATAAATGAAACGAACTGAAAAGAACGGATAATGGAAATATAATATATTTAACCCTTAGTTGCCTGCATTAGAATAGTTCATATGCGATTTTTCCTTTAATTCAAGCTTAAATCTGGAGTTCTAGTAAACATTATTGGGAATAAACCTACGAAAATATGATATAAAATAATAGAGAAAATACAAATGAAAATAAATGTAGATCCTTTATTGATCCTTTTCTTCCCAATTAAAAACTTAATTTTGTGTAACTGTTAAACCGTAAGAGATAGACCAAATCTTACCACACAAAAACATTTAGAGCACATTAAAACACAGAATTTATGTTATATACATTTTTTTCGTGGAGTTGATTGTTTTTGAGATACTCCTTGTTTTTGGTTTCAGCTTTAAAACTTATACTTTTCTCATACAGGAATTTAACAATTGCTGTCCATACAAACAAAGGAACTTGAGTCACATAGCAACCGTCTTTTGCTTTCACTTTAACCTATGTTGCTCCCTTATTTCGCTTCTACTTACAGGGAAGCAAGTAATAAGACTAGTTCTGCTTATTTTTTCTCACTTAAGCATGAAGTAAATATAAGCATAAACTTTTTAACAAAAAGTTGTTGCAGAGATATAGAGAAAGTCATGTGAATGGATTACATCAGATTTTCTTTTGGATACAGGGGACCCTAAAACATTTATTTCCGTTGAAATCTCGGTATTGAATTTTTGGGTGGAGTGCAATACCTTCTCTATACACTATGCACATAGTACTGTAGAGAAAGTAAAAAGATATGAAATACAGGGTTACTACAAAAGAAATAGACAACTTCAACTGCCTGTAAAACAAAAACTATTAGAGATAGCAACCTAATTATTTTGGAGGTATGTTGAGAAACTCTCAAAGTTTTGTTTGTTACTATTGGTAACGCTGTAGTGTTTTGTTTGTTGTTGCAGAAGCTGAAATGGCGGAAAATCCTGTGGAAAAGGCATATTGCGTGTTGGAATTTGCTAGAACGCAATCAGCAACTGTTGTCCAACGACATTTTAGAACACGTTACCACAACAATGAAATAATTTGCTCACAAAAACCAGCATCGTCTTCATCATGTCGCAACCTGTCGATGCAAAAGTCACGCCGTATGACCTTATCTTCTTCACTCAGAAACTGCAACATCTGTAATCTGTAAGGCATCATGTGCAGTCGCTTCCGCAAGATTTTCCATACAGTTTGCTGTGGAATTTGTAATTGCATGCTTGCCCTAGATGTCGATTTCTGTGGGCTTCTTATGTAGGCAGAACGAACACGTTCAACGTTTTCTTCCGAAACTCTTGGTCTTCCCGAGCTCTTCCCTTTGCACAAACATCCCGTTGTCTCGAATTTTCTATACCAGTCGTAGATTGACTGTCTAGTCGGTGGCGTTTTGTGGTAACGTGTTCTAAAATGTCGTTGGACAACAGTTGCTGATTGCGTTCTAGCAAATTCCAACACGCAATATGCCTTTTCCACAGGATTTTCCGCCATTTCAGCTTCTGCAACAATAAACAAAACACTACAGCGTTACCAATAGTAACAAACCAAACTTTGAGAGTTTCTCAACATACCTCCATAGTAATTAGGTTACTATCTGTAATAGTTTTTGTTTTACAGGCGGTTGAAGTTGTCTATTTCTTTTGTAGTAACCCTGTAGTTTATTACATTAAATGAAATAAATAGGATTCAGGACTATGAAAATATTAATAACTCCAAAAGTACATAAAAGTTATATAGCTGGCACCAAAGATGTAATTTGAGCAAGAGCTAACTAAATACTTTAGCGTGTAATGTAAGCTACATCTATTGTTAGGGATTCTGTGTATTTACCAGAAACATGGAGTGAGAAATACGGGAACTGAAGTTTACCTAAAAGTAGATTTGTTTGAACTCGCATTTTACATGCAAATAAATGCAAAGCTCACAGTTTTCCCAGGTGCCATGTTACAAATCTTTTGATGTTCCACTCTCAACATTAACTCGGGTGGAATCTCTCATCTGCAGATGAAGTCAGTGCGATGTTGCATATTTCAACGGACATGTTGACAAGCCTTTCCCTAATGTGAATTTCTACACTGGATATGTGGACGACTTTTTAAATTTACGAGGCTCACTCTGTTTCCAACAAAGAATATTTTTGTTTTCATTACCGGATATTCTAGTGTACATGAGTGACCCAATGTTTATGCTAAAGATCCTACTAGCATTTGGACTCGAGCCATTTTATGTCCCATCTGTTTTAATTGCATAAATTATTCCGCATCGTGGCGTATTTTTACATTTTTCTCTACACGTACTATGTACATAGTGTATAGAGAAGGTATTGCACTCCGCCCAAAAATTCGATACCTAGATTTCACCGGAAGTATATGTTTTAGGGTCCCCTGTATAAAAAAAAGCATTTTCAGGAAAAGGTCCGTGTGTATGTCCGTGTGTCTGTGAACACGATAACTTAAAAATGAATAGTCGGTAAAATACCAAAATTTGTATTTTAGTTTAGTATATGCCAGGAATGAGACCAGAAGATTTTGAGAAAAGTCCCCTATACACCAAACTACCCTTTACAAGGAACTTTTTTCGCAAATTTTGATTTTCTCAAAAATAGCTATAACAAGTTTTATTAAAATACCTATATTAAAGATATTTACCTGACAAATAAAATGTATATATTGAATTTTCTGGGAATAGCCTCTGAAAACTAGCTTATTCTGGATGAATTTTAGGGAATTTGCATAACTGTTAAACCGTAAGACATGGAGAAAAACTTACCACACAAAACGTGTAGAGCACTTAAAAAAACTCAATTTATGCTATATGTATTTTATTCGTAGAGTTGATCGTTTTTTAGATATGCCTTGATTTTGGTTTCAGCTTTAAAAAACTTATACTTTTCTCACACAGGGCTTTGTCAACTACTGTCCATACAAACAAAGAAGCTTCAGTCACATAGCAACCAGGTTTTGACGATCACTTTAAAATATGGTACCCTTATTTAGCTTCTACTAACAAGGAAGCAAGTAATAATATAATTTCTACTATTTTTTCTCGATTGGAATGAAGAAAGTAGAAGCATAAGCTTTTTAACAATAACTTGTTGCAGAGATGTAGAGAAAGTCATGTGAATGGAACAAATCAGATTTTTCACCTTAATTTCGTTTTGTGAGTTTTCTCGGTTGTTTGCGACGGTTTAACTGTTTACACTAAGGCTTTTTGTAATGTGCAAACTTAAAGGGGATATTTCTGTACTTCCACTGGTTTTAAAGCGCTAATTTTTTATTCCATTTAATACAATACAAATATTTTAGGACAGAGAACTTCATGCACATTTCAACATAAATTGATTTGGATGTAAATTTTGCCAAAATTCTGATATGGTACAATCACAAAATTTCTAGACGGCTATAAAGATGTTTTATTTTAAAATGCATTATATAGAAAACATTTATATTTAAATAGATATAAGCTAAAATTGAAAACACAGGGCATAAAATGAATAACGATGCTGCATTTTAGAGTTGTGTTTCTTAACCATGCGCACACATTTTCTTGGGCGCTAGTTTTTCGGGGAAGCGGCGGCCGCGGGAAGGAAGTGTCTATCTTTCCGCAGTGTTGACAACACCACATTATTTTTATCTGCTTTCATGGTTAAAGTATGCACTATAATAGGGGAAGACGGTTAAATAAATAGCCTTTGACCCCTCAGCAGTTATAGTGAGTACGTTATCTAATTTACCGCGAAGTAGCTGAAGTATTAAACGGACACAGTACACGTGCAAGTTCGGAACTCTGAGATTTAGAAACAGAATAATTACTGCTATATCTTGGTGCCACCGTTTAAACTACCACTAAAGCTATTTTGGTATTAGTCTTTTCACTTTTACTCACCGTAACATAGTATTACTAACTTTTAAAAACATATATTTAGTTTTGGACTTTAAGTTTGTACGCGATTTACATTAAAGTATACCAAAAGTATTTGTTTGCATAACTTTTTTACAACAAGTTCTATTGTTTTACTAGCTATTAGACAGGTGGCGTCTAAATCGTTCATAGTTGACGTTCATGTTGTAAAATTCAGAACTACCAATATTTGAAAACTGCTTATCACTAGCCATTAAAAGGTTGTGGAACCATCATTGGTGGTTTGTTATATCATCACTAGAGTCGCTTTATAATTGATTTTAAGGCATGAGTTGTCTTTTTTTACATCATGACGATGATTTGCAACGTTTTTACAAAAAAAAAAAATACCGCAATATGCCATCCTGCCGACTCTAAAAGTGATTCTGTGTTTTTAGAGTTCTGAATCCGTTATTGTTGTGTAAATACGAAGCGAGCATGCGCTGTAATAGGTTTAGGTTAGTGAGTGTGTGTAAATATACTGATTTTCATGTACTTTGGTTTTAATAATTGTCACTGGTGTCACCAAAGCATGCGAGCGAAGCGAACGTGGGCTGTGTTAGGTTTAGGTTAGTGTGTGTGTGTGTAAATATACTGATTCTCATGTACTTTGGTTTTAATAATTTCCACCGCTTTCACCGCCTTAGCACGCCATTGTTAATGTGTGTGTGTTGGTGACTTTTGAGCTTCAGGTTTTTTTGTTTTTTTTTCTTTCTTGTTTGATGACTTTATCTACGTTGGTAGCATACACTTTTCATTGTTTCTAGACCATAAATACTTAATTCTCGCCTAGCAACAGCTGTTAAATCTTCCCCCACTATGATAATTTTCGTGAATTTTGCTATTTAAGAAAGAGTATTTATAGGGTGGGAACGGTGGGATATTCCAATTCTAGATGAAAATATATTATTTCCTTGATGCTCTGAAGTGGATTATGAGGTTAGTTTCAATTCTTAAAGATATATTTATATGATGGTACCCTCGTATAGCTTTACCACAGAATGATATGTTAGCACTGAAACCATATCAATGTGTATAGCCTACTTCATGTATCAATGTCGTTCTACTTCCAAAATTGCGCTAAGCTTACCGAATGAAAATCGGGAGCCGAACGCACAAGAAAAGGGGCTGTATAGTAAAAGGATTATAAAGCTATACATATACAGGATGTTAATGAACTACACCGAAATCATTTAAGAGATTGTGCACGTGACTGATACAAGTAATTTGAGAACGGCGATGCATGGTCACCAAATAAACATAACGCAACTACATAGCGTTAAACGTGTGGGTATCAGGTGCTGATAAGTCGGTGTTAAAGCAAAGCAGGTTGACAAAATGGCTTAGAATGTCTTTAAAACTGCTGCCCGAGTATAGAAATATCGATTTTAGCAGCTCGTTACTAGCGTTCTCAAGATTTAATGTCGCAAAAATCGTAAAATCTCGAACTAATCACTTGGCAGTGCGGCACTGAGCATTCATTAACTACGTTCTTGACTTGCGTAGACTACTCAGAAGGCGTTTTTCCAACTGCTGTGGTGGCTTAATGCATAACGGGGAAAGCTGCTATCCCAAATGTTACGAGTTCAATTCCTGTCATTGAGTAAATGCTTTTTTTTATTATTATTATTATTATTATTATTATTATTATTATTATTTTCATTCCTGTCGAAGTGCCGCGATACGTGAACGAGACCCGAACTCGGAAACTATCTTTCACTTGAAAGCCAATGTCATAACCACTACGCTAGAGAGGTGCGCTGTAATATGTCCCTTCGTTTCTCGTGTTATGCTCTCGAATGGTTGATAAATTAGCCAGTGGCGTACTGGCACTTCAGAAACTTATAGCCGTTACTTCGACATTTCAATAAACAGACCATAAGTCTCCTATCTAACATTACTTATTTAAGTAATCTACATATTCTGTGAAAATATTTCGGTATAGTTCATTAACATCCTGTATATTAAATCTACAATATATATATATATAATTTAGTGTTGGCTTTTTGCATTTGTGTTTGTTCTCACATTTGCAGCTTCCCAAAGAAGATAACAATTTTCGAAAAAAGTTCCATGTAAAGGGTAGTTTGGGGAGGGAGGATTTTTCTTAAAAGCTTCGTGTCGCATTCCTGAAAGATACTAAACTTAAATACGAAGTTCGGTATTTAATAGTATTTTCGTTTTTGAGCTATGCTGTCCACAGACACACACGGACCTTTTTCTGAAAATGCTTTTTTTTAGGGGGATTCAGGAGGACCCAAAATATGTAATTCCGGTGAAATCTCTGTACCGAATTTTTGGGTGCAGTACAATATCTGCTCTATACACTATTTACAAGACACGTGTAGAGAAAGAAAAAAAAGCATGTAATAAATTATGTGATTTTATCTGTAATTGTAATTAGTGTAGTTTTTTTTCTTAAGATTAAAGTAAATGCGTTTAATATTAATGATTTTATTCATATTATGTATACAGATACTCGTTTATTCTACCCAGAAATGTGTATTACATGCCAGTATAAGTAGTTTACTACAATTGGTGTAATCTAAGCAACAAGAGAGACGTACTCTATCTCAAACTATATAACGTCAGAAACAAGAAACTGTAAAACTAAATACAGACAATAAAGCAAACTGGATTTTTGTAATTCTCCCTTTTGCCAAGTGCACATCAATGTAAATGTAATCGTAGGTATCCGTTTGTTTCAGTGGAAAGTCAAGTTATTCTATCAGTTTTTCTCGATACAGAACTTTCCAGGCCACTTGGAGGATTTCATATGAACGTTGCGCTGTACATGTTCTAAAACAAAGGCGGCAATATAAACGCAATGAAAGGCATTCTAGTATGTACGACAATTTCATTGTTCGCAAATTCATCATGAGTCAGTCGATATTTTGCATTTGGTTCCACAGCTTTGTGGTTGTACATGAAATGGCTGTGGGGGAAATTAACTCGTAGTTCTAGCGAACTGGAATGAAATAAATTTATAGAGAAACAGAGTTAACTTTCGTTATAAAGCGCGTCGTATTGTACATTGGGTTTAGTTATATATACAATAACTTGAAGGAATTTTATAACACGGATGCATTAATAAAGCTTAAACCCAATGCTTTCCTGGAAATGTAAAACAAACGGTGTACAAAATGGTGGCGTCACGTATATGAATACTGATGTCAATACATTTTATATTTATTTTTTGACGCTATGTTAGTGATTTATTTATTATCTGTAGCTCATTCAAGAATAACTAAAACAGAAAATCTGAGAAACAAATTATGATATATAGAACGATCATTTAAGTTGAGACTGTACAATAAATCTAAAGCTAAGCGTTGTATAAAACATGTATTAAACAAAATTTGGTTGTAATAATGGGGGAAAGTAAATTCCATTAGTGCTGTTTTACTTTGAGAACGTTGTGACTGTCATTTTAGGGACAATTTGATTTTTCCTTTCTATAGCACTTATATACGATGTAGATGGTAGCTAGCCAAGGTAGGTATTGCATTCCACCACGTGTTTTAGGGTCCCCTGTTTCCAATTAAGTATTTTTAGAAAAGGATCTGCGTGTGTGTCCGTTTGTCTGTGAAAATGAATAGTCGGTAGAATACCAAACTTCGTAATTAAGTTAGGTATTCTCCAAGGATGTGAAACAAAGATTTTCAGAAAAATCCCTCCACCCTAAACTACCCTTTATTTTGAAAAACTTTCGAAAATATTGATTTTCTCAAAACTGTCTCTAAAGACATTGATTAATATACGGTATATTAATATTGTTACTCGTTGCGTTAGACAGTTGAGAGTTTACGGCTGCACGTTGTTCATTGCTCACGCGCCACTAATACTCCAATCGCACATAATTCTATTCATAACAACTCCTCTGCACTGCAATTCCTTCTTTTATAGTTAGAAAATGACGTCACAGGTCCTCCTGGAAACTTCTAGAAGCCGAGCATTCGAAAAAAACAGAAAGTTGCGTTCCAGAAGGCTCCGAAAACACCGTCACGCACTCCCTGGTTTTGTTCACGCAAGATTTTTACAATTTTTCACATTTCATCTCCAATGCCCTATTCCAAAGCGAACGCGAGGGTGGTCATAAACACGGACGGCATTATCATAATAATAACACAAAATCATTGGAATTAAATATTACAAGTTTGTATACATGCAAGTCATAATAGAATGGCAGCTCCAGGTAAAGAGCATTAACTTGATAATTAATTTTATTCCTAAGACTTCTTTTATGCTGATATTCAGATGATAATCCCAAAGTCGGAAGAAGAAATGCAGTAATCAGTGAATAATATATTGGACAAATAACAAAGCTGTACGCATATCTGTAAGTAATACAAAAAGCTTCTGATGTATTTCATTCAGATGCTTTTCTCTACATACAAACTATTACTAAAAAATCCAATGTGTTCCATTCACATGACCTTCTCTACATCTCTGCAACAAATTATTGGTAACAAGCTTATGCTTCCATTTAATTCATGCTAATCGAGAAAAAAAAATAGCAGAAATAGTCTTATTACTTGCTTACTTGTGAGTAGAACATAAATAAGGGAGCACCATAGGTTAAAGTGATAATCAAAACCTGGTTGTTATGTCACTGAAATTCCTTGACTTGTATAGACAGGAGTTGACAAATTCCGATATAAGAAAAGTATAAGTTTTTTTTAAAGCTGAAACCAAATTCAAGGAATACCTATAAAAAACGATAAACTCTACGAAAAAAAAATATTTACTATAAATTGTGTGTTTTAATGTGCTCTATATTTTTTGTGTGGTAAATCTTAATCCGTCTCTTACGGTTTAGGAGTTATGCAAAATTTCGTAAAATTTATCTAGAATAAAGTAGTCTTCAGAGGCTATTCCCAGAACATCCAAAATATACATATTTGTCAGGTAAATGTCTTTAATATATGATGTTTTAATCAAAATCTTTAGAGCCATTTTTGAGAAAATAAAAATTTTTGAAAATGGTCCCAAATAAAGGTTAGTTTGGGGTGGGGGGATTTTTCTCAAAATCTGCGTGTCGCATCTTTGGAAGATACTAAACTTAAATACCATGGTTGGTATTTTACCGACTTTTCGTTTTTGAGCTATTGTGTTCACAGACACACACACACACACACACACACACATGGACTTTTTTTTCTGAAAATCCTTTTTTTGGATACAGGGGACCCTAAAACATATATGTCCGGTGAAATCTTGCTATCTAGTTTTTGGGTGGAGTGCAATACCTTCTCTATAAACTATGCACATAGTACGTATAGAGAAAATAAAAAGAGCAGTTGTAAGCATAAACAAATAAGTATACGTTTAGCGGGGGTTCGTGTTACAATATAGCGTTTAATGTTAACTAACCACTGTGCAGCATGTTCATGAAAACATTGCTAAGCACGCAGCCCGGGTTAGGGAGCGATAGGCAGGGAAACAGGTGGCTTTGTTCCAGCGAAAATGCCTAATCCACGCTGCCAATGAGGTGTTTTGTTGATATACCTTATTGCTGTAGAAAATTAAATCTCCATAACACATGTTATGCCATAATGAGCCATAAAGTCGCCCTCCGTGGTGTAATGGTTACCATGCTGATTTCATATACCCAAGGTCGCGGGTTTAAACCCGGCGGAGGACGATGGATTTTTTCGGGTGTAAAAAGCCTTAGCATGGCTTCCTTCGGAAGGGAAGTAAAGCCGTTGGTAGATTTACGGCACTAAAAGAACCTCCCTAATGGAGAGGCCTCTGAGCAAAATTAAGCGGTCTTTCACGCCCATTTTAGAACGGGACGCTGAGAACCACGGCAGTTAAAGAGCGTCCATAAATAAGACGCCATTTTTATAAAGTATTTGAGGTCGTTTTAAAATATCCTGTATATTTGCTGACCCAAGGGATCGCCGGAATTTCTTTAAATTTACCCAAACTATTTTACGGCAAATTTTTATATTATGAATATGGAAGAAGGTCACTAATCATTTAAGTAATATTACCAGTGTATTGTGGAAAACTGGAAATGAGAAAGGAATTCCTTTATATCTGTTGTATATATTTTATATTCTATTATTTTTATAATAGATGGCAAACAAATAAAACAAGGTGTTAAAATTATATAATATAATAATCTTCCTGTTGAGAACATTTTCTTTTCTTTAAATTTTTACCTTCTTTTCTTCCGTTTCACATCACCTTGAGAACAAGATCTTCAAAAACTAAACTTTAGCAGGATCAAATACAAAACTTTGAAATCGTATCTACACATCTATGAATTATAATGTCTTACGATTAATTTCTGTAAGTGGAATCAATTTTAAAATTGAATCTTCTGAATTTACCTATCAAATTTCTCACCTATTAATATACTAATCAATTATTTTAGCACGACGCATATATTACTAGTTCAACCATTAGTTTTTACATACTTAATATAAGAACTATCTGCTCAGTAGAACGCAGAACCGTAGCGTGTAGAAGCTCGCACTGTATTCTTCAAGGCAACGTGCTTTGTTCAAAATAACATGAATTTTAGAGCTTTAGGGACACAAATAACAACCTTGGAGGAAGAAAGGTTCACCCGCTTATATTTTGGAAAGAGGGAATTTCTCATTGTAGAGAAAGGTCACGTGGGTGGAAAATAAAGAAAAATCCCCGACAGTCACGTGACAATGCTGCTTTATGCGTCTTTTCCAAGCAATCGAAAAGGAGGGCAATACTCGGACCTTTTGGTATATAAATGATGTGCGTACAAGAATTCGGACACACAATGTAGGAAACCGCGTATAAGAAATCAGACACACATGTAAATCCAGAGTGTAAGAAATATGACGTGACTCAGTATAAGAAATCGCGCGGCGTCCAGTGTAGGAAATCGGTGTGTTCTAATTTAATCTGACGGGCAATTATTATCGTAAATGTTATACGGGCCTGAAACTCAAGATTACGGTGACGAGTGTAAAAATATAATAACTCAGTAAAAGTGGAACTAGCACTTAGACAAAATTATATCATCAAGTTCGCGATTGGTTATGTCGGGAGTCGCTCGTAGGATTAGTGCCTGAATCTAACCACAGATTATTAATAAAAGAAACCATCAGTGAAATTAAGTGAAATTTCTCTTTTATTTGACTCTACCAAAAGTGTTATACACCTTTGTCATTCTTTCCCCCCTGAGTAAGAGACAACTCATGGTCTACCAGAACGAGCCTAGCCAGTGCAACAAAGGGAATCCGCAAGGTATGTACACTCCTATCGTAGAGAATTTCACGAGCATTAACCCTCGACCAACTCCAAGTAGACTCACCTGATAGCGTCATATTGTCGCAACAAAACTGCGACATATTAGCATCCTAACGTGGCAACAATAAAACCACTTCATATTGGTGCACCAACGTGACGCACAACAATAAATCTACGGCATGTTAGCGCCCTAACGTGGGGGCCAAGTAAAACTACGGCACTATTATGGAATATTTGCGTTTAAATTGCTTCTTATTTTCCAACTATTAAATTTTAAGGGATCCATACAAATGACCTTAATTAAATCTGTTTTTAATAGACTAGTTTAAGAACTAGCGGAGAAAATAGTTTCTGAACAGGGAAAGCCTTTAGGAATGAATAAATAAATTATGGAGACCATCTTTTTTGTAACTTTGTGACGAACGTGCCTAATATATGGGAATTCAGCACTAGAGTATCCTCCAGGCAAACAGATATTTCGTGAGTAAGTGTGGAACTTCAGTTATTGTAGATGGCGTATCAAAATGTTGAGCACACATCTTTCTTTTACTCCCAGTCAGCAAAAATGAAAAACGGGATAAGAATGAAGCCTGTCCTATGGAATCATAAAGGAACGAGGGAAGAGCACCGAGTAGAAAATACCTTCTCTTTCTAGACTGGAAGAAAAGTCAATTTCCGACGATGTTTTACAAGTATAAAAAAGCGAAGCAAAAGCTGAATCAACGCTCATTTTTCTCCCCCATCATCCCTATCTTTTGTTTCGCTACGTGTTACTTATTTTCCTCCATAGCAACATCTTCTACGCGACACAGTTCCTTTTTTGTCCTTTTTAATTTTTTCCTCACATCCGTTGCCTTAATCATAACGCTGTTTAAACCTAGTTGCAAGATGTCTCCGATAGAGTGCTCTAGCTTTGTCTTGTTATTGTTAGATGTCAAATTTTCTTGTTCCCACAAAGGTTCCATAAACTGTTCCTGGAAAGGAGTGTGAGATGTGATGCTTATCTGTCTAAAGACACTTCCCTGCTCCGTGTCTGCATTATTATATTTAACAAAACTTAAAAAATATCTGTTGTGTTCCATTCACGTGAGTTTCTCTACTTCTCTGCAACAAATTATTCTTAATAAGCTTATTCTTTTATTTACGTCATGCTAATTCAGAAAGAAACTAATAGAAATAGTCTTATTACTTGTTTCCTTGTAAGTAGGAGCGAAATAAGGGAGTACCACAGGTTAAAGTGATAATCAAAAGCTGGTTGCTATGTGACTGAAGTTCCTTTGTTTGTATGGACAGGCGTGGACAAGTTTCTGTATGAGAAAAGTATGTTTTTCAAACCTGAAACCAAAAACAAGGAATATCTAAAAAACGATCAACTCCACGAAAAAAATGTATATGACATAAATTTTGTGTTTTAACGTGCTCGACATTTTTTGTGTGGTAAGCTTTTGTCCAATTCTTACGGTTTAGTACTCAGAGGCTATTCCCAGAAAATTGAAGATAAACATTTTGTCAGGTAAATAGCTTTAATATACGATATTTTAATCAAAATCGTTAGAGCCATTTCTTTAGAAGATCAAAATTTTCGAAAAAAGTTCCATGTAAAGGATAGTTAGGGGTGGGGGGATTTTTCTCAAAATCTTCGTGTCGCATCCCTGGAAGATAGTAAACTTAAATACCAAGTTTGGCATTTTACTGACTTTTCGTTTGAGTTATCGTGTTCACAGACACACGGACAAACACACACGCACGCACACACACACACACGGACCTTTTTCCGAAAATGCTGGGAACCCTAAAACATGTTGTATTTCCGGTGAAATCTCGGTATCAAATTTTAGGGTGCATTGCAATACCTTCTCTATACACTATGTACATGGTACGTGTAGAGAAAGTAAGAAAGTCTAAAGCAATGCCTCTCAAGTGGCATGCACCGGTGCATTGCACGCCACTGGTATGAACGCAAAATTCAAATTGGTTAAGTTGATGACAATACAAACTCCAACTTGTCGATTCTCTCTCTCCCTCTCTTTCTCTCTCTCTGCCTCTATCTGTCTCTCTGTGTCTCCCTCTCTCTCTCTCTCTCTCCGTCTTTCTCTGTCTCTGTCTCTCTCTCCGTCTCCTGTCTCCCTCTCTGTCTCTCTCCGTCTCTCTCTCTGTCTCTCCCTCCGTCTCTCTCTCTGTCTCCCTCTCTCTCTCTCTCCCTCTCTCTGTCTCTCTCTCTGTCTCTCTATGTCTCTGTCTTTCTCTGTCTGTCTCTGTGCCTCTATCTGTCTCTGTGTCTCTCTCTCTGTCTCTGTGTCTCTCTCTCTGTCTCTCCGTCTCTCGCTCTGTCTCTCTCTCTCCGTCTCTCAGTCTGTCTCTCTCTCTCTGTCTCTCTGTGTCTCTCTCTCTCCGTCTCTCTCTGTCTCTCTATGTCTCTGTCTTTCTCTTGCCTGCCTCTGTGCCTCTATCTGCCTCTGTGTCTCTCTCGCTGGCTTTCTGTCTCTCTCTCTGTCTCTCTGTCTCGCGCTCTGTCTCTCTCTCCGTCTCTTTCTGTCTCTCTCTCTCTGTCTCTGTCTGTTTCTGTCTCTGTGTCTCCCTTTCTGTCTCTCTCTCATTGGCTCTCTGTCTCTCTGTGTCTCTCTCTCTCTGTCTCTCTCCGTCTCTCTCTCCGTCTCCGTCTCCCTCTCCGTCTCTCTCTCTGGCTCTCTGTCTCTCTCTCTCTCTCTGCCTCTCTTTGTCTCTCTCTATATCTCTCTGTCTGTCTCTGTCTCTCTCTCTGTCTCTCTCCGTCTCCCTCTCTGTCATTCTCTCCGTCTCTCTCTGTCTCTCTCTCCGTCTCTGTCTCTCTCTGTCTCTCTCTCCGTCTCTCACTCTGTCTCTCTCTCCGTCTCTTTCTCTGTCTCTCTCTGTCTCTCTCTCTCTGCCTCTGTCTGTTTCTGTCTCTGTGTCTCCCTTTCTGTCTCTCTCTCTCTCTCTCTGTCTCTCTCTGTCTCTCTCCGTCTCCCTCCGTCTCCCTCTCCGTCTCTCTGTCTCTCTCTCCGTCTCTCTCTGTCTCTCTCTCTGTCTATCTCTCGCTCGCTCTCTATTAACGCTTGTCGCGCTAGCTCAATCTGTCTCTCCTTTTCCTCACTTTTCCCCTGATCATCCTCGCTACGATTATCCCGAACCGAGTTGGACCGAAGCACAATGCTCAGAAACTTCGACATCTAATATAGCTGTCGAGTCGATAGCAGGGGCATCAGGTGGTAGAAGCCGGACTTCATGGACGTCTGTCTTCTTCTTGCGTGTCCTTGGTGACCTCTGGAGGAACGTTTCGGAACTGTTTGCCAGTTTTCAGTCTTTAGCTTGACTTTCAAGCTAAAAGTCTCAAGCTAAAGATCAAGCTAAAACTAGCAAACAGTATACACACACAGAGGCCGCACCTTGGCCGAGTGGTTAGAGCACTGGCCTGTCACCTATCCGACCCGAGTTTGATCCAA
Organism: Hymenopus coronatus; assembly: GCA_030762935.1. Lineage (NCBI taxonomy): Eukaryota > Metazoa > Arthropoda > Insecta > Mantodea > Hymenopodidae > Hymenopus > Hymenopus coronatus. The sequence goes on along the minus strand of CM060889.1, from coordinate 11,224,864 downwards.
AGCCACCACAAGTGGGATTATTTGAGGCGCTGGTGGGATTTTCTGCCATTGCAGTCCACCGGTGCTCCAACTTCATTCTATGTATCATCTTTGTCAAACACACGCACACACACATATGACTATTTCTCTAAAACTGAGTACTACTGAGTACATAGTGTATAGAGAAGGTATTGTAATGCACCCAAAAATTCGATACAGAAATTTCACCGGAAATACATATTTTAGGACATCCTGAATTCAAATAGAACATTTTTAGAAAACTGTCCGTTTATGTGTCTGTCTGTCTGTCTGTGTGCGTGTGTGTGTGTGTGTGTGTGTGTGTCAGTGTGTGTGTATCTGTGGGCAGCATAGCTCAAACATTAAAAGACCAAACTTGGTATTTAAGTTCAGTATCTTCCAATGATACGACACGAAGAAATTCAAGAAACCCACCCCCAACTACCCTTCACATGGAAATATTTTCAATAATTTTGATTTTCTAAAAAGTGGCTCTAACGATTTTGATTAAAATATCATATATTAAAGATATATACCTCATAAATAATATGTTTATCTTGAATTTTCCGGGAATAGCCTCTGAAGACTACTTTATTCTGGATGAATTTTACGGAATTTTCTATAACTCGTAAACAGTAAGAGATAGACAAAAACTTACCACACAAAAACTGTACATCACCTTAAAACACACAATTAATGTTATATACATTTTTTTCGTGGAGTTGGTCGTTTTTTTAAATATTCCTTGTTTTTGGTTTCTACCTTGAAAAACTTATACTTTTCTCATACAGGAATTTCTCAACTCGTGTCCATACAAAGACTTCAGTACATAGCAACCTGCTTTTGACTATCACTTTAACCTATGGCACCCCATTTTTTTCGCTTCTACTTACAAGGAAGCAAGTAATGATAATTTCTACTATTTCTTTTTTTTTCGATTAGCATGAAGTAAATAGAAGTATAAGCTTTTTAACAATAATGTTGCAGAGATGAAGAGAAAATCATTTGAATGGAACACATCAGCTTGTTTCTTCACTTTTTTGTGGCATCCTGCTCATAGTTCTTCGCCTGGATGATTTTTGTGGTTGTCTGAACGCAAGTCAGCTTGCTGGTCTGCAAAAAGGTGACAAGAACGAACTTGTCAAAACGCTTCCAGGCCACCACCACAAGACACCTAGGCGAACAAAAAGTAAAATGTAATGAAATCTTTGCTTACAACATTATTTCTTATAACAATCACATTCTTTTTTAAAATAAAGCTTAGATTGCTGCTTAAAAGTGTATTTTCAGTGAACTCTAGGTTTTAAATTTTTGGGTGGAAACAATATCTATCGCCTCTACCTAGATAATGCTAGTGGAGAAATTAAAAGTTATTTTAGTGGCATTTGAATCTTACAGACACAAACTAGAACCGGAAGTATAAAGGCATAGACTAAAATGTAACATTTTTACTTTCTTTGCACGCACTACGTACATAGTGTATAGAGAAGGTATTGTACTCCACCCAAAAATTCGATAATGAGATTTCACCGGAAATATATGTTTTAGGGTCCCCTTTATCCAAAAAAAAGTATTTTCAGAAAATGGTCCGTGTGTGTGTGTGTCCGTGTGACTGTGAACACGATATTTGATATTTAAGTTTAGTATCTTCCAAGGGTGCGACACGAAGATTTTAAAGAAAATCCTTCCACCCCCTAATACACTTTACATGGATCTTTTTTCGAAAATTTTGGTTTTCTTAAAAATAGCTCTAACGATTTTGTTTAAAATATCGTATATTAAGGATATTTACCAGACAAATAAAATGTTTATTTTGAATTTTCTGGGAATAGCCCCTGAAGATTACATTATTCTAGGTCAATTTTACGGAATTTTGCTACACTACTAAACATTAAGAGATGGACAAAAACTTACCACACAAAAAATAAAGCGCACGTTAAAATACACAATTTATGTTATAAATATATATGTTTTTCCTGGAGTTTGATCGTTTTTTAGATATTGCTTGTTTTTGATTTCAGCTTTAAAAGCTTGTTTTCTTCTCACACAGGAATTTTTCAACTCCTATCCATATAAACAAAGGAAATTCAGTCACATAGCAACCAGTTTTTGCCTATCGCTTTAACCTATACTACTCCCTTATTTCCCTTCTACTTACAAGGAAGCAAGTAATAAGACTATTTCTGATAATTTTTTGTCGATTAGCATGTAGTAAATAGAAGCAAGAGATTTTTAAAAATAATTTGTTGCAGAGATGTAAAGAAAGTCATGTAAATGGTACACATCAGATTTTTATTTTTTCTCTGCACATACTATGTACATAGCGTATAGAGAAGGTATTGTATTCCACCCAAAAATTCCATACCAAGATTTCACCGGAAATACATGTTTTGGGTCTCTCTGAATCCAAAAACAAAAAGCATTTTTGGATAAAGGTCCGTGTGTGCGTGTGTGTGTGTGTGTGTGTGTGAGTGTCTGTGGACACAATAGCTCAAAAACGAAAGGACCGTTAAATACCAAACTTGGTTTATCATCTTCCAAGGATGCGACACGAAGATTTTCAAGAAAATCCCCCCACCCCAACTACCTTTTACAAGGAACATTTTTCGAAAATTTTCATTTTCTCAAAAATGGCTCTAACGATATTCATTAACATATCGTATATTAAAGATATTTACCTGACAAATAATATGTATATGTTGAATTTTCTGGGAATAGCCTCTGAAGAACTACTTTATTCTGGAAGAATTTTTGCATAACTGCTAAACCGTAATAGATGGACAAAAACTTACCACACAAAAAATGTAAAGCACATTAAAACACACTTTACGTTATATAATTGTTTTGTTCGAGGAGTTGATCGTTTTTGAGATATTCCTTGCTTTTGGTTTCAGCTTTGAAAAACTTCAGTCACCTAGTAACCAGCTTTTGACTTCACTTTAACCTATGATACTCCCATATTTAGCTTCTACTTACAAGGAAGCAAGTAATAAGACTATTTCTGCTAATTTTTTCTCGATTAGCTTGAAGTAAATAGAAGAATAAGTTTATTAACAATAATTTGTTACACAGAAGTAGAGAAAATCATGTGAACGGAACACATCAGATTTTTTTAGAGTTGTTTCCATCGGAAGTGACATTTTTAGGTAAATAGATTAAAATAATGGTTAGGTAACAATGGTTTTTAGCCAAAATATTTAGATGTATATTATGTTTTCAATGAAAATGGATTTTATCTTATAGTTAATACACAGAGTGAATGTAAACGAGACTAATGAATATATAAATAAGCATTTAAGTTCATTTGTATGGCCGAAGCCAGAGGATGTAGGTGTTGACTCTAGCGGACTATCATGCAATTAAATCCATTCGTAACAGAAACTACAATGGAGCATATCAATCACACGTTTTTGCGAGCTTTATACACATTCATGTCGTCACTACATCAGCGGCGATAACGTCACGTGACATGTGGCTTATTTGTGATTGATCCAACATGGAACTACAGAGAGGTGGCCGTGTATGTAACAAACAACGGTTCAAATCCTCAATATTACGTGCATCTGGTTGCAAATGATGAAATTAATGATAACCGAAATGCGAGTGTGCACAAAAGCATGATAAGCCACAAACAGCTCTGTCAAAATAAAACATTTCACGGACGTTCACAGGTCAGAAAATATACCACAGTGCATATTATCCTAAAACTTTACCTAAACATTGCTGAATACATGGTGGTGTACGATAGGGAGGGCGACCTGCTGAGATCCATTGCGGCTACTACTCCCCAGGTGGAAGGGCTGAAGAAATGAGGCCGCGGTTAGACCATTCACCTCTCACCTAGACGTCCCGGGTTCGAACTCAAGCGACCCATGTGAGATTTGTGGTGGACAAAGCGGCGCAGGGACAGGTTTTCTCCGGGTTTTCCGGTATCCTTCGCCATCACATTCCACCGGTGTTCCATCTGCACTCCATGTATCACTAGTGTCATCGCCTGCGGTAGTAAAAGCGGGCGTAAAACACTATCAAAAAAGGCCCATCTCAAAGAATAATACAAAATGGTTTCATTTTATTGACCGCGTTCGCCAAGGCGTCTCGCTTTAGTGCTTCGTAGCGCAGGGGATCGTGAGTTCGAGCCCCGCCTTGGGCATGGGTCTTATATGTGTGTGTAACCGAAGAAAACAACAATTCAGTAATTATACAGCAAACAAAGTAAAATAATTAGGCAAATAACAATAGGGGAAAAAAGGATACGATAGGAAGGTTGAGAGAGAGAGAGAGAGAGAGAGAGAGAGAGAGAGAGAGAGAGAGAGAGAGAGAGAGAGAGAAGGAATCACAGGATGCTACAAGTAGCAGGCGCAAGTCTCTCCACAACTAGAACTGCATAGAGAGGTCGATGAAAGAATCAGACAATTCTTGGAATACAATGATTTGTTCCATCTGTCCGGCACACCTCACGCCACTAAACCCAAAGCGTGAAACATGAGAAGGAACTGCAATTAAAGTGAAATGATGTAAAAGAATTCATGATGATGACAAACCAGCACAGCATTTGTCCACTGAAAAGGGAAAATCACGGAAATTTTAGGTGACACGAAACTTCCCGCTTTACAGAGAGCAAACTCTGGTGTTACTAAAAGAATGGCCTCCACCGTAACAGCGCCGAACCGGTTATCCTACCGTCCTACCGTTATCCCTGGGAGGGATTGCGAGTAGACATCAAATGAAATATTTTTCTATTCTAATAAAATTTTATTAACCATAATTTCTTTTCCAATTATCAATTTCTTTTCCAATGGCGTTTAACATGTTCCCGAACGTAAGCATGAACGGTTTCCTAATGTTTCAGATCGAATATCCCAGGTGCCCGACTCCATGCATAGCGCCCCAAGCCATCGAGGACCCGATGGGAAGCCCTCCCGAGAGTAGTGGTATATGGAGTCTGCCAACTGTCCTGCAACAATGCAGGGAAAACAATTCTCTGTAAAGCGCACGTCTATCGCCCAGCCGCAACCCGCTAAACACCGACCCTAGTCTCACAGCCTTGAAATAGATGACAAGGATGTGGTGTGTAAAGGGCCATATATTGCTCAAAGTTGGGACAACAATAAATGTAACTGCACCTGTAAAGTAACCGTGTACCTCTATCTCTGAATAAATTTAAATTCCATGGGCCTATAGCTAGCGTGGGAACAGGGTCTGCCAACCCGACAGCCAAACTCACGCCCACTTTCGCATGGCCCAGGTTAATGATAATCAAACCGATACAATGAGGTGGTATGGTTAGTATCACACTTCCCGCAGCTGCAGAGTTGGTTTCCTTGGTCACAACTACCTGTTGTAGCTCATCACTTTGATCACGATATGAAGGGCGCCATCCTATACACAGTACTTTTTATTCAACCCACATTGGTGAGATCCAACCTGGACGCATTCCTTGGCCAAGAAATAGAACACTAATTTCTAAGCCCATTCGCCTACAACACCAACTGCAAATATATGAGCGCAAGCATTGAAATCTAGGAATAAACTTGGGTAGTAGCCGGGAATAAAATTCTGGATCTTCTGAATGCGATCGCACAAATCACAGCATCGCACCTGACTCGGTGCTTGGTACTTGTTACTATATACAACAGCCGAGGGGATGGCTCAGGCTGTTTTTACTGTGGCCCATATTGGTAGGTTCCCCGTAGTCAGCCTACCTAACCCATGGCTTTGTCTGGGGTCTCCCGGGGTCACCAGAAAAATGCCGGCTACGTTTCTTCTATCCCCCGAATTTCCTGACCCTCAATGTCATCTCCATTGTTATCTTATACATCCTTCTTGCCTTTGGTTCTTTCGCTGTTGGACATGTCGGCAATGGGACTCGGCAGAGCGTGGCAAGGAAAAGAATGCTCATTGTGGCTCTCTGCATCCCCCAACGTTGGCTTAATGCCGGGATGAGAACAGCGGGGGCGTTTGATCCTGTGTGGGGCGGTGTCCCAGGTTCAAGAGTGCTTCAATCTAGAAACTATAGGTACCCTACCATTGCTGTGTTGTAGTTTTTGGTTCCGGGCGTCTAGGTGCGCTCTCTTCGGAGATATTGCTGGACTTAAACAAATCTCATAAGACAAATACCACATACATATATTTTAATTTTGTGGAAGTCACTCAAGAGTCACTAAGGTTTTTAGGCTTTATATTGCATAGGTCCAAAATAGAAAATAATCAGAAACAAAATATCAGCGGAAAAGAATAATGAATGAATGTCTAAATTTCGCTTTGGAAACATGTAAATATATAACCGTTCATTTAAATGTAAATAAGCACAATATACAGTGTTTCTGTTGTGTTATTTTAAATGCAATTCCTTTGATATATAATCATGTTTAGTTTTTTCTGAAACGTTGATGTGAGGGTAACAAATGCAAATAAATAGATATGGGTGTATGAGGCAGTGAACATATAGTCCGTGATTTTGAGATATAAAAATGGGAATTTAATACGAAAAATTATATTTTAAATTTGAAAATAAAATGGATTGAAATACAATGAGACCACGAAGAAAGATTAAATCTTGATTGTAACTATAATAATTGCATTTTGTATTTTTGTAACAAACTATTTTATATTACAGCACACAAATAAAGGAATGTATATGAGGGTAGTAAGCCTGTTAAGGAAATGAAATTAATTCATATGGGATGGCGTATAGTGAATGTAGCGTATTTTCATACAAAATACATTCAAACAAAATACAATTATGGTACTTAATTGGGAACAAAGACATTTAAATAATTACATAAATTTGTTAGTGCGCATTCAAACGAACAGCTTAAATGAAAGTATATTATACATTATGAAGCTATGTTTCCCATGAAGTAACTTCATTTTATATTTAACGAAGACATACCATCATAAAACATAGGAGCTAAATCTGCTGTGCTTTACTCAGTATTCCAGATTTGATTATTTGTTACAATTAGATATGCTAGGGAAACATAATCCAAGCTTGATGAAAATAAAACTTCGGCGTCTGTCAAAAACTGTCATTCAAATCCAAGAACATACTACAGAGTGATTTATGTAGAATTGACACATTTCTTTCCTTTATTATTCCGTTGGAAATTCATTCATTGACCCAATTTTAGCACCAAATTAAGCAGAATGCACAGGAGTTTCGATTCCTTGTCACTAGATGCTCAGATGTTTATGTTTTATTCCTAATTGCATTATTGGCAGCTGTTTCGACATTTAATTCATGTAGTCAACGTGAAAATTCAGTACGATGTAAAGCTGAGCCAAAGATATTTTGAGCAAGATGGCGCTCATGCCACACATCAAATGAATCCATGAACCTAATTGCAAGTTTCTTTGACGACCGGATAATTTCCAGGAACGTGTGGCCACCGAGATCTCCGGATTTGACATCGTCGGACTTCTTTCTATAGGGTTACTTAAAAGACAGGGTTTACGCCACACGTCCCCAGACATTGGATGATCTGAAGCACATCATCACAAAGGAGATTCAAGCTATTGACAACAGAGTCCTCCAACGAGTGGCCAGTAACATGGAACGACGTGTTCAGTTGTGCCTTATGCAGGATGGAGGACATTTTCAACATTTGCTATAATGGTAAATAATCTCCCAAAATCCATCCATAAGTTGTGGCTAGCATAACACGTTTTGAAACAATTAATGAAAGAAATGTGTCAGCTCTATATAAATCACCTTGTACTTTGCTGTATTTATCTCATTGAACGTGGTTGGAAACAACAAATCTTGAACTGCTACCAGTCCTCATTTACCCTCAGAAAGTGACTTGACAACACCTTTTAGAAATCATTGAGGTGGGAACTTCTTCCCGGCAGTCCAATTATTTAATCTAGAGATTTTTGTGATGTTAATTGTATGTGTTTATTTGGTACTCATAAAATTTCAATATAGTTTCAGATATTTCAATTGTAAGCCCAATAGAATAAAGTATGTATAACGATTTTATCTGTGGACTTTAAATGTTTTTGTGTGGAAAAATAAGTAGCAAGGTGTCTCTTCTTGCAAGCTATTTCTTTGAAAAAAAAATGTGCTGTTAAAGATTGGTAATTGAGTTCCAAAAGTGGCGTGAATCCCGTGGGGTCAAAGAAGTGCAAGAAGAAATTCCGAATACTGCACACGTCAGCGGTCTGCATTAACCTCGGCCAATAGGAAGCCGACAAGCAGCAAATTGAAACGGTAGTTGAAATGTACACGTGAAACGTTCAGCCAATAACAGGATACTTTTAATTTGCAAAATTAACTTAAGAAAGAGTATTAATACGAGTGTCCAGCAGACACTCTCGACCTATCATCAGCCTTTCAGCGACGGCAAAGACCAAGAAAGAAAAGAAAAAAAGAAAGAAAGAACGAAAAAATCATATCCATTCACATGACTTTCTCCATATCTTTGCAACCAATTATTGTTAAAAAGCTTATTCTTCTATTTACTTCATGCTAATTGAGAAATCATTAGCAGAAATAGTCTTATTACTTGCTTGTAAGTAGCAGCAAAATAAGGGAGCACCATAGGTTAAAGTGATAGTCAAAAGTCGGTTGCTATGTGGCTGAAGTTCCTTTATTTGTATGGTCAGGAGTTGACAAATCCCTGTGTGAGAAAAGTCAAGTTTTTCAAAGCTGAAACCAAAAACCAAGAATATCTCAAGAACGATCAACTCCACGAAAAAAATGTATGTAACATAATTTGTGTGTTTTAATGTGCTCTACATTTATTATGAGGTAATGTTTTGTCTATCTCTTACGATTTAGCAGTTATGCAAAATTCCGTAAAATTCATCCAGAATAAAGTAGTCTTCTGAGGCTATTCCCAGAAAATTCAAAATATATAATTTATTTGTCAGGTATTGTATTCCACCCAAACATTTGATACCGAGTGTCACGAAAAATGCACGTTTTGGGTTCACCTTGAATCCAAATAAAAACACATTATTGTAAAAAGCTGCGTTTGTGCGTGTGTGGGTATGTGTGTGTGTGTGTGTGTGTGTGTCTGTGGACAGCATAGCTCACAAACAAATATACCGTAAAATACCAAACTTGGTGTTTAAGTTTCATATCTACCAGAGATGCGACACGAAGATTTTCAAGAAAATCCCCCCACCCGATACTAACCTTATCATGGAAAATATGTTGATATTTTTTATTTTCTCAAAAAGAGCTCTGCAGATTTTCTTTAAAATCTCTTAAATTTAATATATTTACATGCCCAATAAAATGTGTATCTTGAATTTTGGGAATATTTTCTAAATACCTATTTATTCTGAATGATTTTTATTGAATTTTGCATAACTGATAAACAATAAGGATAGGCGAACACTTACTACACAAAACGGTAGATCACGATAAAACACACAATTTGTGTTATAAAATTTTTTGTCGTGTAGTTGGTCCTTTTTCAGATATTCCTTGCTATAGGTTTCAGCTTTAAAAACTTATACATTTCTCATACAGAAATTTATGAACTTCTGTCCATACAAGCAAAGGAATTTCAGTCACATACCAACCAGATTTTTTTATCTAACACGTTCACCTATGCTACTCCCGTATTTCCCTTCTACTTGCATGGAAGCAAGTAATAAGACTATTTGTGCTAATTTTTTCCCAATTAGCATGAAGTAAAAACAAACAAGGTTTTTAACAATAGTGTTTCGCAGAGATTTAGAGAAATTCCTGTGAATGGAACACATCACTTCGACAGACAAGTTTACAGGCATAGAGTGCATAGAATATTATAAAAACTTTTATTTCCTAACGAATGAGCAAAATTACATTAATCAGGGTGGAATATTTTAAAATAGCAAGAAACTGTGTTGAGCTATTTCGTGTTATTGCGTTAATCTAGCGTGTTTTTGCTTTCTTCGCCCTTTTTGCTTCATATGTTAATGGCGTCTTTACAGGTCCTTTCATTAGTTTCTTTTTTATCCAATCCTGTTTCCGAATACACGATATCTTTAGATGTTTTATTTATTGCGTTACTAACACCTATTTTATTTGAATAAATTAATGCATCCATTATTAATTTGTTTTTTCTGAATTGACCAAAGTTTGATATCTTGTAAGATTCTGCTTTCAGAACTATAAATATTTGCATAACATAAAAACAAATAACCTACAGCAACACTTCGCAGCCCGCCTGGGTAGTGTGGTGGTAGCGTGTCTGCATCACATTCAAAAGGTCGTGAGTTCGAATCTCGCGTTGGGTGAGTTACACGGTTAATGATTTTTCGGGGTTTTCCCTTATCTGAGAAGACGAATGTCGAGTAACTTTAAGCTCCATGGAACCCGAGATCATTTGAGCATCATTTCACCAATTTCATTTATCGTCCGATATGACCAACCAGGTTAAAGAACGTTAAATAAAAAAAAAAAAAAAAAAAAAAAAAAAAACTTTGCAGTGTTTCACAGCAATAAATACAAACTTATGTTAACGTTTACCACAGCAGGTTATCTGCTTGCTGGTTAATAACTATTGATTGTCATTGGCAAATAGTGCTAGAATTTATAGGATTCTGGCATATTTTAAATTTTTTTCCCAACCTTTGTAAACATTTTCTTTTACTGGTCCCAGTTGTGAACCAATAATAAAACTGTTTTTCGTTGTATGACTTTTCTACTGCATAGGTACAGAAAATGTTCGTACAATTTCATTTTAAAAAATCTGATGTGTTCGATTCACATGAATTTCTCTACATCTCTGCAACAAATTATTCTTAAAAAGTTTCTACTTCTATTTACTTCAAGCTAATCAGAAAAAATTAGCAGAAATAGTCTTATTACTTGCTTCCTTGTAAGTAAAAGTAAAATTAGGGAGTACCATAGGTTAAAACGATAGTCAAAAGCTGGCTGCTATGTGACTGAAGTTCCTTTGTGTGTATGGACAGGAGTTGACAAATTCCTGTATGAGAAAAGCATAACCTTTTCAAAGCAGAAAACAAAAACAAGGAATATCTCAAAAACGATTATCTCCACGACAAAATGTATTCACCATAAATTGGCGTTTTAACGTGCTCTACATTTTCGTGTAGTAAGTTTCTGTCCACCCCTTATAGTTTAGCAGCTATTTAGAATTCCGTAAAATTCATCCAGAATAAAGTACTCTTCAGAGCCTTTTTCCAGAAAATTCAAGATATATATTTTATTTGTCAGGTAAATATCTTAAATATACTATATTTTAATCAAAATCGTTACAGGCATTTTTAAGAAACTCAAAATTTTCGATAAAAGTTCCATGTAAAGGGTAGTAAGGGCGGGGGGATTTTCTTGAAAATCTTCGTGTCGCATCCTTGGAAGATACCAAACTTAAATACCAAGTTTTATATTCAACGGTCTTTTTGTTTTTGAGCTATTCTGTCCACAGACACACACACAAACGCACACACAAACGGACCTTTTTCCAAAAATGCTTCTTTTTTGGATTTAGGGGGACCCAAAATATGTATTTCCGGTGAAATCTCGGTATCGAATTTTTGGGTGCAATACAATGCCTTCTCTATACATTATGCACATAGTACGTGTAGAGAAAGTAAAAACGTTACGCTCATCATATTCAAAAAAAGAATTCAAACTAGACAGGTATCAGTATTTTAGTTTACTTTAGCTAAAACGCTATTGCGTTCTGTACTAGTTACTGCGTGATAAGCACAGAAGCAACAAATATCGGGCGTCCATTGAAAAACACATTTTTTTTTTAGAAATTTGAGCAAACTGGAACCTAAAACGCGTGTGTATGTACTTTATTCTCTGCAATTGGGTACTGCCCGGTGGCGGAGTTAAATGTACAAAATTCATTTATAATAATAATCTTAAGTTAAATTAAGAATAGATATACAGCTAACATATTACATATACATGTACTATATACATAGTGCATAGAGAAGGTATTGTAATGCACCCAAAAATTCTATGTCAAGATTTCACGGAAATAGATGTTTTAGGTTCCTCTGAATCAAAAAAAAAGAAAAGAAAAAAGAAGTACATTTTTAGAAACATGACCGTGTGTGTGTCAATGGGCAGCGTAGCTCAGAAACGAAAACACCCTTAAATACAAAACTTGGTAATTAAGTTTGGTATCTTTTAAGGATGTGACACGAAGATTTTCAAGAAAATTCCCCCACCCTAAACTACCCTTTACATGGAAACATTTTCGAAAATTTTGTTTTTCTTAAAAATGTCTCTAACGATTTTGATTTAAAGACCTCATATTAAAGCCATTTCTATCACAAATAAAGTGTATATCTTGAATTTTCTGGAAATAGCCTCTGAAGTCCACTTCATTCTGAATGAATTTTACGGAATTTAGCATAGCTGCTAAACCCTAACAGATGGACAAAAACTTACCACACAAAAAACATAGAGCATGTTAAAACACTATTTATGTTGCATACATTTTTTTCGTGTAGTTGATCGTTTTTGAGATAGTCCTTGTTTTTAGTTTCAGCTTTGTCAACTCCTGTTCATACAAACAAAGGAACTTCACTCACATAGCAACCAGCTATTGATTGGCACGTTAACCTATGGTACTCTCTTATTTCGCTTCTACTTACAAGGAAGCAAGAAATAAGAGTATTTCTGCTAATTTTTTCTTGATTTGCATGAAGTAAATAGAAGCATAATCTTTTTAAAAAGTAGTTTGTTGCAGAGATATAGAGAAAGTCATGTGAATAGAACACATAATATATGTATATATTTTGTTTTTTGCTTGGACATACGCGATATTAAAAACAAGATTGAAAGTATGTACAAAGATACAGGTTATATGTTTCCTGTGAGTCAAGGAAGTAGGTTTCATAGCCCCTCTGTGCTCTGTAGGAGACGGAGGAAATGAATTGCATTTGGCAAACATCATATCCCTTCCTGTCGGCCCAAATGACGGAGTCAACTGCTCCCCCCCTGCCCTCCAATGATACTACCTGTCACTGCCCACCATCCTTCATGTGCAGAAATAGATATCGTATATTCAAAGTTTGGTTTCTGCGTCTTCAAGAGACCGCAATACCGGCTAATTTGTTCTTTTGGCCAAGTCTGCTAATGTAGCAGTCAAATATAGCTTTCAATATATAGTATAGGAAAATGTCATTTTACCTTCGTGTACGTTTATCATCTGTTTCTTTCACTTAAACCACAAAATTATGTTCTTAACAATTTAAAAAGGGAAAATCTGTGTTAAAAACCCTACATCTTGAATGGTCATGATCAATAGTTATACCTACTAGAGAATTTATTGTAGAAAAAAGCATTTCTGCAAATATGATGAACAAAATTGTAGAAATAAATACTGATATCTTTAAATTGTTTGATACGCTCATATTTACACTTCTCCGCTGGACAAATATGTTACAATGACTTTGATCGCATTTCGACACGATTCCCCTGCCATCCTTATACCACCGCCGCTGAATCCTTGCACTTGACAGTTCGGGTGGTTTCGCGTAAGTTTGGCTTTGCGGTGTTGCCAGAGTGATTAGTATACAACAGATGACTATAAATGTCTCTATTGTGTGTAACGACGAATATAAACAGTGTACATAGTAAATGAATGCCGATGAATACTGAACCTAATTCGTAATTATTGACGTTAACTGAAAATAACAGTGATACTATAACTCGGGGAGCATACATACTTAATTATGGCAATATTGAACAAAATTGCAAAATAACTTACTACAATGAGAGAAATGTATAACAAAGTGAATTTAGAATTAGAATTTTAATGCCTCAATTTCATCTAAGTCTTCGTTATCGTCATTCTGTTAAGGATCACTGTAATTGTCATCTTCAACATCGTCGTCGTCACCATTAGTGGTTCACATTCACTCTTGATTCCGTCTAATTCCTGTGCTTTTCGCATTATTTTGTGAGCATGGTTCACTTTCTTATTCCATGAAGCCGCGTCCACTCTCACCACACGTTCCCGCAAAAGTCTACCCACCTCTATAATTGTGAAAGTCTTGTTATGTTCCCTAACGCACAAACACCAAAACACTGTCAACAGTGCTGTTGTACAGAACAGCACATCGCCCGTGTTAGGAGTTCACAAACTGAGCACGTGGTTGGAAGTAGCCAGATATTGCAACGGTGCGGCATCTGGATGCATTTCCGTTGTCTGACCGACCGGAATGCTTCTTTGTGATTGGTTCAGAAAGTCAAACGGGTAAAGCTTTTCATGTGTTTTCTATAGATGTACCAACTTAACTCCTGTCAAGTGTAAGGATTCAGTGGCGGGGGTATATTAAGTTGATTGGCCATAAGGGTAAAGAACGGTCTCATGCCTCGCAGTATTCAAGATAAAGGCATGTTGTATATCCAGTATAGCCTTGGTAAAACGATTCTCTCAACAAGATGGGTAGAACTGAGTTGATTAAAAAGATAATGAGTCCAAACTCTGTTGCATGGTATAGTTAGTGATATTATCACGAGCCTTAAGAAGGAATTTCCAAAACATCTCTGAATTTTTATGTTATGTCGTTATTCTTAAGACGGTGGAGAGGACGAGCGGATTGAGCGGTTTTCTATTTTCAGCAAACATGTTGTCCTACCTTCAGAAAATTTGCACCACATGTCCTCACATATTGTGCAGGTTTTCTGTGGCTTTCAATCTTCCTTTTAATATCGCGTATGTCCAAGCAAAAAGGGGGGGAATATTTTAACTTCTACATCTTGCAGGCAAAGACTTCAAAACTTTTATCGGTGAGATGTAACTATTACCATGCTTAATAATTTCAAAAGTGATACTCGAAGAGAAATTAGATGTCTCAGTTGTATTTGTTTTATGCAAAGATCTTCTAGCTTGCAGTATTTATGAAACTATATTTTCGTAGGTAGCTACCGCGATTTGGCATTCTAAAGCCTGTCTCAACTTTAAAGGACAGTATGGAGTTACATAGAATATCTCTTTCTTTATCTAAGCTTTGTCCTTTTCTGCTTTCGCGTTGTCGCCAAGTTGCTAATAACATGGGGAAAACATTCACTTATTATAATTTTAAGCTTTAGTCATATTATGCTATGCAGAATATTTTTCTGTATCAGATTACATCAGTTTAGACCCTTTTAGATTTCCGTTTGCTCAAATTTCTAAAGAAAATCTGTTTTTCAATAAACGCCCGATATTTGTTGATTTTATGCTTATCACACAGTAACTGGTAAATGAATGTCAGAACGCAACAGCGTTTTAGCTAGAGTAAAAGTTTACTTTAAGCCTGGATGGATGGGCCGCGCCGTGGCAGAGTGGTTGATCACTCCCCTCACACCTAGACGGCCCGAGTTCGATCCCAAGCGACTGCATATGAGATTTGTTGTGGACAAAGCGGTGCAGGGGCGGGCTTTCTCCGGGTTCTCCGGTTTCACCCGCCATCGCATTCCCTGGTACTTCATCTTCATCCCATTTATCACCAGTGTCACGTCTGCAGTGCCACAAGTAGTAAAAGCGGGAGTTGAACACTATAAAAAAATAATGGTTGTATGGATAGGTGGACGGAAGCTCTGAAAAACTTTCTAGAATCTAATCTTCAATATAAAATAAATTATGTAACTGAATTTACCGAACGCATGTAATGTTTCATCTATATTTTGTCATTGTCACTTTCGTCTACCTTGGAGTCGGTCTGGATTAGCACCAGTGAAATACTTTATAAACGGGCGTGTACATACCTCTTGAAAGTTCTTTGATGCGCCGGCTGTGCTCATCCATGTAGAACACAAGTTGGACTCTCACTGAGGGAGAGAAAGAATGACTGGGATATGTGACACGAGGTAGGCTCAAAAATAGAAGTACTTCACTTTAGATTCTTCAGTATTAAGACTTTTTATTCACCTTAGTTACTTGTTGAGACACTAATCTACGAGCGACTCCCGACATAGTAATTTTTGAAAACGTAGAAATATTAATAACTAGTGCTAATTTCTTCTGCTTACTAAGTTGCTATTTTCGACGGCCATCGGTAATTCCTACGTACTTCTCTATTACGCGACAAATCAACTTGTGTTATCACTTCCATGTTTCGCGTAATAATATTACATACTTAGCCACTAACACTGCCACACTCACGTACGTACAGCGCACAGCCTATAGCGTACCGTGTACAGCATCACAATCATAACACGAAACCCAACAAGAAGAGGATCAAGCAGCCTAATTTTCTTGTTAGCGCATCGCTTATATACCTAAAATCTCCAATCTTGAAGCTCATTCCTGATTGATTGAAAAGGAGCACGAAAACAACGTTGTCACGTGATTCATTTTGGAAGTTCTTTGTATTAGACTCACGTGACCACTCTTTATAATGGAAAAGTCCCGAGATGCTAACTTTTTCTAAAAATTTCCCTGTTACTTATGTTTCTAATGGACTAAAATCTTCCTCTTACAAAGGCAATTGTGCTACTAAGTTTACCAAAGAAAGTAACCTTGGCGTGCACAATAGCGACTTCTCACCCTAAGGTTTTGCGTTCTATAATCTATTCAGTCTTGAAGCAAATGTATTTCCTATATGAAACCTATACAAAAATATTAATTAAGCTAATAAAATACACAGCGGGCTAATATACTGTCGCAATTTACCACCTAATATATTTATAAGTTCCATTAATTTGTATTGGAAGTTATTTTATATGTTAGATGTAATTACCGTCGTTATATATTTATGTATAAGACATTAAATACATCTACATTTAAAATGGATGACCCCATTAGGTATTGTGATTTTTGCAGGACAAATTAAATTGTTCTGCTATGTTTTGTATGGCTGTATTGAAGGTTAAGTTGGCAATTCTCTGAGCGTTTGCTATTCAAATGACACAAAGGAAGCCCTCAATGCCTTTCATACGGAGAGAGAGAGAGATACATATTCTCCGGCCGTTTTATAGCTTCCCCGATGCTATTATATTTAGATCGTCGGCGACAGGTGTCGCAAGGTCGGACCAGAGCGTGGCACTATATTTACATCGTCAAAGGTGCCACAAACCGCAACATCCATGTACACTCTGTGTTGAAGAAAACTGTAATATTCCACACTTCTCTGACCCTTGCTTTCATAATCATTATTTTGTCATTTCTATTTCTGAACGCAATAGTTCTGCTGAAATAAAATTAGTTATATGGTTTGTATAAATATTCATTCCAGCGCTACTACAGCAATATATTCGATGTAGTTAATATTGTAGAAATCATTAAATTATTTATTAGGATATCTGCCTTTGGTGTGGAATAACAAATAAATTCACTTCATAAATTATGAAATCAAAATACCACAATTAGTATTTGAGACAGTACATGTCTTGTCACGGGGCAAAGAGTTATTCGGAAGAGAAAGGTAAAGCATAGCTAATGATATAAATTATATCAAGAAGGGAAATATAAATGTACACTGAAAATGGGAAGGGAAGAAAGATTTCAAACACGTATAAGTAGCCGAGTTGTCACGAGCTGGTGGCACCGTTAGAGGGTAGGACATTGAACCAAAGGGGATGAGAGGACACTGCCCGAGGGGAACATAACGAGGTAAAGAAATGCTACCGCTGGCCAGAGGAAGCTTTTTGGGGCACTTGGCGCAGGACATTGACAGAACCAAGATGTGATATTTGGGCGCATGGTGTAACCCTTAGTTGTGAGGAAATAATTAATCTTTATAGCGACCAGAGAACGGACGAAATCACTGCATCAAAATTCATAAATAATAATAGACGCGGTCGGGTAAAGTGTAATTTCATAGTAGAAAATTTAGGAGGAATGCGTGTGTGTTCGACGGAGGAAAAAGGTCGGACTGAGTGAATAAAACACTTGTGTTGTACCACAACCGGAAAGAGTTTCCATGCTAGTAAACATCCTGAGCTAGGGCATCCACAATTCCACACCATTCCGAATACCCAAAACCTGCACCGGGATACGAACCTGTAACCACGTTACCGCTCCATAAAGAAAACCACATTCCGAGATCTTTGAAACCATCAGCTACACTTTTCCTTACGGAGCTTACTTAAGTTGATATTTTTTGTTTATCCTAATTGTAATGCTGTTCACATACAGACGGTTTCTGTAATTGTGGTTTGGGATTCATTGTATTGAATCTGAAGCGAAGTATTGAGACATTTGGATGGAACGCAGAAAGTCCTCCCTGGTTAAGTCAGAAGTGCGGAAGAAATAAGACCAGCAATTTTCATAAAATAGCATCCATTATTTAATTACTTTACACAATTGCTACACTTTACACTTCAGAAATTATTTACCATGAAACCAGAGGAAAAAACATATGCTCTAAAGGATATAAATACAACAAATTTAAAAAACCTGATGTGTTCCATTCACATGACTTTCTCTACATATCTGCAACAAATTATTGTTAAAAAGTTAATGCTTTTGTTTACCTTAAGCTACTCGAGAAGAAATTAGCAGAAATATTCTGATTACTTGCTCCCTTGTAAGTAGAAGCAAAATAAGGAAGTATCATAGGTTAAAATCATAGTCAAAAGTTGGTTGCTATATGAATGAAATTCCTTTGTTTGTATGGACACGAGATGACAAATTCTTGTATAAGTTTTTAAGACAGTGGGACCTGTGGCAAGCACAAGACTTGTGTTGACTACACACTATTGAAAAATCAAAATTCATGAGTTTGCTTTGTCACAGAACAATTACATTAATACCATGTAACAAGCAACTATTTCTTAACATGTTAATAATGTAAAGTATGTAATATAAATTCATACTTTATCTCAGAAGGTTTCTAAAGTGACGTCAACAAACATTTTTCAAAACACATTCTATTATTTAGGTACCCATAACGTGCACAATTTTTTTCACAGAAAAATCCAATTTCTTAGGAGAGATAAAGCACTTAGTTGTGCATAAAACGAGCGGATTATAATTTTTATGTATTGAAATATATAGACAAAACATTTTTTTTGAAATTGGTACAAATATTCTTTCCCTTAAAATGCAGATTTTAAATTTTTAAAAATTCAAAATATTGTATTTCAAAATATCTTTCCGCTCATTATATGCACCACTAAATGATTTATCTCCCCTAAAAATTGTATTTTCTTTGAAAAAAATTGTACCCGTTATGTGTACCTAAATAATAAAATGTGTTTTGAAAATTTCATTTGTTGAAGTCAGTTTAGAAACCTCCTGAGAAAAGTTATGAATTTATATTACATACTTTAGATTATCAACATGTTAAGAAACAATTTCTTGTTACATGGTATGAATTTCATTGTCCTGTGACAAAGCAAACCCATGAATTTTTAGTTTTCAAAAGTGTGTAGTTAAAACAAGTATTGTGTTTTCCACACGTCCCGCTGTTCAGGTGAAACAAAAAACAAGGAATATCTCAAAAACGCGAAAATAATGTATATAACATAAATTGTATGTTTTAACGTGCTCAACATTTTTGTGTGGTAAGTTTTTGTCCATATTTATTTCCATAAAATTCATTCAGAATAAAGTAGTCTTTAGAGGCTATTCCCAGAACATTCAAGATATTTATTTTAACTGTTGGGTGAATATCTTTAATATACGATATTTTAATCAAAATCGTTAGAGCCATTTTCAAGAAAATAAAAAATTTTGAAAAAAGTTCCAAGTAAAGGATAGTTTGAGGTGGGGGGGCTTTTTCACAAAATCTTCGTGTCGCATCCCTTTAACTTAAATACCAAGTTTGGTATTTTACCGACTTTTCGTTTTTGAGTTATCGTGTTCACAGACACACGGACACACACGGACCTTTTTCTGAAAATGCTTTTTTTGGTAACAGGGGACCCTAAAATATATATCTCCTGTGAAATCTCGGTATCGACTTTTTTTGGTGGAGTACAATACCTTCTCTGTACACTATGTACATAGTACGTGTAGAGAAAGTAAAAATACAAAAATCTTATTCACACCCAAATTGTAATGTTCTCTATGGCACGTTTGTTCGAGCGAAAGGAAATTGACAGCAACAGTGAAACCTGACAAGTAATCGATAGCTACGCTTCGCACGTCAAATGAAAACCTTTCTGTCTAGAGAGAAGTACTCAGGATGCTAAGCAACTACTTTTGCCTTGACCTTGACAATTTGTATTTCTGTCATTAATGTCGGCTAATACACCTGTTAACGACCATCATTTCTGTTCCCTTATTGGATTGCGCTTAAATGGTAATCAGACATTTTGTTTAGCCGTGAAACAAAATGTCACCACTCCCTTATGTATAAAAGGGGCTATCTAATTTTGCTTTCAATGCTAAGCCGCCAGGGACAAGAAGAGGAATATTACAAGTAATAAAGCCATATCTGTAAGGTTAATCTAAATGGGCATAAAGTAAATTGAAGAATAGCCTTTTTAACAATAATTTATTAGTTCAAATCTATCTTAGGGTGAGTTCCACGGATAAGGTTTTTTTCGGGGTTTTTCCTTATCCTGAGAAGACGAATGTCGAGTAACTTTAAGCTCCATGGACCCCGAGATCATTTAAGCATATTTCGCCAATTTCATTTATCGTCCGATATGACCAAACAGGTTAAAGGGCGTTAAACTACAAAAAATCTTATGTGTTCCATTCACATGACATTCTCTACATCTCTGCAACAAATTTTAGTTAAAAAGCTTATGCTTCTATTTACTTCATGCTAATCGAGAAACATTAGCAGAAATAGTCTTATTATTTGCTTCCTTGTAAGTAGAACTGAAATGAGGGAGTACCATAGGTCAAAATGATAGCCAAAAGGTGGTTGCTATGTAACTAAAGTTCCTTTGTTTGTATGGACAGGAGTTAACAAATTCCTGTATGAGAAAAGTATGTTTTTCAAATCAGAAACGAAAAACCAAGGAAACTTTAAAAATGATCAACTCCACGAAAAAAAATTATATGACATAAATTGTGTGTTTTATTGCGAGCTACATTTTCTGTAGAGTAAGTTTTTGTCCATCTCTTACGGTTTAGCAGATATGCACAATTCCGTAAAATTCATCCAGGATAAAGTAGTCTTCAGAGGCTATTCCCAGAAAATTCAAGATAGACATTTTATTTGTCAGGTAAATATCATTAATATATGATATTTTAATCAAAATCGTTAGAGCCATTTTTAAGAAAATCAAAATTTTCGAAATTTGTTCCATGTAAAGGGTAGTTTGGTGTGGGGGGATTTTCTTGAAAATCTTCGTGTCTCATCCTTGGAAGATATCAAACTTAAATACCAAGTTTGGGCTTTAACGGTCCTTTCGTTTTTGCGCTATGCTGCTCACTAAGACAGACAGACAGACCGACCAACCGACCGACAGACACTCACACACACACACACACACACACACACACACATACACACACGGATATTGTTCTGAAAATGCTTCTTTTATTTTTGGATTGAGGGAGTCTCAAAGCATGTATTTCCGGTGAAATCTCGTTATCGAATTTTGGGTACAATACAATACCTTCTCTATACACCATGTACACAGTTTGTGTAGAGAAAGTAAAACTGGTTACCGATATGCATACCATATCATGTCATGGAACACATCAGATTTTTACTTTCTCTATACTCACTATATACATAGTGTATAGAGAATGCATTGCACTCCACCAAAAAATTCGATACCGAGATTTCACCGGAAATATATGTTTTAGGGTCCCCTGTATCCAAAAAAAGTATTTTCAGAAAAAAGCTCCGTGTATGTGTGTCCGTGTGTCCGTATGTCAGTGTGTCTATGTGTCTGTGAACACGATAACTCAAAAACGAAAAGTCGGTAAAATACCAAACTTTGTAATTAAGTTTAGTATCTTCCAGGGATGCGACACGAAGATTTTGAGAAAAATCCCCCCACCCCAAACTATGCTTTACATGGAAATTTATTCGAAAGTTTTTATATTCTAAAAAATGGCTCTAATGATTTTGATTAAAATCTCGTATATTAAAGTTATTTACCTGACAAATAAAATGTAAATTTTGAATTTTCTGGGAATTTTTCATAACTACTAAACCGTAAGAGATGGACAAAAACTTAACCCACAAAAAATGTAGAGCATTTTAAAACACACTATTTATGTTGTATACATTTTTTTCGTGGAGTTGATCGTTTTTGAGATATTTTGATTTCGTGGTTTCAGCTTTGAAACACATACTTTTCTCATTCAGAAATTTCTCATCCTCTGTCCATACAAACAAAGGAACATCAGTCACATAGCAACCAGCTTTTGGCTTTCACTTTAACCTATGATACTCCCTTATTTGGCTTCTACTTACAATAAATCAAGAAATAAGACTATTTTTGCTAATTTTTCTCGATTAGCATGAAATAAATAAAAGATAAGCTTATTAACAATAATAATTTACAGAGGTATAAAGAAAGTCATGTGAATGGAACACATAAGTTTTTTTTTAATTCGATTATACATGTCGGGGAAAAGATTCCAATTTTTACAGAGTATTCTTTCATCATTGTGAGCAGATGTTTCATTCTATTGGGCTTATTGTTGGCATTTTGCGGATGTCTTATATATAAATTTATTTTTCATCTTCATAACTCGCTTGTATATTTAAGTGGTATATTTCATGTAGAAAATGTCTTCGAATTTACAGCTTAAATTCATCATTCTCTTATTGGTTCCTGAAAGCTTAGATAATACGAGGAAAACCACGTGGCTTTATACACACAAAAGCTCGAAAAAATAGCTAAAGCAAATCTTATTAGCATTTAAAGATATACCAATAAGGGACCGAAATAAAGAATAGATATATATATATATATATATATATATATATATATATATATATATATATACCATTATAAAGTAAAGTATTAATTAACCTGATTTAAATCCTGCGGTAGAATCTTCTAGTTGCTTGAAGATCTCCTTTCACGTCACCTAAGAACATAAAATGATTAGAATTAATTACAACACGAAGTGAATAACTAAAAATGACACTAATATAGTTGAATAGTATGGTAGCAAGTGCTATACTATCTGTTATACCAATAGCAAGTATTAAGCAAATTAATTCCTAAATTAAACCATGTTGAATGCACAGATATTTTCTACAAAAGCAAATTGTGTTCATACGACATGTTAAGTTGCTTTATGCAAAAAACAAGACACAAGATATTACAGAATTATTTTGTTTATTAAAAGCGCACAGAGAGATAACTTCAAGGAAATACAGTATTATCCTGAGGGCAGAAAGGAGAGTTCTTTATGTTATTTACGTACGTATTCATTTGTTTATTTATATTCTTTATACATACAGCGAGAACACTCTCACTCATCCTCAGACATATTTTACACCAGTTTTTACTTTCTCTACACATACTAGGCGCATAGTGTATAGAGAAGGTATTGCACTGCACCCAAAAATTCGATACCGAGATTCACCGGATTTATATGTTTTAGGGTTCCCTATATTAAAAAAAAAAAGCATTTTAACAAAAAGGTCCGTGTGTATGTGTGTGTGTGTTTGTGTGTGTCCGTGTGTCTGCGACACGAAGATTTTGAGAAAAATCCCCCATCCAAAACTACCCTTTTTATGGAACGTTTTTTGAAAATTTGGATTTTCTCAAAAATTGCTCTTAATGATTTTAATTAAATTATCATATATTAAAGATATTTACCCAACAAATAATATGTATATCTTGAATTTCTGGAAACAGCCCCTGAAGACCACTTTATTTTGGAGGAATTTATTGAATTTTGCATAGCTGCTAAACCATAAGAGATGGAAAAAG
This sequence comes from Hymenopus coronatus, assembly GCA_030762935.1. NCBI lineage: Eukaryota > Metazoa > Arthropoda > Insecta > Mantodea > Hymenopodidae > Hymenopus > Hymenopus coronatus. The sequence goes on along the minus strand of CM060889.1, from coordinate 11,201,151 downwards.
CTTACCACTCATAAAATGTAGAGCACTTTAAAACACACAATTTACTTTATGTGCATTTTTTTTCATGAAGTTGTTCGTTTTTTTTTTTTAGATATTCCTGGTTTTTGGTTTCAGCTTTAAAAAATTATACTTTTCTCACACAAGACTTTGCCAACTCCTGTCCATACAAAAAAAGTAACTTCAGCCACATAGTAACCAACTTTTGACTATCACTTTAACCTATGGTACTGCCTTATTTCCCTTTTACTTACAAGGAAGCAACTAATAAGACTATTTCTGCTATTTTTTTTTCGAATAGCATTAAGTAAATAGGATAATAATATTCTTAACAATAATTTGTTGCACAGATGTAGAGAAAGTGATGTTTCTGGAACACTTCAGATTTTTTGAAAAGGAATTCATAGATAAAATGTATCTTCTTGCCAAAATCAAAGTTATCCAGAATATACTTCAGAGTCGTTAGTACAGAATGCATAGATAAATCATTTGGGTTTCAATGTCGTGATCAAATTAAGCTTCTACAAATTGTAGTTCTTGTACACATAATAATACAGTTATTTTACTGTGTTATATAAATGTACTAAAATAATGGTGAAGTTTTGAATGTTTTAAAACGCCTTAAATTTATTATTAGCAGGAAAAACTGAATAAAAGAAACTTAAATAAATAATCTGATGTGTACCATTCACATGACTTTCTCCATATCCCTGCAACAAATAATTCTTAAAAAGATTATACTTCTATTTACTTAATGCTAATCAGAAAAAAATTAGCATAAATAGTCTTATTACTCGCTTCCTTGTAAGTAGAAGCGAAATAAGGGACAACCGTAGGTTAAAGTGATAGTCAAAAGCTGGTTGCTATGTCAATGAAGTTCCTTTGTTTATATGGAGAGGAGTTGACAAGTTCCTATATGAGAAAAGTATACGTTTTTCATAGCAGAAGCCAAAAATAAGGAATGTCACAAAAACGATGAACTCCACGAAAAAAATGTATATAACATAAATTGTGTGTTTTAAAGTGCTCTACATTTTTTGTGTACTACGTTTTTGTCCATCTCTTACGGTTTAGCAGTCATTCAAAATTTAAAATTCATCCACAATAAACTACTCTTCAGAGGCTATTACCAGAAAATTCAAGATATACATTTCATTTGTCAGGTAAATATGTTTAATATCCGAAATTTTAATCAAAATCGTTACAGCGATTTTTGAGAAAATCAAAATTTTCGAAAAAAGTTCCATGTAAAGGGTAGTTGGTGGTGGGGAATTTTTCTCAAAATCTTCGTGTCGCATCCCTGGAAGATACTAAACTTAAATACCAAGTTTTGTACTTTACCGACTTTTCGTTTTTGAGTTATCGTGTTCACAGGCACACGGACACACACGGACCTTTTTGTGAAAATTCTTTTTTTTGGAAATTGGGGACCCTAAAGCATATATTTCCGGTGAAATCTCGGGATCAAATTTTTGGTGGAGTGCAATACTTTCTCTATACACTATGTACATAGTGCGTATGGAAAAAGTAAAAAACAAACAAACACGAGACCTTGGGAACTAGTATTTAACATGCTATTCTTAGATCACGGATAACGCCATTTCATTTCATGCTTATGCGGAACCGCCAGGAAAACATCAGAAGAATAAAGTAACCAAAGCTTCATAAAACACTACCAAGATGAACAGCTCTTTAATAAAGCACTCATCTGAGTTAAAATAAAATGATTCTGCACACCGCTGATGAAAGTCTTACAATTTGTGGATGGAAGCAATATAGCCTACCAAACAACAGACTCACAAATGCAGAATACTACAAATAGTCTCAATTAGTTATAATTTGTATCCTGAATGGAAAAAAACTGAATTTCCAAATCTAGCAGTACTACTTACTAATCGTACTGAGGACTTTACGTAGATAAGGCTCACACCCGCTGAGGGACCCATAATGGGCTAGTCCATTATGATTAGGGATGGTAATTCTTAAGCAGTTGTCTTCAATTTCAGTACTAGGAATGCGATGAACAGCGGCCAAAGTCACTGACGACAGGTAAACACGGTCAAGAGGGTGCTCTCTACAAACTCCATTCGACTGTACGACGGATAAGAAGTAGTTTGTTGCATACGACGTCAATAAGTAGAGTCCAGTTCAACTTTATTTTATTTTTCACTTGCTCTAATGCTTAGAAAATCCTATGTCTGAGGATGATTCTATTATAAAAAAATCTGATGTGCTCCATTCACATGACTTTCTCTAAATCTTTGCAACAAATTGTTGTTAAAAAAATTATGCTTCTATTTGCTTCATACTAATTGATAAAAATTAGCCGAAATAATCTTCCTTGTAAGCAGGAACGAAGTAAGGGAGTACCATAGGTTAAAGTGATAGTCAAAAGCTGGTTGCTATGTGACTGAAGTTCCTTTTTTTGTATGGACAAGAGTTGATCAATTCCCGTATGAGAAAAGTATTAGTTTTCCAAAGATGAAACCAAAATAAAGGAATATCTAAAAAAAAAAAAAAACATTCAGCTCCACGTAAAAAATGTATATAGCATAAATGGTGTGCTTTAACGTGCTGCACATTTGTTTGTGTGGTAAGTTTTTGTCCAGCTCTTACGGTTCACCAGTTATGCAAAATTCCGTAAAATTCGTCCAGAATAAAGTAGTCTTCAGAGGCTATTCTCAGAAAATTCAAGATATAAATTCTATTTGTCAGGTAAATGTATTTAATATATGATATTTTAATTAAAATCGTTTGAGCCATTTTTGAGAAAATCAGAAATTTCGGAAAAAGTTCTATGTAAATTTAGTTTGGTGTGGTGGGGTTTTTCTCATAATCTTCGTGTCACATCTCTGCAAGATACTAAACTTAAATACCAAGTTTGGTTTTACCGACTTTTCGTTTTTGAGTTATCGTGTTCACACACATACACACACGTTCCTTTTTCTGAAAACCCTGCTTTTGGATTCAGGGGACCCTAAATCATATATTTCCGGTGAAATCTCAATATGAAGTTTTTGGGTGGAGTGCAGTACCTTCTCTATACACCTTGTACATAGTAGGTGTAGAGAAAGTAAAAAGTAAAATAACCTTTTATTGGTTGGTTAAATGTATGCACCAAAAGTTGTGTGTATTATTTGACACTTGCATTATATATAAAGTGAAGCTAACGTTATTAGTTCTTGATTTTGAAATCTAAAAAAAAAGAGCGTATCATTTCACAAGAAAGTACGTATTAATGGAAGTTATTTTTTTTAACATCTAGTAAATTTGACGTAAGTACAGCGTCCTAGATCAGGAATTTCAAAAGATATAGGTTAGAAAATTAGAAGGTAGGTTAGAAATTGGCAGGGGATCCCCGTTACCAGAGCCTGTTTACTTTATAAGCAATATACAGCCTAGTTGCTAGCTCTTCTGTCAGTGCAGGGCAAATGCATTAAAATTTATGTAGTCTGTTTGCGTATTTCCGGCCTCTTGTGGATAGGGAGCTAAATAAAATGTGGCTTAGTGCGAACATCCTCTAAAATTTGTGTTTCCGTTGGTATTTCTGTCAAACTTACAACTCATTTATCTTCGTGTTTGTGCTTTCAATATTCATAGCGTACATCTGTGGATACAAAACAATTACTCATCCCCATTCCACGAGTCAATCGAGGAGCTACGCGTTTCTTCGTAAAAGCTGTATTCACAATGCATTGTACAATGGTTTGTAATCAACAGCGAAATGCTTAACTTACGATTACTGTAATCATTTAATGTGTAATTTATTGTGAAAATTAATCCTTGTGTTGCTTGATTATAATGCATCCAAAGAAGAGCTAACACCACTGCTCCGACAATCTGATCAGGACTCCGGCGCTGTATCCCCATTTACATTTCCCCCCGTAGGTTTTACTGATTACTGGTTTTACTGTTTTTACTGTTCCTTTACAAACAGACACATTGCACAAACATATAACACCCATGCCCATGGCGGGACTCGAACCCACGATCCCCTGCCCACGAAGCACCAAAGCGAGACTTCAGAGCAGAGAGAAACTCTGAGTGACGTCACAGAGCATTCAATTGGAAAGGTCTGGTTTAAAAAAAAAGTGATGTAGTTAATATATAGGTATATTTAAAACCAGGAGCAGTATTTTAGTAGAAGAAATATTTTATTAAGTTTACAATAATACAATAATTGCGTCACACAGTCAAATGGGTTGAGTGACCGTACATGCTGTCGAAAAATACTTAAGTTTAAAATATTACCTACATATTTATTTGATATCTCTTAACAACATTGGAAACACACACACACACACACACACACACACACACACTCACACATACACTTGCACTCACAACTACACCACCTGTTCATACATATAGACTAGTCAAACACCAAATAAGTCTATACAATATTTCCACAAATATTTTATATTTTATCTCTTAGTGCACGTACTTCCATTAAGTATGTGCCCAGGCTTGGCCAGTTTTGGCTGTTTATTTAAAGCCAAATGAGATGGTTTCGTGGTAATGTATGAGGCTCGCATTCTGGAGGTCTGGATTAGATTTCCGTCCACCATCCAGTCAGGACATGGGATTTCATGGTGTTCTGGGTTAGTAGACTAATATGGGTTAGTTCGTCTTAACCGTAACCCTCCTGTCTTCCATTTCCTTCATCGTCGTCTGTTTCAGGGTTGTTCAAGCCATGTTCGGCTTGTTATAGATGGGCGATGTAGTTTCTCCTTAGCATCTGCCGGACTGTTCACGAACCCGCCTGCGGGTGCACTGGGAGCAGACTCTCCTTCAGGGACCCTCTGGGGTAACTAGCTTCTGAGTAGGTTAGAGCGCCGTAGGGTGCGTGCAATCTGTACACGATAGCGACCAGGTTCATGCTAGCGCACACCGTCTGCGCAATTTGGTCGCCTTATGGGGCTTCCCTCAAACCCAGAGGCTGTGCTTAAAGCAAACAAGGACCCACTGCCTCGACCAGATTTCAAGAGTCACCTCTGAGATATGGAACTTTCATATTCAGGACTTAGTAAACCGTTAAGTTCTCTATATGTTAGTAATATAATTTAGCATTAATAAGCACAAACAGTACAACAATAATAATAATAATAATAATAATAAAAAAAGCTGATGTGTTGTATTCACATGACTTTCTCTACCTCTCTGCAAAAAGCTTATGCTTCTATTTACCACAGGCTAATGGAGAAACAATTAGCAGAAATAGTCTTATTATTTGCTTCCTGTAAGTAAAAGCGAAATAAGGGAGTACCATATGTTAAAGCGATAGTCAAAAGCTGGTTGCTATGTGACTGAAGTTCCTTTGTTTGTATGGACAGGAGTTGAAAACTTGCTGTATGAGAAAAGTATAAGTTTTTTAAAGGTGAAACCATAATAAGGTATATCTCAAAAACGATCAACTCCACGAAAAAGATATATATGACATAAATTGTGTGTTTTTTCGTGATCTACATTCTTTGTGTAATACGTTTTTGTCTATCTCTTACAATTTACCAGCTATGAAAATTCAATAAAAATCATACATAATAACTGCCAAGTTTGGTATTTAACCTTCTTTTCGTTTCTGAGCTATGGTGCACACACATACATACACATACACACAGACAGGCGCGCGCACACACACACACACACACGGACATTTTTCTAAAAATGCTTTTTATGCATTCAGGGGGTCTCAAAGCATATATTTCCGTTGAAATCACGGTATCGAATATCTGGGTGCAATACACTACCTTCTCTATACACTATGTACATAGTGCGTGTAGAGAAAGTAAAAATACCCAGCTTGAGCATATGTGAAGTCGTAGTAGCGAAATATAGCAAGGTGCTCTCCATTAGACCTCACTCACTTACCTTCCAAGTACTCCTACAAGTATTCCTGAAAAAAGTTCCAAAGTCTGCTGTATGATGATGTTCAAAATTAAACCGTCATTTACTCCGAAAATTGAGTTTTTCAGTAACTTATCACACATTGCTACTGAAAATAACGCAATATTCGTACCTCATAACACATTCGAGGTAGTCAAATTTAATTATGTGGCTACTGATGAAGTCTAGAGAAATGCCAAAGGACCGTATCATCCTCTATCCAGTCAGCAACGGAACTGTATCGCTCGCAAAGCCGATCTCAATCAGGGAAAACCTAAGAAGGTTGGGTTGTCATGACTACGGTTTCCGCTGCCAACGGAAGCAATGGAAATGAGAAATTAAGCCGGGCTGTAATGGCAAGTGAAATAAGATTTCCATCTCTAGACCAAGCCGACCTTGCAATCAAATTAAACGAGCTTAGCAGCGATTTGTTCCGGCCCAGAGAAAGTGCGATATTTTTTCACTCGCTTCTGTACTACGTTGAAGATGAATCAACTTTCTACTTTCTCTACACTCTGTACATCGTTTATAGAGAAAGTATTGCATTCCACCCAAATATTCGATACCGAGATTTCACCGGAAATGCATGTTTTGGGTTCCCCAGAATCCAAAAAAAAGCATTTTAAAAAAGGACCGTGTTTATGTGGGTGTGTCTGTGGACAGCATAGATCAAAAAAGAAAAAATCGTTAAATACCAAACTTGGTATTTAAGTTTGGTAGCTTCCAGGGATATGACACAAACATTTTCAACAGAATCCCTCCGCTCCCAACTCCCCTTTACATAGAACTTTTTTTCGAAAATTTTGATTTTCTCAAAAATGGCTTTAACGATTTTGAGTAAAATCGTCATATGTTAAGGATATTTACCTAGAAATGAAATATATATCTTGAATTTTCTGAGAATAGCCTCTGAAGACTACTTTATTCTGGATGAATTTTACGGAACTTTGCATAACTGCTAAACTGTAATTGATGGACAAAAATTTACCACACAAAAAATGTTGAGAAGATTAAAACACATCATTTATGTCAAATAAATATTTTTTATGGAGTTGATCATTTTTGACATATTCCTTGTTTTTGATTTCAGCTTTGAAAAACTTATAATTTTCTCACACAGGAATTTGTCAACTCCTGTCTATTACAAACAAAGGAACTTCAGTCACATAGCAACCAATTTTTTGACTACAGTAAGGGAGGGGTGAATTGAGTAAAAATAAACAAAGGCCCTTCCTCCCTAAAAAAGAATTTTTTGCCCACGTTATCACTTTAACCAATGGTACTCCCTTATTTCGCTTCTTCTTACAAGAAAGCAAGTAATAAAACTATTTCTGCTATGTATTTCTCGATTAGAATGAAGTAAATAGAAGCATAAGCCTTTTAGCAATAATTTGTTACAGAGATGTAGAGAAGGTCATGTGAATGGAACACATCAGATTTTTCTATTTACCTTATGCTAATACATTAGTAAAATGGTCTTTTTATTCTTGGTAAGTAGAAGAAACGTATTAAAATAATAGTCCAATTTTTTAAAAGCTGATTACTATCTGATTGAAATTCTTCTTCTTTCATGGCTTGAGTTCGCAAATTGCCGCATGAGAAAATGTGGAGTACTATAAAATTGAAATCGTTTAAAGGAGTATCTCGGGAATGGTTAACTTTACCAAACATTTAAATATGATATAAATTTGTGTTTTAACGAATTCTACATTCTTATGTAGTATCTTTTTGTCTAACTCTTACGATTTACCAACTATGCAAGTCATTCAGAATGCAGACATCTTCAGATCCTATTCTTAGAAAATTCAAGATAAACATTTTATTTGTCATATAAATATATTTAATATACCTTATTTTAATTAAAATCGTTGCAGGCATTTTTGAGAGAGTCAAACTTTGTGAACATTTTCCAATGTAAAGGGTAGTTTGGAGTGAGAGGATTTTCTTCAAGATCGTTGAGTCGTACCATTGGAAGATGCAGAACTTAAATTTCAAGTTTGGTAATTAACCGAAGTTTCGTTTTTGAGTTGTCGTGTTCACTTGCGCGCGCGCCCATCCATCCGCCCCCCCCCCCTTCGCACACAAACACACACGGTGGATTTTTCAATAAATATATTTTTTAGACTCGGGCGACTCCAAAATGTGTATTTCTAATGAAATCTCGTATCGCATTTTTGGGGAGTGTAACCCGTCTTTACCTATGTACTACGTACTAAGTAGTTGAAGTAAATAGCTAGTCAGGGGGCTAAGCTGACTGCATTCCTTATGTCAAAGAATTTTTCTGACCAAATGTAAGAGGATTCTGTAGATTCTGCCTTTTCTGGATCCTGAGAGCTAGAATTTGTGAGCAGATTGGAGAATCACAGGTCTTGGAACTGTTGGTGAATTCTGAGACAGTACATGTCCTGTCACGGGGCAATCAGGTATTCAGTAGAGAAAGATAAATCATATCTAATAATATAAATTATATCAAGAAGGGAAATATAAATGTACATTGAAAGTGGGAAGGGAAGAAAGATTTCAAACACGTATAAGTAGCCGAGTTGTCACGAGCTGGTAGCACCGTATACCGTTAGGGAAGAGCAGTGACCCGAAGGGATGAGGCTACACTGCCCGAGAGAACATAACAGGAAGGAAATAAACAATGCTACCGCCGGTCAGGCGACACTGTTTGGGGCACTTGGCAGAGAACATCGGCAAAACCAAAATATTATATTTAGGGTCCGTGGTGAATCCGAACAGACTACCTTTGAAAGAGAGGGAAATAGTTATTGTAATACAGACCAAAGTACGGACGATATCACTGCATCAAAATTAATAAATAATAATAGTCACGGTCGCGTATAGTATAGTTTGACGGAGGAAAAAGGCCCAACTAACTGAATAAAGCACTTGTGTCGTACCACATCCTGAAAGAGTTTCCATGATAGCAAAAATCCTGAGCTAGGGCACCCTCATATTCATACCATTCCTAATAACCAAAACCCGCACCCGGAATAGCAACCCGTAACCACGCTACCGCCCCAGCTCCTGGAAAGGTGACTGGTTCTGCATCTTCCTGCTCTACTCATGTTGTGGTCGAGTGCACGTTTGTAAGATGGAAGATGGTCTCCGTGAACTGAGCGTGGCTATTTTTTCTGAATGTGGGACTTGTGAAAATGTGATTGTTATGGCGATTGCCTTCAGTAAATTGCAGCGGCGATATAAACTATTCGGTAGCAAGATTGTTTTTAGTTGTAGTGGAGCTGGAGTGGAGATTTGCGCAGTGTGGATGCGCAATGGTAGGATGCCCTCGGGAAGAACGCACTCAGCAACGATGTCAGTTTGCCGAAGAGGAGCAAACAGACTAGCTTAGAGAAATCGAGTTGGCATTGCCGGTGATAAGCAAGACACTTTCTAAATTTCAAATATAAAAACCAAGAGTAATTTGGCAGTTAACTTGCAAAAACTTTCAACTTTTTTTTCAGGTCCCTTTCTTTGTAAATATTGAGGAAAAAGCCTCCAATTTTGTATATTTACTTTCTCTATACGTACTATGTACATAGTGTATAGAGAAGGTATTATATTGCACTCAAAAATTCCACACCGAGATTTCACCGGAAATATAAGTTTTGAGACTCCCTGAAACCAAAAAAAGCAATTTTAGAACAAATGTCCTTCTGTGTCTGTGTGTGTGTGTGTTTGTGAGTGTGTTTCTTTGAGCAGCATAGCTCTAAAACTAAAAGACCGTTTACAACCAAAATTAGTATTTAAGTTTGGTATCTTCCAAGGATGAGACAAAGATTATCAAGAAAATTCCTCCACCCTCAACTTCCCTTTACATGGAAAACAATTCGAAAATTTATATTTTCTTAAAACCGGCTTTAACGTTTTGATAAAAATATCTTACACTTAAGATATTTGCTTGTCTAATAAATTGTATATCTCGACTTTTCTGGGAATAGGCTCAAAAGACTTCCTTATTATGGATGATTTTTACTGAATTTTGCATAACTGGTAAACCGTAAGAGATAGACAAAAACTTACTACAAAAGAAATGTAAATCACGATAAAACACAATTTATTTATATACTTTTTTTCGTGGATTTGATTGCTTTTTAGATATTCCTTGTTTTTAGTTTCAGCTTTGAAAAAATTATACTTTCTTCATACAGGAATTTGCCAACTCCTGTTTATACAAACAAAGGAACTTTAGTCACATAGTAACCATCTTTTGACTATCACTTTAACCTATGGCACTCCCTTGTTTCCCTCCTACTTACAAGGAAGCAAGTAATAAGACTATTTCTGCTAATTTTTTCTCGGTTATCATGAAGTAAATAGAAGCATAAGATTTTTAATAATATTTTTTGTAGAGATGTAGGGAAAGTCATGTGAATGGAACGCAAATTTTTTTAATACGTTGTTGAATTCGGAGAATTTCAGAATAAAACCATGTTTAAAAGTATATGTAACACTGAGTTGTATTTTTTACCAATATTCCTTCTACGTTTTATTACCGTATGTTGATAATCATTTAACATATTTTCAAATGCAACCACTATATCCTTTACATCTAGTGGAAAGCAACTCAAGAGTGCTACTCTATATACATTTATTTTTATAATCAATATTGTTATTTAAGTTTTTGTAACATAGATTGATTATTTTCTTAATGTCACGGTAAAGTGAGATATGTAGGGCCAATACTTCCTTAGTATCCTATGATTGATGGACTTAGCAGAATTCTAACCATAAACAGAACAAATAAAAATCTTATGTGTTACATTCACGACTTTCTCTACATCTCTGTAACAAATTATTGTTAAAAACAAATGCTTTTATTTATTTCATGCTAATCAAGAAAAATTTAGCAGAAATAGTATTATTACTTGTATTATTACTTGCTTCTTTGTAAGTAGAAGCGAAATAAGGGAGTGCCATAGGTTTTAGTGACAGTCAAAAGCTGGTTGCTATGTGACTGAAGTTCCTTTGTTTGGATAGCAGTTGGTAAATTCCTGTATGAGAAGTTTTTCAAAGCTGAAACCAAAAACAAGGAATATATAAAAAACGATCAACTCCACGAAAAAAATTACATAACGTAAATTGTGTGTTTTAACGTGTCCTTTATTTTTCGAATTTTAAGTTTTTGTCTATCTCTTACAGTTTAGCAATTATGTAAAATTCCATAAAATTCATGCACAATAAAGAGGTCTTCAGAGCCTCTTCCCAGAAAATTCAAGATATACATTTCATTTGTTAAGTAAATATCTTTTATAATACGATATTTCAATCAAAATCGTTAAGTCAATTTTGAAAGAATCAAACATTTCTAAAAAAAATCCATGTAAAGGGTAGTTTGGGGTGGGGGTATTTCCTTGGAAATCTTCTTGTCGTATCCTTGGAGGATACTAAACTTAAAAACCAAGTTTGGTATTTAACGGTCTGTTCGTTTTTGAGCTATGCTGCCACAGACATACACATACACACAGACAGATAGACATACAGACACACACGGACATTTTTCTAAAAGTGCCTTTTTTTGGATTCAGGAGGACCCAAAACATGTATTTCCGGTGAAATCTCCGTATCGAATTTTTGAGTGCATTAAAATACCTTCTGTATACACTATGTACATAGTGCGTATAGAGAAAGTCAAAATTACATAATTTAATAAGCGATATGAAAATATATCAAGAGCCTATTAGTACTTCGATGTGAGTGATGAGTTGAGACTTCGTAAATTGAGCTCTGGTGGACAGGAAGAACCCTCGCCAATGCTAGTGCCCCGTCGCACTGGGTTGCTACTGTTTCTCTTTTCCCTGAGTGGTATCCAACCCCCAATGAGTGCCGAGCTCCAACTTTCCGAGGGACTTGCAGTACTTGCTGCAGCAGGTACCATTTTCATAATTAGATAGCGCCGCCAGTTGGTCACATGCCGTTGAGATTGCAAATGGTACTTTATTATTGAACGGATTGTATTTTGAAAACATTTTCCGCATCTCCCCCTGCCAGTAGTACCCAGGTTTAATGAATACATGTTACAAAAAGAAAAGGTAATCATTTCCACCTGCTTATAGAGTTAGTTTCTCTGAATGAAACAACGTTGGCAAGCCTGATAGTCTAAAAAAAGTGAAGCGGAGTTAAGGCATTATAGCGGCCTGCTAGACACATTGAGTTAATTTTATTGTTCTAAATTTTAATAGGTATTGTATTGTGTTAAGGCTTCAGTTGTAAGTATATACAAGATTGAATGTTCAGAGCTTATGTGTAATCATCCAGCAAGATAAACTTTGCAGGTAATAAAGTGCAGTGATATGAAATTCAGTGTAGATGCTTTATCTGGCAACGCTTGTTATTAAAGCTTATGCAGTCCATTTTAGGTGTGTTTTGTCAGAAATAAATACACGTCCTATACCAAGAAAGAAACACCACCAATCAGATGGCCCAAATCCCCCGTTTTGACGTGTGCAGACATCCCTTTGTGCGTTAAAAGAGACGCAGAATTCAAGTTAAAACCTACCAGTGAAGAATTGATGAGAGCAACCTTCATTTTACCCCTCTCGCTGAGCGCGATCTGCTCTCCGATTAACAAAAGAGGTAAAACGAATGTAAATTTTGCCAGCACTCTACAATTTTAACTTAAACTTGAAACTTTTTTAATACTTGAAGTGATATCTGCACACGCTAAACACGGGACAGCTGAGCCATATGGTATACATTTATTGACCTTCCAATAAGGGCCAATCTAACTAAAAGTAGCAAGAAAACCTCTGAAGATGCCAACAGAATAGTGGAAGATACTCAAATGATTCTACGTTATCTGCTAGCCACCGAGCACAACTTCGGAAGATGTATTTTATTAATGAGGCTGAAAATGCATGTATTTTTGTCATTCTGTTTGATTTTCTAAACAAATGGTTGTCACAGAAACTTGCCTACATTGTATTATATGGCAAAATAGCCAAGTCTGAATGACAATACGGTTTATGCTATTGAAACAGCGAAACATCCTTGTGTTGAGAATTGGTCGTTTGAGAAAATAATTATTTCCACTTGCCGAACCAATGCAATTAAAGAAAAAAAATATAAGGTTAATTTATTTTCTTGCGATAAATGATCCTTAAGCGTATACAATATGCGATAAGTTTGTTATGTATAGACAATAGCAAAATTATCATCATTTGATAGTCTCATGTATTTTCAGGAAATACGAAATCATGTAAACAGCTCTGTGCAATTTCGTTTGAAAGTGGTATTCGATTTGTCAGTATTGAATATTCATTTCCCAAAGCATCTATTATTACTATTTCAGCCGTGTGGATTTCCAAACTATGTGCGCACACGTCCATCCTTGAATTAAAGAAGCAACTGGCATTTATTACAGCTATTGAAATATTCACGAATTATAATCAGGAATTTACTGGTCAAGTTAACACAATATGATTCCAAAAATGATTAGACATTTCATTATATTTGAAAGCACTTGTATTTGTATTTTCTAATTTAAATGCAAATATGTTGTATTTATTTCCTTAGTATAGAGAATTACTAAGCATCTATTCCTGCGACATTTTGTAGCATACAAAACAAAATTGGTATCCTTTCATGTATGGTTTTCTGATACATTCTGATTTTCATAAGATTTATATACTTAGGCTACATTGCAATTATTTATAAAATCACGAACTGTTACTTAAACTTTTTCTTTTTTGCTTATCGAATTTCCTTCTATCTTTCCCAAATATTTCCCTACTTCCCTAATTTGTCTCTTTCCCCTTGATGTTCAACATATTCGTTGCTACCATCTTTCCTGGCACAGTATCACATTTGCATTCCTAAATTTCTTTCTTCAGTTTCTTATCTATTTACATTCTATTAAACAATGAATTTTAATATCTTTCTCCCCGCACAAAATACAGCGCTCTAGTTCATTGTCCCTCGTCTCTTTCAAAAGTATTGTTCCTGTCCTCGTCCACGCTAATCGTTCCCTCTCTTGTTTATTTAATATAGGTATCTAAGCATCCCCCTCGATGTTTTTCTTCTCATGTTGGGCTATAAGTTTATTTTTATTAATGATAAAATTACGTAATACATTCTTTCTTACTTTTCTGTAGAAATAAAGCGACTATTTATTTTCTATTTCACCCGAAATTTCCTATTTATCTACAGTGTGCGCATTCAAACTGACGTGAAATAAAAGTACAAATTTACAATATTTATGTAACTAAATGTTTCTCCTTACATCTTAGGACCCCAAAACATCGGCATGTGTCGTCCCATTGTCTCTGCAGAGTCGCCACGTTCTCGTGTTCATCTTACTCAACATCATTGGAGTCACTGAATGAATTATCAGATGCTGATTTGGAGACACGTGTTAATGCTTGTGGTCGGATGCTGCAACAATTCCAAAGAATGTCTGAGAAGGCAACACTTCATTTTCAGATCCACTTTAATGTGTTCCTCATGGCTGATTTTGACCTTCAATGGAACACACAAGACTTTTTTACTTTCTCATGTTTACAGACGAATGTTCTTTGAAAATCATGTGTTTATTAATTGTTACATTCAATGATACCACCCCTAACTCTGCAGCACGTTTCCTTAAGGATTTAACCGGAGATTGTTGGATAGATTTTTCCACGTCAGCAAGAGTCCAAGTCTGGTGGATGGTCTTCCACTTCTCGTCGCGTCGCGAACTCTGCCCGTTAAAACTGCACTCCGTTCCCAGCTAACTACGCCTTCTTTGTCGGTGCTGCTTTCACAAACCGTGTAACGAAATCGTCCATGACATTTTTCATTGATTTGCCATTAGTTTGACGCTCATGAACCCACACAGCGGACACTAAACGTTCCTCAACTGTGTAATCACCTGTATCAGCCATTCTTTCTCAATATCTCGGCATCAACTAATTTGATTCATAAGATTTGTTGATTTGTTGTCATAAGAGCGACAACAATCGAACAATCGAAGTTGTCAACAATGGGTATCAGACAGGAAAATAATATGCACATATACCAACCTCAAAAAATAGATTTACTCACGTAATTTTAAATTTAGTACAGTGGTATACGGACTTTGTGCGCACACTGTATGTCTTCCATCCTGTTTCTCACTGATATTCAGAATCTATTTTACCATTTTCTTTTCCCTTCCTGTATATATTTCCCATCTGTATTTTAGTCAAGATTTACTCTAGCTCCCCCCATCAGTTCTCATTCTTAATTATCTTGAGCTGTTTCACACATTTTAGCACATTCTCTCTTCTTCGTTCTTTATACACCTAAACCAATATTTCAACACCCTCTCTAGTATTACTCCACTTCTTCCTGGTCTTCCTAATTCAATCATTGCCCTTTTGGTGCCAATTTGCTTAGACCTAAAATCTCTATTCAGAACATTGTCTATGTCTACCTTTTTCCTATACTTCATACCCTCATATTACCGCCGCGTATGACATTATTATTTCTACCATTGCTCGTAAACTTGCTGATCATCTCTCGTATTTAATATTTATATATCCTAATTCCCGACATTGCCGCTTTACCTTTTCCACTACCTTTCTAATATAAACTACCTAGCATCTTACCACCAAATAGTCAAATGCTTTCACAATTTCAATTTTCTTTCTTTCCAAATACCATTTTTCTTCCTTATATAATCTGATTGCTTTCTTGAACATGTTGGAGTTAGTATTCATTTTATCCCCCATTCTGGGCAGAATGTTTTAATGTTGTTAATGACCCTCTAAAACCCTGTTGCCCTGAACGCACCCACCTTTATGCCATGTGTGTAAAATAATCCTGGTGTATTCATCAACACCGGACAGTGGCCATTTCTTTCACTCCTTCCAGTACGCCATCTATGAATGAGTTGAACAATATTGGGCTTGGTATACATTGTCTCCACCTTATCTTCTGTTCCACCATTTACTCCCTCCTTTACATATGTCATGCCACATCTTTCCCTTTAATAACTGCTTATATGCTCTTCTTTTACATCTCTGGTAAAAAAAAAAAAAAGGTGAAAATAAAAGTAGAAATATGTCGCTGTAACCTCCAGATTTGTAGAAAGATCAGTAATAGAGTCAGCATTTTAGTTATAAAGTTAATGGTGGATCCATCACCGTTTAGCACTAATTTGACACTTTAATTAGACGCGCAAAGCCTTCTTTCACTACACGGCTTGCATCTTCTAGTCCTATTAATTAACTTAAACACACATTGACTAAACCATGTGATATATTTCACATGGGTGACTGGGTTAGCCAACGTGTTATTGATAGTATTATTTTCCTTCTTATTAGTCCTTAACTAGTACGCTCAAATACAGTAAAATACGCCTGGCGCTGAAGTTTTTCTGCAAATGTGAACGTTTAACGGGGAGTCATTCTGGAATAACATACCACGCGGGTAAGAAACGGCAAAACCAAGCAAAAACTCCTTCATCCCTCAACCTCACTTGACGCTCCATCATAACAGGTTGACTTAAATAAACAGTGTTAATTTTCTCCGTGACGCGGGCGAATTCACAAGGCATTAGAACTTTAGTATGTAGAGAAGATATTAATCTAAATTTGTATCACCGGCGAGAGGGGTAGATTATTGTCCAACCAGAAAGTTTATCACCAGTTTGTAACTCAAAACTTTATTTGTTGCAAGTTACGTATCATGTCTATTCCCTTCTGCTCGGTAACGTGGCCTGTCTAATGTGCTTTTAAGAGCATAGCAAACAGATCAAAAAAAAATCTGATGTGTTCCATTCACATGACTTTCTCTACATCTCTGCAAGGAAATGTTAAAAAGCTTATGCTTCTATTTACTTCATGCTAATCGAGAAAAAATTAGCAGAAATAGTCTTATCAGTTACTTCGTTGTAAGTAGAAGCGAAATAAGGGAGTACCATAGGTTAAAGTGATAGTAAAAAGCTGGTTGCTATGTGACTGAAGTTCCTTTGTCTGTACGGACAGGAGTTGACAAATTCTTGTATGAAAAAAAGGTATGTTTTTCACAGCTGAAACCAAAAACAAGGAATATCTCAAAAACAATCAACTCTACGAAAAACCTGTATATAACAAACTGTGTGTATTAACGTGCTCTACATTTATTTGTCTAGTAAGTTTTTGTCCATCTCTTATGGTTTAACAGTTATGCAAAATTCCCTAAAATTCATCCAAAATAAAGTAGTCTTCAGTGGCTATTCGCAAAAAATTGAAGATATACATTTTATTTGTCAGGTAAATATCTTTAATATACGGTATTTTAGTCAAGATCGTTAGGGCCATCTTTAAGAAAATCAAAATTTACGAAAAATGTTCCATGTACAGGTAGTTTCGGGTGGGGCGATTTTTCTCAAAATGTTCGTGTCGCATCCCTGGAAGATATTAAACCTAAATACCAAGTTTAGTGCTTCACCGACTTTTCGCTTTTGAGTTATCGTGTTCAAAGACACACGGATACACTGACACACACATGCGCGCGGACCTTTTTGTGAAAATGCGTTTTTTGGATACAGATGACCCTAAAACACATTTCTGGTGAAATCTCGGTATTGAATTTTTGAGTGGAGTACAGTCAGTACCTTCTCTATACACTATGTACATGGGCGGAATCAGCGAAATGACCCAGTCTTAACAGTAGGTATTTCCAAGCGTATTTTAATGTCCGAGGGTACATCGTATTCTCGTTCGTTTCAAATGTTATTGAAACCATAATTATTGCACTTCTTGTTTTACATATTTAACAGGTGTCCCTAAACATCATATAATATACATTGTTGGGCGACCGCTTAAAGTAATAAAACCTGCACACGGATAGAAGTGCTTACAGGATGTAAAAAACACATAAGCTCAAAGACCCCCAAACCGTTTACGCTTGAATTGAATGGCACTAAACCCTAATTAGAATTTTGGCAAGCCACCTTCTTAGCTGTGTCCAAGCATGAGTTTGTGGAAGGATATGTAATGTCTAAATGACGGCCAATTTTAATTATAATCATAGTATGCACATTATAGTATGATTAATGTATAAAGAGACAGTTTTAATTAGGACCTCCAGAGAAATAAATATTCTTTTGGAGTAAAACAAATTACAAATACTTACTAATGCCTTTAAGGTAACACCGTTGAAACCATTTTACATTAAACGTGCAGCACATGCAATATGGACCTTATCTTGCCAAAAATTTTAAGTATAACCCCAAAAGATATCTGAGCAGGTAAAAAAAAAAAAAAATAAAAACCTCATGTCTTCCATTCACACGAATTTCTCTACATTTCTGCAACAGATTATTCCATTTACTTCATCTGATTGAGAAAGAATTAGCAGAATTAGTCTTATTATTTGCTTCCTTGTTAGTAGAAGCGAAATAAGGGAGTACTATAGGTTAAAGTGATAGTCAAAAGCTGGTTGCTATGTGACTGAAGTTCCTTTGTTCGAATGGATAGGAGTTGACAAATTCCTCTATGAGAAAAGTATGTTTTTTTAAAAAGCTGATACAAAAAACGATCAACTACATGAAAAAAAATGCATATAACTTAAATTGTGTGTTTTAATGTGCTCTACAGTTTTTGTGTGGTAAGTTTTTGTTACATCTCTTACAGATTAGCAGTTATGCAAAATTCCGTAACATTCATCCACAATAAAGTAGTCTTCACAGGCTATTCCCAGAAAATTCAAGGTACACATTTTATTTGTCAAGTAATATCTTTAATATACGATATTTTAATAAAAATCGTTAGAGCCATTTTTAAGAAAATAGAAAATAACGAAAAACAGTTCCAGGTAAAGGGTAGTTTGGGGTGTTTTTTTTCTCAAAATCTTCGTGTCGCATCCCTGGAAGGTGCTAAACTTAAATGCCAAGTTTGTTATTTTACCGACTTTTCATTTTTGAGTTATTGTGTTCACAGACACACGAACACAAACACACACGGATTTTTTTTCTGAAAATGATTTTTTTTTGGATACAGCTGACTCTAAAACATATATTTCCGGGAAATCTCCGTATCGATTTTTGGGTGGAGCGCAATACCTTCCCTATACAAGAGAAAGTAAAAAGTCTTCTTCTTTGCTATTAACCAGGCTGCACCAACTCGACTCGGCGATTCTGCTGTTGTGATAGTTTTTCCTCAATACTGTGCCATATATGTTGCAGATATGCTGCTGTGAATCGCAAACTACTCACTGCTCTTTTGGTGCGCACCCAACCGGTAAAATCTTGTTAAAAGCCTACCCCTGGGGTGAGGTGTCTCCTGAGAATTGGACTCTGGATCACAGGAGGAGCCAGGAAGGATGGCTACCCCGATGAGGTATGTGAGTGAAATGCATGGAGGAGATGATGAATGGCGGTAAAAATAGGAAAACTCGGAGCAGACTTGCCAAATGCTGCTTTGTCCATCATAAATCTCTCATGCCGTCAACCGCCTAGGGATCGAACCCTTGGTTAGAGAAGAGCGGTCTAACCACTTGACCATGGCGCCGTATAAGTTAACATTTGCATCGAATGTAATTGAGGAACACCTTAGCTTGTTTTTCTCGTATTATCACACGCTTCCTTCTAATTGTTTTTATTAATTTTACACTTTATAGAAATACTTCACATTATGTATTAAACGTTCACATGTTACATTTTCGTTTACATTTTTCATTTACCTCAGACAACTCCAGTTATTTTCCCCGGTCGTCTAGTAACCTTTATGATTATCAATATATTCAAATATTTTAAACAAAATCCTCAGACATTTTATTCAGAAGTATAAAAGGCTAAGATTTTCCATGGGAATGGAACAATTAGGTAAAAAGTTTCCTTGGGTATGTTGGACATACACCCAAATTTATAATCTATATCCGCTTTTATTTCTGATTTTGCTTAGAGAATCTCTCTCTCCCTCTTTCTCTCTCTCTCTCTTTCTCTCTCTCTCTCTCTCTCTCTCTCTCTTATTCAATATCTCTCGCACATACACCTACACGCGTGAAACAAACACGCAAGCAAGCGGTATTTTTACTTTCTCTATACATACTATGTACATAAAGTATTGTATTCCACCCAAAAATTCGATACCGAGATTTCACCGGAAATACATGTTTTGGGTCACCCTGAATTCAAAAGATCATTACTACAAAAAGGTCAAATGTGTACGTGTGTGTGTGTGTGTGTGTGTGTGTGTGTGTGTGTGTGTGCGGACAGACCGTTGAACACCAAGCTTGGTATTTAAGTTTGGTATCTTCTAAGGATGCGACACGAAGATTTTCAAGAAAATCCCCCATCCCTAACTTCCCTTTACAAAGAATTTTGTTTGAAAATTTTGATTTTCTCAAAAATACTTGTAACGATTTTGATTAAAATGTATTTTAAACCTATTTACCTGAGAAGTAAAATGAATATTTTGAACTTTCTGGGAATAGTCTCTGAAGATTACTCTATTCTGGATTTTTGCATAACTGCTAAACCGTAAGAGATGGACAAAAACTTACCATACAGAAAATGTAGGGCACATTAAAACACACACTTTATGCTATATACATGTTTTTCTTGCAGTTGGTCGTTTTCTCATACAGCAATTTGTCAATTCCTGTCCATACAAACAAAGAAGCTTCAGTCACATAGCAACCAGCTCCTGACTATCACTTTAAGCTATGGTACTCCCTTATTTCGCTTCTGCTTACAAGGAAGCAAGTGATAAGGCTATTTCTGCTAATGTTTTCTCAATTGGCATGAAGTAAATAGAAGCATAAGGTTTTTAAGAATAATTTGTTGCAGAGATGTAGCGAAAGTCATGTGAATGGAACACATCAGATTTTTTTTACTTTCTCTATACGTACTATGTACATAGTGTATAGAGGAAGTATTGTATTCCACCCAAAAATTCGATACCGAGATTTCTCCGGAAATACATGTATTAGGACCCCCTGAACCTCAAAAAATGCATGTTCAGAAAAAAGTTCGTGTGTATATGTGTGTGTCTGTCTGAGTGTGTGTCTGTGGACAGCATAGCTCAAAAACGAAAAGACCGTTAAATACTAAATTTGGTATTTAAGTTTGATATCTTCCAAGGATGCGACACGAAGATTTTCAAGAAAATCCCCCCACCCCCGACTACCTTTTGCGTGGATAAATTTCCGAAAATTTTGATTTTCTAACAAATGGCTCTAACGATTTTGATTAAAATCCCGTATATTAAAGATATTTACATACCAAATAAAATGTATATCTTGAATTTTCTGGGAATAGCCTCTGAAGACCTCTTTATTCTGGATGAATTTTGCTAAATTTCGCTTAAGTGCTAAACGGTAAGAGATAGACAAAAACTTACTGCACAGAAAATGTTGATCTGATCAAAACACACAATTTATTTTCTTTACATTTTTGTTGTGGAGGTAAGCGTTTCCGAGATATTCCTTGTTTTTGGTTTCAGTTGTGAGTACTTATATCTTTCTCAGACAGTAAGAGCCCGTTTTCCTTTGTTTCTATCCCTGGCAAAGCAAAGAAGCCATTTGTAATGACAATGGAATAACGACAGCTTTTAAAACATTTGACTATCAGTTTAGCCTAGTGTATTCCTTTATTTCTCTTCTACCTATAAGGAGCTAAGTAATAAGAACATTCTGCTAATGTTTATCTCAATTAGCAAGGTACAGACAGAAGAATAATCTTGTGTAAGAAGTTTGTATAGCAGCAGGAGAAAGTCATGTGAGTGTAACACATCAGATTCTTTTATTTGAGTTCAAATATGATTCTGGCGAAATATTCATTGCTCGTCTTCTGGAAGAATACACAGTTTACTCTACGCATTACAGATGGGTCTTAAAGAAAGTAAAGCGCTATACCAAAGTCTCACTACCTTTACAGTCAAAAGTATGCACCCAAAATATAAGCAATTGCTCCCTAACTTAGCTGAGTAAACACAAATTCAAATTTCCCTGTAATTCGCTGCCTCAGACTGCAAATCCGTTTAGCAGAGCTGAAGCGCTCTCTAAATGTGCGTAAACTCAACAGAGCGCTGCATTTGTTTTTACTCAAGCCAACAAGCGAAGATCAAAGCTTTACAGCGGGCTAGGCTGCCCGTATAATAAGAACTCAAATATTCTATGCAGCCTGGAAAGAACGTGTCGTAGCTGGAAGGTTCAGAGCGCGCGTTAGTGCTATTCTCTTTGAGCTGGTGAAAATAGGTTTAATGGATCTGATTTGAACTGATTTCTCTAATACGGGAGCAGCCGTGTTTTGTTCCCAAGTCCTACTCCATTCATCAGCAATTATGCATGAGATACCTTATTACGAAAGAAATAGATCGACTCATTCCATCGCTGAAATATCTAAAATCAACAAAATCCCAAATAATAATTAAAAAGAAAGAATCTGATGTGTTACATTCACATGACTTTCTCAAGCTGCGCTACATACTTCCTACAAAAGAGTATTCTTCTTTCAACACAATGCTAATAGAAAAAACACTAGAAGAATGCTCTTATTACGTAGTCTCTTATAAGTAGGAGGGAACTAAGGGAATGTACCAGGCTAAACTGATAGTCAAATGGTTTGTTTGGCCAGGAGTAGAACAAAAGAAAACCAGACACTTCCTCTCTGAGAAAAGTTTAAGTACTTCACAATTGAAACCAACGACAAGGAATATCTCTGAAACGGTTATCTCCGCAACAAAAACGCAAAGGACATAAATTGTGTGTTTTGATGTCATCTACACTTTTTGTGTAGTGAGTGTTTGTCTATTTGTTATGGTTTAGCAGTTATACAAAATGTCGTAAAATTCATCCAGAATAAAGTAGTCTTCAGAAGCTATTAACAGAAAATTTAAGACATATATTTTATTTTTCAGGTAAATACCAGTAATATATGATATTTTAATCAAAATCGTTAAAGCCATTTTGGGAAAATAAACTCTTTCGAAAAATGTTCTATGTAAAGGATAGCTTGGGGTGGAGGGATTTTTCTCAAAAGCGCATCCCTTTGGTACTTTACCGACTTTTTATTTTTAAGTTATCGTGTTCAAAGACACATGGACACACACAAACACACACACAGACCTTTTTGTGAAAATGCTTTTTTTTTTGATATCCTGAAACATATATTTCCGGTGAAATCTCGGTATCTAATTTTTGAATGGAGTGCAATACCTTGCCTATACACTATGGGCATAGTACGTGTAGAGAAAATAAAAAACAATGTATTTTATGAAAAACATGTACACTAAACACATTGCAGTTTTAAACTTAGTGTCACATACTTAACACAAAGATATTTGTTAAGGTACTAGACTTGTAATGAATTTTGTTCTACCTTTCTCTACCATGTACTTGTACATAGAGGTAGAGAAACTATAGTATTGCACCCAAAATTTTAATAACGAGATTTCGCCGGAAACACACTTATGTTTCATAGATTCAAAAGACAAAGCATTTTAAGGAAAAGGTCCGTGTGTGCATGTGTGAGTGTGTCTGTGAACATATAACTAAAAATTAAAAATAGCAAACTTAGCATTTAAGTTCAGCATCTTTCAAGGATGCGATACAAAGATTTTGAAGAAAATTTCTCCTCTTCAAACTGCCCTTTTCATGGAATATTTTTTTCGAACTTTTTTAGTTTGTCAAAAATGTCTCTAAAACTTCTGATAAAAGTATCGCATTCTTAAGATATTGCATGACAAATAAAATGTGTACGTTGAACTGTCTGAGAATAGCCTCTGAAGCCGTATTTACTCTGGATGACTCTTGCATAACTGGTAAAGCATAAGAGATAGACAAAAACCTACCACACCGTAAATGTACATCTCGTTTAAACACACAAGATGTAATTTTTTTGTGTGAAATTAACAATTTCTGAGATATTCCTTGTTATTGGTTTGAATTTTGCAATATTTAAATTTTTCTCAAATGGGAAGTCGTATATGTTCTTTTTGTTTTGTTTTTTTTTATCTAGTCAAGCAAAGAGCGCGGCAGTTTAAAGCAGTCACATAGCGACCGGATTTTAAAAGCTTTAACTATTGATTTTGTTTATTGCATTCCCTAATTCCGCTTGTACAAAGAAATGATGGGTAGTAAAATCATTTCTGCTAAGATTTTAAATACATAAAAGTTTTGTAAGAACAGTTTCTTGCAGCAGAGGTAGAAAAAGTTATGTTATTGTAGTACGTTAGTCTTTTAATGTTCAAATTATATCAATCTTTAACAAACCAGCAATTTAATAAGACTTTAGTGTATTAAACAAAGTCAAAGCACTGCAGTCAAAAACCCCGTCAGTATTCATTTACTAAGAGTGTTTTTAAAAATATGAATAATATTGATGCCTTAATATTTATTTACTTGTACCAGCTTTTAAAACCTGATGGGAAAACTCAAAAGAATTTTTCTACTCCTCAGAAACGCAGCAGGAGTTGTCAGTCATAGCTGATATGGATAAAGCCCGCCGCGCTGCTGAGTTGTACGAAAAAGAGAGGTGGTGTTTTGTACTGGCGATAGTGGATGGGTAGAACATTGCGTGATGTTGAATGTAGCACTGTTTAATTGAATAAAGTGTGTATTCATAACTTTATTTAATGTCTCACAGACCACCTTGAAACCCTAAAAAGGAGGTACAATAATTTCGAATAAGATTCATTTATATTACCTTGTATTAAACATCAGATTCTTTAATGCAACTTTCTGCACTGTTTGGACGAAATGAATTTCTCCATGTTTGAGATAATAGTGTTTGATGAATACTCACAACAGTATCAAGCGATATGTTGGTGTGCTATTGAATAGACCGGTGGGAGAGTTATAGCTCCGCACCCATCTGGGACTAGTTAGACCAACGGTTCCCAACCGGTGTGCCCCAGCACCCTAGGTTGCCGTGTGATTGGCTAAGGGTGCCGCGAGATATTGAGATAAACAAAAAAAAATACCTTCTACTGAAGCCTTAAGTCTTGTAAGGTCTTGAAATAAAATAAGTCAAATCAATTACTCTCATGCACGGCAAATTGTGATAGTGGTCGATTCATTTCAATAATTCAGTTATACTAGTTAGTATCCCACAGATTGCATTACAGCTATACCCTGCCGAAAATTCCCGAGACTACTCGCTTCCTCACGAACTTTCCCGAGACTTCGACAGATGAATATATAAAAGTGTACGCCGCTTGGCGCTTTCAGTTGTCTTCCTCGCGTTGATTCACAGTGTTTAGCTATGGATAAGTTCATTGTTAAACGTAAACGCCAGGACAGTGAAAGTGAACAGTTGGCTCCTGCTTGCTTTAAGAAGCCAAATCTTACAGTTTCTCCCGGACCGTCGAATTCACCACATAAAGAAGACAAACGAAAGAAAATAACATACCAGGACAGTTACTTAGCGTGTGGATTTAAGTGGAATAACAACGAGGAAAACCCTATCCCAGTGTGTTTAATTTGTGGCGAAACACTTAGCAACGAGGCCATGGTACCTAGCAAACTGAAGCGGCATCTTACAACAAAGCATCCTAGTGTGTCACAGAAAAGTGTAATGTATTTTTCACATATATTAGAAGGGGAGAAGAAAACAGCTGTGCGAATGGTAAGGAGAATGACCATAGGTGATACTGCTCTTGAAGCCTCATTTAAAGTAGCAGAACTGATAGCTAGAAAAAAGAAACCTCATACTCTGGAGAGGAAATCATTGGCCCTGCATGTGAAGTTATAGTTTGAACAATACTTGGCGAAGGAGCAGCTAATCAAATTTCGAAAGTTCCGCTGTCCAACAACACAATCAGCCGCAGGATGTCTGGAATGCCATGCAATATCAACGAGAGTCTCGATATTGGTGACAAACCGCAACTCCTTGGTTTTATCAGATATATTGATGAAAAAGATATTAGTGAACAGTTTCTGTTCTGTAGACCGCTGGAGACTACAATCACAGGCCATAATATTTTCGTTTCTATTAATTCCTATCTCAATGACCATGATCTTTCATGGAAAGACTGTTGTGGTATGTGTACAGATGGTGCACCATCTATGTCTGGGAAAATTAAAGGTTTTACTGCCAGAGCTCTCAATGAAAATCCATCCATTATTATAACTCACTGTTTTCTGCATAGAGAGGCATTAGTCGTGAAAGCGTGTAATGAAGATTTTGCTGAAGTGTTTAACCAAGTTGTGAAAATAGTGAACTATATGAAGTCTCGACCTTTAAAGTGCAGACTTTTTGAACAGTTATGTCGCGCAACGGATGCAGCTCATACCTCTTTGTTACTTCACACAGAAGTAAGGTGGTTGATGCGGGGTCGTATAATGAACCGTTTCTCGAACTTAAAGAACAGCTAAAAACTTTTTTTAAGGATGAAAATCAAGACACATTTAATGAGCTCTTACTAAGTAATTGTTGGTGTTTTGAACTGTCGTATCTGGTAGATATTTTTCATAAGCTGAATGAACTGAATGTTTCGATGCAGGGTCGACATGAAACAATAATCTCCTCAACCAATAAAATGAAAGGTTTTAAAAGAAAACTTAGTTCTTGGAAGTCTGCAGTTTAAAAAGGAGATTTGTTGAAATTTCCATCTCTTATTAATGTGGCAGGAGATAAAGATCTGGGTAAGCTGAAAGACCGGATTTGTGATCACTTATCAAGATTACAAGATGCAATAGATGCGTACTTTCCAACTATTTCTACTACGAATCTCGACTGGGTTGTCTCACCATTTGATTTCGTAGATAGTGCAGAGGAAATAGATTTCACTGCTTGCGAACGAGATGAATTTATTGATCTTTGCGCTGATTCCACACTCAAAGGTAAGTTCACCAAGAGTGAGGCGTCGGTGGCTAGTTTTTGGCTTCAACGGAGAGAGGAGTACCCTAACCTAATGAAGAAAGCAATTAACGCACTTTTGCCCTTTTCAACATCCTATCTATGCGAGCAAGCCTTCTCTGCTATGGTGACAATAAAATGCAAAGCAAGAAATAGACTGAATAACCTTGAGGATGATTTGCGTGTTTCACTGTCAACTGTAAGACCCGACATCTCATATCTGTGCTCTAAGCATCAATCACAAGTTTCACATTAATCATTAATCGAACAAAATTTATTGATGTATTTTTACTCAGTGATTGTAGTAACGTTTACTGTATTATGTTATGGTGTACGTTATTATTATATAATATTTCAATAAATTAACACATTAAGCTTAATTTTCTTTTAATTCAAGGAAGGGTGCCCCTGGTGTTTAATGTTATTCCCAAGGGTGCCGTGAACTTCAAAAGGTTGGGAAACACTGAGTTAGACTGACCTACACTGCAGTATGCACACAAAATAGTTCTTCTATTCCATCTCATTATTCACGATATGTTTATCCAGAAAAGCATTCAAATTTTGATAAGTGTCAGTAGTGATTTCACCCTAATCCTGCATAAGAATGTTCTACGTTATTTACTCTGGATGTCATAATTAGGATCGTTAGCAGAATATGATATATGTATATATCAATGTGTGTATACACAATAGATAGGTATATACTTTATCCAGAAAAGCATTCAAATTAAGATACGTGTGTACAGTGATTTCACTTTAACCCTAAATAAGAATTTTCTACGTTATTTACTCTAGATGTCATAATCAGGATCGTTAGCAGAATAAGTTATATATATTTATGTATATATATATATACACACACACACAACATAATCGCCCTCCGTGGTGTAATGGTTAGTATACTCAAGGTCGCGGGTTCAAACCCGGCGAAGGACGATGGATTTTTTCGGACGTAAAAATTCTTAGCATGGCTTCCTTCGGAAGGGAAGTAAAGCCGTTGGTCCCGTGTCGTAGATTTACGGTACGTAAAAGAACCTCAAGCCTGATAGAGAGGTCTCTGAGGAAAATTAAACGGTCTTTCACGCGCAGTATAGAATGGAACGCTGAGAACCACAGCAGTTAAAGAGCGTCCATAAATAAAACGCCATTTATATTTTCACACACAGATATATAGTTTTTCATGTTAAGGGTAGCTGTATTATATGAAGACTGAAGCTTGTATGTCATTAAATAAGTGCGGGATCAAAAAGAGATTACTATGCGCTCACATTTTTGGGCGCTAGTTTTACGGGAGGCGAAATGAAATGAAATGGCGTGTTATTTACGGACGCTGTGGTTCTCAGCATCCCGCGTCCCGTTCTATACTGAGTGGGTGCTCTCAGACCTTTCTATAAGTTCTTTTACTTGCCGTAAATCTACGACACGGGACCAACGGTTTTACTACCCTTCCGAAGGAAGGCATGATAAGGAAGTTTACGCCCGAAAAATCCATCGTCCTCCGCCGGGTTTGAACCCACGATCTTGGGTACATGAACTTAGCATGGTAACCATTACACCACGGAGGGCGAAACCGGAGGAAGAAGAGTTAGAACTCCACAGTCAACCACAGAAAACCTCTTTCTTGCGACGCACAGCCATTATGGTGAAGCATTTTCTGTCCAGCCTTACTTCGCCGGAAATGTAAACAAAAGCAACATGTTGCAATTGTTATGATTGGTTGCTGAACGTTTTACTGCTTTTCTCCATCACAAAATAGTTCCTCTTAAATTGCCGAGTGAGCACAGAAATATTGTGTTACACTATGTCTAAATAACATAGTATGAATGATTAAGGAGCAGAATTTACTGATCATTTAGTCATTATTTATTTATATAACAATGCACATCCATTTTTAGTACGTTTCTAACGGTTGCTTCTAGTCAGCAAGTAATGGCGGAAACATGTAATACCAGTGTGGTGAAACATAAGCAAGGAAGGAATTATTTCTGGTGTATACACAATGAGTTTTGAGAAAATTACCTTACCTTACCTTTCCTTTTTATTAAAATATGTTTTTATCTTAATTCACAGCCAAAACTGCAGTGAATGTGTGTCAGACATTGTTCTGAAGAACCAACAGACTGATATTTGTAGGGAACAGTGTACATTGTCGTTAGCACACTATAGCAATCTCCGTGACAGTTTGATTGCTACTACAGCAAATTTCTGGATCTTGGAGTGGGAACAGTTCCATCCTCAATTTAGCTCTTCTGTAAGTCATTGCATTATGGCATCATATTAAAGAAATGTGATTTGAATGCTAAAATTGGCAGAAAACTGTTAGAGTGATGTACGTATGCTATACTTCAGTAAATTTTCAAAACAAGTCTGATTCGCCTACCTGTTTTATTGTTTTATTTATTATACATTTAATAGAGTTGATCATTATCCATGTTCAGTGAAAGTCGGTAGCTGCTTCTTTTTCTGTCAAACGTAGGTACGTGGTTTTACAATTGTATGGCAGACGAACCAGCGTAGCACCACGTGGTGCGAGCACGTGCGTTCGCGGAAGAATACATTCTGATTTGTTTACATCGCCGGTGAAGTAAGGCTGGATAGGTAATAGCATATCTACGAGATTTACCGCAATCTGGCTAAATTCTTCAACGACACATTACGCTTTATAGCGTGTTTCATGTCTCAATGTCGTCGCTCCACTCTGCTTCAGAAGTTGCGCCTCACCTACCAAGAGAAGACTTGGGAGCCCAGTGCGTATAGTATGAACATTACTTTTATTTTCCGTGATTATTTCAAACAATTTGACAAATTGGACGATAATTTTGCAACGCCAGGGGCTGTACAGCATTTTCAGCTGGTGTTAAGATTATTAGGCAGAAGTTAATGAAGACAGACCGATGTTTAACAACCTTTTGCAGGCCACGCCGTGTCCGAGTGGTTAGACCACTCGCCTCTCACCTAGAAGACCCGGGTTCCATCCCAAGTGACAGCATGTGAGATTTGTGGTGGACAAAGCGGCGCAGGGGAGAGTTTATCTGGGATTTCCGGTTTCCCTCGTCATCGCATTCCACCGGTGCTCCATCTTCATTCCATATGTCATCAATGAAATCGCCTATGGTACCACAAGTTGTAAAAGCGGACATTAAACACTATAAAAATACCCTCCTTTTGTGTTAATAGCGGAATCTCATTCGTAACGGATAAGCCGGGAATGTATGCAACTACAATAAAAAAAATCTGATGTATTCCATTCACATGACTAAAGAAAGTTCAGGCAGCAAGATTTAATAACATTGCATTTGGAAATTAGGAGAGAGTTGATGTAGAAATTGTGTTTTGACCATGCTGGTGGAGTCAGCAGCTGGCAGAAAATCTAATTTGCAGAGTGTTGACGTTTCATGTCGTGAGAGGGAAAGCCTTTGTTCTCTGGCTGGATGTGCCACTCATGTTTTCTTACACGCTATTCAAAGATTCTCTCTCTGTGTTTACACATTAACTAGCTGCCTTTGTGACGCAACTACTAAACACAGTGGCTGTGATTTCATTTTCACCTCGCACCCAAAGCTGCCAAGAATTGCAACTCTTGTACAGGAATTCATTTAAAGTAGGTATGGTAAAAAGAAATTATGACAGATGTCAGCTGGAGGCAGCAAATAGCGCAAACCAGGTGCATTAATAACAGTATATTAGACCGCTGTGTGTTTTAGTAGTTTAATCATTTTTACTTTCTCTATACGTATTATGTACATAGTGTATAGAGAAGGTATTGTAATGCACCCAAAAATTCGATACCGAGATTTCACCGGAAATACATGTTTTGGGTCTCCCTGAAACTTGGTATTTAAGTTTGGTATATTCCAAGGATGCGACACGAAGATTTTCAAGAAAGCCCCCCCACCCTCAACTACCCTATACATGGAACGTTTTTCGAAAAATTAGATTTTCTAAAAAATGGCTATAACAATTTTGATTAAAATGACGTATGTTAAAGACATTTACCTAACAAATAAAATGTATATCTTGAATTTTATGGGAATACCCTCTGAAGACTACTTTATTCTGGATGAATATTACGAAATTTTGCATAACTGCTAAACTGTAAGGCATGAACAAAACCTTACCATACAAAAACTGTAGAGGGCATTAAAACACACAATTTATGTTAGATACATTTTTTTCGTGGGGTTGATAATTTTTAAGGTATTCCTTGTTTCTGGTTTCAGCTTTAAAAAATGTATACCATTCTCTTACAGTGATTCGTCAACTGCTGTCCATACAAACAAAGGTTTTTGAATCACATAGCAAACAATCTTTTTGACTATTACTTTAACCTATGGTACTCCCTTATTTCGCTTCTACTTACAAGGAAGCAAGTAATAAGACTATTTCTGCTTATTTTTTCTCCATTAGCATGACGTAAATAGAATAATAAGTTTTTTTAACAATAAATTGTTACAGAGATGTAGAGAAAGTCATATGAATGGAACGCATCAGATTTTTTTTTGTATAGGTTTCATATAGGAAATATCTGCTTCAATAACCAAGACTGAGCAGATTGTAGAACGCAAAACCTTAGATCGAAGAAGTTGCTCTTGAGCACGTCAAGGTGCATTAGAGATATATATTACAAAGTAAAATTCAGAGAAAGGTTAGTTCCCTAAAAGTCAGTAGCTCGGGAATTCTTTATTATAAAGAGCGGTCACGTGAGTTGAATGCAAAGAACTTACAAAATTAGTCACGTGATAACGTTATTTTCGCGCTTCTTTTCAGCCAATCAGGAAGAAGTTCAATATTGGAGATTTTAGATATTGAAGCGATATGCTTACAAGAAATCAGGTTACTGTGATTCTCACTGTGAGTGTGATTATTGTTGCTGTTGTAGCTTATTCTGCGTGACAGACGCGCGATGCTGTAGGCGGTACTTTTAGTATGTGAACGCGGAGGTGTGAGTGCCTTATAATGCGAGATATTATAGTTGTCGCACGAGTCGATTGTCGCGTAACAGAAAAGTACGCAGTAATTACCAATGGCCGTCGGCAACAAGGACTTAGCAACAGCAGGAAATTACCAGTAGTTATAATTATTTCTACGTCTTCAAGAACTCTTTTGCCGGGAGTCGCTCGTAAGATTAATGCCTCAACCAGCAACAAAGGAGAATAAAAGTATTCATTTAGTGAACTCCAAAATGAAGTACTTCTAATTTTGAGTCTACCCCGTGTTCCATACCTTAGTCATTCTTTTTCTCCCTGACTGCGATCAACTAGTGTTCTACAGGAACAAGCAAAGCCGGTTCACCATAGGACTTTTCAGAGGTATGTGCACGTTTGTTTATTAAGTATTTCACGGGCGCTAATCTCGACCGACTCCGAGGTAGACAAATGACCGACGACACATATTAATATCATTGACAACACACAACAGCGACAAAAAGCAATGACCTTATCAACTTAAAACGACTTATCTATTAGTGTGAGGCCACGTTTACCTCATGTTCAAGAGATGGCGAGTTCGAATCTCGCTTAGGGTGGTTTACTCGGATAAGGATTGTTTGGGGGAGGGGGATTTTGCCTTTATACTGAAAAGAGAATATCGAGTAACTTCAAGTACCAAAGACTCCGGACTCATTTGAGCTCATTCCATCGCTTTCATTCATTGTCCGATATGACCAACAAGGTTAAAGGACGTAAAACTGCAATGAAAAATAAATAAAATAGTAAATAAAGTAAATAAATAACTGAAAACGAAATTATTACATCTTCCAAACATCTAATCAACATCAACAGAAATACGATTTAAAATAAAAACACAGATGCTGTTTTAAAATGTCACCATAAAACCAATTTTTAATTTCTCTACACGTAATATATACATAGTGTATAGAGAAGGTATTGCACACAACTAAAAATTACATACCGAGATTTCACCGAAAATAGAGGTTTTAGGGTCCCCTGTATCTAAAAAAAGCATTTTCAGAAAAAGGTCCGTGTGTGTATCCGTCTGTGTGTGAGCGCGATAGCTCGAAAACGAAAAGTCGGTAAAATACCAAACTTGGTATTTAAGTTTAGTATCTTCCAGGGATGCGGCACGAAGATTTTGAGAAAAATCCCCCCCTTTACATGGAATATTTTTCGAAAATTTTGATTTTCTAAAAAAATGGATCTAACGATTTTGATTAAAATATCATATATTAAAGATACTTACCTGACAAAATAAAATGTATATTTTGAATTTTCTGGGAATAGCCTCTGAAGAGTAGTTTATTCTGGATGAATTTTACTGAATTTTGAATAACTGCTATACCGTAAGAGATGGACAAAAACTGACTACACAAAAAATGTAGAGCACGTTAAAACACACAATTTATGTTATATATTTTTATTTTCGTGCGTTTGTCATTTTTGAGGCATTCCTTATTTTTGGTTTCTGCTATGAAAAACTTGTCAACTAGTATCCATATAAACAAAGGAATTTCATTGACATAGAAACCAGCTTTTGACTATCACTTTAACCTATGGTACTCCCTTATTTCGCTTCTACTTACAAGGAAGCAAGTAATAAGACTATTTTTACTCATTTTTTTTTTCTGATTAGCATAAAGTAAATAGAAGTAAAAGCTTTTTAAGAATAATTTGTTGCAAGGATATAGAGAAAGTCATGTGAATGGTACACATCAGATTTTTTTCTGACTATTTATCGTGCTTAATACTGAGTGGTCGAAAATAATGTATGCATTGATTAACAGTCCATAACTTGCAAACCAATGGGCGGAAACACCTCATTTTTGGTAGTGTAATAGTTTGTAGTTCCGGCAATTGCCACACAAGCGGCGCGTGATGACAGTCGCCAGATACGGAAGCATTCTTTTGTTGTTAGTTACTTGAGTAAACATGGCTGGCGCAAGGCTTACTTTCGATGAACGGAAGTCACTTTTGAAGTGGTACATTGGGTAAGAAAAAATTAGTGAAATTCAACGCCAGTGGCGAAATAAGTATCAAACAGAGCCACCGTCAAGTTTAACAATTGCGCGCATTTGAGACAAGTTTAAAGTCGACGGCTGTGTTACAGATGTACAGAAAAAAACAATCTAGACTACCTGCAACAGCAAGAAGTCCAGCGAAAGGTTTCACTTCCAACCAGATGGTGCACCAGCCGACTAACATAATCGTGTCAGGGAGTGTCTCAACGAAAATCTACCTGCACGATGGATAGGCCGAAGAGGTGCCGTAGGGTATCCACCACGTTCCCCAGACTTAACGCCTCTGGATTTTTACATATGGGGAATACTAAAGGATGTCGTTTATGGAAAAAGGTCATGCACATTGGATAATCTACGAGAATGTATCGTACAGTCGTGTGCTGATAACCAACTGAGCACATAGCAGGCGGTAGTTCGTGCTGCAGTTCGGGGGCATCGTCTGTGTATGGATGTTAATGGTGACTATTTCGAACACTCACATTAATATCTAGAAGTTGGACTTTAAGCTACACTTTCCCAAAACATGAGACATTTCCGCCAATTGGTTTGCAAGTTATGGACCGTTAAACAGTGTATACATTTTTTGGACCACCCTGTATATTTACCATCACATACAGAGGTTTTATTGGTTTCGGCTCCGCTACACTGACTGTCCTGGTAAATGGAGTAAGTTTTATTTTCCATTTTCTGCTTTAAGGATTTACAATGTTTTGAAATTTGACTAATTTACATAAATACTAATTAAGGAACATTGTGGCATTAGAGATGGGGGATACCTATTTTCATTCCTGCTAATATCTATGTACTAGTAGGTTAGTTTTTAATTTTCACAATCGCTGTTCGTATGTAAAACACGCAAATTATTAGAACATTAGTGTGCATTTTCAGTAGTAAGATATGTTTCTTAGGTTATAATTAGGTAGTAAAATATTTAAACATTTAAATTTTCAATGTCTCATATAAATGAAAATTATATTCATGGTTATAAGGAATTTTATAGTTTAGTTGAACGCATTGAGGACTATTAGTTATTTGATATTGATGGACAAATAATAATTAAAACAAAGAAGAGTTTTAAAATACAAAGTTAATTATTTCGGATCACCAATAAGATTTGAAGAAGAATTTCTCATCCTAAAATACGAGTATTTCAATATGTATATAGTGCTTTAACTTTTCATAAAAGGAATGCTTTTGAAAAGCTGCAGGAGAGCGCTGCATCTAAATTAACAAAAGACTCGTTAGCCCCAGTGACCGTATAGAATCCTACTCTACAATGCTATCCGATTCCATTTCAAGTGAATGCGTTTGTTTACCTGACTAGTTAATTGTTCCGAATTCGCTCCGGTTCTCTAACAAATGAAAATGTTTGCATACAATTTACCTTTGTACTCGGCACCCTGTATTTACACCTGATAACGACTGCGCAGAACGGATCAAACGAATACACTCTGTGATACTGAGGAATATAATTAAGTGAATAACGATGTTCACCAGTACAATACAACATACGTGAACAGTCAATAAAAATCTGAAGTGATCAATTCACATGACTTTCTCTACAGCTCTACAACAAATTATTGTTAATAAGCTTATTCTTCTATTTACTTCATGCTAATCGAGAAAAAATTATCAGGAATATTCTTATTACTTGCTTCCTTGTAAGTAGAAGCGAAATAAGGGAGTACCCATAGGTTAAAGTGATAGTCAAAGGCTGATTGCTATGTGGCTCAATTCCTTTTTTGTATGGACAGGAGTTGACACATTCCTGTATGAGAAAAGTATAAGTTTTTCAAAAACAAGGAATATCTAAAAATTTTATAAATTGTGTGTTTGGTTTCGTTTGAGAAAAGTTAAGATACCAATTGAAACCAACAAGCCAATAATTCGGAATATCTCGAAAAGGGTTAACTCTAAAAGAAAATGCATATAGCAATAATTGTGTGTTTTAATGAGATCCACATGTTTATGTAGTAAGTTTTTTTCTATCTCTTACAGTTTTCCAGCTATACAAAAATCCTCCAGAGTGAATATATATATACAACTTATTTGTCATAAAAATATCTTAAACATAATGTATTTTAATGAAAATCGATAGAGCTGTTTTTGAGAAAAACAACATTTTCTACAGTTTTTTCAAGAAAAGGGTATGGGAGTTTCTTGAAATATTTTGTATTGTATCCTTGAAAGATACCAAACTTAAATACCATGTTTGGTATTTAACGGTCTTTTAGTTCTTTGAACTCTGCTCTCCGCAGATACAGATACGTACGGACCTTTTCTAATATTGTTTTTTCTTAGACTCAAGGGACCTCAAAACTTACATTTACTATGAAATAATGGCTATCAAATTTAGGGTGGAACACAATACTTCCTCTATACACTATGTACATATTAGTAAGTGTAGTGAAAGTTAAAATATGTATGTGTAAAAAAAAGTATGTATTCCGTTTTGTACTTCATATCTCTGCGAAATTAGATTTTCGTCAATGATGAATAAATCCAGGAATACATTGCAGTTAGAAAGTGGCTTAAAACTAACATACAGTCAGATACTTAACGGTTAATTAATAGCAAAGAGTTTGTATGTGCTTTTCAATAATCATTCTGATGTGCAGGTCAGCAATTTTCAGTAAATGTAAATGTGCACGAGGACATTTACTTTGAAACTATTATATTAATATATTTCTATAACTATACATATATCGTAATTCTCTTTAAATATGTAATCGTTGACAGCTCCATTGTTGTGTTAATAGTAAACAAATCTGATGTGTTCCTTTCACATGACTTTCTCTACATCTCTGCAAAAAAAAGTATTGTTAAAAAGTTTAGACTTCTATTTACTTCATGCTAATTGTAAAAACATTAGCAGAGATAGTCTTATTACTTTATTCCTTGAAAGTAGAAGCGAAATAAGGGAGTAACATAGGTTAAAGTGTTAGTTAAAAGCTGGTGGCTATGTGACTGAAGTTCCTTTGTTTGTATGGACAGGAGTTGACAAAGTCATATGTGAGAAAAGTATGCTTTTTTAAAGCTGAAACCAAAAACAAGAAATATCTCAAAAACGATGAACTACATGAAAAAATACATATAACATAAATTGTGTGTTCTAAAGTGCTCTACTTTTTTTGTGTGGCAAGTTTATTTCCATCTTCTACGGTTTAGAGTTATGCAAAATTCCGTAAAATTCGTTCAGAATAAACTAGTCTTCACAGGCTATTCCCAGATAATTCAAGATATACATTTTATTTGTCCGGTAAATATCTTTAATATATGATATTTTAATCAAAATCGTTAGAACCATTTTTGAGAAAATCAAACTTTTCGAAAAAAGTTCCATGTAAAGGGTAGTTTGGGGAGTGGGGATTTTTCTGAAAATCTTCGTGTCGTATCCCTGGAAGACGCTTAACTAAAATACCAAGTTGGATATTTTACCGACTTTTCGTTTTTGAGTTACTGAGTTCACAGGCACACGGACACACACATGTACCTTTTTGTGAAAATGCTTCTTTTGGATACAGGGGACCCAAAAACATATATTTCCGGTGAACTCTCGGTATCGAATTTGTGGGTGGAATGCAATGCCTTCTCTATGAACATAGTACGTGTAGAGGAGGTAAAAAAACAGTTTTAGTCCGCATAGCTCAAAAACGAAAGTACAGTAAAACTAGTTATTTATCATTAGTATCTTCCAAGGATGTGACACCGAGATTTTCAAGAAAATAGTCCCATTCCAAAATATGCTTTACATGGAAAAGTTTTGGAACATTCTATGTTTTCAAAAATAGTTCTAACGCGTTTGATTAAAATACCGTATATT
Organism: Hymenopus coronatus; assembly: GCA_030762935.1. NCBI lineage: Eukaryota > Metazoa > Arthropoda > Insecta > Mantodea > Hymenopodidae > Hymenopus > Hymenopus coronatus. The sequence continues at coordinate 11,163,726 of CM060889.1, read as the reverse complement.
ACAAATATTTTCATCATAAATAAAATGTGTGTCAAATTTTCTCGTAATATCTTCTAAAATCCACCTTATTCTAGATTTGGCTGAATTTTGCATAATTGATTAACAGTTCAGAGACATGTGTAAAAATGTAAATCTCTTTAAAGCACACAGTTTGTCATATACAATTTTTTGTAAAGTTGCTATTTTCCGAAATATTCCTTATTATTGGTTTACTACAGAAATTTTCTCACCGGGGAGTCAGCTCTTGTTTCATCTCTCTTGGCTTACTACTGGCCATTCCAAAGGAACCGAACTTTAATAATAGTCGTTTCACATAAAGACAGGCTTTTAAAATAGTTTTCACTGTTGCTTTTAGCTGTTATTTCACTTCTACTTACAAGGAAGCAACTAATAAGATTAATTCTGTTAATGTATATCTCGATTAACATAATGCTGTTAAAAGAACAAAGTTTTTGTATAAATATTTTACATGTGGAATGTTTAGAGAAAGTCCTGCGAATTGAACACATCGGAAGATAATAAGATGCATATTCTGAAATCATTTGGGAAACTGGGGTAACTTTCCTAACACAAAGGTGAAAAATTGTCAAGGAAATTAATTCACATTGTTTCAGGATCGGAAATAAATTGTCCCTTGTGCTCTTAACCCTGTGTTATCTGTCAGTACGTATTAGCTCCGCTTGTTTTAAGCGTAACTATACAAATAGAGTTGTACTCTAGGATTCATTTCATGTTATACTAACCTTGGACCATAAACGACAAGCAATCAAGACTGTTTCATATTGTAAGAATATATACAATTTTTGCCCCAAAAACTGCAGTGATTTTTTAAATAAATAAAAGACAAAACCGACATAACTACAGCCAAGTATAACACCATTAACTTCCAAACATCACACCGACTGTTTTACTTGGGCTCTCCCCGTCATTTATCACAATCACTGAGATTTGAACTTGCAAGATTTGGCTTTGAATGGATGGCCAGTCCATAACTATCAACTAACACTGAATTACTTTTTTGTAGTGCCTTTGGCAGCATTATGAAAACTGGCTTAGGAGAATTTAAACTTTTGATTGGGAAGAAAAATATTAATAAAGCTCTACATTTATCTTCATTTCTATTTTATTTATTATTTTATATAATAATGTTAAAAGTTTATTGCCAAACATTTTACTAGAACTCCAGTTTTAAACCTGAAAACGGCATATGTAGTATACTAGTGCAGGCAACTAAGGGTTAAGAGCGCTATAACACAGCTACACCATTTCATTTCGTACACATAGGTGTCACCCTGCTCCATTTTTGCAATCCCTTGGCTAAATTGATTCCCAGGACAAGCTGCTTTGTGTGCAGATCTGTAATCTTAGGGCTTACTGAACACTCTCTGGAACGGATTAATCGTAACAACATAGTCGTATATAACAATCAGCAGTGTTGTTGCCTCAAATGGATAATTGGCATGTGCACAACAGCGATTGTTAGTGTGCATTGTTAACACAGATGACTAATTCAGTACGCTCTGAATAGTTTAGCTCAATGTGATGATGCATACAGCGACCCCTGAAGCTCTTGTGCAGTGTCAAGTCTGCGATTCTATCTTCGAGGTTTAACGCTACAAAAACAGTCACAGGTGCATTAGTTTCCTGAGTGGAACAAGTAATTTCCGCTTTCAGTACTTAAGCCTGTAAAAACAAATGATAACTGTTGAAGTATAAATTAACATTTCAATTAAATTCTTCTATGTAAACCTGTGCAAGTAAACGAGATCTAGATGGTGAACCTGTAATCTCTATGTACATAATGGTGTATACATTCCACTTTATTTATAAAGCCCTAACAATTTTTAATTTCTCTACACGTAATATGTACATAGTGTACAGAGAAGTTATTGCACTCCACCCAAAAATTCAATACCGAGATTTCACCGGAAACATACGTTTTAGGGTCCCCTGTATCCAAGAAAAGCATTTGCACAAAAAGGTCCGTGTGTATGTGTGTCTGTGAACACAACTCTAAAACGAAAAGTCGGTAAAATGCCAAACTTGGTATTTAAGTTTAGTATCTTCCAGAGATGCGACACGAAGATTTTGAGAAAAATACCCTCACCCCCAACTAACCTTTACATGGAATTTTTTTCGAATATTTTGACTTTCTCAAACATAGCTCTAACAAATTTGATTAAAATATCATATATTAAACACATCTACCTGATGTATATCTTGAATTTTCTGAGAATAGCCTCTGAAGATTACTTTATTCTGGACGAATTTTACGAATTTTGCATACCTGCTAAACCGTAAGAGATGGAAGAAAAAAAACTTACCACACAGAAATGTAGAGCACTTTAAAAGACACAATTTATGTCATATGCAATTTTTCATGGAATTTATCGTTTTTTAGATATTCCTTATTTTTGGTTTCAGCTTTAAAAAAGCATACTTTTTATCACAAAGGAATTTCACAACTCCTATCCATGAAAAAAAAAAAAAAAAAAAAAAAAAAAAAAAAGGAGCTTCAGTCACATAGCAACCAGCTATCACTTTAACCTATGGTACTCCCTTGTTTCGCTTCTACTTACAAAGGACGCAAGTAATAAGACTATTTCTGCTAATTTATTTTTCGATTAGCATTAAACAAATAGAACAATAAGCTTTTTATGAATGATTTGTTGCAGATATGTAGAGAAAGTCATGTGAAAGGAGCACATCAGATTTTTTATATCTCATTGTTGCCTAAGTTATTTTCTAGTGACATTTATTCATAGCGTTCTACAGTACTACCACAAACTACGCTTGCTCACGTAAATCTGAGGCGTGAACAACAGTCTCAAAACTGAGTTTTGTTTGCTATTTCGACCATTTAGGACCTATCAGCATCTGATCTGAGCAAAGTGTGCTTGATTTAATGCAGTGAAAATCGTCTAAATTTGAGATTTTGCTTGTCCCCCCGGCCGGTTAATGCGGTCCTCATGACCTGGAGCCGCTACTCATCAAGTAGGCTGAGTGCACCCGGGGCCAGGTCTCCCAGCGGGGGAAAAATCCCACGCCGATACTGGGGATCGAACCCAGGTCTCCCGTTTGGTAAGCAGCAACGCTACCACCGCGCTAAGGAGACGACCTAATGAACTCAGTGATGTTTCAATATCTAATCTTATCATCGTATACTGATTCTAAAAATCTGGTGTGATTCAATCACATGGCTTTCTCTACATCCCTGCAACAAATTATTGTTAAAAAGCTTATGCTTCTATTTACCTGATATTAATCGAGAAAATATTAGCAGGAACAAACTTGGAAGTAGGAGCGAAATAAGGGAGTGCCATAGGTTAAAGTGACACTCAAAAGCTGGTTGCTATGTATGTGACTGAAGTTCCTATGTTTGTATAGACAGAAGTTGATAAATTCCTGTATGAGAGCTTTTAAAGATGAAACCAAAAATAAGGAATATCTAAAAAATTATCAACTCCACGAAAAAAATGTATAAAATATAAATTGTGTGTTTTAACGTGCTAAATTTTTGTCCAACTCAGTTATGCAAAATTTCGTAAAATTCATCCAGAATAAGCAGTCTTCAGGGGCTATTCCCAGAAAATTCAACATATACATTTTATTTGTCAGGTAAATATCTTTAATATATCATATTTTAATCAAAATTGTTACAGCCATTTTTATGAATTTCAACATTTTCGAAATTTCTTCCATGTAAATGGTAGTTTGAGGTGGGGAGATTTTTTTCAACATCTTCGTGTCGATCCATGGTAGATACGAAACCTCAATACCAACTTTAGTATTTTACCAACTTTTCGTTTTTGAGTTATCGTGTTCACAGGCACACGGACCTTTTTCTGAAAATGCTTTTTTTAGATACAGGGGACCCTAAAACATATTTCCGGTGAAATCTGGGAATCGAATTTTTGGGTGAAGTGCAATACCTTCTCTATACACTATGTACATAGTACGTATAGAGAAAGTAAAGAGAGTATTTCACCCACCAGTATACAGCCAGTAACTACTTTTGTAATTCTGTAATACGTTGTGCTTATTTAACATTAAAGCCTTGACCCACTGTAGGGTTAAATAAAAGCGTTAAGGCGCCGTAACGAAATCCATGAGTGTTTCACTGTATTACATGACTATTTTGCTATCACACTGCAGAGTAACTATTATGATACCACAACAGAGCATGCGCATACTGCGTAATACTACTAATGATGTTAATACAGTTAAACACTACGCCCTCTCGAGTTGGACGTTTTCCTTTACTGTGGTTTAAGCTTTGATCCTGGAGAGTCCCTAACAGTTCCCGAGCAGTTATTCCTTCACGCGATGAACGCGCCACAGGTGGGGGTATACGCCCCTGAGTATACCGATGACCCGAGCGCCATCCTACCGCCAAGAGCTAAGTTTCCAAAGCGGAATCATCTCCTCGAGAAGGCACTGACACTTACAACTCTGAAAGAAAGACCAGACAGATGAAATGGAGGGACAGAAAATTCGGGATATTGAAGATTCGTCCACATCAATCGCCTAGTGACCGCGGGGAACCGATACCACGACCTCACAAATGCCAGTCCCAGACGAAACGCCTGAGTCACCTGAAGCTAAATTAAGGATTGCCTGTATAACTTAACTGCACTGTATGCTGAAACTGCCATAAAGGATTTTGCTTTTGTGGATAAGTGGATTAATTTACGAAATCACAACATACGCAATTTATCTTACATTTTATTTACATGCAAATCGCTGTTAAAGAGTCCTTGCTATATCTGAAACTGGCATTAGGTTTCCTGTTGCTCTTAAACAAAAGAATGTATAGCAAAATTAAAGAGAAGCTTCATCATGCTCATATTTTCAACATTTGCCACGAGATTATAAAATTGTGTTTATAATCATGTAACTACTGATTGGGATGACCTCATCGACCTCAAGTGCTACTGTACAGCATAGCAATGTGGCGAGAAGTTGTAACAAGCAGATTGTGGGCAGTTCAGCACGTAGTTCATTTTGAATTGACGTATTTCAGTAATATGTACGTGCAGGTCACGCAATATCTGCATAATATCCTCCGAATAGAACCTATAATGATATTCTTGTACTCTATATAATCATAAAACGTGTTTCATTATAATTTTATTGTTCTCTTTCCTTCAGTGGCTTCCAAATTTTCATTTTATTTAATTAATTTTATTTTCTATATACTATGTACATAGTGTATAGAGAATGTATTGTATTGCACCCAAAAACTCGATACCGAGATTTCACCGGAAATATATGTTTTGAGAACCACTGAATCCAAAAAAAAACATTTTTAGAAAAATGTCCATTTTAAGTTTGGCATCTTCCAAGGATGTGACACGAAGATTTTCACCCCAAACTACCCTTTACATGGAAAAACATGTGAATGGAACACATCAGATTCTTTAATTTTATAGTCTAGCAGAAAAGAACTATTGCTGTTTGAAACCCAATTTAAGCAGAAAAGATGTAATATACGGAAAGCCAAAAAACTAAGGGAATAGGAACATGAGAAAGAATAAAATTTGCTAGAATAGTGGGATTGTCAGCAGCTAGACCTGCGGCGTTTCGCAGACATCCACTCTTATGTTAGGCCTACACACATCTGTAAGCGAAGACTCAGCATGTCTGTATTGCCACACTAAGTGTACCTGTGTTCTGCTGATATTTCTTCGCTTCAAGAGAATGTTGTGTTTGACTACTTTATAGATTACTTTTACTTTTTCTAGCCCCATATGTACAATGTACATAGGGATAGAGAAGGTATTTTAAAGCACCCAAAAATTTGACACCGAGATTTCACCGGAAACATATGTTTTGGGGTCCCCTGAGTCCGAAAAAAACATTTTCAAGAAAATCTCCCCACCCCCAACTACACTTTACATGGAAAATGTTTCGAAAATTTTGATTTTCTAAAAAATGGCTCTTAACAATTTTGATTTAAATCCTGCATATTACAGATATTTACATACCAAATAAAATGTATATCCTGAATTTTCTGGGAATAGCCTCTGAAAACCTCTTTATTCAGGATGAATTTTGCTAAATCTTTGTTAACCTCTAAACGGTAAGAGACAGACAAAAACTTACTGTACAGAAAATTTTGATCTGATCAAGACACACAATTGATGTCCTTTACATTTTTGGAATTAATAAAACATATTGGAATACACATCTTATGTATTTATTATTTTGACCTTTTTCTCTTGTGCAGATAGCCGTTTCCGAGATATTCCTTGATTTTAGTTTCAGTTGTGAGTACGTATACTTTTCTGAGACCGGAAGTGTCCGTTTTTCTTTTGTTCTGCTCCTGACCAAGCAAAAAAGCGATTTGCAATAACAATCAAATAACAACAAATTTTAAAACATTTGACAATCGGCTTAGCTTAGTGTATTCCCTTATTTTCTTTCTACTTTTAAGGAACTAAGTAGTAAGAACATTCGGCTAATGATTATCTCGATTAGCAAGGTGCAGGAAGAAGAATAATCTTATGTAACAAGTTAGTAGAAGAGCTAGAGAAAGTCATGTGAGTGTAACACATAAGATGTTTTTATTAGTATTTATTACTTTCTCTACATGTACTATGTACATACTGTGAATAAAAAGTATTCCATTCCACCCAAAAATTCGATACCGAGATTTCATCGAAAATACATGTTTTGAGTTCCCATGAATAAAAAAATTACAAAAACGTCCGTGTGTGTGCGTGTGTGTGCGTGTGTGTGTGTCTGTGGACAGCATAGCTCAAAAGCTAAAAGACCGTTAAATACCAAACTTGTATTTAAGTTTGGTATATTCCAAGGATGCGACACGAAGATTTTCAAGAAAATTCTCCTATCCCCAACTACCTTTTACATGGAATTTTTTTCGAAAATTTTCATTTTCTTAAAAATGGCTTTAACGATTTTGATTAAAATGTCAAATATTAAAGATATTTACCCGACAAATAAAATGTATATCTTGAATTTTCTAGGAATAGCCTCTGAAGACTACTTTATTTTGGATCCATATTACGGAATTTTGCACAACTACTAAACCGTAAGAGATGGACAAGAACTTAACACTCACAAAATGTAGAGCACATTAAAACATACTTTCTATGACATATTCATTGTTTTCGTAGAATTGATCGTTTTTGACACATTCCTTGTTTTTGGTTTCAGCTTTGAAAAACTTATACTTTTCTCATACAGGAATTTGTCAACTCCTGTCCATACAAACAAGGAACTTCAGTCACGTAGCAACCAGCTTTTGATTATCAGTTTAGCCTATAATATCCTTTATATACCTTCTACTTAGAAGGAAGCATGTAATAAGACTATTTCTGTTATTTTTTTCTCGAATAAACTGAAGTAAATAGAAGCATAAATCACCATTTGTTTTATTCGCGCCACAGTGAATTAAAACAAAAATGGTATTTCCATCCTGTTATTAAATGGAATTTGGTCACTAAACCATTGTTTTCGTCATATATTGACTGATTAACTTCGCTCTAGGCTACAATAATAACTTAAATTCTAAAAGTGGATACCCAATAAAATACACGAGAGTAGAATACAAACACATAATATTTTTCTTACATTATCACTAGAGAATGTTGAATAAATATCGTATGTTCCATTTGATAACAAAATAATTTTAACCTTCACCTTTATAGGTACATTTTTGTTAATATTGTATAATTTCTAATTGATTAATTATTATTATTATTATTGACAAGAACATATTAAATTCTTCTAATATTTACTTCATTTGAAGTATTGCAAAAATATAATAGCATTTTATCATCAAGTGTACACGAAATCATAGATGTTTTTCCAATTTAATTAGTTTATTTCACGAGAATTAATTAAGATAATAGTTTGTTGTTTGTAAAATTGGTAGAATAGCTGATATCTTTTCGGTGGTACTATTAAAGATACAGGATTGTGAGAGAACTAATCCTTTTACGCACACCGATTTGTGGACATAATGCAGATGGAGACTGAATCAAGAAAGGTTAGTATAAGAACCTGCTCTTGGAAGTAAACAATCCAACATACCTGAACTGAGAGGTGGGGAAGCAGCGGTTTTGTTTTCCACTCGATCTTTAATCCAAGTGAGCACGACGAAAGGGTGGTATAACGTATTGGTGAAATAATGGTATAACTTGTAAGCTTCAGTAGGAAGGTAATCATCCAAATCGTTCAGAAGCGTGTTGCGAGCACTGAATGAGTAGCACGACATATTTCTGGTAACTGTGCAGTATGGTGGTTCATTTGGTTTATTATTTGAGTGACCTTTTTATGCTGCTCTATATTTTATATACCGCTTAGTACAGTTTTTAAAAGCCTATGTGTATTTTTGTTTACATATCACGTACAGTTTGTGTATCTAAAACTATTTAAGTTTAATGTTGAAAAAACTCATTATCCGTAGATTTTGAGTTTAAGAAATAAAACGTGTCATTACAAAATATAGATACAATTAATAAGAAGGTTATCGACACTATAGAGTTATCTGTACTCGTGAACCAGGCGCATACAGCGTAAACTCTGTTAACGTGCTGAGCTACTTTGGCTTTGAAAGGAAAAGTACCACCCTCATCTTAAACCGCTGGTCGACTGCCACTGCAACTAATCCAGCGCATGCGTTTTATATTCTTAAAAAACCTAAAATGTCTCCCCGGATAGTTGTCTAGAAAAACTTTAACTTGCAAAATATGTTACAAATAAAGAAACCTCTGTTTAAAATAATGCAATGGCTTCCCTTCCATCCGAAAAGATCTTGGAGCAGACGTAATATTGCTGTGTTCTATTCTTTGTAATCATAACCATCTTTAATTCATAAACACAAATAATTTAGCAAAAGGTTCTCACGCTTCACAATTAAGCTATATCGTACACCGTATTTAATTATAATAAGGATAGAATTGGGCAATTAGTTATAAATTAATCCTTTTAAACACCTTTCGTGAAAGAATTACATTAAAATGTATTTATTCCATTACTTCGGTGTGTGCCTGATATTAGCTTTTTGTTCTATTGTCATGTTTAATGGATAATACGCCATACAAAATCCTTAATGCTATTATATCATTCTCTGCAAATTAATGGATGCAGAATGCAATTTTAGTTGTTTCTTCTTCTTACATGTCAGCAATCAAACAGTACGCTATACAATCTGTCTTACAACATTAAATTAACTTTCCATATTACATATTCTACTATTAAATGACGCTGCTATTTGTTTCTTCGCGTGGTTTATTCATTCATGAACTGCAACAAATAGAAAGTATTGCTTCTAGAATGGAAAGATATTGTACAAAACAGGAGGTTTACGAGTTGAATATATAGGTGAGAAAAGGAGAAAAAAAATCTGATCTGTTCCATTCACATAACTTTCTCTATGTCTCTGTAACAAAATATTGTTAAAAAGCTTATCTTTTATTTATTTCATGCTAATCGAGAAAAATTAGCAGAAATACTCTTATTTCTTGCTTTATTGTAAGTAGAAGCGAAATAAGGGAGTACCAGAGGTTAAAGTGCAAGCCAAAAGATGGTTGCTATGTGACTGATGTTCCTTTGTTTGTATGGACAGGAGTTGACAAAGCATAAGTTTTTCAAAGCTGAAACCAAGAAAAAGGAATATCTCAAAAACGATCAACTCCACGAAAAAAATGTATAGAACATAAATTTGTGTTTTCACGTGCTCTACATTTCTTGTGTGTTAAGTTTTTGTCTATTTCTTACGGTTTAGTAGTTATTCAAAATTTATCCAGAACAAAGTAGTCTTCAGAGGCTATTCCCAGAAAATTCAAAATATACATCTTATTACATGATATAATATCATATATGATATTTTAATAAAAATCGTTAGAGCCATTTTTTAAAAAATCAAATTTTTCGAAAAAAGTTCCATGTAAAGGGTAGTTTGGGATGGGAGATTTTTTTCTAAATCTTCGTGTCGCATCCCTGGAAGATAGTAAACTTAATTACCAAGTTTGGTATTTTACCGACTTTTCGTTTTTGAGTTATCGTGTTCACAGACACACGGACCTTTTCTTAAAAATACTTTTTTTGAATACAGGGGACTCTAAAACATATATTTCCGGTGAAATCTCGGTATCGAATTTTTTGGTGGAGTGCAATACCTTCTCTATACACCATGTACATAGTACGTATACAGAAAGTAAAAAACAGAAAATAGTTTTTTATTACTTTCTCTATAGGCACTATGTACATAGTGTATAGAGAATGTATTGCACTCCACCAAAAAATTCGATACCGAGATTTCACCGGAAATACATGTTTTAGGACCCCTTGTATCCATAAAAAGCATTTTCAGAAAAAGGTCCGTGTGTCTGTGAACACGATAACTCAAAAACGAAAAGTCGGTAAAATACCAAACTTGGTATTTAAGTTCAGTATCTTCCGGGGATCGACACGAAGATTTTGGGAAAAATCCCCCCACTCTAAACTACCCTTTAAATGGAACTTTTTTCGAAAATTTTGATTTTTTAAAAAATGGCTCTAACGATTTTGATTAAAATATCATATATTAAAGATCTGACAAATAAAATGTTTATTTTGAATTTTCTGGGAATAGCCTCTGAAGAGTACTTTATTCTGGATGAATTTTGCATAACTACTAAACCGTAAGAGATGGCCAAAAACTTAACACACAAAAATATAGAGCACGTTATAACATACAATTTCTGTTATATACATTTTTTTCGTGGAGTTGATCGTTTTTGAGATATTCCTTTTTCTTGGTTTCAGCTTTGAAAAACTTATACTTTTCTCATACAGGAATTTGTCAACTCCTGTCCACACAAACAAAGGAACATCACTCACATAGCAACCAGCTTTTGGCTGTCACTTTAACTTATGGTACTCCCTTATTTCGCTTGTATTTACAATAAAGCAAGGAATAAGACTATTTCTGCTAATTTTCCTCGATTAACATGAAATAAATAAAAGATAAGCTTATTAACAATAATTTTTTACAGAGAGATAGAGAAAATCATGTGAATGGAACACATCAGATTTTTTATTTATTTTTGTAATTTATTTTGCAATGTTGCATGGAAATTACTCTGGAAGATTCCACTAACGGAAACAGTGCTATAAAATGACGCTATGGTAGAAAGAAAAGTATATTATATTCTGTGTAGTAGGTAAAATAAATGTAAGTAATAATCGTTAGTTTTTATGTGTTACAGTTCATTTTTATCTGTTTTATTTATATCCGGCCTTCAACTGAAATGGAAATGCGTGTTATTTATGGACTCTCTTTAACCACTGTTCTCAGTGACCCATTCTAAATTGGGCGTGAAATACCGCTTAATTTTGCTCAGAGGCTTCTCTATCAGGCTTGAGGTTCCTTTACGTGCCGTAAATCTACGACACGGGGACCAACGGCTTTACTTCCCTTTCGAAGGAAGCTATGCTAAGGACTTTTACACCCAAAAAAAATCCATTGTCCTCCGCCGGGTTTGAACTCGTGGCGGTCCCCATGGCCACGCTCGCTAAGGCGTCTCGTTTTGGTGCTTCGTGGGCAGGGAATCGTGGGTTCGAGTCCCGCCTTGGGCATGGGTGTTATATATTTGTGCAATGTGTATATGTCTGTGTAAAGGAACAGTAAAAGCAGTAATTATACAGTAAACTTACGGGGGAAATGTATACGGGGATACAGCGCCGGAGTCCTGATCAGACTCCGGTACTGTTTAATAAATAAAAAATTCACGACCTTGAGTATATGAAGTTAGCATGCTAACCATTACACCACGGAGGGCGATAACGGTCATATTGGCGGCATTCTCCTTTGACACATTTAACTCGTGTACTGTTGTCGTTGAGTTTCTTTAGATATTAATCATTACATCACCCCACCCCCCACACACACGCCATTAATTCTTTCAGACGTAGGGAATAAAGAATAACCTTGATTAGAAAACAATTCCCAAATCTCCAGCTGGGAATCACACCGCAGGCAAGTGCTCTACTGTACTAGGTATGGGACCAGCCAATATTACAATGCCCGTCTGGGTAGTGTGGGGTAGCGTGTCTGCCTCACATTCAAAAGGCCGTGAGTTCGAATCTCGCTTAGGGTGAGTTACCCATATAAGTTTTTTTCTCGGGATTTTCCCTTATCCTGAGAAGACGAATGTCGAGTAATTTTAAGCTCTATGCACCCGAGATCATTTCACCATTTTCATTCATCGTCAAATATGACCAAACCAGGTCAAAGGACGTTAAACTACAAAAAAGTATTATATTCTTGTGTAAACAGTATACGAGTTTTTCGTCTAAATGTGACCGACTCGTGTTGTTTCAGCCCAGTAAGATGGCTCGGCAGTATTAAGAGCGGCTTCATTCGGGATATCCTGGGTTCGATTCCGTGCCTTGATGGGTTCTGAATATGGATATATTCCTGGTTGGCAAGGCAATGTTGAGAGTTTCTCTACCACCATGCAACTCCTCTCCATTGTTTCCTATTTTTCACTTCTCCTTTTAGGTGCTCATAACCGATTCCGGTGAGTCGAGTTCTCCCTGTTACGCCATAGGAAAGCCTTTTCTGGGTACAGTGTGCGCAGAAAGTCTGTATACCCCTATATTAAATTAAAACTGACGTGAAATAAAAGTACAAATTTCCAATATTTATGTAACTAATTGTTTCTCCTCACGTTTTAGGACTCCAAAACATCGGTGTGTGTCCCCTCATTGTCTCTGCACAGCCGCCATGTTCATCTTACTCAACACAATTGGAGGCACTGTCTGGAAAGTTACTCGCACCGCTTTTTGCAGTTCACCAGTTGTGGCGTACCGCTGCTTCTCTTTGATGTAACTCCAAACGTGTCTTCAAATCAGCATCTGATAATTCATTCACATTCAATGGACGCCAACACTTCATTTTCAGATCCACTTCAATGTGTTTCCTCATGGTTGATTCCGGTACCTCTAACTCTGCAGCACGTTTCCTTAAGGATTTAACCGGAGATTGTTGGATAGATTTTTCCACGTCAGCAAGACTCCAAGTCTGGTGGATGATCTTCCACTTCTCGTCGCGTCCCGAACACTGCCGTTAAAAATGCTTTCCGTTCCCACGCTAGAGGTGCTGCTTTCACAAACCGTGCCACGAAATCGTCCATCACATTTTTCATTGATTTGCCATTAGTTTGACGCTCATGGACCCACACAGTGGACACTGAGGTTCCTCAATTGTGTCAGCCATTCTTTCTCAATATCTCGGCTTCAACTAACTTGATTCATAGGAGTTGTTGATTGTTGTCATAAGAGCACAACAATCCGAACAATTGCAGTCGTCAAATATGGATATCTGACCGGAGAATAATATGAATATATACCAACCTCAAAAAATGTGATGTGTACCATTCACATGACTTTCTCCATATCCCTGCAACAAATAATTCTTAAAAAGCTTATATTTCTATTTACTTTATGCTAATCAGAAAAAATTAGCAGAAATAGTCTAATTACTCGCTTCCTTGTAAGTAGAAGCGAAATAAGGGACAACCGTAGGTTAAAGTGATAGTCAAAAGCTAGTTGCTATGTCAGTGAAGTTCCTTTGTTTATATGGATAGGAGTTGACAAGTTCCTGTATGAGAAAAGTATACGTTTTTCATAGCAGAAACCAAAAATAAGGAATGTCACAAAAAGGACGAACTCCACGAAAAAAATGTATATAACATAAATTATGTGTTTTAATGTGCTCAACAGTTTTTGTGTAGTAAGTTTTTGTCCATTTCTTACAGTTTAGCAGTTATTCAAAATTTAGTAAAATTCATCCAGAATAAACTACTCTTCAGAGGCTATTCCCAGAAAATTCAAAATATACATTTTATTTGTCAGGTAAATATGTTTAATATACGAAATTTTAATCAAAATCGTTACAGCTACTTTTGAGAGAGTCAAAATTTTCGAAAAAAGTTTCATGTAAAGGGTAGTTTGGGGTGGGGGGATTTTTCTCAAAATCTTCGTGTCGCATCCCTGAGAGATACTAAACTTAAATACCAAGTTTGGTATTTTACCGACTTTTCGTTTTTGAGTTATCGTGTTCACAGACACACGGACACACACACACGGACCTTTTTGTGAAAATGCTTTTTTTGGATATTAGGGACCCTAAAATATATATTTCTGGTAAAATCTCGGTATCGAATTTTTGGGTGGAGTGCAATAATTTCTCTCTACACTATGTACATACTGCGTATGGAGAAAGTAAAAAACATATTTATTTACGTAATTTTATATTTGGTATACGGACTTTGTGTGCACACTCCAGTAAGCTTGAGATGATCTCTAGCGCCCTATAATCTCCCGCTGTTCCTTTACCTCATCCATTTCTCCTTGAGGTGCTAAGTACAAAAGACCCTCGTCACAATTTTACTCCTTGCACATTAGAAATAATGAAAAACTGTTAATCCCAGTTTCCTCTCAGAAGATTACAAAATACAACTTTTTATTCACTCAGTTTCAATCTGAAGCAAAATTACCTTTAGAGCTAAAGGTCAATATTTAGCTAAAAGTTTACCATGTAGACTTAGAATATTTATACCACAAACATTTGTTTTCCTATCAGTAGAGATAATGCTTTGAATGTTAAAGCGAGTTCGAAATCAATTATTACGTTTAATTGCTAGTAACGCACTTTATCCCAGACTATAATCAGTCCTGCGGCAAGTGCATATGACAACCTTTCTGTTTCAAGGACCCGTTGGTAATGCGGAAGTACCTAATTTCTAATACATTAGGGATAATATAAGCTCACTTAAAGGGCCGCAGTATCAGCACTCTGTACGCTGACACATGTACACAACGTTGTACGATTGTTAAGCTTGAACAATTTATCTATGTCAAGTTGGCCAAGCTTTGTTTATCTGTATGTTTTTGTTTTCCTTTACAATCATAAAATAAATAATAATATAAACTAAACTAAAGATTTACTATTATTACTATTATTATTATTTTCATTGTTAAATCTCAATAAATTAACCCATTATTACCTAAGTTTGTTATGATTACATTTTATAGACAGTATGGCATACAATACGATAACATACAAAAAATATATATTTAATAATGTATGATTCAACAATATCATTGGTTTAAAAGAATGCTAATTAACACTTTATGTTATGAGAAAAAAATATTAACAAACCTTTTTAAACCTTTTCAGAATCTTAAATTTTAAAGGTGGAGGTTTATAATGCTTCTAACGAGTGTTTAAATGTATAATTATATAAAATGTACTGTTATTCAACACGGGACAATCAAACAAAATGAAACACAGACGAAGCACATAGATATGGTCATTTTAAAACGTTCAAAATAATTTTCCAGTTTTTCATGCCGGCCAGTCAATGCATCAGTAGTGTTGGTAATCCAAACTTTGTTACGTTTCTCCACCATTTCAATGTTCATTAGTCGTTTTATATGGTACTAGCTGACCCGGCGAACTTTGTTCCGCCTTAGAGGCAATAAATGAGCAGATTTTCGATTTTATTAAATTTAATTTTTTATTAGGATAATACATATAAATAAAAAATCAAGTATTTTAATGATTTTTTATTGGTCATTTATTTTGGTTCATGGGTTGCACTCTTCAGTGAAGCACCTTGTGATAGACGACATTTCTTGTTTTATTATCAGGCGCAAGAACAATTAACGCAGATGGTCTTCCGACCCGTGAACATGCCACATATAAACTGGCCATGGGAAAAACATGGATTTTCTAGATTCACACCCAAACTTTCAAGGATTAGCCTTGTGATTCGTTAATGATCATGGCGAGTACAAGACGGATTGGAAATTGAAGTGGTTTAAACTCAAACGGCAATTCGGTTGGGATCATCGTGATCCTCGGAATGAGAACTTCCTCACCTTCGAATTTTCCTTTGAGTATCGTAGCGTAAATCAAATTGTTCATCAATTTACTTACCACCAAATGCCTTCCGTTGCACAGTTTTGGTTGGTTTATGTTTAGAAACATGATTACTACGGAGCCAACCTTTAGTCATAAGTTTTGCGGTGGTAAGCCAGGCAGGAGTTTAAAAATTCAATTGGATAGTTGGTGGCCTCATCTTCATTTGTTACACAGTCAATAGAATTGAGCTAGTATGCAAACAGTAATCAGTACTGCAATCGTATGGAAACGCTGTTTGATTCAAATCAGTACTTGATAAACTTCTTCTTGTGCGTCGAAAATTATCTAGTTGTTGATCTCTGAGGTTTGCTCGCATTGCCAACCGAGCCGTTTCACGGGCTGCCTCGCTTTGCTCTTGTGATTGAGAAGCACTAAGTCGAGCCAATAGTAACGCGGCGCTCCTCACGTGCAATTTCTTGTTCTTCTTCAGTCCTTTCATTCGCAATGTTTCGAATCCTAGTTGCTTTACGGTTTTGTCGGGAAAGATTCGATCGCCTTGGTCGCGG
This sequence comes from Hymenopus coronatus, assembly GCA_030762935.1. NCBI lineage: Eukaryota > Metazoa > Arthropoda > Insecta > Mantodea > Hymenopodidae > Hymenopus > Hymenopus coronatus. The sequence goes on along the minus strand of CM060889.1, from coordinate 11,147,277 downwards.
CATTGTTAATGATAATATCGGCACAATAAGATAATAGAAACTCTAAACAAACACATCAACTGGTCAACTTCAAAATTTCTAATTGTAAAAGTTTCAACCATACTTAACCATAGAAAACATTACGTTTATCTGTCAGTTGCGTTTTGTTATTCCGAGTCAGTTGCATTTTGTTATACCATTTTTAACAAATGAACGGCTAGACTGATATTCTGATTGATACATTTTTCGTTTTTCTGTCTGTTGCATTTTGTTATACCACGATTTATGTCATGTCCCACGGAAACGGGATATAAAGTATACTTTTTTTTGGTAGTGTTTGACGCCCAATTTAGCTAATTATGGCACTGCGGGCGATGACACTGATGATACATGAATGATTATGGAGCACCGGTGGAATGAGATGGAGGGGGAAACCGGAATACCCGGAGAAAATACGCCCCAGCGCCGTTTTGTCCACCACAAATCTCCATGCGGTCGCTTGGGATTGAGAGGTCTAGGTGAGAGGCGAGTGGTCCAACCACTCGGCCACGGCGCGGCCTTAAAAAAAAATATATCCTATGTCCGTCTCCTGGTTCTAAGCTACCTCTCCACCGGTTTTCAGCCGAAATTAACTCTGTTAACATTCTAGCTAACATTCCTAGGTTTAAACCAAATATTCAAAATTAATGGCCCCAGGATATGCTCGACAAGAAAAACTGTCCATCATGGAACATTGTGTTAATGAAGTGTGAAAAAGGAATTGGAAAAGAAAGTACAAATGAATGTGATGTAACAATAAAGCAACAATGTGATGTAAAGCTTTGGCTTTACCTAATGCTGATATTTCAAGTATTATAAATGCAGTGCAACAGATTCATTGTGGGGCCTTAGTTTGATTCTATTTCGTGCCCAACAGCTGTAATTCAGTTTACACTAATATGAGGCAAGCTTTTTAAGGGTAGTGTCAGACAAAATAAAAAATTATCTAGGCGGGCCAAAAAAAAAGCAATAAAACACATATTTGTAAGGGATAAACCTCATTTTTACTTTCTTTATACGTGCTGTGTGTATAGTGTATAGAGAAGGTATTGCACTTCACCAAAAAATGCGATACCGAGATTTCACCGGAAATATATGTTTTAGGGTCCCCTGTATCCATAAAATGCATTTTCACAAAAAGGTCCGCGCGCGTGCGTGTGTGTGTGTATGTGCGTGTGTGTGTGTGTGTGTCCATGTCCGTGTGTGCAAACACGATAACTCAAAACGAAAAGTCGGTAAAATACCAAACTTGCTATTTAATTCAAAATCTTCTCGGGCTTCTAGCCAGGTGAAAACTTGGCTTGACACCAACGTTTCGAAGAAGTGCATCTTCCTCGTCTTCAGGGTGAACTGATGGTTTGAGCTTGCGGAGACTGGTATTTATAAGAGCTGGGATGAAGCTAACATCTGATTGGTTCGCGAGATATTATGGCTTTTTTTTTTTTTTTTTTTTACCGTGGAGGGGAAAAATGCATTACGCATTCAACCCCCAGCCGAAGTGCAATGGCTGGGAGGATATGTGGGACTCTCCGCCCTGCTGCGGCATACCCACTAATAAACCCCTCCACGTTATATCACGTAGTTTGGTGTATTTCATCGAAGCTTTGCGCGGTCCTGCAATTGCACCCGCGGTAGTATGTGGAACTTGGGATGCTGCCGCACTATGTGCGGGAGCGGGTAAAGGTTATTTGTAGGCTACAGCCATGAAACCTGACTGCAGCCTAGGGAATTAAAGGTGATATTGGGAAGGAATGTAGGTGAAGGTTGTGCAGGAGTTTTAGGTGGTGAACTTACATGTGAATCTGACGATTCATGTAGTCTTGTGCGAGCTTTGACCCCGCTGTCCTGGTGTTCGAGCGGAGCTGTACAGGAGCGTTCCGGAGTTCAGTGTTGTGTCTGTGCCCCTCAGCCTGTGCAGGAGGAGGAGCGCTGTTTTGCTGGCGAGTTGATCTGAATAACTCGGCGGAGTAGGCAGCCTGCTGCAGGAGAACCTGTTTGAGCTGTGCTGAGATGCCTTCTACACGTGCTGACAAGTCAGCTGCTGTAGACTGCAATGTTGTGATTGCTGTGGTGGTGGAAGCTTGTAGTTCCTGAAGCTTCTCGTGTATGACGCTGGAGAATGCCTCTTCTAGCGCAGCTAAGCGGGCGCCGACGTTCAGGATCTCCGCGTGGAGGTCCTGAATAGCATCCCGCGTCGCTGCGTCAGTTGAGGGTTCAGGCGGTGTGGCGTCGGTGTTGTAGTTCTGCGGTGGTGTTTTTCTAAGCCTCGGGAATTGAGGGCACTGGGATTGTCCCGTAAAGTGACCTGTGCCACGACAGGTGGCACAGAACCGGCGGCGGTGACGAAGATCATGAGCTCTACAGTCTGCGGTGGCGGAGTTGGCACCACAATAGTGGCACCGCGGCGGAGAGGTACAGGCTTCGGCCGTGTGACCGTAGGCACAGCAGCGTCTGCAAGGTTTGTGTCGTTCCCTTAGGCTTGCCTCAACAACAAGAAGTTGCCCTAACAAGGGCAACCCAGTCGCTAAGGCAGCCTCCAGATCCGCACGATCTCGCAGCTCGACCCTCATCAGTGGTGTTGGTCCCCGGCCATTGACTATGCGAGTAGCCCTCAGGCATGAGGGCCACTGCGAGTTCGCTGCGGCGGTGAAGAGCCGGGTGGAAAGGTCCCTGGGGACCCCCCGAACCACGGCGCTGAAACGGGAAGTGGAGCTCTGCGCAGTCGGCGACTGCGGCTGCAATCGCCGAGGTGAAGCGCTGCTAGCGGTCGGTGAAGTAGCGGCGGCTGGCGGAGGCGATTTAATCAAGGCAGGAGTTGCCTCGGGTATCACCGTCGATGTTGAGGTAATACTCTCGGCGGAGGTGGCCTTCCTAGAGGCAGCAGCTCGGCGTTGCTTGTTCTTACCCATCGAAGCAGAGACGAAGTGCGCCTTTTTTTTTTTTTTTTTTTTTTTTTTTACCGTGGAGGGGAAAAATGCATTACGCATTCAACCCCCAGCCGAAGTGCAATGGCTGGGAGGATATGTGGGACTCTCCGTCCTGCAGCGGCATACCCACTAAAAAACCCCTCCACGTTATATCACGTAGTTTGCTGTATTTCATCGAAGCTTTGCGCGGTCCCGCAATTGCACCCGCGGTAGTAAGTGGAATTTGGGATGCTGCCGCACTATGTGCGGGAGCGGGTAAAGGTTATTTGTAGGCTACAGCCATGAAACCTGACTGCAGCCTAGGGAATTAAAGGTGATATTGGGAAGGAATGTAGGTGAAGGTTTTGCAGGAGTTTTAGGTGGTGAACTTACATGTGAATCTGACGATTCATGTAGTCATGTGCGAGCTTTGACCCCGTTGCCCTGGTGTTCGAACGGAGCTGTACAGGAGCGTTACGGAGTTCAGTGTTGTATCTGTGCCCCTCAGCCTGTGCAGGAGGAGGAGCGCTGCTTTGCTGGCGATTTGCTCTGAATAACTCGGCGGAGTAGGAGGCCTGCTGCAGGAGAACCTGTTTGAGCTGTTCTGAGATGCCTTCTACACGTGCTGACAAGTCAGCTGCTGTAGACTGCAATGTTGTGATTGCTGTGGTGGTGGAAGCTTGTAGTTCCTGAAGCTTCTCGTGTATGACGCTGGAGAATGCCTCTTCTAGCGCAGCTAAGCGGGCGCCGACGTTCAGGATCTCCGCGTGGAGGTCCTGAATAGCATCCCGCGTCGCTGCGTCAGTTGAGGGTTCAGGCGGTGTGGCGTCGGTGTTGAAGTTCTGCGGTGTTTTCCCAAGCCTCGGGTATTGAGGGCACTGAGATTGCCCCGTGAAGTGACCTGTGCCACGACAGGTGGCACAGAACCGGCGGCGGTGACGATGGTCATGACCTCTACAGTCTGCGGTGGCGGAGTTGGCACCACAATAGTGGCACCGCGGCGGAGAGGTACAGGCTTCGGCCGTGTGGCCGTAGGCACAGCAGCGTCTGCAAGGCTTGTGTCGTTCCCTTTGGCTCGCCTCAACAACAAGAAGTTGCCCTAACAAGGGCAACCCAGTCGCTAAGGCAGCCTCCAGATCCGCACGATCTCGCAGCTCGACCCTCATCAGTGGTGTTGGTCCCCGGCCATTGACTATGCGAGTAGCCCTCAAGCATGAGGGCCACTGCGACTTCGCTGCGGCGGTGAAGAGCCGGGTGGAAAGATCCCTAGGGACCCCCCGAACCACGGCGCTGAACCGGGAAGTGGAGCTCTGCGTAGTCGGCGACTGCGGCTGCAATCGCCGAGGTGAAAGGCTGCTAGCGGTCGGTGAAGTAGCGGCGGCTGGCGGAGGTGATTTAATCAAGGCAGGAGTTGCCTCGGGTATCACCGTCGATGTTGAGGTAATACTCTCGGCGGAGGTGGCCTTCCTAGAGGCTGCGGCTCGGCGTTGCTTGTTCTTACCCATCGAAGCAGAGACGTGTGTATGTGTGTTTTTTTTTTTTTTTTTTTTTTTTTTGTTTTTTTTTTGTATTTAAGATGACTGAGACATGGGCACGGACTTCGTAGAAAACTATTTATAGCAGTTATTCGGCTAATGTTTTGTGTTTGAGCACGCACCTGCTAGAAAATAAGTCTTGGAAGACTGCAGGTACAGTATTAGGTGTTAAGGCTCTTTAACATCGGTGTCCATGCTGAACTTAATTGTAGGCCAGAATCGCGATTTAGATTATTTGTATCAGATGAGATGGCTAAAGCTTCTTTTACTCTCCTTTCCCAGTAGTTCGAACACTTTGCCACTATCTTGGTGTTAGTAAAGGTGGCTCTGTGGCTCTGTTCTATACAGTGTTCAGCCAGTCCAGATTTTTCGGGTTGCATAAGCCTTATTGATCTTTGGTGTTCAGAAACGCGTGTGGCAATAGTGCGTCCTGTTTGGCCAATGTACGCTGCGCTGCATTCGTAAGGAATGTGGTAGACACCAGGTACTCTGAGAGCTAAATTATCTTTAACTGGCCTAACCAAATTTTTGATTTTAGGTGGTGGCTTATGGATGGTTTTGACATTATATTTGTAGAGTAGTCTACTAATCTTTCCCGAAAAATTGCCGGTAAACGGTATATAGGCTATGGCGGCTGGCTTGTCTTTTTGTTGAGTGTTCTTGCTGGGGTTTCTTTTTCGTCCGGCTCTTTTCAGCGCTGATGTGATGTCCTTGGCTGAATATCCATTTTGTTGGAGTGTGAATTTTAGGTGTTGAAATTCCGTTTGCAGATTATCTGGGTCTGATACAGAAACTGCTCTATGTGCCAATGTGTTTAGAATGCCCATTCGTTGTGACTTATGGTGGAAGCTGTTTGCGTTGAGATAAAGAGACGCAGCGACGCGAGAAGCCATTCAGGACCTCCACGCGGAGATCCTGAATATCGGCGCTCGCTTAGCTGAGTTAGAAGAGGTCTGCACCAGCGTCATCACCAGGAAGCTGCTGGACCTACAAGCTGCCACCACCGCCGCCATCTCCACTCTACAGGCCTCCACCGCTGAGCTGTCCAACCGGATAGCCAGCGTCCAAAATTATCAGCAGCAACATTCGTCTCCACACAAGAACCACCGACTCCTCAGCGACATCCGGCTCATCATCAGGGAGGAGATGAAGGCCCCGAAGACGACGCCAGGATGGCCACCAAACCACCACTGCGACCCTGAACCTCTGGTTCAGGTAGCTGAAGGACCATTCCCACAGCAGAATAAGACAGCGCAGCAATTGCTCAGGGAATACCACGCAGAACAAGGGTACACCAGGAAGAATCACCTTAACCTTAACAAACATCACCACTAACTACCCTTCACTTACACCAATTACTTCTCCAGCGGGGCACTCAGGGCGCAAGTTATGTGTGTCCACTGGCTAATATCACCATCACTCGCTGTTACTGCCACTGGCAGGCAGCATTCACTATCACCAAAAATACGCAGGTGCTTAATGCGGTACTGCAACAGAGAGGCATGGGCCTCCTACTTCCGGTGGGGGTTTTTTGTGAGTAGTGCCACCCTGGTTCGAGTCCAGGGTGGGGAGTCTCACACTCCCAGGCTTGCCTGGGGTTAGGGCGTTAGTTGCCTTTTCCCCCATCATCAATAAAAAAAAAAAAAAAAAAAAAAAAAAAAGCCATAATATCTCGCGAACCAATCAGATGTTAGCTTCATCCCAGCTCTTATAAATACCAGTCTCCGCAAGCTCAAACCATCAGTTCACCCTGAAGACGAGGAAGATGCACTTCTTCGAAACGTTGGTGTCAAGCCAATTTTTCACCTGGCTAGAAGCCCGAGAAGATTTTGAATTAACACGTCGCCAGGAAAGCTTCAGTTCTTATTTGCTATTTAAGTTTAGTATCTTCCAGGGATTCGACACGAAGATTTTGAGAAAAATTCCCCCACCCCAAACTACCCTTTACATGGAACTTGTTTCGAAAATATTGATTTTCTAAAAAATGGTTCTAACGATTTTGATTAAAATATCGTATATTAAAGATATTTACATGACAAATAAAATGTATATCTTGAATTTTCTGGGAATAGCCTCTGAAGAATACTTTATTCTCCGTCAATTTTACGGAATTTTGCATAACTGCTAAACCGTAAGAGATGGACAAAAACTTACCACACAACAAATGTAGAGCACCTTAAAACACACAATTTATTTTAGATACATTTTTTTCGTAGATTTGATTGTTTTTGAGATATTCCTTCATTTTTTCAGCTATCAAGACTTCTACTTTTCTCATACAGGACTTTGAGAACTCGTGACCATACAAACAAAGGAACTTCAGTCGCAGAGCAACCAGCTTTTGACTAACACTTTAAGCTATGGTATCCCCTTATTTCGCTTCTACTAATAAGGAAGCAAGTAATGAGATTATTTCTGCTAATTTTTTCGATTAGCATTAAGTAAATAGAACAATAAGCTTGTTAACAATAATTTGTTGAAGTGATATAGAGAAAGTCCTGTGAATGAATCCCATCAGATTTTTGAAGTTTTACATCACGCACAACTTGTATCCTGCAATGGTAAAAAAACTTCAGAAAAAAGTTTAAAAAATCTTATGTGTTCCATTCACATGTCTTTCTCTACATCTCTGCAACAAATTACTGTTAACAAGCTTATTCTATTTACTTAATGCTAATCGAAAAAATTAGCAGAAATAATCTTATTACTACCTTCTTGTAAGTATATAGGAGCGAAATAAGGGAGTACCATAGGTTAAGTGACAGTCAAAAACTGGTTGCTATGTGTTTTTATGGACAGGACTCCTGTCCTTTGTTTTATGGACAGGAGTCAACAAATTCCTGTATGAGAAAAGTATAAGTTTTTCAAAGCTGAAACCAATAACAAGGAATATCTCAAAAACGATCAACTCCACGAAAAAGATGTATATTACGTGAATTGTGTGTTTTAACGTGCTCTACATTTTTCGTGGAGTGAGTTTTTGTCCAGCTCTTACGGTTTAGCAGTTATGCAAAATTCAGTAAAATTCATCCAGAATACAATGGTCTTCAGGGGCTATTTTCAGAAAATTGAGGATATACATTTTATTTGTCAGGTAAATATCTTTAATATACAATGTTTTAATCAAAATCGTTAGGGCCATTTTTTGGAAAATCAAAATTTTCGAAAAAAAGTTCCATGTAAAGGGTGTTTTGGGGTGGGGGAATTTTCTTGAAAACTTTCTTGTCGCATCCTTGGAAGATACCAAACTTAAATACGAAGGTTGGTATTTAATGCTATTTTCGTTTTTGAGCTATACTGCTCACAGACACACAACACACAGACACACACACATACGGACATTTTTCTAAAAATGCTTTTTTGGTTTCAGAGGGTCTCAAAACGTACATTTCCGGTGAAATCTGGATATCGAATTTTTGGGTGCATTGCAATACCTTCTCTATACACTATGTACATAGTGCGTATAGAGAAAGTAAAAATGATTATTATTTAGCTAAGTATGAAGGTGTATGTGACAGATGAAGCTGTTACTGAGCTTCTGAAAGGGGTATATTATCTGGTAGTTGATTTGCGGCAGTAAAGCTAAAAGGTGGTCAGTCAATAGGTTTCTAGCGCTGTTTTTGCGAAGTTTCACAGATGCTCAAAAATGTAGGAAAATGCAAACATCGCAACTATAAGATTTCAGGTTTGAAAAAACTTGATTTTGGAAGGGCTTGTTGAGCTCAATTTTAGAAACGCTGAGAAACAGCTGCTACAATTCAGGATCACATTGCAACTCAATCAGTTCAAGCTGCAATTGTTGCTTGACTGATTCACAGTCCACATTAAATGGCATGCTAAAACTGTCCAGGTTCTGTTCGACAACTTTGAAGTCTTGGAATCTACGTTCAAATTCTTCCTGCAGACATTTCACTGCAATAGTTTTTAGTCTTGGAAAATGAGTAAAATATTTCTTGACTAGTTGTTTGGAAAGTAGATGCAGTTGCATTTTGAAACCCCTGATATGACCCAAAATATCATGGGTCAATTGGCTTTATCCCTGTAGTTTAAGGTTAACTCTATTGATGTGACTGAGAAGATCTGTAAAATATGCTAAGTCCGAAAGCCATATAGAATATTTCAAATGTTCACACTCGTACATTCCTTTCTCTTAAATGGAAGAGATTATTTCGTCTTTTAGATGCAAACTCGTTCGAAACCCATGCTGCACTGCCACCTTTCTTTAGTGTAGTAAAGTACCTTGGAATATTCAAACTGCAAGGATCAAGAAACTCTCGAAATGGTCTATGATTGAGTGATGTTGAACGAAGACTACCAACAAGCTTAATAACAACATCAAACACATGTCCATGTCAAGAGAAGATTTACACAGAACTTCTTGGTGTATGACGCAACTTCGTTCCCAGGAAATATGCCTGCAAAGCCAAATCTCCTCCCTGTCATATTCGTTGCTCCATCAGTAGAAATGTTACAAATATTGGTCAGAGGAACTTTGAAAGACGTAATAGTTTCTTGAAATTCTTGAAAACTGTCTGATCCTTTAGTTGCTCCCTTAAATTAACGCATGCAAACTAACTCTTCAGTTACACAAAAGCTGTCTACAATACCTCTTATAAATATCAGTAACTCAGCTGAGTCATAAGCCTTATGTCCGTACTTTTATTCAACTCAAAAAAAAAAAATTAAACTCGCCTATCTTTGCTCTTGTTGTGAGACAAACTACTGGTCAATTACGTCAATTTTAGAAATAATTGTTTTTCGAGACACAAAATGTCACATACTTGGAGAATACAAGTTTTTTCAAATACGCCATCAGAAAATGCTTTGATTCTTTTTGCAATATTATATGCTTCAACATAACTAGTATGAATGGTTAGCTTTTGGGAACAACTTGGTTTTTTAAAAATATTTTGCTGGCAGTTCTTTACCTAGAGCTCCTACTTTTTACTTTCGTTCTTCTTCGGTAGTGGTTTCATAAGTAGTGATGTTATGTTTAGTCAAAGTGTTGTGAGAGGTTGAATTTCTTGAATACGGCTACAGCTTCATTGCAAATGAGGCACACAGGTTTATCCTTAATGAAAGAGCATTTCCAAGTCCATCAGCTATAAAAACAGACATTCTGAATCAAATTTACGTTTTTACTTGTCGTTGTAATGCTCCAAATTGGACACCCACCTATCCACACCTTTCCTAACAGCCAAAACCTGCACCCGGAGATCCGTACCCGCGTCCCTGTTACCGCAACAAAACGCAACGGAAGCGCAATTTTGGGTGGAGTGCAATACCTCTCTATACACTATGTACATAATTCATGTAGAGAAATTAAAAACACTATGGTGTGCGCCAAGCACCATGCGAATGGAACAAACTATTCACATTATTGTTCATTAATATGATTCAATTGAAATCTGACCAATGTTTATTTATATCTGAATTCAAAGCTGTATGTAGTCTTTCATGTCGATAGTGCAATTTGTTATCGGGAAACATACAATGTAAATAAAACAATTGTGAGAGAACTTGAACAACGAATTTGATATGACAATAACTGGAGAACCCAAATCTTATTTTGGGGCTGACACGGACAAAACCGATGGGGGAATAACTATCTGTCAAGAGAATTATGCCAATAAATTGAACTCCAAGATGCTTATAATATTTTCAATATCAATCAAGATATGTCCAAGACTAATGATGAAAATGAAGAACTTCCTAAGAAAAGGTAGAGATTCAACTATCGAGAAGGTATTGGAAGCTTATTGTACGAGTACGTTGCACGGAAGACTCGTCTAGACTTCAATCTCACAGTAACATTTGAAAGTATACCCTTAGAAAACCAGAAGAATATTGATCAAGTAAACGCCATGAAAACCCGGATTTATCTAGGGGAACATTTTCCCATGGAATTTTCTATGAAAGTGGAAATGCCAAAACTGAACTTAAGGATGAATTGTATCTGCACGTCTTCTGTGATGAAGACTTTGCCAGGGAGAAAATTGCCAGAGATAGTGATGATACCTAAGAAATAAGAAGAATAAGCATGTCATGATATCTTAACAGTTATCGCACTATTTGGATCTTGTTTTCCTCTCAAAATCAAAGTAAATCCATTAATTATGGAAGCCGAGCTAATATTTGCTTGTTAGTGTGTTAACGAACTAAAATATCTTACTGAACTTCTGAAAAAGTGACTGGAAAAAAAAAAGTTCAAGTCACTCTATATATTAATACCACAAAGCTTATCAAATCAGGAGGAATGAAGATAAACGTTAACTACTTCTTCACTAAAATGAGTCTTACAAAGGGCCCAATCAAATGATGTATGTATTATCAGAAGACAACCCAACTGGGAAATTCACGATACCTCTTCGTAGAGCGAAGTTTACAAGTTTACCAAATTGTTACATTTCTTCTAAATTTAACTAAACAGTTTAAAAGCAGTACACTTAACAGCTTAAATAAATTAGCCTTTGGTTACGTGTAATATGAGAATCATGTTGTTATAATTGTTAAAAGTTGAGCAATTCATCCACGTAATGTTGACAACCTTTTGTTTATCTGCATACTTCTTTTTTACTTTATCTCCCATAAAATAATAAATATCACACGCTAAACCGTAGATTTACAAAACAAAAAACTGTTTTTATTATTATGATTATTGTTGTTGTCGTCGTCGTTTTTACCTTATAACAACCAATTATCCAACAAAATGAACTACGTAAAATGTAGACAGCTTATCCGATAAAGCTGAACTCAACAACTTGACAACTACGAATGGCTCTTTATCTCAAAATTATGGGGATTTATCCGCTTATCTCCAGTACATATAACGTTTGGCTGATTTTATTGCAAGTAACTATTATGCCATTGCCAAATACAGTTCGTTTAGAAAACTGTATATACTGTGAGTGTATGCTTCAAAAACTCGGTCAAATATAGCTTCAAGGAAAATTAATTCTCTTTAAATTCCATACAGAATATGAAAATTACCGTTGATACTCAACACAAAACGATATTTTGTCTATTCTCCTGTTTCTTTCTTTTCATTATTAATAAGAAACAAACTTTTCAAAACAAAGTTCAGAAATATGGCGCCTCAGGCGATGAACGGATGTGCAATGACATTTTGATTTATAACCAAAGTTTGTAGTTTAAGAATGCCAAACACAGCACGAAAAGGAGTAAGATTAATCTTAAAGCAGTATACTGCCTCAGTAACTATTGGAACATATTGAAATATAAAAAATGTCCTCTGGAAACTAAACATGTACACTTTATGGCACAGTAAACTTTGTACTATTTACATATGACTTTCTCTCGATCGCTTATTTCTGGGTACAGAAATTATTCTAATGAATGTTTATCTTGTATCTAAAACAATTTAATTTAGATAAACATTTCCTGAAATATTTGTATTATATATATATATATATTTGTAGATAAAAGGCTAATAGCCATAGTAAGATGTTTTAGAACTGAACATTATATTACACTGGTCTTAAAAGTCCATATTTTTAACATGACATCCCAAGAAACAAATGAAAATCGACACACTTAGAAAGGAATAAATACGGAACACTTCCAAATATTCATAGCTGCTATTCCGTAATATATCTTTTGAATAAATTATATTCAAAAGACAAGTATATTTTCTGTGTAGTAGGTTCTCTTAGCGTTTACCACTTATTCGATATTAGATAAATATATAAGTTTCTTTACGAGTGAACAGAACTTCCCAGAAAAATCAAGAAAAAAAAACGTTTTGTTTGGCAGATAAAGGTGAAAAAACTGCAAATTTAGAAGCATTTATTTTGAGATTCCAGGAAAAATGTTCGTGCGTCTGTTTCTGCGTAAGAACTAAAAGTCTGATAAGTACTAAATTTCAAACTGATGTCAAACAACGTTTAGTGCTTTGAAGCAAAGTATTTTTTAAATATCCTGCTAACCCAGACTACTCATGATATTAAAAAATTATTGATTATTTTTTGTTTCAAAATACATCTAACTAATTTAACTAAAATGCCATATATTAGGTATATAATCTACAAGTGAAAGGTAGATTTTGAACATTGCTTAAACATGCTGTGTTGTTAAATATAACTGAGCTTCCTCTTCCCCTTAAACATAATTGAGTTTCATAAAATGTTGTTCAGATGGATAGTTTTGGTCACACAGTTTTACGAAAGAGCCGCTGTGTTCTGCGAATCTTCAAGTATTTTAAGCAACACTATTTTGTGCCAGGTACCAATCCGATATTTATTTGGAACTCATACAAAGAGCGTGATACGAAGCCAAGACTGTCGCACTAGCCTCCTGCGTTCTTCGGTACCCCCAAAAATATTGAACCCATTTTTCAGACCTTACATGGATGAAAATCTAGTATTGGTATGAGTAATTTGTAAAGTAATATTTAAATATATGCTTTAAGGTGGCAAATAAATAGATTCCTACAACACGTATTACGTATATTTAAATATATATATATATATATATATATATATATATATATATTTCTCTCTCGCCAAAAATATTCCCCAAAATTCAGTAATATTGGCTTGGCTGAAATAAACGATACATTTAATACAACAGTTTCTACAGAAGAACTACATAACGCCATGAGAAATATATCAATTGATATGGCTAGCGGCCGTGACCACGTACTCATGAGAACAATAACAAATCTGATGTGTACCATTCACATGACTTTCTCCATATCTCTGCAACAAATTATTCTTAAAAAGCTTATACTTCTATTTACTTTATGCTAATCAGAAAAAAATAGCAGAAATAATATTATTCCTTGCTTCCTTGTAACTAGAAGCGGAATAAGGGACTACCATAGGTTAAAGTGATAGTCAAAAGCTGGTTGCTAAGTCAATGAAGTTCCTTATGTTTATATGGATTGGAGTTGACAAGTTCCTGTATGGGAAAAATATAAGTTTTTCATAGAGAAAACCAAAAATAAGGAATGTCTCAATAACGACGAACTCATTGAAAAAGTGTATGTTACATAAAGTGTGTGTTTTAGCGTGCTCTACATTTTTTGCGTAGTAAGTTTTTGTCCATCTCTTACGGTTTAGCAGTTATTTAAAATTCAGTAAAATTCATCCAGAATAAACTACTCTTCAGAGGCTATTCCCAGAAAATTCAAGATGTACATTTTATTTGTCAGGTAAATATGTTTAATATACGAGGTTTTAATCAAAATTGTTAGAGCCATTTTTGAGAAAATCAAAATTTTCGAAAAAAGTTCCATGTGAAGGGTAGTTGGGGCGGGGGGATTTTTCTCAAAATCTTCGTGTCGCATCCATAGAAGATACTATGTTCATAATGCGTATAGAGCAGGTAAAAACGAAGTGGCTTCAGAAATCATTGCGAAGATAGCTACTAGAATGTTAGAATGTGAGTAGTACCAGCGATATTTCAAACTGCTAGGTCCATTCTTATACATAAAGGAGGAGATCAGTCATCACCCTCTAGCTGAAGACCAATTACAATCACCTTAGTAGTGGGTAGGATTATTGAAAGATCACTAGATAGTAAATTACGCAGTTATATAACCGTAAGTCCATACCAATGAAGCTTTACATCATCTCCAGGATGTCACATTAACACTACTATCCTTAAGGCAGCTCTGAAATCCGCTAAAGAACGAAAAGACAAACTTACTGTAGTATTTCTGGATATAAGAAAAGCGTTTGATAATGTAGCTCATTTACATCTAAAAAAAAATCTGATGTGTTCAATTCACATGACTTTCTCTACATCTCTGCAACAAATTATTGTTCAAAAGCTTATGCTTCTATTTATTTCATGATAATCGAGAATAAATTAGCAGAAATAGTCTTATTACTTTTTCCTTGTAAGTAGAAGCGAAATAAGGGAGTACTAGAGTTTAAATTGATACTCAAAAGCTGGTTGCTATGTGACTTAAGTTCCTTTGTTTGCATGGACAGAAGTTGACAAATTCCACTATGAAAAAGGTATGCTTTTTAAAGCTGAAACCAAAAACAAGGAATATCTCAAAAACGATCAACTCCACGAAACAAATGTGTACAATACGAATTGTGTGTTTTAATGTGCTCTATATTTTTTGTGTGGTAAGTTTTTGTCCATTTCTTACTGTTTAGCTGTTATGCAAAATTCCGTAAAATTCACCCAGAATAAAGTAGTCTTCAGAGGCTATTCCCAGAAAATTCAAGATATACATTTTATTTGTCAGGTAAATAGCTTTAATATACGACATTTTAATCAAAATAGAGCCACTTTTTAGGAAATCTAAATTTTCGAAAAAAGTTCCATGTAAGGGTAGTTCGGTGTGTGGGGATTTTCATCAAAATCTTTGTGTGGTATCCCTGGAAGACACCTAACTTAAATACCGAGTTTGGTATTTTACCGACTTTTCGACACACACGCGGACCTTTTTCTGAAAATACTTTTTCTTAATCCAGGGGACCCTAAAACATATATTTCCGGTGAAATCTCGGTATCGAATTTTTTGGTGGAGTGCAATACCTTCTCTACACACTATGTACATAGTGCGTGTACAGTCCATAGGAATCCTCAACAAATTATCATGCTTAATAATCGAATTACAAAAATACAACACTACAGTATTTGAAACCAACTGCAGTAAAACAAACCAAATTAATATAAAAAGAGGTGTGTTACAGGGTTTACCTATATCACACATTCTTTACAATTTAGCAACGGATTTCTTTATGGAGGAACTTAGTGAACAAACTTTGTGTGATGAATATGGTTACACGTTGGCTTCAAATTGTCAGAATTTAACAGTGATGAGTTTCGCACATGATACTGTGATCATTGGAAAAAACATTACAATCAGCAAAACAATTGACTAAACTGGCTATGCATCGTTTTCAAGAAATAGATCTTACCATGAATACATCAAAATCTGTTTGTTTATCCGTAAAGCATGGAAAATATTCACCACAGAATCTGATAATTTCTGAAAATAATGCAATTCAGTGTCAAAATCTCAAAGAAAAATCTGATGTGTACCATTCACATGACTTTCTCTACATCTCTGCAACAAATTATTCTTAAAAAGCTTATACTTCTATTTACTTCATGCTAATCAGCAAAAAAATAGCAGAAATAGTCTTATTACTTACTTCCTTGTAAGTAGAAGCGAAATAAGAGAGTATCATAGATTAAAGTGATAGTCAAAAGCTGGTTGCTATGGGACTGAAGTTCCTTTGTTTATATGGAAAGGCGTTGACAAATTCCTATATGAGAAAAGTAAGTTTTTCATAGCAGAAACCAAAAACAATGAATATCTCAAAAACGATCAACTCCACGAAAAAAATGTATATAGGTAACATATATTGTGTGTTTTAACGTGCTCTACATTTCTTGTGTATTAAGTTTTTATCTAAGCCTTACAGTTTAGCAGTTATGCGAAATTCCGTATAATTGATCCAAAATAAAGCAGCCTTAAGAGGCTATTCCCAGAAAATTCAAGATATAAATTTTATTTGTCAGGTAAATATATTTAATATATGATATTTTAATCAAAATCGTTAGAGCTATTTTTAAGAAAATCAAAATTTTCGAAAACATTTCCTTGTAAAGGATAGTTTGGGGTGGGGGAATTTTTCTTTAAATCTTCGCGTCGCATCTCTGGAAGATACTAAACTTAAATACCAAGTTTGGTATTTTACCGATTTTTCGTTTTTGAGGTATCGTGTTCACAGACACACGGACACACACGCACCTTTTTGTAAAAATGCTTTTTGTGAATATAAGGGACCCTAAAACATATATTTCCGGTGAAATCTCGGTATCGAATTTTTGGGTGGAGTGC
This sequence comes from Hymenopus coronatus, assembly GCA_030762935.1. Taxonomy (NCBI): domain Eukaryota; kingdom Metazoa; phylum Arthropoda; class Insecta; order Mantodea; family Hymenopodidae; genus Hymenopus; species Hymenopus coronatus. The sequence continues at coordinate 11,130,988 of CM060889.1, read as the reverse complement.
AATACCTTCTCTATAACTATGCACATAATTTAAAACATGAAATAATTTTTGACAGCCATCAAACCTTACAAAAAGCTGAAACTTTAGAAAGTTCACCTCTTTTACAAGCAGACCAGAAATTTGTTTTTCTAAACTCGTCTGTCTCTGCGACCTTAATTTATCTTTTTCAAATTATCCTAATGGATAAAATTCCACATCATTTTTTATTGATGCTGACAAAATATAAAAGTGCACTCTAAAGTATCCTTCAATTGCAAACAGATATTCCAGACCATATGGTGTATATTGAGAGGAAATACGTATAAAGGCCTTGGTCTATTCCGCGCCTCATGGGAAGTTCGACTACAACATATGAACATGTGTAAAGCTTTAAAATACTTAAACGACCCCCTTATTAACGCTGTAAGAAATTTTGAGCAGGAAACGCAAAACTGTTTACAACATTTTAAAATTACTCAGAATAACATCAGAGACCCAAGTCTTCACCCAGATGCGAGAAAAGTAAGAAAATATTTAAGAGAAAGAGAATTTCAGCTTTGGAGTGAGTTACCACAAAAAGGAAAAAATTAAAATGTTCAGCGACTATACTCTTGCAAATAAGTGGATCCGAGATCATCGCGGACTTTCCTGCTTCGAGAGGAGAGACGCCATCAAAATGACTGCTGGAATTATTGCTGTACGTTCCTCACCGGGTAGGTCCCAGAACAATACCCTCTGCCGCCGCTGTGGCAGGGAACACGAAACACTTGCGAAACAGCAGTCATCGTAAAATTAGGAACTTGATTGCAACAATCATGAAACAAAAAGGTTTTGAGGTCCATGAGGAAGTGCATGGTTTGTCCAACAATGGTAGCAGCAGGCGCATCGGCATCATTGCTTATAAGATATCTGATAGTAGCGGAGTGATCCTCGATTCTACTGTTCGCTTTGAGTGCCAGTGAGAGCAACCTGAACAAGTGGACACAGAAAAAAATACAATACATTCCCTTTTACAAGGACAAACATAATCTTAAAAATATATCAGTCATCGGATTAACGATACAATTTTGGAGAGATTGTGGTCTGGATAAACGCCTACTGCATACAGTAGTGATCATGGCAATCAGAGGATCTATTCTCATCCTCAGAAATCATTTGTATTCGTTTTACTGTGGTGCTATGTATATGCAATTTTTTTGTATGATTTTGAAACTAATAATGTAGTGTTATTATGTCAAGATATATTATTTGTATTAGGTTTGAAGTTTATCATTTCTATTTATTTATTTTATTTATTTATTTTTTTTTTTTTTTTTTTTTTTTTTTTGTAGTTTAAAGTCCTTTAACCTGGTTGGTCATATCGGACGATGCTCAAATGATCTCGGGGTCCATGGAGCTTAAAATTACTCGACATTCGTCTTCTCAGGATAAGGGAAATCCCCGAAAAAAAAAATAGTCCGGATAACTTACTGTAAGCGAGATTGGAACTCACGACCTTTTGAATGTGAGACAGACATGCTACCACCACACTACCCAGGCGGGCCATTTCTCATTTTATATATTACCTGTACTTAGCTATACAATTTATTTTTAACGTTGTAAATTATTTTTAAAAATGTTATTTGTGTAGTTATACTTTGTCTACACGGCAGCCCTCATTGAGGAAATTAATTAAAAAATACCAACACGCACTTACACACACACACACACAGAGTAAAACTATATCAGCTACCTTTAATCAATCTAAAAGCTATATACATTTCTTTGAAAAACAATTTAAAAGCTAGCCTGTGGGCTATACACCCAACAATAAGAAATAACATGAAAAAAATTTAGAAAACTTTTATCATGAAAGCAGTTAATGGCCTGATTTTATACCTCCCAGAGGCTTTCGGCTTCTGTATTGCCTATTGATCGCTTGGTCTACGTCAGTCTAGTGTTTTACAGCTTTCATGGTTCACCACTTCGCTTCAACAGTTGCACTCAACTTTGATTTGTTTTACATGCTCATACATTTGCTCTCTGCATACTTGCTTTCCATCGTGCACTTCAGTATTGTTAGAGTTGTGTTTAAAATAATTGCAGATGCATTAGAGAAAAACTAATTACATGCAAAGCCCTCGTACTTTCGTTTCCTCTCTTGCTATATATTCCTATATATATGTGGATTGTCATAAATACTGCTAAAATTAAGATATGCTTTGACCTTCTACTGGTTCAATCGCCGCCTATTTTAATTGTAGTACTTCCAAGGTTTCCCGAATATATAATGCTGTTTCAGTCATTTCTCATAAAAGAATAAAGGAGGATATAATACTGCTAAAGTGAGAATGCGATCATATTTTTCCATCAGTGATTATTTTTCACTGTGATTGTAGTCACTGATGAAAACTATTACCACTTTCTTACTTTAGCAGTATTATGTTATTATGTAATACTGCTAAAATGAGAATTTGGTAATAGTTTTCATCAGTGATTATTTTAGGAACATCCGATATATATGTAATAGTTTTCATCAGTGATTATTTTAGGAACATCCGATATATATGTAATAGTTTTCATCAGTGATTATAATCACAGTGTTCAATTATCACTGATGGAAACTATTACCACATTCTCACTTTAGCAGTATTATGTCCTCCTTTATTCTATTATATATAAGAATAAAGGAACATCTAAAATATACATAAATTAACTAAATAATAATAATAATTTTGGCAAATTTTAAAATATCCGTAGTGCAAAGCAACTTATTTTGTTGGTATTTTCCTATTCAAACTATATCTTTACTTAAGGGAGGTATCAAGGTTTATGGTCCTTATAGAGAATATAATCATATGTTAGTATGCTTACCAAATTTAAAATATACATTACTTCCGAAATTATTAATATACAATTAACTTGAATTATCACTCAATATAAAAGCCTTTGCACAAGAGTTTTATTTTGATTTACATGAACAACTTTGGTTTTCTTCTTAGATAAAAGTAAAAAGCATGCGGGGTTTTAAAATATCATGTATAGTCTCTCCATAAAAATTTATGAAGTTTACTTTCAATTTCTAGAAAAAATGCGTTAGCATTATAATTCAATGCTGGCGATATGCCAAGAGCGCTAAAAGAACCAAAAAATTGTGTTTATTAAGATTTTCTAGAAATTCTTTATTAATTTGAAGTTATATGGACAAAAAATAAATTTTATACATAGAAAAATGTTGGGGACTAATTTAATCAGAAAAAACGCAAACGAAAATCCAGTAACCTTATAATCGTCTTAAATATGTGTTTATACCTCAGATTCATTATATTTTTAAGTAATAGTTAGTATTTTTAAAATTTTGTTAAATTTTCTATATAAAGTAGGGGGATTATTGCAGAAATTCGGGAAATAGCGATCGAAGTTTTAGCTACTTCTACAATGAAAAGTTGCAGAATAAAGAAGTCTTCAGACGTTATTCCCAGAAAATTCAAGACATACATTTTGTTTTTTATGCAACCATATTTAATATACGATATTTTAATCTAAATCCCTAGACAATTGTTTAGAAAAATCAAAATGTTAATAATTTTGATATTTAACGGAATTTTCGTTTTTGAGTTATGCTGTCCACAGATAGACAGACAGACACAGACACATACACACACTGACAGACACACACACGGACAAATTTATAAAATGATTTTTTTGGATTCAGGGGTTTTAAAACATATATTTCCGGTGTAATTTGATATCGAATTTTCGGGTGCTATTTAATACCTTCTCTATGCACTATGCACATAGTACCGTTAGAGAAAGTAAAAATTAAGAGTTGTGAGAATCACAGTAAAAATTTAAATTTTAATATTCAATAGATGTTTAAGAAATAAACAGTTTTTTGTGTTTACCCGAAATTTGTATTTGGAGTCAAGAGGGCCTTCAAAAGTAAGCGATTCATTTAAGGGTGATAAGATACATAAATATAATTATTTTTGCACTTCTACAGTATAAAAGATTCGAATAACACAAAGCAATAGTCTTATTCCATGCTGTACATGGTAGAGAAGGCCTTGTATTGCACCCAACTATTAAATTAAAGATTTTATATGAAAGGTGTGTTTTGAGGGCCCTTGTAAAACATTTTAGAAACGTTAGGGTGTGTGTCCGAGTGGGTGTGGGAGTGTATTCGTCTGTGGAAGGCATAACTAAAATCTAAAAGTAGGCTAAATACCAGAATTTTTGTTTAAATTCAGCATCTTTCAAAGATGCGACACGAATATTTTCAGGAAAATTTCCCAACGATCAACTACCCTACACATAGTACATTCTGATTTTCTCAAAAATAGCTCTAACGATTTTTATTAAAATAACATATGTCTAAGTTATTTTTATGACAAACAAAACTGTTTCTTGAATTTTCTAGGAGTAGCCTCTGAATATAACTGGTAAACCAAAGAGGCGGATAAAAACTTATTAAATAAAAGATGAAAGATATAGATCTCGTTAAAATATACAATTGGTCATATAGATTTTTTAAAAGATAAATCTTTGTTATTGGTTTGTGTTTTAAACTACATACTTAATTTTGTTTTTCAAAAGGGAAGTCATCCTTCGTTTCATAACCCTATTTTACTCCTGGTAATGCAAATAAAGTTCAATTTCACTTACTTAGCAAACACTATTTAAAAGATCTGACTTTAGCCTAGTTTATTTCTTTATTTCCCTTCTTACTTAAAAGGGAATAATGTTTATATCCATCAGTAAGAAGTAGATAGAAGAATAGTCGTTTCTAACAATAGTTACAAATGGTCGAGTGGTCAGCGAGATGACTTCTCAACCGGAGGTCCCGGGTTCGATTCCCGGCTGGGGCGGGGAATCTTTCTTTAACCAGAATTATTCCCTATCCTCCATAGAGTCTGGAAGTATGAATGTGAGAGGAAATGTGCGTGTGTTTAGTAAAATAAAGTTTATTAACCTAATATTCTATCCTACAGTTTCAGCTCCCGATATGACCAATGATATTAAAGGGGGCTATGCAAATGAATATAATAATAACAAAAAAAATAGTTGGTTTGCAGAACACAGAAAAAGGCATGTGTATCTAACGATAGATTCTTTTTGTTTTTATTTTGGAAATGTAATATTTGTTACTGTTCCAGAAAAATAACAGATTTCACTAGTTAAGTTTATTGCGTTCACTAAAATCCTTCTTTTCATCATAAATAAAAAAGTTATAATGACAAAAATGGCGTAAACAAAAAGTAATAGTAAGTAGATTTGTTTACGTTCTTTTGTCTTTACTTATATTTTATAGTGTTTTACCTTTTAAAAGTATTTTTAAGTAAGTATGGAGAAATAATGATTGATCCAAACGAGTTGTTAAATCAATACAGCGCGTTGCACATTACGCCGCAGAGATTGCTAACGTTGCAGCCATATTTTGGAAAGCCTGTTGGTCTGTGTGTTGGAACGAGCTATTTGTGCATACATAGTTCATAACAAGTACATAGAGCATTTTCCTGGTTCGGTCATTGAATGACAGGCATTGCGCTCTTCAAAGCGGTAAATTCAAGTGGCTTACATACTTTACATTCCTTCGTTAACAGCATTCCAATCGAATACAAAAAACAAAGGACGATTGCTATAGATTTCTGTATGTTTAATATTTTAACGTTGCTTTTCCAGCTAGTGTGGTGGCATTTTATAAATATAAATATTCTTTCGAACGATTGCTAATGTGCAGTTTGGTTTTAAATATAGCTATTTATCTGTTTCTCTTTCACAATCTCATCTTCTCCTTGCCTTTCTCCCTCACTCTTTTGTCTCACACTTTTCTACATCTTCTTGTTTCTCTCGCTTGCCCTATTTCTCCAACTCTCACTCTTTCTTGCACTCTCTCCACATCCGTGAATGATAAAGCTACGGTATCCTTTGATCCCTTATAGGCTAGAACGAAGGGAGATAATCTATTACCTAATAGATCCGAGTAACGACGGACACAAGCGGGGATGGGATCCCTAACGTTTTAATGGAACTATCCTCTGTGGCTTTCCCGAAGGAGCGTCCTCTGACGATTGCTCCAGTAGCAACGGCAAGCAAGACACATATCCATCATCTGGCCACAAACCACGGAACAGTCCCACAACCCTGAAAGTGGACACTTAAAAGATGGAAGGAAAGTCGTGTTAGAGGAAGAAACACTTGCAACAGTGTATTAGTACGCTTTATATGTTATCAGTTTAATTAATAATTTACACAGGTTTAATATAAGAACTATATCTGCTTCAGTAGCCAAGGCCTTTGTAAGAAAAACATTTTAGCGCATTACAGACATACGTAAGAGGTAGTATGATAGAGAAAGGTCTTTTCCTTAAAAGTTAGCAGCTCGGGACTTCACCATTATAAAGAGCGGTCACGTGAGTCTAATACAAAGAACTTCCAAAATTAATCACGTGACAACGTCGTTTTCGCGCTACTTTTCAACAATCAGGAATGAGCTTCAAAATTGGATATGTTAAGACGAAAATAGACTACTTGTTATGCTGTACGCGGTACGCGCAGTACGCTGTACGCTGTACGTTGCATGTACATGAATGCATGTGTTCGAGGATGTGATGTTATTACGCGAAACATTGCAGTTATCGCATAAGCTGATATGTCGTGCAATAGGGAAGTACGCGGTAATTATCGATGACCATAGACAACGAGAACTTAGTAAGCAGAAGAAAATAGCAGTAGTTATTAACTCATATTTATACGTCTTCAAGAACTATTGTCGGGAGTCGCTCGTAGGATTAGTGCCTAAACAACTAACCAAAGTGAATAAAAAGCCGCAATACTGAAGAATCTTAAAGTGAAGTGCTTCTCTTTGTAAGTCTACCTCGTGTCACATACCCCAGTCATTCATTCTCTCCCTAGTGAGAGTCAAACTTGTGGTCTACATGGATGAGCATAGCCGGCGCATCAGAATTTTCAAGAGGTTGTTTATAAAGTATTAACTGGCGCTGATTCAGACCAACTTCAAGGTAGACAAAAGAGACAGCGACACACTCCAGCATTCGCCTGAATCAGGAGTCACGTATCAGCGTGGATCGGTGAATGTGACGCGCAGACGTTACCGCTTCTCATTCCGCGAAATCTTCTTACACGCTCTGCACAACGTGCACGTTTTTAAAACCGATAGTAAAAAGCTTTTACTAGTATGCTAATAAATGTTAATAACATGACTTTCTCTAGCTACTCTACAAACAAACTTCCTACAAAAGATAATTCATCTTTCAACACCACACTAATCGAGATAAACATTAGCAACATTTTATTACTTAGTTCCCGAAATGTAGACTGGAACTAAGGGAATGTGCTAGGCTAAAATGATTGTCCAATGCCTTAAAAGCTGTCGCTATGAGATTGTCATTGCAAATCGCTTCTTTACTTGGCCAAGCGTAGAACAAAGGAAAGACGGACACTCCCGTCTGAGAAAGGTATAAGTACTTCACAACTGAAACTAATAACAAGGAATACCTCGAAAACGGTAAGCTCCAAGAAAAAAATGTATATGACATAACTTGTGTATTTTAACAAGATCTACAGTTTTAGCAAAGCAAGTTTTTTCTGTCTCTTACGGTTTACTAGTTATGCCAAATTAAGCAAAATTAAGCAAAATGCAAAATGCTATTATGAGAAGCTATTCCCAGAAAACTCAATATATGAATTTCATTTGTAAGTGTAATTGATTTAATATTTGGTATTTTAATCAAAATCGTTAGAGCTATTTTTAAGAAAAAGAAAATGTTCGAAAAATGTTCCATGTAAAGGGTAGTTAGGGGTGGGGGATTTTCTTGAAAATCTTCATGTGGCATCATTGGAATATACCAAACTTAAATACCAAGTTTGCTATTTAACGGTCTTTTCGTTTTTGAGGTATGCTGTCCAAATACACACACACACACACACACACAAACACACACGCATACACACAGGTTTCTGAAAATGTTCTTTTTAGACTCAAGGGGGTCCTAAAACATGTATTTCCGGTGAAATTTCGACATCGAATTTTGGGGTGGAATACAATACTTCTCTATACCTATGTACGTTGTACATACGGGGCTAGAGAAAGTAAAAAGCCTTCATAAGTATTGAAAAATTAAGATATAAAATATGAGTCAAATTAAATTATGACAGAAAATAGGAGAAACAAGTGAAATAAGTAGCGCAAACCAAAGATACATTACGTTGGTAGCAGTAAGAAAATGTCTATATTCAGGATCTACTACTCCTATCGAATGGAATTGAAGATATATTTTCCTCTGGTGGAACCAAAATTATATAGAACTGAACTGTGAGAAGCTAGTAACGAGTGGAAGTCGAAGAGTCTCAAGAATACTGCAAATATGGAAAGAATGTTGAGCTAGGAAAGTGAGTAAGGGTAATGGAAACTGAGAGAAAATTAAAATGTGTTTTCTATTCAGTAGAAACCAGACATTGAGCAATTAAACTTGTGTTTGAATTTTCACAAACCCCTAAAAAATTAAAGAACTGTTGACGGTAAATGGGATCGGTAATATAGGGGCCACAGGGTACAGATTAATGAAGGGAGTTTGGAAAATAATAAAAGAAAGGCTACAAGTATGGACGGGAAAAGTGACGTACACAATAAGGGATAAAATACTGCTTAATGCTTACAAACAATGGAAATCTGAGAGCGTTTTATCTTAGGCTTGTGAAAAAATGAGATGCAGAGTGTGTCCAATGTATAATGGTAGATTGGAGAGTTCAGATATAGACCATTAGAAGCAACAACTGAGTAGGAAATAGTTAAATAGAAACACCACGTGACCCAATTGTCCCGCATTTGACGTATGCAGATGACCAGTGGTGTGTTAAAAAAGTTGTAGAAATCAACGTGGCTATTTCAACCTAAAACGCGTCAATCAAGAACTGTCGAGACTCACTCTCGTTTTACTCCTTGTAATGAGACCGATTCGCTCACCGTCTCCGCTGGTAAGCAAGAGGAGTAAAGCGATATGTTTCCCCCTCTTTTTGAAAGTGATTAAGACCCACTTTGACAACTATGGCACCGCAGGCGATGACTCTGAGGATACATGGATTGAAGATAGAGCACCGGCGGTACCCGGAGAAACCCCGTCCCTGCGCCGCATTGTCCACAGTCCTCAGTCGCCTGGGATCCAACCAGGATCGCCATGATGATAGGCAAGTTATCTAACTACGGCTCCGCCTTGCGAAGGTCACTGTCCCAGTTCCCCACTTATCAGTTTGACCTGAAAGTTTTGCAACTCTTAATGCACGAAGGGACATCTGCTCACGTCAAAATCGGAGCAGCTGACACACCTCGAAGAGGTTTTTTTTTTTGCTTAACGTGCTTTAACCTGATTGTTCATATCGGACGATGAATGTGATTGGTGAAATGGTGCTCAAATGAATTCAGTGTCCATTCATTTTCTCAGGATAAGGGAAAACATCGAAAAAACCCTTATCCGGATACCCTACCCTAAACGAGATTCGAACTCGGGACCTGTTGAATGTGAAGCAGACACACTACCACCACACTACAAATTTTAAAGCACAGTAGGATCCAAAAAGTTTTTCAAACTATTTTAGACTAACTCTTAGCGCAATAAAGACTGATCCAATTGCTTGTACTAATACACAAAATGTGATTATTGCTAGTGCTTGTTATCAATGGGAACTATATACGTGTTTGCGGTAACAAGTTGGTGCAGGAATAATATTCGGGAAACGTAGATATCACTTCCTAAATGTTATTCTATGTAAATATTATTATAACTGCCTTCTAGATCCTGCCTTGGTTGCTGAAACTGGCTTTTAGCATTATAGTTCATTATTTGCTTCGTAAATATTGCTTCAAGCATTCTTTCACGTTTTCTCTCTATTATTATTTAGAATTATTTAATCAATTGTTCATACTAAAATGATCTTATTATTTTTTTTCTTATACTTTCATTTTTTATAAGATGTTGCCTAAAATACAGTCTGCACTTTATAGCAGGACACTGGATCACCAGGTATAAACATCACATTATTAAAAAATATTATGTGTTCCATTCACATGACTTTTTCTGCATCTCTGCAATAAATTATTGCTAAAAAGCTTATGCACCTATTTACTTAATGCTAATCGAGAAAAAATTATCAGAAATAGTATTATTACTTGTTCCCTTATAAGTAGAAGCGAAATAAGGGAGTGCCAAAGGTTAAAGTGCTAGTCAAAAGCTGGTTGCTATGTGACTGAAATTCCTTTGTTTGTATGGCCAGAAGTTAACAAATTCCTGTGTGAGAAAAGTATAAGTTTATCAAGGCTAAAACCAAAAACAAGAAATATCTCGAAAGCGATCACAACTCCACGAAAAAAGAACAAGTATATTACATAAATTGTGTGTTTTAATGTGGTCTAAATTTTTTGTGTGGTAAGGTTTTGTCCATCTCTTATAGTTTAGTAGTTATGCGAAATTCCGTAAAATTCATCCAGAATAAAGTAGTGTTCAGAGGCTGTTCCCAGAAAATTCAAGATATACATTTTATTTGTCAGGTAAATATCGTTAGCATACGATATTTTAATCAGAATCGTAAGAGCCGTTTTTGAAAAACTAACAAATTTCGAACAAATTTCTATGTAAATGGTAGTTTGGAATTGGAGAATTTTTCTCAAAATATTCGTGTCGCATCATTGGAAAATACTCAACTTAAATACCAAGTTTGGTATTTTACGACTTTTCGTTTTTGAGTTACACGGACACACACAATGAATTTTTTCTGAAAATACTCTTTTTTGGGATACAGACGACCGTAAAACATATATTTCCGGTAAAATCTCGGTATCCGATGTTTTGGTGGAGTGCAATACTTTCTCTATACACTATGTGCATGGCACGTATAGAGAAATTAATTATTTAAAAATTGCTTTTTAGGAACACAATTAACGTTCTACGCTTAAAGAAGGGATTGCATTTGCCGTAAACTGTGCTGGAAAATGTGAATAACAGTGCAATCTAGTTAATATAATTAAAATAGTTTGACATATAAGAGATGTAATGTAGATGGAATTAAAATGTCGGAATAAATAACATTCATTCGTGGAAACATAAAAATGCCGCAGATTGCAAAAGAAACAGATATGTCTTCAAAATACAATTTACTGCTTAAATAAGTCAGAGAAACTCATTAGAGCTTTTCAGAGAATTCTATGTTCATGAGTAGAAGCGTATAAAATGTCCTTAAAATGCTAACAAAAAAGTACTGATGTGTTCCTTTCACATGACTTTCTCTACATCTCCGCTACAAATTATTGTTTAAAAGCTTATGCTACTATTTACTTCTTGTAAATCCAGAAAAAATTAGCAGAAATAGTCTTATTCCTTCTTCCTTGTAAGTAGAAGCGAAATAAGGAACTACCATATGTTAAAAGTGATAGTCAAAAGCTGGTTGCTATGTGACTGAACTAATTTTGTTTGTATAGACAGGAGCTGACAAATTCCGGTACGAGAAAAGTATAAGTTTCATAAAGTTGAAACCAAAAGCAATGAATATCTCAAAAACCGTCAAATCCACGAAAAAAAGCGTTTTAACGTGCTCTACATTTTATGTGGTGTAAGTGTGGTGTGTTTTTATCCATTCCTTATGGTTAAGTAGTTATGCATATATTCCGTAAAATTCACACAGAATAAAGTAGTCTTCAGAGGCTATTCCCAGAAAATTCAAGATATACATTTTATTTGTCAGGTAAATATCTTTAATATGCGATATTTTAATCAAAAACATTACAGTAATTTTTAAGAAAAGGAGGATTTTTTCTCAAAATCTACGCATCGCATACCTGGAAGATACTAAACTTAAATAACAAGTTTGGTATTTTACCGACTTTTCGTTTTTGAGTTACCGTGTTCACAGACACACACACACACACACACACACACACACACACATGGATTTTTTTGTGAAGATGCTTTCTTTGGATACACGGGACGCTAAAACACACATTTCCGGTGAAATCTCGGTATCGAATTTTTGGGTGGAGTGCAATGCATTCTCTATACACTATGTTCATAGTACGTGTAGGGAAAGTAATATACATCCTCAAAGTAATTAGAATTTTACAAAGAATTCTGGATGCTACATAGTTGCTTAGCATTTCTTCATGAAAGTGAAAAGTTATCTGGAAACAAAATATTAGACCATATAGCTTCATGATGGGGACATAGAATATTGCATTATGTGTTAAGTTGTCATTTTTTGGTCATTTGTTCTGCTTTTAAATCATTCTATAGACAAGTTTAAGACTATTTGAATAGTTAACAATTCCAGCTGATCCAACAGACGTTTATTCAGTTCACAGGAGCTGAAGTTTTTACTCGATCTGTAATGATAGTGACTAATGACCACAAGACCTTAATGGATTTCAATTATTCAACTTTCCAATTATGACCCGTTACAGAGATTCAGTTGTTTTTATTCAGAGTCAGAAGCGAGATAAAATGTATCTCTAATTACAAGCAAAAAACATCTACAAAACACAGCTTGAATATAACTAATTAGAAAGTAATTTTGTGATATGATAATATTTTTGTACCACTAATTACCTTTTACCTTCTCTAGCACGTATGTACAATGTACATATTAGAGAAGGTATTTTACCCAACCCAAAAATTTGATAAAGAGGTTTTACCGGTTTTTTAATATCTTGAACCGAAAAAAACCACACACATTTTTAGAAAAATGTCCGTGTTTACGCGTATGTCTATTCTTGTTTAAGATATTTCCATGGAAAACGAAATGTATATCATGAATTGTCTGGGAATGGCCCTAAAGACATCTTCATTATGCATGATATTAGTATAATCGTAAGCCCTAAGAGACAAAAAGATTTACGACACCAAAATCAGATTTCATTAAATCACATCTTCGGTAATATATTCCGAGATATTCCTTGTAATGGGTTTCAATTTTTTAACTATTTAAACTTTTCTCAACCAGAAAGTCAACATCCGTTTCATCTCCTGGATTACTCCCGGTAATGCAAAAAAGGACCGAATTCAATTGTTTCCCATAGCGAAAGTTTTGACTATTCCGTTAGCCTAGTGCATTCACTGATTTCCTTTCTACTTACAACAAAGTAAGTAACAATGGTGTTTCTGCTACTGTTTATCTCGATTAACGTGGCATCAAAATATTTGTAACAGCTAGAAAAGTCTGATGTGTTCTATTCACATGACTTTCTCATGCTCATCGGGAAAAATTAGCAGAAATAGTCTTATTACTTGCTTCCTTGTAAATAGAAGTGAAATAAAGGAGTACCAGAATAGTCAGAAGCTGGTTGCTATGTGACTGAAGCTCTTTTGTTTGTATGGACAGAAGTTGACAAATCCCTATAAGAGAAGAGTATGTTTTTAAAGATGAAATCAAAAACAAGAACTAACTCAAAAACGATCAACTGCACGAAAAAAATATAGATAGCATAAATTGTGTATTTTAACGTGCTCTACATTTTTTGTATGACAAATTTTTGTCCATCTCTTACGGTTTAGCAGTTGTGAAGAAGTCCGTAAAATTTATTCAGAATAAAGTAGTCTTCAGAGGCTGTTCCCAGAAAATTCAAGATACACATTTTATTTTCAGGTCTTTAATGTCTTTAATATACGACATTTTAATCCAAATTTTCAGAACCATATTTGAGAAAATAAGAATTTTCGAATAAACTTCCATGTAATGGGTAGTTTACGGTGGGGTTGTTTTTCACAAAATCTGCGTGTCGCATCCCTGGAAGATACTAAACTTAAATACCAACTTTGGTATTTTACCGACTTTTCGTTTTTGAGCGATGCTGTCCACAAGCACACACGCACACATGGACCTTTTTCTGAACATGCTTTTTTGAATTCAGGGGGACCCAAAACGTGTATTTCCGGTGAAATTTCGGGTTGGAATAAGTACCTTCTCTATACACTACCTACATAGTACGTGTAGAGGAAGTAAAAGGTGATTTGAATTGAACACACCTTATTTTTCGAGTTGCATCTCTTATGATAAGAGAGAAGTTTCTGATGGAAATGCTTCGAGTCAGAATAGACGGTATTTAGCCGATTACTGTTTCAGCTTTGTTTCCTAATGGTCACAGATAACAAGCTTAATTATTGTTTCCTGTTGAGTCTGCCAATTAACTACAATAGATCATGCCCAAGTCCACTTTGTTTGAAACTTGTGCGCAATCCTGAATGGGACAGTAAATGAACCCTTTTTTGTTCTGACTTTTTTAATGAGTAGGTGTGAAAATTATAGCACCTGTCGTCGGCATGCACTGATTTCATTTTCACTTTCTCTAGACGTACTATGTACATAGTGTATAGAGAAGGTATTGCACTCCACCCGTAAATTCGATACAGAGATTTCACCGGAAATATGTGTTTTAGGGTCCGTGTGTGTATGTGTGTGTGTCCGTATGTCTGTGAACACGATAGCTCAAAAACGAAAAGACCGTTAAATACCAAACTTGGTATGTAAGATTGGTATCTTCCTAGGATGCGACACGAAGATTTTAAAGAAAATCCCGACACCCCCAACTACCATTTACATGAAAATTTTCGAAAATTTTGATTTTCTTAAAAATGGCTCTAACGATTTTGATTAAAATATCGTATATTAAAGGTAAATTACCTGACAAATTAAATGTATATCTTGAATTTTCTGGGAATAGCCTCCGAAGACTATTGTGGATCAATTTTACGGAATTTTGCATAACTACCAAACCGTAATAAATGGACAAAAACTTACCACACAAAAAATGTAGAGCACTTTAAAACACACAATTTATGTTATATACATTTTTTTCGTGGAGTTGATCGTTTTTTATATATTCCTTGTTTTTGGCTTCAGCTTGGAAAAACTTATTTTTCTCATATCTACGGGAATATGTCAACCCCTGTTCATTTAAACAAAGGAACTTCAGTCACATAGTAACCATCTTTTGACTATCACTTGAACCTACGGTACATTTAGGATTATAAAACCTGTCACCTGTAGCACTGTGACAAAACGTAGGTTACTCCTCTTGTGATGATCCTGAATCAACACAAATGGGTTTATTGTTTTAGAATTACTTATTTCATACCGGCATTTGGTACCATTAACAATATGATAGTTATTATGATGCTTCATTAAGTGTTTATTCTCCCGAAAATCAATATGCTTGTACACGAAATTAAGAGGTGCGCAGAAATACTAAAGGTATTATAAAAAAAAAAAAAAAAAAAAAGCCAATATTTTGAAACCTTTTTTAAGATTCAGCTTTTCTAAACTAACACAACCTGCTTAAACCGATCCGTGGTGATATTCTCATAGGAGCTGATATTTTCCTCCACACGTAGGGGAAAATTTGTCCAAAGGGCACCCGATACTTGGTTCACAGTTCCATTATGGTCGCGTATCTGTATCGTTTTGGAGTTGGATAGCAAGGGACGGTCTGTGTGTGCTGTGGTAGCTTGAGCATACAATCAACAGTGTGCAATACAAGGTAATACTTGATCATATTTTGATTTCTTCTGTGAGAATGTGTTCTCTATTGATAATGTGTGGGCTGAGGTAAAAAGTGAGCTACGCTCCAATTAACTGTAAATTAGCGAAGGGCAAATAGCTTCTGGGCATAAACTCAAAAAGCCTGGACTCTTGAAGCTTCTTGTTAATATTACTGTATACATTTAATTTGTCTGTGCCTCGAAGTTTGAGGGCAGTTATACGGGCTGAGGGCTCATATACAGACGATATAATTGTGTTTATCTTAGGTGTTTTTGTTTTAGAAGATAATTTATTTACACATATTTTTTTTTAGTTATTTAACACGAATGTTAGTAGAATCATGGTTCTGTGTACACAGATAAGCCCAAAACTTCAAATGCCAAAGTTATGTTATTGCATTATTATTTTCTACATATTCAGTCATAAAATTATCAAACATAAAAAATGACAATCAGCGCAAGACTTGAACCTAGGAACTTATGAGGAAAAGCAAGGTCTTCTTATACTCTCAGCTACATAACGCTGTTCCGAGAGCTGCATTCAGTGCTAAGAAGCTACCATTGCGCTGTCAGCCAGTGACCAGTGCACGTTTCTTTCAGGTGCATTGTGAACACAGCTTTACGAAGATACCCGAAGTTCTTCGATCAACACCTGGAACTTTTTTTTTTTTCCCTTCCTTTTGGTGACAGATGACAGGTGTAGGTAGAACGTGTAGAGAAAGTAATAAGCTTCTGTAAGAATAGTTTGTTTATAATCAGCGATAGAGTAGAGAATGTAGTTTGTAACACAGCAGATATATGAAAGTGCATATTCGCGTAACTCACCTCAGACCTTCTAAATATGTACCTGCTATTGTTGGCATATACCTTAACAATATTCCAAACCTTTGAAACAGTTTTCCTAGTGCTGTAAGCTCCTTCGCCTTTCATGCCCTTTAATTAGTGTGTAACATAAATGAAAATGCCAGAGCGTTGGTATATAAACCTTTCCACAAATTACTTAGTGGGATTTTGAAGTAATTTATCATCGAGCTCCCAATTTGCAATTTCGAAGGTGTGCGAATGATCTAGAATAATTACATTTAACTGATAGGAAATTAAAGCCCAAAGTAATCTCGAGTAAAGTTACCACCTGTAGTTTAGCTTTGGTGATTTAATTACTCATCATCCACCGGAAGTAATCTATGTTGCTTATCCTCTATCTGCTTGGACCAAGGTGAATGTCCATATGCAGACATTGGCTGGATAATTGCTGCGGTCAGTTATGCTGGCAATGTCTGGTAAAATACATGTGTTACCAAATAGTCTTTGTAGACTACAACTTAATTATAAAACTAATAAAATAAGAGATATCCATGGTCTTCGCTTGCAACATTTGTAAACATTTTGTTATTGGTAGAACATAAACTGCTGTAAAGCAGAGTGAATACCTACATTTTGCCATAGGTGAAAATAATTACTCCAAACAACATATTGCTTAAGAATTCTATGATTATCTTTGACTGTATGTTTTGTTGTTTCTTTCGCCATTTTTCCTTTCTCTATACGTACTATGTACATAGTGTATAGAGAATATATTGCACTCCACTCAAAAATCCGATACCGAGCTTACACCGGAAATATATGGTTTAGGGTCCCCTGGATCCAAAAAAGCATTTTCAGAAAAAGGTCTGTGCCTGTGAACACGATAGCTCAAAAACAAAAGTCAGTAACATACCAAAGTTGGTATTTAAGTACTTTTGAGAAAAATCCCCCCTCCCCCAACTTCTCTTTAAATGGAACATTTTTTTGAAAATTTTGATTTTTTAAAAAATGGCTATAACGATTTTGATTAAAATGTTGTATATTAAAAATATTTATCTGACAAATAAAATGTATATTTTGAATTTTTTGGTAATAGCCTCTAAAGACTAGCTTATTCTGAATGAATTTTGCGGAATTTCCATAAACTGCCAAACCGTAAGAGATGAACAAAAACTTACCACACAAAAAATGTAGAGCACATTAAAATACACAATTTATGTTATATACTTTTTTTTTCGTGAAATTTATCATTTTTAGGATATTCCTTGTTTTTTGTTTCAGCTTTTCTCATGCAGGAATTTGTCAACTCCTGTCCATACAAACAAAGGAACTTCAGTCACATAGCAACCAGCTCCTGACTATTACTTTAACCTATGGTACTCCCTTATTTCGCTTTTGCTTACAAGGAAGCAAGTAATAACGATATTTCTGCTAATGTTTTCTCAATTAGCATGAAGTAAATAGAAGCCTAAGCTATAACAATAATTTGTTGCAGAGATGATGATGATGATGATGATAATGGTGTTTAAGGGCGCTCAACTGCCGAGGTCATAAGCGCCCTTACGATTAAAACTTGGCAATAGGCAGTAAGAAAATACCAAAAAAGGAAAAAAACACAAGTAAAAAGGGCTAACACAGTTGAAAAGTAAGTAACAGAACGGTCCAGCCCTCTAACAGAGCTGGATATAAAACTCCATCTAAAATCAACACATTAAAATTAAAAGTGTTTAAAAAGACCTGCTATCACACTAAAACGTCAAGGTAAAAGAAAGTTTTGCTAAAAATTTAAAAACCCTGTCCACTGCTCTTGGGTCATCTGCCAGGACCTCAGCAAGAGAGGCCGGCATGCCCATACATGACCGAATGTGTGCCAGGTGACCACACTCCAGCAACACATGACGAACTGTCTGTGCCTCCCCACAGAGCGCACAGACAGGAGCAGGTTCACGTTTAAAAAGGTAACTGTGAGTAAAAATACAGTGGCCAATTCTTAGCCGAGCTAGTACTACCTCCTCCCGGCGGAATAAACGAGAGGAGGTTACCCAGTTGACAGGGAGGTCCTTCACCTCTCGCAGCTTATTACCACGGAGAGCCGACCACTCCGCATGCCAAGTCGAAAAAACGGCTCTCCGTACAGCCACTCTAAAATCTTCTGCTGTTGAATGGGTAATCGTAACACTGGGCGCTGTGACTGCCGATTTCGCTGCCAAATCCGCCGTGTCATTCCCTGGCAAGCCAACGTGTCCAGGAATCCATGCGCACTCCACATTAAAACCAGAAGCGTGCAAAATGCGGAGAACGTCCTGGATGCGCTGCACCAAAGGATGGTAATTGTACAGCTCA
Organism: Hymenopus coronatus; assembly: GCA_030762935.1. Classification (NCBI taxonomy): domain Eukaryota; kingdom Metazoa; phylum Arthropoda; class Insecta; order Mantodea; family Hymenopodidae; genus Hymenopus; species Hymenopus coronatus. Next base: position 11,112,344 of record CM060889.1, on the reverse strand, counting down.
CGAATGCTCTGAAGGGCACTAAGGGAATCACTAAGTATAAGGCAGTCACCTAATTTTCGACGTCGAATATACAGAAGGGCTTGATAAATAGCATATAGCTCGGCAGAATATATAGATGTGCAACTAGGCAAACCGTAAGTAGAAGTTGTGGTGCCAGTTACAAAGGCACATCCAACACCGTCGGGGCTCTTACTACCATCGGTGTAAATACAAATATGGCCACTGTATTTGGATAAAAATTCTAAAAAGCATCGACGAATACTATCAAGAGGCGTAACAGATTTCCCGTAGAGCGTCATCCCGAGATCGACATGGGAGGTAGCGCGTAACCAAGGGGGGTGTATACTCTCTCCCTTGGGTAACAGCCGAGGAATGTCAACATGGTGCTGGCGTAGAAGCTCACGGAAACGAAAACCTGCTGGCCTGGGGCTCAGAGAGCGGAGGCAGTATCGCTCGTGCAGCTCAGGGGAGAAAAAAGCGTGATAAGTTGGATGCCCTGGCATACACTTCAGCCCACAGCCATAATTAGCAAGCAGGACATCACGCCGACAACGCAGAGGAGGTTCTCCCGATTCGGCGTAGAGGCTAACAACTGGGCTCGTTGGAAAGGCTCCAACGGCCACACGGATGCCCTGGTTATGGACTGTGTCTAACATTCTGAGCACTGAAGGTCGAGCTGAAGAATACACAATGCTGCCATAGTCCAACTTCGAACGAATCACAGCACGATAAAGACGGAGCAATGCCGTCCGATCCGCACCCCAAGACTTGCCACTTAGTATCCGTAAAAGGTTTAGAGAACGGTCACATCGTGCTCTAAGCTGTGCTATTTGTGGTGCCCAACAAAGTTTCCGATCGAAGATCAAACCAAGGAATCTCGCCTCGTCTGCGAAAGGAAGTAAATCTGGCCCGAGTCGAAGAGACGGCGGCATTTGCCACTTACGGCGCCAGAAGTTAACGCAGACTGTCTTCTCAGCGGAGAAACGAAAACCGTGTTTCGAGCTCCATGCATAGAGATTGTCCAAACACCGCTGGAGACGGCGTTCCAAAAACGGTGTACGCTGAGAAGTACAGAAGATGGCAAAGTCGTCCACGAATAAACAGGAAGAGACACCTTGAGGCACACATAGTGATATGGAATTTATCGCAATAGCAAATAGAGTCACGCTGAGTACCGAGCCCTGCGGCACTCCGTTCTCTTGAATAAAATGGTTAGATAAAACTGAACCCACCCTCACTCGAAAAACGCGGTCCCGCATGAACTCCTGAATGACCAACGGTAGGCGTCCACGTATGTTCCAGTTGTGCAGAGAACGCAATATTCCCGCCCGCCAACACGTGTCGTAGGCCTTCTCAAGGTCAAAAAATATCCCAACTGTGGGGCTGTTCATAAGAAACCCGTCCATAATCTGAGTTGACAGAGAGACAAGGTGGTCAGCAGTTGAACGTCGTCGTCGAAAGCCACACTGGATGTTCGTCAGAAGATTGTGGGATTCCAGCCACCACACCAACCGTCCATTGAGCATGCGTTCCATCACCTTGCACACGCAACTGGTGAGGGAAATAGGACGGTAACTGGAAGGAAGATGGCGGTCCTTTCCAGGTTTAAGAATGGGTATGATGGTGGCCTCCCGCCACTTGTCTGGAAAAATGCCATCAACCCAGACACGATTATAGACCTCGAGTAGGAAATCTTTGCCATCAGGAGAGAGATGTTGCAACATTTGGACGTGGATACCATCTGGACCTGGTGCTGAGTGTCGTGAAGAGGAGAGTGCATTGTCTAGCTCTGCCAGGGTGAAAAGGCGATTATAATCCTCAAGGTTGCCAGAAAGAAACGAGAATTCTTGAGATTCCACCTGGTTCTTAACTGTAAGAAACTCAGGGGAATAGTTGCCTGAGCTAGACACCTGAGCGAAAGCACTGCCTAAAGTATTCGCCACGTCAAATGTATCAACAACAGCTCCGGTAGGTGTTTTGAGACCGGCGATGGGCATATGGTTCGGTTTCCCAGCCACACGTCTTAACTTATCCCATACGACAGAGGAAGGTGTATGTCGATTAAAGGAACCCACGAATTTATTCCATGACATCTTTTTGCTATCCTTAATAACCCGCCTAGAATGTGCACGCATCCGTTTATAGTATATCAGGTTATCCAGTGTGGGATAACGCTGGAAAACCCGTAGAGCTCGTCTGCGAGCGCGAATAGCATCCCGACAGTCAGCGGTCCACCAAGGTACCGGAAATCGACGGCTGTAGCCAGTCGAACGCGGAATGGATTGCTCAGAAGCAGAAAGAATGGTCTCTGTAAGATGTTCGACCAAGTGGTTCACAGAGTCGTGCTCTTCGTAGCTAAATTCAGCCAAGTGGGAGTACAGTTCCCAGCTGGCGTGGTCTAGGCGCCAACTAGGTAAACGGGTGGAACATACAACGGGTGTCAAGACACTAATACGACAGGGAAAGTGGTCACTAGAATGCAAATCCGAGATGATATTCCAGCATAAGGTGACTGCCAGCTGAGGGGAACAAATTGCAATGTCAATGTGTGAAAAACTATGAAATGCGTCAGATAGAAAGGTGGGCTCTCCGGTGTTCAAGAGAGCAAGATTCTGACTATCCAAGAAGTCTTTAAGTAGCGTACCTCTCGCACAAGCCCGAGGAGAGCCCCAAAGAGGGTGATGGGCATTCACGTCGCCTACCAATAAAAAGGGTGGTGGCAACTGCGAAATGAGGTGTTCTAAGTCGCTGTGCGAGAGGTCCGCAGATGGAGGCAAATAGATACTGCAAATGGTGAATGAAGCGGAGGGTAGCTTAATGCTGACAGCAACGGACTGGATTGCAGATTGTATGGGTACGGAGTTGGCAAAAATATCATCTCGAATAAGCATCATAGTGCCCCCATGTGCCGGGACACCGTCCTCCGGGGATAAATCACATCGTACGGAGGAGTACTGCCTGATGGTAACGGTGTCCTGTGGACGGAGCTTCGTCTCTTGTAAACATACAGCCAAGGGTTCATGCTGGCGCAGCAACAAGTCAAGCTCTGGTCGATGTGGTCGAATTCCGCGTATGTTCCAATGGAGGATAGCCATTGAGTATATTATGGGATAAGTTTCAAATCGAAAGACGCTTCTGCAGATTGGGATTGGCTGGTCGGTTCAATTTGTTCTTCTTAGGCGTTGGGCTAGTACTATTTTCAGGAGCACGATCCTGCCGTTTCCGCACTGTCCCTCTGGCAGTGGCGGCAGAATCCTCCTGGTCCATCTCCTCCACATGGGAGGTCCCTTTTTCAAGAGCAGTTTTCGGTCCAAGTAGTTCGAACCGATTGGATGTGCTGATCGGCGAAGACGGCCGTCGCCGATTCACGCCCTCCTCCCCAGATGACCCTTCAGAGGAGGATACACGTGTGGAGTTGCGTGAAATTTTCTTACCTTTAGATGACTTGGTAATAGATTGCACATTCTCTTTCAAAAAGTCTTGTCGTACATACTTGGTCTTAAACTGTTTTTCTGGGGCAGAAGACGTCGTGAACTTAATAGCTTTAGTTCCGGAGGTCGAGGCTTTCGGTGACAAATGTGCAGGACTATTCTGTAAGCTGGCGGATTTGGCAGATGTTGATACCAACTTGGGTGTAGGTGCCGAAGGCTTTGGCAGCGCTTGGGCTAAAATTACCTTTTCCGCAATTGTAGCCCCGTTCATATCGCCGGTCTGGGTTGCGATTTCCCGACGCGGTACCGGTTTAGCTGCAACTGAGCTATAGGTACCGGACCTCGGGGCAGAGGGTTGGCGGAGTCGCAGGAGCTTCCGGGCTTCCAAGAAGGACACCTTCTCTTTCACCCGTATCTCCTGGATCGCTCGTTCCTCTGCAAAACGGGGGCAGTCTCGGGAACTAGATGGGTGTTCCCCGTTACAGTTCACACACGATGGAGCTGAAGCACAAGCCCCATCGTGGGAGGTGTCACCGCAGTGGACGCAGGTGGACTTGCCGGTACACAACTCACTAGTGTGACCAAAACGTTGGCATTTAAAGCACCTCAGCGGATTGGGTATATAAGGCCTAACTTCGATGGCTTCATACCCTGCTCTAATCTTTTGAGGCAGATCAACCCGATCAAAAGTAAGAAACAGGGTACGAGTAGGCAGGAATTCACCGTTGATCTTACGTTGTACCCGATAAACAGCTGAGACACCCTGAGTCGCAAGATTTTCTTTGATCTCCTCAATGGACAAACCGTCCAACGCGCGGGTTGTTATTACACCGCGGGAGGAGTTCAGCGACTTGTGCACCTCGACCTTCACTGGATAGCTGGCTAACATGGTGGCTTTAAGTATTCTTGCAGCTTGCGAGGCGGAGTTGGCTTCGACAAGAAGTGTACCATTGCGAGCTCGAACGCAGGATTTAACAGGACCAGCAATGGCATCGAGACCCTTTTGGATAGTAAAAGGGCTCACCGTAAGGAACTTCTTACCTTCCTCTGTCCTATGAATGACCAAGTAGCGAGGACCACATGACTCGACTACTTCCTTTCCAACTTCTTTATTAAGGGGTTTTTGTTTTGGTGCCATAGAAAAAATGGTATAAATTCATCCCCCAGTGCTCCCCACCCACCACGGAGCCCAACGAGGGGTCACCCCACTGGGGTGACAGGGCTACACAGGGGATATAGCGGGCTCGCCGTCCCACTCACCCTGGAGTTCGGTGTAATACCTAGTCCTGGCCGATTGACTAGGGGTGGGTTAGTCCCTAGCCTCCCGTTTAGGCAAATCAGAAACCAAAGCGGTGTATTAGGCTGCGCACCCTCCCCAGTTACTGAAAGACAGAAGCCCAGGCTCAGGTACGCAACCCTCAACCAACCAGGATGTTCCTCTTCACCGACACGGGTCTCCACGCACGGCCTACACGTGGGTGGGCATTTTCACCTACTGACTCCCTCACCACTCTGAGGTTGCCCACAGAGGGAGTCAAGGTGGCTCGGGACCCCGGGTGCGCCTAACCCGTACCTACCGTAGTAGGCCCCTGGGGGGTGTTTGTTGCAGAGATGTAGAGAAAGTCATGTGAATGGAACATATCAGATTTTTGTTTATATTCTTTTAGTTTATCCATTACCGCACACATGTCTAATTACTTCATCCTGTCCACTTTAGTACAACCTTTAACTAATCGTAAAAATGCCATTTCTGCAGCCTGTACATGACTACCATTCCTTATCATGACCCAGGGTTCGCTGCCGTACAGTAAAACAGGTAGAGCCTTCACACATTTCTGTATCTCTTCTTGCGTCTCAGTTCATTAAGTAAAATGTTGCTACCATTGAATTGTTCTACCCAGCAGCTCTTTAATACGACTTTTAAAAACTGTTGTAACAACTTCTTACTTCCTCTATACGCACTATGTACATAGTGTATACAGAAGGTATTGCACTCCACCCAAATATTCAATACCGAGATTTCAACGGAAATAACATGTTTTAGAGTCCCCTGTATCCAAAAAGAGCATTTTTACAAAAAGTTCCGTGTGTGTGTGTGTGTGTGTGTGTGTGTGTGTGTCCTTGCGTCAGTGTGTCCGTGTGTCTGTGAACACGATAACTCAAAAACGAAAAGTCGGTAAAATACCAAACTTTAAGTTTAGTATCTTCCAGGGATGCGACATAAACATTTTGAAAAAAAATCCCCCACCCCAAACTACCCTTTATATGGAACTTTTTTCGAAAATTTTGATTTTCTTAAAAATGGCTCTAACGATTTTGATTAAAATTCCGTATATTAAAGATATTTACTTGACAAATAAAATGTATATTTTGAATTTGGGAATAGCCTCTGAAGACTACTTTATTCTGGATGAATTTTACGGAATTTTGAATAACTGCTAAACCGTAAGAGATGGACAAAAACTTACTGCACGAAAAATGTAGAGCACGTTAAAATACATAATTTATGTCATATACATTTTTTTCGTGGAGTCATCATTTTTTAGTCATTCCTTGTTTTTGGGTTTCTGCTAAGAAAACTCATACTATTCTGATATAGGAATTTGTCAACTGCTTCCATCAAACAAAGGAACTTCAATGACATAGCAACCAGCAAGGAACAAAGCAAACATAGCAACAAGGAACCAAGTAATAAGACTATTTCTGCTATTTTAGTCTGTTTAATATGAAGTAAATAGAAGTATAAGCTTATTCAGAGTAATTTGTTGCAGAGACTCAGAGAAAGTCATGTGAATGGTACACATAAGATGTTTTTTCTTTTCACTCCATTATATGCCTGACAAAACTCTGTAGAAATAGACTGTGATTATAGGCAAACAGGGAATAGACGAAGCCTTAACGTATTTAGACGTTCAATATCTAGACACTACTTTATTTTGCCCTGATATTGCAAGAAACAAGTAAATAGCGACAGCGTTTTAAAATGATAGCGCATTCAACAACTCAAACCAATAAGGGCTATCACGGAAATTGGCATGTAAAAATATTTGAAATAAATTGTGTATTTTATAATGTCTTATTTACGCGGTATGGCCATAAGATTACACAAAGTTCCTTACGAATTCAGAGTTATTCTCAGCCTACTCGCCGAACAATTTATTTATGTATTTTATTTTTAATGTTTTTGTAGTGTTTAGCGTCCACTTTTACCATCCTATCTTAAATATATGGCATTTAACGAAAATCGTTAGAGCCATTTTTTGAGAATACCAAGCTATATACCTCGTTGGTCATATCGGACGATGAATGAAATTGGTAAACTGATGCTCAAATGATCTTGGGGTCCACGGAGCTTAAAGATACTCGACATTCGTCTTCTCAGGATAAGGAAAACCCCCAAAAAACTTTATCCTGGTAAGTCACCCTAAGCAAGATTCGAACTCAGGACCTTCTGATTGTGAGGCAGACACGCTACCACCAGACTACCCAGGCGGGCTTTTTGAATGTTTTGGTTTATAGTTAGAGTTTCTATAGTCACACGCAGGCAGATATGTTCTACTCTTCTCCTCTTTCGAATTTAAGGATCTCAAATCATGTATTTTGGTGAACCCCCCCCCCCACATCGCCTTTTTAGAGGGAAAGTAAACTGCACAATTGTTTGAAAATTAAAGCCTGTAATAGAGAACATCTTAGAAGTCATCAATGCCACCAAAAATAAGGTATTAATTGTGTGTTTTAAGGAGACATCCTGTTTCCTGTAGTAAGACATGGTTTACCAATTATACAAAATCATTCAGGACGATTCACAGGCTATTAATAGAAAAATTAAAAAGTAGCTTATTGTTTTTGTCATGCATATAATATGTGCTATTTCAATAAACCGCGTTAGAGCCATATTTGAGAAAGTATAAAAACCAATTCTTTTTATCCCTGCAGAGCCAATACCGGAAGCAGATACCAATATACATGCAGAGCATAGCTTGGGAAAAGGACTTCCGTTGAAAATCCTCTCATATTCTTGGAAGATAGTGAATATCAATACCAAGTTTGCTATGCAACATAATTCTGATTTACAAAGGTTTTCTGTAACTGAGTATACACACACAGACACACACATTCACACAAACACATACAGATGCACACAGACACACACACTCACATAGACACACACAGACACACACCAGACACACACACTCACATAGACACACACAAACACACACAGACACACAACAGACACACACAAACACACACAGATACACACAGACACACCCCAGACACACACACTCACATAGACACACACAAACACACACAGATACACACAGACACACACCAGACACCCACACTCGCATAGACACACACAGACACATACAGACACACACCAGACACACACACTCACATAGACACACACAAACACACACAGATACACATAGACACACACCAGACACACACACTCACATAGACACACACAAACACACAGACACACACCAGACACACACACTCACATAGACACACACAGACACATACAGACACACACCAGACACACACACTCACATAGACACACACAAACACACACAGATACACACATTCACACACCAGACACAGACACTCACATAGAGACACACAAACACACTCACATAGACACACACAAACACACTCACATAGAGACACACAAACACACTCACATAGACACACACAAACACACTCACATAGAGACAAACAAACACACTCACATAGACACACACAAACACACACAGACACACAACAGACACACACAAACACACACAGATACACACAGACACACCCCAGACACACACACTCACATAGACACACACAAACACACACAGATACACACAGACACACACCAGACACACACACTCGCATAGACACACACAGACACATACAGACACACACCAGACACACACACTCACATAGACACACACAAACACACACAGATACACATAGACACACACCAGACACACACACTCACATAGACACACACAAACACACAGACACACACCAGACACACACACTCACATAGACACACACAAACACACAGACACACACCAGACACAGACACTCACATAGACACACACAAACACATACAGATACACACAGAGACACACACTCACATAGACACACACAAACACACACAGATACACACAGACACACACCAGACACACACACTCGCATAGACACACACAGACACATACAGACACACACCAGACACAGACACTCACATAGACACACACAAACACATACAGATACACATAGACACACACACTCACATAGACACACACAGACACATACAGACACACACCAGACACAGACACTCACATAGACACACACAAACACATACAGATACACACAGACACACACACTCACATAGACACACACAGACACATACAGACACACACCAGACACACACACACTCACATAGACACACACAAACACACACAGATACACATAGACACACTCCAGACACACACACTCACATAGACACACACAAACACACACAGATACACACATTCACACACCAGACACAGACACTCACATAGAGACACACAAACACACACAGATACACACATTCACACAAACACACACAGATGCACACAGACACACACCAGACACACACACTCACATAGACACACACAAACACACACAGATACACACAGACACACACCAGACACACACACTCACATAGACACACACAAACACACACAGATACACACAGACACATACCAGACACACACACTCACATAGACACACACAAACACACACAGATATACACAGACACACACTCACATAGACACACAGACACACACACACTCACATAGACACACACAGACACATACAGACACACACACACACTCGCACATCGTTATAAAATACATTTTATTCAGGGAACCTCAAAATCTCTATTTTCGGTAAAACCTCAGTATCAATGTTTTAAGTGAAATACAATACTTCCTAATAGGTAAATTGTTGACAAAGTAAAGAGCATCTGATGCCTTACATTTATATGGCTTTGTCAACCTATTCTTCACTAACTATGCTTACAGGACGTTATTCTTCTATCTGGTATCGAGATAAAAATAAATGATTATCTAGGTCCTTGTAACTAGAAGCCAGAAATCATGCACTGAGCAAAAGCTATAATCAAATGTTTTAAAAACTGGCCGCTATGTTAACATTTGGTTATCTTTGCAAGTTCAGGAGTAAAACAAAGGAAATGCAAATGACGATATCTCGCTTGAGAAAGGTTTTAAGTATGCAAAATCAAACCAGTAACCAGGAATGGTTGGTAACTGGATAATTCCCCCAAAAGTTTTATTTAAAAAACGCTGTGTACTTTAAAGCGTTCTTCATTTTTATACAGTAATATTTTATCTATCTCTTACGGTTTAATAATTATCAAAAGATATTCAGAACAAAGAAGAGTTCAGAGGCTATTGAAAGTAAAGTCAAGATGGCATTTCATTTGCTATAAAAATAAAGTTTTTACGGTATTTTAGTCAAAATAGTTAAAGCCATTTTTGAGAAAATCATATATTTCGAAAATATTGCATGTTAGGGTGGATGATTTTACTGAAAGTCTTCGTTTTGCATCCTTGAAATATGTTGAACTCTTAATATCGACAGAATTTTTGTTTTTGAGTTATGATGTCTACATACACTCACAGAATCCATTTTCTAAATTGTTTTTTCGATGCAGGAGAGCCTAAGAAATGCATTTCGGTATCGAATTTTTGAGTAGACTGCAATACTTTCTCTACTTATGTAATATGTACGAAGTAGAACAAGTATAAAGAGTGACAAATTCTCATTTCAGAAGAGTTTAAGTATTTTAAAACTGAAACCAACAACCAGGAATTTCTCGGAAATACTTAACTCCAGGACAAAAATGTACACATCTTCATGCTTTGTGTAGCAAGTTTTAGTTTATCACTTACGGTTTACTAGTTATCCAAATGTCATCCAAAATGAAGAATCTTCAGAGGCTAAATCCAGAAAACTCATGATATACATTTTAACCTCATGTAAATATATGGTATTTTAATCAAAATTTTTACAGCCATAAGAAAATAAAGTTTTCTAAAATTGTTTCATGTAAAGGGCAACTTTGGGTGGAGGATTTTCTGGAAAGCCTTCGTCTTTAACAATTCTGAACTTAATTGTCAAGCCTCGTATTTAATAGAATTTTTGTTTAGAGTTTTTGAGTTATGTTGTTCAGGGACCCTAAAATGTGCATTTACAGGAACATTTTTGGATAGAATGTCATACATTCTCTACCTATGAAATAGCATCAAGTAGAAAAATATTTTTCTAATCCAGGGATACCCAAAATATGCATCTCTGGTGAAATCTCAGTATAGAGTATCCGGTGAAATACAACACAATTTCTTCCTGCTAAACCCTTAACGTTTTACCGGATGGAGAAAGTATTAGTATTAAGACTATTCAGGGTTTTATTTTGGAATATTAGAGACATAATGATATCCATTCATCCTTTGGAAATTCTAAATATCTGGTGTGTTTCATTCACATGACTTTCTCTACATCTCTGCAAAAAAATTATTGTTAAAAAGTTTATGCTTCTATTTATTTAATTCTAGTCGAGAAAAAAAAATAGCAGAAATAGTCTTATTAACTGCTTCCTTGTAAGTAGAAGGGAAAAGGGAGTACTACAGGCTAAACTGATAGTCAAAAGCTGGTTGCTATGTGACTGAAGTTCCTTTTACTGTATGGACAAGAGTTGACAAATTCCTGTATGAGAAATGTGTACGTTTTTTAAAACTGAAACCAAAAACAAGGAATACGTCAAAAACGATCAACTACTCGAAAAAAAAATGTACATGACATAAATTGTTTGTTTTAATGAGCTCTACATTTTTGTCCATCTCTTACGGTTTAACAGTTATGCAAGATTCCGTAAAATTCAACCAGAATAAAGTAGTCTTCAAGGGCTGTTCCCAGAAAATTCAATATATACATTTTATTTGTCAGGTAAATATATTTAATGCGACTATAACAAAGCATATGATAGAGTACAAAGAAATAAATTATGGGAGATTCTAGAAGAATATAAAATAGTATCTAATTTGATTAATGCTATTAAATCATTATATAATAGAACAATAATACAAATTGATAAGGAAAGAGCACATGCTAATAAAGGACTAAGACAAGGATGTGGATTGTCACCAATATTATACGATTTATATCTAAATAAGATAATTGCAGACTGGAGAACAAAATATAAACCAAAAGGTTTAGCTCTGAAGAATGCTAGTATAGACACCATAGTGTTTGCAGATGATCAAGTGCTACTGGCAGAAAATGAAATAGAATTACAAAAAGCAGTCAAACATTTAAATGAAATAGGAAAAGAATATAATATGAACATTTCTGGAAAGAAAACGAAAGCAATGGCAATGGTCGGAAGAGAACAAAAGAGAATAAAAATAGGCATAGACGATGATATTATTGAGCAAGTATCAAAATTTAAATACTTAGGGTCGAAAATATCAGTTGGGAATACAAAAGCAGATGTTGACGAGAATGTAGAGACCTATAACAAATTAAATGGCTGCATAAAAAGACACTTCGGCAAAAGCATGAGAAGAGAAGTGAGACAAAGACTACATAATATTGTCTCAAAACCAGCATTAAAGTACGCTTACGAAACCTGGGTCCTGGGATCCAGAGTAGAAGCAGCTCAGATGAGGTTCCTACGACCACTACTGGGAGTCAAAAGACTAGACCGAATGAGGAACACGGATATAAGAGCAAGACTTATGGAAGAAAATATGATTGAAGAGATTCAACGCTACCAGAAGGAATGGAAGGACCATGTTTTAAGGATGCCCCGCTCGAGATATCCACAGCAAACACTGCTTTATCAACCTACTGGAAGACAATTAAAATGATGGAGTGATCAGTTTGTGTAGCCTCGGAACAGGAGTTTGGCCTAAACCTTGTTGGGAAGAAGAAGATATATTTAATACATGACATTTTAATCAAAATTGTCAGAGCCATTTTTGAGAAAACAAAAATTCTCGAAAAAAGTTCAATGTAAAGGGTAGTTGGGGGTGAGGGGATTTTCTTGAAAATCTACGTGTCGCATCCTTGGAACATACCAAACTTAAATATCAAGTTTGGTATTTAACGGTCTTTTTGTTTTTGAGCTATGCTGTCCAAACACACACACAGACTCACACGCACACACACGGACCTTTTCCAAAAATGTTTTTATTTTTATTCAAAACATGCATTTCCGGTGAAATCTAGGTATCGAATGTTTGGACGGAGTGCAATATCTTCTCTATGTACATAGTACATGTAGAGAAAGTAAATTAATAGATGAGAAAACGCAATTCATCGTTTATCTCTGCGATGTGGGAGCAGAGTACGAAAGAATGCCACACATTCGCGTTTACAGGAGGGGCATAAATTACACTCTTACCAGCTTTTTGCAATATAATAAAAATTATGTGTTCCATTCACATGACTTTCTCTACGTATTCTGCAACCAAACTTCTTACAAAATATTATCTATCTACTTTAAGGTAATCGGATTAAACATAAGTAGAAATTGTCTTATCGCTTAGTTCCTTATAATTAGAAGGGAAATAAGACAACATATTAGGCTAAAGCAATAATTAAGGATTAAAAATCTGTCGCTATGCGATTGTCACTGAAATTTGGTACTTTTTGATGAACAAAATAAACACGGATGACTTCTCTTTGAGAAAGGTATACGTGTATTAAAATTGAAACCAATAACAAGGAATATCTTGGAAACGGTTAGGTTCGGAGCAATAATGTGCAGAACAAAATTTGTGAATTTTGATGAGATCTTCATTTCTGTTTACTAAAATTTGTGTGTATCTCTTACGGTTTACCAGTTATGCAAACTTCATCTCAAAAATTGAAGACAAGCATTTTATTTACCATTTAAATATATACATATTCAGTATTTTAATCAAAATCATTTCAAGAAATTCGAAAAGTTGAAAAATCTTCCATTTGGGGTAGGAAAATGTTCCTAAAAATCTTTGTGTTGCATCCTTGGAAATGAACAAACTTTAATTTCAAGTTTGGTGTTTAGCCGATTTTTCTTTATTGAGTTATCCTGTCCATAGACACATACACAAGTACGTTTTTATAAACCTACTTTTCTTGGTCACAGGGGAGTTTAAAACACATATTTTCACTGTAATCTCGGTATTGAATTTTTTGGGTGGTATACAATGCCTTCTATAGCTATTATATCCATTGTACATTTAGGGAACGTAATAAAACCACATACTTTTATATTCTTCTAAAACAAATGATAACACTTTTCTTAACTATCAATGCTGTGAGATACCCAATGTACATATATTTCACATTAAGCAGGCTTAAAACAAGTAATACAATAAGCTTCCAAATCTGAAAGAATCTTGATGATATGCTGTTAAAAGCAACAACTCCGGCAACGTCATACCCCGAGATATAAAGTCAGTGGTCAATTTTCCAATTTTCATTTTATTATTTACTGTTTAATTATTTCTTTAACGTTTCGTAACTCTGATTTCGAACGAGCTTTTTTCTCCATTCTGCTGGATTGTGGCTAATGACAATTGCAGCGCAAAGCATTTTCAAACTTCAAACACTTACCGTGTAATTCTAAAACAGGTTTTCACAGGTACGTAGGAAATGGGAAATGCTGCACGGTTCATCAGAAGCATGTTCATCAGCGGAAAACACTCGGCACCCTTACGCTGGATCAGTTCACTAACACTAATGAGCAAAATAAAAATGAAACACGAACAGCGAGGTACGACGCATTAAGTAAAAGCGCCGGGAGTTATCTGGCGTCATTTAAACATTCACGCTAAAAGCTTCGTTATTATGATGTGCTTTTATGAATCAGGCCATTTAATGCGAACCGCCTATTTTCCATAGAGACCGATATGAATCTTTGATGAACATATCCGAGGTGAACAGATATTTCACGAGGAAAATCCTCAGTTTTATTCTGTTTGTAATCCAGTGCAAATGAACAGCATTAGCTATATAAACTGATCAAGGGAGTGGTTCATATAGGTAGTTCTACAGTACCAAAACGCAATTTTCAGGTAGGACCAAACTTTATTTTAAACTTTGAAGACCACGTATAACGTGTAAAGTTTTAATAACACGAGTACGGTTTGCGGTGCTTGCCAATGAGATAACGCGCTATTGTACATTGCGGTTGTGCATTTAGATGATATGATAACCGCGCAATAAGGCCTCGCCTTTGATCAGCTTTCAGCGACCTGGAGCTTTCTGGCTCTGAACACTTCAGCCGAGGTTTACAAGAAAGCATGATCATATTAGGATCACACTTTTAAAGTAACGAATCTGTGAAATTCCTAAATCCAACAGTTTTCAACTAATCAGCCTGAAATTTTGAACATGCATTTACTTGTACAGTAGATGCGTGCTTTAAAATTTGGTTTGTGTATCATAAGTTGTTTTTGAGGTATTAATTTTTAAACGAAAAATCTGGCGCCAAATTCAAATCACTCCACAAGATGAAAATTATGAAAAAATTTGTTGTTTTTTTTATTATTTTTCAAAATATTCATTTAGCTGTCAGAAACATAACTTTTATATGCAATTATTGTACCACAATTAGTTCAAAAGGTAAAAATATTAAAGCAAGAAGCCGACAAATATTCAAGAAACTTTAAAAAACAATATCTACAATAATATTAGGAGCCAGCCTGCGTAGTAATATGGTGGTAGCGTGTCTGTCTTATATTCAACAGGTCGTGAGCTCGAATCTCGCTTAGGGTGAGTTACCCGGTTAAAGCTTTTTTCGGGATTTTCCCTTATCCCGAGAAGACGAATGTCGAGTAACTTTAAGCTCCATGGACCCCGAGATCATTTGAGCACATCATTTCACCAATTTCATCCATCGTCCGATATGACCAAGTAGGTTAAAGGACGTTAAGCTTAATAAAAAAAAAATATATTGAGAATTTTAGAAAATTATATGATAGAAGCCCTTTTCTGCTTCTAAAGAACCTATCCTAAAAATTTAAGAGAGCTTGAATAAAACCTGCATCGTGTGGAACATTTTGAATGACAAAAGATGTTGAGAAAACAGTAAAAGGGTAAATCAAGTTTTAAAGTACAAAAGTTATTCCCTTTAGGTCGCATACCTTCAAACTGTCTAAAGCTCTTCAGATACATAAGTTGGAACCTTATGCCTCTTCCTTCTCTCCTCTGCATCAGTTTTCTTCAATTTTAGTTTAAAAGAAACAAATTATTTAATTTTCATTTTTTCATTTTCTTTCTATTGAAATTTGACGTTTATTATTAATTACACAAGCACTGGTGATATTAGAAAACAATCTGATGTGTTCCATTCACATGACTTTCTCTATATCTCTGCAACAAATTAGTGTTAAAAAGCTTATGTTTCTATTTCCTTCCTGCAAATCGTGGAGAAAAAAAAAAAAATGTAGAAATAGTCGTATTACTTGCTTCCTTGTAAGTAGAAGCGAAATAATGGAGTAGCATAGGTTAAACTGATAGTCAAAAGCTGGTGGCTATGTGACTGAAGTTCTTTTGTTTGTATGAATAGGAGTTGCAAATTTCTGTATGAGAAGTGTGTAAGTTTTTCAAAGTTGAAACCAAAAACACGGAATATCTAAAAAACGATCAACTCCACGAAAAAAATACATATGACATAAATTGTGTGTTTTAACGTGCTCTACATTTTTTTATGTGGCAAGCTTTTGCCCATCTCTTACGTTTTAGCAGTTATGCAAAATATTATAAAATTCATTCAGAATAAAGTAGTCTTCTGAGGCTATTCCTAGAAAATTCAAGATACATATTTTATTTGTCGGGTAAATATCTTTACTATACATATTTTAATCAAAATTGTTAGAGGCATTTTTGAGAAAATCAACATTTTCGAAACAACTTCCATATAAAGGGTAGTTGGGGGTCGAGGGAGTTTTCTCAAAATCTTCGTGTCGCATTCTTGGAAGATACCAAACTTAAATACCAAGTTTGGTATTTAATTGTCTTTTCGATTTTGAGTCTATGCTGTCCACAGACACACATACAGAAACACACACGGACCTTTTTGTAAAAATCTGATGTGTTACACTCACATGACTTTCTCTAGCCTCTCTACAAACCTCATATAAAAGATTATTCTTCTTTGTACACAATGCTAATCGAGATAAATATTAGCAGAATGTTATTACTTAGTTCCTAATAAGTAGAAGAGAATAAGGGAATGCACTATGCTAAAATGATTGTCATATGTTTTAAAAGCTATCGTTAAGCGATTGTCATTGCAAATCATTTCTTTGCATGGCCAGGAGTAGAACAAAAGAAAAGCCACTTCCTGTACTTCACAATTCAAAACAAAAACAAGGAATATCTCAAAAACGGTTACCTCCTCAACAAAAATGTAAAGGACATAAATTGTGTGTTTTGTCGTCATGTACATTTTTTGTGTAGCGAGTTTCTTTTTTTCTACCTCTTATGGTTTAGCTGTTAAGCAAAATTCATCCAGAATAAAGAGGTCTTAAGAGGCTATTCTCTAAAAATTCGATATATACATTTTTATTTCGGACATAAATAGCTTTAATATACGGGATTATAATTAAAATCGTTAGAGCCATTTTTAAGAAAATCAAAATTCTCGAAATTCGTTTCATGTAAAGGGTAATTTTTAGTAGGGGGATTTTTTCAAAATATTCGTGTCACATCCTTGGAAGATGAATCTAAGTACCGAGTTTGGTATTTAACGGTCTTTTAGTTTTGGTGCTATGCTGTCCACAGACACACACACACACACACACACACACACACACACACACACACACACACACACACACACAGCACACACGGATCTTTTTTTAAAAATGATTTTTCGGACTCAGGGGACCCCAAAACATATATTCCCGGTGAAATCTCGGTATCGAATGTTTGGGTGCATTACAATACCTTCTCTATCCTTATGTGTATTGTACATATGGAGCTAGAGAAACTAAAATGCTTTTTTTTTTTTTTTTTTTTGGATTCAGGGGTTCCCAAACATGTATTTCCGCTGAAATCTCGGTGTCTTATTTTTGAATGGAATGTAATACCTTCTCTATACACTATGTACATGGTACGTGTAGAGAAAGTAATTATCTAATCAATTTTCTTTTGTACTATTTTTACTCAAGCATAAAAATTTTCATCAGGTGCATTACCTTAGGATTAAACACAGATCTGATCTCTACACATGGTCATAAGGTAGGTAATACATATATAATAAATAAATACCTTTATTTATTTATTTATTTATTTATTTATTTACGTTCCACTCAGTTCTGCGATCAAATGCTATCTGAGCGCGAGGCTTTACATATGCCTGTTAACACATTGTATCTTTGCTGTCAGCAGGAATTGTATGTATATTTGGTATATGAATCAATTACTAAATTTTCAACAATAAGAATAATTTTATCTTACACCGAGCTTAATTAACATTCTTTGAGACTTCAAGTGGTTGGACAGGGTTTACAAATTACCGTATTAGAAAAGTATTTTAAAACTGAAACCAATATTAAGGATTATCTCGAAAATGGTCAACTCTACGAAAATATTGGTATGACATAAATTGTCAGTCTTTGTTATGTCAATGACCATAACATACGCTATTTTAATCAAAATAATTAGAGCCATTTTAGACAAGATCAATATGTTCGCAATTTTTTCATGTAGAGGGCAGTTTAGGTTGGGGGATTTTTTTTCTCTCAAAATCTTCGTGTAGCATCCTTGGAAGCTACGAAACTTAAATCCAAGTTTGGTCTTTTACCGACTTTTCATTTTTCAGTTATCGTGTTCATAGACATGGTCATACACGTTACTTTTTCTAAAAATGCTAGGATATAGGGGACGCCCTAATATGTGTTCCTGTAGGAATCTCGGTATTGAATTTTTGAGACAGTGCAATAACTTTCCTTCCCATGCACCATGTATGTGTAGAGCAAGTAAAAACGGAAAAACCTAACACACGTGGTCGAGTAGTTAGACCAGTCATTTCTCATCAAGGTGATCCCAGGCAACCGCAAGTGTGATTTGTGGAGGACAAAGGGGCGCTGGGGCGTGTTTTCTCCGGTTTCCTCCTCCATCGCATTCAAACGGTGGCCCATGTTCAGTCCCTGTATCATCAGTTTCATCGCCTGCGGTGCCATAGTAGTAAAAGCGGGAGTAAAACATTATGAAAAAAAAATTAAAAAAAAATACCCCAGCTGAATGCTGGAAGATCTTAACTCTATAAAAATAGTATTACACATGTACTATGTACAGTGTATAGAGGAGGTATTGCACTCCACCCAAAAATACGATACAGAGTTTCACCGAAAATATATGTTTTAGGGTCCCCTGTACCAAAAAAAAAAAAAAAAAAAAAAAAGAGCATTTTCAGAAAAAGGTCCTTGTGTGTCCGTGTATAGGTGAACACCATACCTCAAAAACGAAGAGTCGGTAAAATATAAAACTTGGTATTTAAGTTTAGAATCTACCAGGGATGCCACACGTAGATTTTGAAAATAAATCCCCTCACCCCAAACCAACCTTTACATGGAACTTTTTTATAAACTTTTTATTTTCCTCAAAATAACTAACAATTTGCATTTAAAATATCATATATTAAAGATATTTACCTGACATATAAAATGCATATTCTGAATTTTCTGGGAATAGCCTCTGAAGACTACTTTATTCTGGGTGAATTTTACGGAAGTTTGCATAACTGCTAAACCGTAAGAGATGGACAAAAACTTACCACAAGAAAAATGTATAGCACGTTAAAACACACAATTTAAGTTATATGCATTTTCTTCGTGGAGTTGTTACCTGACATATAAAATGCATATTCTGAATTTTCTGGGAATAGCCTCTGAAGACTACTTTATTCTGGGTGAATTTTACGGAAGTTTGCATAACTGCTAAACCGTAAGAGATGGACAAAAACTTACCACAAGAAAAATGTATAGCACGTTAAAACACACAATTTAAGTTATATGCATTTTCTTCGTGGAGTTGATCGTTTTTTAAATATTCCTTGTGTTTGGTCTTAGCTTTGAAAAAGTTACACTTTTCTCATACAGGAACATGTCAACTCGTGTCCATATAAACAAAGGAACTTCATTCACATAGCAACCAGCTTTTAAGTATCACTTTAACCTATGGTACCCCTTTATTTCGCTTCTACTAACAAGGAAGCAAGTAATAAGACTATTTCTGCTAATTTTTTTCTCGATTAGATGAATTGAATAGAATAATTTGTTGCAGAGATGTAGAGAAAGTCATATGAATGGAACACATAAGATTTTTTTTCTTACATTTATGCTCATATTTTGATAAGGCCGTATTTATGCGCACATGTGCCGTTGTTCGCACCATAGTCATGTGCTAAATTAAAAGTCCTTTATTACTTTAATACGTGTTTTCAGGCTTTTTGTCCAGCTTATAAATAAACATCGATATGAATAAAGATGAAACATCACTAGAAAAGTCTTCCTGAACGCAATAGATGTAATAAACGTAGCACTCCGTTGCACAGATAATATGTTTTGGTCTAGAACATTCAAGCAATAAGGATAACTGCATTAGATGTTGATTAAGGTTTCTGGGTGATCCGCCTGTTAGTGTGATTAAAGCAGAGCTTTTGGCCATGTGTATATATCTCTGTCACTCACCTTGATGATGCTATAATCAGTTTTCATGGAACATGTTCCAACTTCATTTCCAACATATTACTAGTTATCCAGTGCGGAATAACGTAATATTAAGAGCAAATATGCAAGTGAATGCTTAATTCAAATCACGGAGTAGTATGGGCTATAAACTATGTAAACATGCTTTCTGCGTACATTTTTACTCGCTCAACATAATACATGGTACGTAGGTAGAGACAGTATTGCACCCCACCCAAAACTTTGAAACCAAGATGTCACCAGAATTACACGATTTAGTCTCTCTTTATACAAAAATCTGATGTGTTCCATTCACAAGACTTGTTGTATTTACTTAATCCTAATCGAGAAAAATTAGCAGATATAGTCTTTATTAGTTGCTTCCTTGTAAGTAGAAGCGAAATAAGGGAGTACCATAAGTTAAACTGATAGTCAAAAGCTGGTTGCTATGTGACTGAAATTCCTTTGTTTGTATGGATAGGAGGTGGCAGAGTTCTGTGTGAGAAAAGATTAATTCTTTAAAGCTGAAACCAAAAACAAGGAATATCTCAAAAATAATCAACTCCATGAAAAAATAGGTTTTAACATAAATTGTGTGTTTTAAAGTGGTCTACATTTTTTGTGTGGTAAGTTTCCTTTCCATCTCTTACGGTATAGCAGTTATGCAAAATTAAAATTCATCCAGAATAAAGTAGTCTTCAGAGGCTATTCCCAGAAAATTCAATATATACATTTAATTTGTAAGGTAAATGTCTTTAATATATGATATTTTAATCAAAATCGTTATAACAATTTTGAGAATATCAAAATTTTCGAAAAAAGCTCCAAATGAAGGGTACTTTGGTGTGGGGGAACTATTCTCAAAATCTTCGTATCGCATCCCTGGAAGATACTAAACTTAAATACCAAGATGGTATTTTACCGACTTTTCCTTTTTGAGTTCTGTTAACCATAGATGCAAACGGGATCGCTTCCAGGCGACCGTATGTGAGATTAATGGTGGACAAAGTGGCGAAGGGGCGGGTTTTCTCCGGGTCCTCCGGTTTACTCGCCATCTCATTTCACCGGTACTTCATGTTAATTTCTTGAATAATCAGTGGCATCACTTGCGGTGCCATATGTAGTAAAAGTGGGCGTTAAATACTACAAATTAGCTGGAGCGCATTATATTTACTGCATAAACATGTTATTGTACGCAGAAAGCTGAAAATCCTGTTTCGAATAAAAAAGTTATGTATGTAAAATACGAGAATGACCAAATGAGAAAGAAAAGGATGCACATTTAACATCAGAAATATCGCTTTTAAAGGAAGTTATTTTTTTTTAGCCTCATCGATAAATGGACCCACGGTGGTATTCAACTTGGTCATTATTGGTAATAAGTGCAGTCAGGCTTCGAAATACTAATAAGACTCTATGTCAGCCTACAATTATGATCTCTGAAACAACTGGGCAGGAAATGCAAGAAAACATTTTTGTAGTTTTCTTATTAACCTATTTTCTTAATAGACCGTTTTCAATATTAAATTTATGAACTAATAGTAACATGTCTTGCGAGCTCAGAATGTAGTCAATGACACTGCACCCGTTTGTATCACAAATGTTACCTCCCCTGAAATATCTCCACCATATTTTCCGTTCATTATTTCCAACTCGTAAGTGTCGCAAAACAATAATAATTCCTTTCCTCTTGCATTTCAGACGATTCCTTGCTGCTTCTACACGGCTTTCTGTTGTCTACATCGCCCATTTGTGATCGTAATATTTTCTTGTCCTATCCTGGCAGCCAGATTACCCATTATTATTAGTTTTTACTCCACCATGCGACAGAGTGGCGCAAATATTGTATTATTGTAAACTTAATAAAATACTACTACTATTACTACTGCCACTACTACTATTAATAATAATAATAATAATAATAATAATAATAATAAATGGAGATTTTAATTGAAATACCTGCATCAGCGGTTTTGAAGGCTCTGAACATAGGGAAAGATTTTTTGACAAAAGCCCGCGCCGTGTGCAAGCGTAAATAGCAGAACTAAAAAGAAATATAAAAATTCCAAATCAGCGTCTTTCGAGAATAATATCTATACATAAAAATAGTCATTTAATTTCTCAAACCAAACACCTCCTCATTCTACAAAACGTGTTCAACTATTTTCTTCTCCAAAAGGCCTCGAATGACTAAGTAAAAGTAAATATATTTGAGATTTTGGCACGACAACAAATAAAATCTTCCATATATTGAATTTTCTGTATATGCTTGTGAAGCACCATTTAATTATGAGTGACTTTAACCCTTTGTTGTCTGTCGGTACCTATAAGTTCCGCTTGTTTTAAGCGTAATTATACAAACAGGGTTGCACTCTAGGATTAATTTCATGTTATACTAACCTTCAAACATAAAGGACAAGTAATCAAGACCGTTTTATTTTAAAAGGATATCTCATTTTTTCCCTGATATTGCAGTGATTTTTTTAGATAAATAAAAGAGAAAACCCACATAACTACAGCCAAATGTAGCCCCATTAGCTTCCAAGCATCACACCGATTATTTTACATGGGCTCTTCCCGTCCTTTACCACAATCACTGGGATTTGAACTTGCAGCATTTGGCTTTGAATGGATGGCCGGTCCATTATCTATCATCTTACACATGGCTATTTGAACCACTTCTTTGGTAGTGCCCTTGGCAGGATTATGAAAACTGGTTTAGAAGAATTTAAACTTTTAATTGGGAAGAATTGTACTAATGCAGGCAACTCAGGTTTAAGTGTAGCTTCTTGAATTTAACTTTAGTGCATTTTAAATAAAAGAGTTGGCTTCCGATCCAGCAGTGAAGTATCTAGGTGTTGACCTTGATATCAGTTAACATGAAACTCAATCAGGCATAGCTATTCTCGTCTCCATAAGCTTTATCAGATTATAAACCGCTAATCCTCTTTGCTAGTTGACTGTACACTGCTGCTATACAAGAGCATTCAGCCTGTATGTAGTCATGAGTGGTTGTGCTTCTCCTACTAACAAATGCGCGCTATCGCATTGATATAGCAAGCTTTACTTTCTCTACACATACCATGTACATAGTGTATAAAGAAGGTATTGCACTCCACCCAAAAATTCGATACCGAGATTTCACTGGAAATATATGTTTTAGGGTCACTTGTATCCACAAAAAGTATTTTCAGAAAAAGATCCGTGTGTGTGTGTGTCCGTGTGTCTTTGAACACGATAACTCAAAAACGAAAAGTTCGATAAAATACCAAACTTGGTATTTAAGTTCAGTATCTTCCAAGAATGCGACACGAAGATTTTGATTAAAATACCTGCACCCCAAACTACCATTTTCATGGAACGTTTTTAGAAGATTTTGATTTTCTTAAAAATCGTTCTAACGATTTTGAATAAAATATCGTATACGAACGTTATTTACCTGACAAATAAAATGTTACTTGCATTTTCTGGGAATAGCCTCTGAACACTACTATTCTGGATGAATTATACAAAATTTTGCATAACTGCTAAACCGTAAGAGACAAAAACTTACCACACAAAAATGTAGAGCACATTTAAACACACCATTTATGTTATATACATTTTTTTCGTGGAGTTGATCGTTGTTTAGATATTCCTTATTTTTGGTTTCAGCTTTGAAAAACTTACTTTTCTCATACAGGAATTTGTCAACTCCTGTCCAAACACCCCCCAGGGGCCTACTACGGTAGGTACGGGTTAGGCGCACCCGGGGTCCCGAGCCACCTTGACTCCCTCTGTGGGCAACCTCAGAGTGGTGAGGGAGTCAGTAGGTGATAATGCCCACCCACGTGTAGGCCGTGCGTGGAGACCCGTGTCGGTGAAGAGGAATATCCTGGTTGGTTGAGGGTTGCGTACCTGAGCCTGGGCTTCTGTCTTTCAGTAACTGGGGAGGGTGCGCAGCCTAATACACCGCTTTGGTTTCTGATTTGCCTAAACGGGAGGCTAGGGACTAACCCACCCCTAGTCAATCGGCCAGGACTAGGTATTACACCGAACTCCAGGGTGAGTGGGACGGCGAGCCCGCTATATCCCCTGTGTAGCCCTGTCACCCCAGTGGGGTGACCCCTCGTTGGGCTCCGTGGTGGGTGGGGAGCACTGGGGGATGAATTTATACAATTTTTTTTATGGCACCAAAACTTAAACCCCTGATTTCAAATAAAGACGTTGGAAAGGAAGTAGTCGAGTCATGTGGTCCTCGCTACTTGGTTATTCATAGGACAGAGGAAGGTAAGAAGTTCCTTACGGTGAGCCCTTTTACTATCCAAAAGGGTCTCGATGCCATTGCTGGTCCTGTTAAATCCTGCGTTCGAGCTCGCAATGGTACACTTCTTGTCGAAGCCAACTCCGCCTCGCAAGCTGCAAGAATACTTAAAGCCACCATGTTAGCCAGCTATCCAGTGAAGGTCGAGGTGCACAAGTCGCTGAACTCCTCCCGCGGTGTAGTAACAACCCGCGCGTTGGACGGTTTGTCCATTGAGGAGATCCAAGAAAATCTTGCGACTCAGGGTGTCTCAGCTGTTTATCGGGTACAACGTAAGATCAACGGTGAATTCCTGCCTACTCGTACCCTGTTTCTTACTTTTGATCGGGTTGATCTGCCTCAAAAGATTAGGGCAGGGTATGAAGCCATCGAAGTTAGGCCTTATATACCCAATCCGCTGAGGTGCTTTAAATGCCAACGTTTTGGTCACACTAGTGAGTTGTGTACCGGCAAGTCCACCTGCGTCCACTGCGGTGACATCTCCCACGATGGGGCTTGTGCTTCAGCTCCATCGTGTGTGAACTGTAACGGGGAACACCCATCTAGTTCCCGAGACTGCCCCCGTTTTGCAGAGGAACGAGCGATCCAGGAGATACGGGTGAAAGAGAAGGTGTCCTTCTTGGAAGCCCGGAAGCTCCTGCGACTCCGCCAACCCTCTGCCCCGAGGTCCGGTACCTATAGCTCAGTTGCAGCTAAACCGGTACCGCGTCGGGAAATCGCAACACAGACCGGCGATATGAACGGGGCTACAATTGCGGAAAAGGTTATTTTAGCCCAAGCGCTGCCAAAGCCTTCGGCACCTACACCCAAGTTGGTATCAACATCTGCCAAATCCGCTAGCTTACAGAATAGTCCTGCACAGTTGTCACCGAAAGCCTCGACCTCTGGAACTAAAGTTGGTAAATTCACGACGTCTTCTGCCCCGGAAAAACAGTTTAAGACCAAGTATGTACGACAAGACTTCTTGAAAGAGAATGTGCAATCTATTACCAAGTCATCTAAAGGTAAGAAAAGTTCACGCAACTCCACACGTGTATCCTCCTCTGAAGGGTCATCTGGGGAGGAGGGCGTGAATCGGCGACGGCCGTCTTCGCCGATCAGCACATCCAATCGGTTCGAACTACTTGGACCTAAAACTGCTCTTGAAAAAGGGACCTCCCTTGTGGAGGAGATGGACCAGGAGGATTCTGCCGCCACTGCCAGAGGGACAGTGCGGAAACGGCAGGATCGTGCTCCTGAAAATAGTACTAGCCCAACGCCTAAGAAGAACAAATTGAACCGACCAGCTAATCCCAATCTGCAGAAGCGTCTTTCGATTTGAAACTTATCCCATAATATACTCAATGGCTATCCTCCATTGGAACATACGCGGAATTCGACCACATCGACCAGAGCTTGACTTGTTGCTGCGCCAGCATGAACCCTTGGCTGTATGTTTACAAGAGACGAAGCTCCGTCCACAGGACACCGTTACCATCAGGCAGTACTCCTCCGTACGATGTGATTTATCCCCGGAGGACGGTGTCCCGGCACATGGGGGCACTATGATGCTTATTCGAGATGATATTTTTGCCAACTCCGTACCCATACAATCTGCAATCCAGTCCGTTGCTGTCAGCATTAAGCTACCCTCCGCTTCATTCACCATTTGCAGTATCTATTTGCCTCCATCTGCGGACCTCTCGCACAGCGACTTAGAACACCTCATTTCGCAGTTGCCACCACCCTTTTTATTGGTAGGCGACGTGAATGCCCATCACCCTCTTTGGGGCTCTCCTCGGGCTTGTGCGAGAGGTACGCTACTTAAAGACTTCTTGGATAGTCAGAATCTTGCTCTCTTGAACACCGGAGAGCCCACCTTTCTATCTGACGCATTTCATAGTTTTTCACACATTGACATTGCAATTTGTTCCCCTCAGCTGGCAGTCACCTTATGCTGGAATATCATCTCGGATTTGCATTCTAGTGACCACTTTCCTTGTCGTATTAGTGTCTTGACACCCGTTGTATGTTCCACCCGTTTACCTAGTTGGCGCCTAGACCACGCCAGCTGGGAACTGTACTCCCACTTGGCTGAATTTAGCTACGAAGAGCACGACTCTGTGAACCACTTGGTCGAACATCTTACAGGGACCATTCTTTCTGCTGCTGAGCAATCCATTCCGCGTTCGACTGGCTACAGCCTTCGATTTCCGGTACCTTGGTGGACCGCTGACTGTCGGGATGCTATTCGCGCTCGCAGACGAGCTCTACGGGTTTTCCAGCGTTTTCCTACACTGGATAACCTGATACACTATAAACGGATGCGTGCACATTCTAGGCGGGTTATTAAGGATAGCAAAAAGATGTCGTGGAATAAATTCGTGGGTTCCTTTAATCGACATACACCTTCCTCTGTCGTATGGGATAAGTTAAGACGTGTGGCTGGGAAACCGAACCATATGCCCATCGCCGGTCTCAAAACACCTACCGGAGCTGTTGTTGATACATTTGACGTGGCGAATACTTTAGGCAGTGCTTTCGCTGAGGTGTCTAGCTCAGGCAACTATTCCCCTGAGTTTCTTACAGTTAAGAACCAGGTGGAATCTCAAGAATTCTCGTTTCTTTCTGGCAACCTTGAGGATTATAATCGCCTTTTCACCCTGGCAGAGCTAGACAATGCACTCTCCTCTTCACGACACTCAGCACCAGGTCCAGATGGTATCCACGTCCAAATGTTGCAACATCTCTCTCCTGATGGCAAAGATTTCCTACTCGAGGTCTATAATCGTGTCTGGGTTGATGGCATTTTTCCAGACAAGTGGCGGGAGGCCACCATCATACCCATTCTTAAACCTGGAAAGGACCGCCATCTTCCTTCCAGTTACCGTCCTATTTCCCTCACCAGTTGCGTTTGCAAGGTGATGGAACGCATGATCAATGGACGGTTGGTGTGGTGGCTGGAATCCCACAATCTTCTGACGAACATCCAGTGTGGCTTTCGACGACGACGTTCAACTGCTGACCACCTTGTCTCTCTGTCAACTCAGATTATGGACGGGTTTCTTAAGAACAGCCCCACAGTTGGGATATTTTTTGACCTCGAGAAGGCCTACGACACGTGTTGGCGGGCGGGAATATTGCGTTCTCTGCACAACTGGAACATACGTGGACGCCTACCGTTGGTCATTCAGGAGTTTATGCGGGACCGCGTTTTTCGAGTGAGGGTGGGTTCGGTTTTTTCTAACCATTTTATTCAAGAGAACGGAGTGCCGCAGGGCTCGGTACTCAGCGTGACTCTATTTGCTATTGCGATAAATTCCATATCACTATGTGTGCCTCAAGGTGTCTCTTCCTGTTTATTCGTGGACGACTTTGCCATCTTCTGTACTTCTCAGCGTACACCGTTTTTGGAACGCCGTCTCCAGCGGTGTTTGGACAATCTCTATGCATGGAGCTCGAAACACGGTTTTCGTTTCTCCGCTGAGAAGACAGTCTGCGTTAACTTCTGGCGCCGTAAGTGGCATATGCCGCCGTCTCTTCGACTCGGGCCAGATTTACTTCCTTTCGCAGACGAGGCGAGATTCCTTGGTTTGATCTTCGATCGGAAACTTTGTTGGGCACCACAAATAGCACAGCTTAGAGCACGATGTGACCGTTCTCTAAATCTTTTACGGATACTAAGTGGCAAGTCTTGGGGTGCGGATCGGACGACATTGCTCCGTCTTTATCGTGCTGTGATTCGTTCGAAGTTGGACTATGGCAGCATTGTGTATTCTTCAGCTCGACCTTCAGTGCTCAGAAGGTTAGACACAGTCCATAACCAGGGCATCCGTGTGGCCGTTGGAGCTTTTCCAACGAGCCCAGTTGTTAGCCTCTACGCCGAATCGGGAGAACCTCCTCTGCATTGTCGGCGTGATGTCCTGCTTGCTAATTATGGCTGTGGGCTGAAGTGTATGCCTGGGCATCCAACTTATCACGCGTTTTTCTCCCCTGAGCTGCACGAGCGATACTGCCTCCCCTCTCTGAGCCCCAGGCCAGCAGGTTTTCGTTTCCGTGAGCTTCTACGCCAGCACCATGTTGACATTCCTCGGCTGTTATCCAAGGGAGAGAGTATACACCCCCCTTGGTTACGCGCTACCTCCCATGTCGATCTCGGGATGACGCTCTACGGGAAATCTGTTACGCCTCTTGATAGTATTCGTCGTTGCTTTTTAGAATTTTTATCCAAATACAGTAGCCGTATTTGTATTTACACCGATGGTAGTAAGAGCCCCGACGGTGTTGGATGTGCCTTTGTAACTGGCACCGCAACTTCTACTTACGGTTTGCCTAGTTGCACATCTATATATTCTGCCGAGCTATATGCTATTTATCAAGCCCTTCTGTATATTCGACGTCGAAAATTAGGTGACTGCCTTATTCTTAGTGATTCCCTTAGTGCCCTTCAGAGCATTCGTGAGCTGTACAATTACCATCCTTTGGTGCAGCGCATCCAGGACGTTCTCCACATTTTGCACGCTTCTGGTTTTAATGTGGAGTGCGCATGGATTCCTGGACACGTTGGCTTGCCAGGGAATGACACGGCGGATTTGGCAGCGAAATCGGCAGTCACAGCGCCCAGTGTTACGATTACCCATTCAACAGCAGAAGATTTTAGAGTGGCTGTACGGAGAGCCGTTTTTTCGACTTGGCATGCGGAGTGGTCGGCTCTCCGTGGTAATAAGCTGCGAGAGGTGAAGGACCTCCCTGTCAACTGGGTAACCTCCTCTCGTTTATTCCGCCGGGAGGAGGTAGTACTAGCTCGGCTAAGAATTGGCCACTGTTTTTTTACTCACAGTTACCTTTTTAAACGTGAACCTGCTCCTGTCTGTGCGCTCTGTGGGGAGGCACAGACAGTTCGTCATGTGTTGCTGGAGTGTGGTCACCTGGCACACATTCGGTCATCTATGGGCATGCCGGCCTCTCTTGCTGAGGTCCTGGCAGATGACTCAAGAGCAGTGGACAGGGTTTTTAAATTTTTAGCAAAACTTTCTTTTACCTTGACGTTTTAGTGTGATAGCAGTTTTTTAAACACTTTTAATTTTAATGTGTTGATTTTAGATGGAGTTTTATATCCAGCTCTGTTTAGACGGCTGGACCGTTCTGTTACTTCCTTTTCAACTGTGTTAGCTCTTTTACTTGTGTTTTTTTCCTTTTTTGGTATTTTCTTATTGCCTATTGCCAAGTTTTAATCGTAAGGGCGCTTATGACCTCGGCAGTTGAGCGCCCTTAAACACCATTATCATCATCATCTGTCCAAACAAACAAAGGAACTTCAGTCACTTAGCAACCAGCTTTTAACTATCACTTTAACCTATGGTATTCCCTTATTTCTCTTCCACTTACAAGGAAGCAGGTAATAAGACTATTTCTGCTATTTTTTTGTCACTCAGCATGAACTAAATAGAAGCATAAGCTTTTTAACAATAATTTGTTGCAGGGATGTAGAGACACTCATGTGAAAACAACAAATTAGATTTTTTTATCTAAAATATTGCTTGGGAACGGAGATGTCCTGTTTTCTTGGTTTCTATAATGGTAATGTTATACTTATTGTTTCTAATGTGCAGTATTTTATTGAGGGTACCTAAAAGCTTGACTTGGGAAGAAACAGTGATACCTACCTTTCTAATGTGTTCTATTTTACAGAAAATAAAATAGAGGAGAGCTTATTGTGGTTATTGATAACATGCCTTTCAATTATCCTCTAGAACAGAACACGTGGCAATATGTGTAAAAGTGCTGTGGTAAAACTGAAATCTGTTGCTGAGGGAAGTTATTCCCGGAAATGAACGAATTCTTAGCTACAGAATAAAGAGCATTCAGCAGAGAAATAATTATGGCCAGCGGCGTTAATGTTGGAAAACGGTTACATTGTTTCTTACCGGATGTACTCAAGCACCAAGTAAAAGAGAAGGAATGTTATAGTTGGAACTGGTTGTATTAACAACAGGAAGAAATTTTTACTTTCTTTTTACGTACCATGTACATACTATATAGAGAAGGTATTGCACTCCACGGCACAGATTCGATACCGAGATTTCACCAGAAATATATGTTTTAGGGTCCTCTACTCAAAAAAAATCTGATGTGTTCCATTCACATGACTTTCTCTATATCACTGCAACAAATTATTCTATTTACTTCATCTAATGGAGCAAAAATTAGCAGAAATAGTCTTATTACTTGCTTCCTTGTTAGTAGAAACGAAATAAGGGGGTATCATAGGTTAAAGTTATAGTCAAAAGCTGGTTGCTCTTCGACTGAAGTTCCTTTGTTTGTATGGACACGAGTTCACAAAGTCCTGTGTGAAAAAAAGTATGCCTTTATAGCTGAAAAAAAAACAAGGAATATCTCAAAAACAATCAACTCCACGAAAAAAAATTATATAACATAAAGTGTGTGTTTTAAGGTGCTCTTCATTTGTTGTGTGGTAAGTTTTTATCCATCTCTTACGGTTTAGCAGTTATGCAAAATTCCGTAAAATTGACCGAGAGTAAAATAGTCTTCAGAGTCTATTCCCAGAAAATTCAAAATATACATTTTGTTTGCCATGTAAATATCTATAATATACGACATTTTAATCAAAATCGTTAGAGCCATTTTTGAGAAAATCAAAATTTTCGAAAAAAGTTCCATGTAAAGGGTAGTTTGGGGTGGGGAATGTTTCTCAAAATCTTCGTGTCGCATTCCTGGAAGATACTAAACTTAAAATAGTAAGTTTGGGATTTTAGCTTTTTTTTTTCGTTTCTGAGTTATCGTGTTCACACACACACACACACACACACGGAATTTTTCTCAAAATGCTTTTTTTGGTTACAGGGGGTCCTAAAACATGTATTTCCGGTGAAATCCCGGTATCGAATTTTTGGGTGGAGTGCAATATCTTCCCTATACACTATGTATATAGTGCGTATAGAGAAAGTAAAAAGCATTTTCAGAAAAAGATCCGTGTGTGTCCGTATGTCTGTGAACAAACGAAAAGTCGGTAAAGTACAATACTTGGTATTTCAGTTTAATATCTTCCAGGGATGCGACACGAAGATTTTGAGATAGCTCCCCCCACCCCCAACTACCCTTTACATGGAAGTTTTTTAGAAAATGCTGATTTTCTCAAAAATGCCTCTAACAATTTTGATTAAAATACGGTATAATAAAGATATTTACCTGACAAATAAAATATATACCTTGAATTTTCTGGGAATAGCCTCGGAAGACTACTTTATCCTGGATGAATTGTACAATACTTTGCATAACTACCAAAACGTAAGAGATGAACAGAGACTTGCCACGAGAAAAAAAAAAAAAGAAAACAAAAAAAAAATATGTAGAGCGCGTTAAAAGACACAATTTATGTCATATGTATTTTTTTTCGTGGAATTGATCGTTTTTGAGATATTCCGTGTTTTTGGTTTCAACTTTGAAAAACTTATACTCTTCTCATACAGAAATTTGTAACTCCTATCCATACAAATAAAGGACCTCGGTCACATAGCAACCAGCTTTTTAGTAGCACTTTAACCTGTGGTACTCCCTTATTTCGCTTCTACTTATAAGGAAGCAAGTAATACGAATGGTCGTCCGTCTCCTTAGCGCGGTGGTAGCGCAACTGCTTAGCAAGCGAGATACCTGGGTTCGATCTCCAGTATCGGCGTGGGGATTTTTTCCCCGCTGGGAGACCTGGACCGGGGTGCACTCAGCCTCGTGAGGTCCCTGGGGGGCTATTTGAGGAGCTACTTAATGGAGAAATGGTGGCTCTAGGTCATGAGGACCGCATTAACCGGCCGGGAAGGGGCTCGAGGCGCTGACTACGTCTCACCCTCCAATACTGCCCCCCTTCCATTACGTCTGTAGTGGACCGAGATGGAGGACGCAGCTGCCGGACGGTAGGCCAAGGTTCCCCGTGAGCTGTCGTGTCATGTAGTAAAGGAGTAATAAGGATATTTACGCCTATCTTTTTTCTCGATTAGTGTGAAGTAAATGGAAACATAGGCTTTTTAAAAATAATTTATTGCACAGATGTAGAGAAAGTTATGTGAATGGAATACGTCAGATTTTTAAGTCTTGAATTTTGCCCAAGAGAATGTCAGAGCTAAATATAGCATTGTTGGAAGCAAATTTAAGTATCAAACACATTACTGAAATCTTAAGCATTGGCGTCTTAGAAGGAAAAAAGGTTATTCTCGCACTTAATGAAGGCGATACCTATTTAGGTTTATTTTTGGTTTCATTCTAAATAAAACAAAGTTGCAAGTTGTCGCAGCCTATGTATTAATACGCGTCTTTTCTCATATATATCTTAAATTGTATTATTTGTATTATTATTATTATTATTATTATTACTTACCTGGTTGATAAAACATTCTTTCACGCTTATTAAACAATGCTCACAACTTGACGCCTTCAGGACTATTAATATACACTTTTATTTGGTTAAATCTAGTAGGTAGGGGAAGTATTGCGTTCCATTCAAAATATCTGTATCTATAAATCAACAGGTACAATTTTGAGACCCACTCAAACCAAAAAAACAGCATCTAAGAAAAGGCATACGCGCTTATGCATGTTGTGTGTGTGTGTGTGTGTGTGTGTGAAGGAGAGATATTAACAGATTTCACAAAATGTATAGCATATGTAAAATATAAAAACATAGTAATGCATTGTCTAGTTATTAAACAGAGATTCGTCATTTTCAGAAAATATATTATATAAAATAGAAAAACACAATACTGCATTCTCTAGTTAATAAATGTAGAAATTATACTTTAAATTTATGATTCAAATGTTAATGTACACAAACATAAATGTGTATATATCATAATTATGTTTACTCCATTTCCGATGTTAGCTTCACAATCTTTTTGACAAAATGGCTTCATCAAAGTCATCCCCAGTATTTAAAAGGCATTTACTTAGTTTCTCGTCGCGCCGTTACGCACTCCATGAATAGGTGCAAGGCGCCATACTTCAGGTGTCATACATATCGATGTTTTTAGTATCTGAACTACCGTGACTGGTTTGCTAAATTTATCAAGAAATGCATGGCACCTTATATTTATAAATTTATATATACTACTCCTGCAGCAAAAATTCCCATATTTTGAAATACAGCCCGAAATTTAAAGTGTAATTTTAGCCCTGCTTTAATGTTTTCTTTTCGCGCTTTTCATTTAAAAGGGGGAGTGCATAATACAGAGAGAATAATTAATATGAAAAATACTCGTGTTAGACGGCATTTGAATTAGAATCGCTAGGAATTTGAGACCGTTAATTAGCTTCCCTATAAAACTTATTATTAGTTATTAATTATTTATCAATATAAAGCTAAAAGAGTACAAATGTATGTATTTAACAGAGTAAATTCAGCTTGGAGCAGAAATAGAAAGCTGACGCCAAGAGAGTAGAAGGGGTGAAAAGCGCTTTTGTTGGAACGGTTTCTTTTGTCCAGTCACGCACAATCGAGTTACAACGGGGGTAAACCTTAAAATTTGGAAAACGGTAATTCTTCATTGTACAAGACATGTCACGTGAGGGTTGCAGTGCACCCTGGGAAGAGAAAATTGACTTTTGGGTAATATTTACGTCCATCTGTCGCTGTTATGCTGTCGGGCTGAACGTAACTTCTTCACTGTAAAGTGTAACAAAAATTTACTATCACTTATAGAAAACAAAACCGGGCTTGTAGGCCGTGGTCCACTGGGCTTCTCCCTTCGTTCCCCAGACGTTTCGCCTGCGTCTGCGGCAGGCATCATCAGTGGCGTGTACATCCCTGTGGTCTCTCAGTAGCGACTACTGGTACGTTGTCCGGAGCGCTCGGCTTATATAGTGTGGGAGGTACCGCCCTCGCATGACCTGATTGGTCCGGATTGCGGTCCCCTGTGTCCGTGCTGTTTCTGATTGGTGTACGTGCTTTCTTGGTTGGTCTGTTCTGTAGGGCTGGGTGCCAAGTTTTATTTAGTCTGAATGTTTCTTCTTTCCTATTGAAATTGTTGGCATGTTTATAGATCTCAATAGCTTCACGGTGCAAACGTGTGTAGTAATGAGTAGTGGAAGAGAGGATGTCAGTTTCGTCGTAACGGATCACATGTTCCCCTTCTGCTTCTAGAGCATGAAGTGCTACCGCCGATTTTTCTGGTTGACCCAAACGGCAATGTCTACGATGTTCTGTAAGTCTGGTGTTGATGCTCCGTTGTGTGGTCCCCACGTAGACTGCGCCACATGAACAGGGGATCCGATACACGCTTGCCGAAGTAAATGGGTCTCTGGGATCTTTGGCTGAGCGAAGGAAACTTCGTATTTGTTTTGTTGGTTTGAAAATGGTGTCTATGTTGTGGGTCTTGAGCACCTTGGAAATACGGTCTGTGATGCGTTTAAAGAAGGGGAGATAAACCACTCCTTTGTTTTTGGGATTTTGTTGCTGTGTTTGTGTTTTAGACTGTATTTTTGGATGTAAGGCTCGTCTTAATTCGTTTTTCGAATACCCATTACCATGTAGGGCCTGTTCTAAGAGCTGTAGTTCCTGGCGAAGATGTTGTGGTTCACATACTCTGGTTGCTCTGTCCACTAATGTTTTTATCATGGCTCTCTTTTGTCTCGGATGATGATTGGAATTTTTATGGAGATAACGATTAGTGTGTGTGGATTTGCGGTAGACCTTATGTCCCAAAGTGCCATCATGAACAGTGTGACGGAGTGGCTATGGGTAGTCCACTCAGCCCAGTAATAGCCAATTTCTACATGGAAATTTTCGAAGCCAAAGCTCTTGCTTCTGCTCCCCAGAAACCAAAGTGCTGGTACCGATATGTGGACGATACCTTCATCGTATGGAGCTTAGGCGATTCAGCTCTAGATGATTTCCTTTGCTACATTAACAGCATAAATTCACACATACAATTCACCATGGAGAAAGAAAATTGTGATAGTCTTCCTTTCTTAGACGTTCTCGTAACCAAAAAAAGTGATGGCACTTTGGGACATAAGGTCTACCGCAAATCCACACACACTAATCGCTATCTCCATAAAAATTCCAATCATCATCCGAGACAAAAGAGAGCCATGATAAAAACATTAGTGGACAGAGCAACCAGAGTATGTGAACCACAACATCTTCGCCAGGAACTACAGCTCTTAGAACAGGCCCTACATGGTAATGGGTATTCGAAAAACGAATTAAGACGAGCCTTACATCCAAAAATACAGTCTAAAACACAAACACAGCAGCAAAATCCCAAAAACAAAGGAGTGGTTTATCTCCCCTTCTTTAAACGCATCACAGACCGTATTTCCAAGGTGCTCAAGACCCACAACATAGACACCATTTTCAAACCAACAAAACAAATACGAAGTTTCCTTCGCTCAGCCAAAGATCCCAGAGACCCATTTACTTCGGCAGGCGTGTATCGGATCCCCTGTTCATGTGGCGCAGTCTACGTGGGGATCACACAACGGAGCATCAACACCAGACTTACAGAACATCGTAGACATTGCCGTTTGGGTCAACCAGAAAAATCGGCGGTAGCACTTCATGCTCTAGAAGCAGAAGGGGAACATGTGATCCGTTACGACGAAACTGACATCCTCTCTTCCACTACTCATTACTACACACGTTTGCACCGTGAAGCTATTGAGATCTATAAACATGCCAACAATTTCAATAGGAAAGAAGAAACATTCAGACTAAATAAAACTTGGCACCCAGCCCTACAGAACAGACCAACCAAGAAAGCACGTACACCAATCAGAAACAGCACGGACACAGGGGACCGCAATCCGGACCAATCAGGTCATGCGAGGGCGGTACCTCCCACACTATATAAGCCGAGCGCTCCGGACAACGTACCAGTAGTCGCTACTGAGAGACCACAGAGATGTACACGCCACTGATGATGCCTGCCGCAGACGCAGGCGAAACGTCTGGGGAACGAAGGGAGAAGCCCAGTGGACCACGGCCTACAAGCCCGGTTTTGTTTTCTATAAGTGATTCTAACACCGGCCGTGAAAGCCTTCGAACTTTAATAAAAAATTTAATAGTCTCCAGTGCTCTAAGTATCTTTAAAGTCAGTGACATGTGCTAAAATATATTGTATGACGCAGAATTAAGGAAGAAGAAGGAACTATAATTACGTGTATAAGTTCCTAACAAGTGTACAAGTTAGCACAATTGTAAAGCAAAAGTACTTATCTCGTCTCTCCAAGTAAGAAATAAACTCCAGGAAAGTTAGGTAAGTTTTAATTATTATAAGATCACTCCCTGAAATACCCCCGTCAGCTGCACCACCCCGAGAAAGTCAATCACCGTGCAGGCTGAGCAACACCGAGGCAAATTCAACGGTACGTGAGTCTACTCATAGGCAGTGGAGTGAGTCTTACCAATGTCTTCAATCGGGCACCCAACGTGATGCAAAATGATAACACCGCAAATTTAATTATCTAGATCACTTATGCAATGTCATGTATTAACATAATATATATAATTATGCATTACCTAGCTGCCTACCACAAAAAAGTATAAAATATAATACTATTAACATTAAATGCTTTAATAGTTTAATAATAAAACATTGGTCTTGTAAACCAAAATTAAGTCTTACTCTTAAAACCTCAAAGGGAAGAAATTCTTATGATTAATTCCTAAAACTAATATTCTATTTTAAACTACCCTTAATTATATAATTATATAATTATAAATAATTATATATATATATAATTATCTATTTTCAAAACTTAGTTTATACATATATATAAAATATATATTTTATAAAAAGAAGAACCTGAAATATCGTAATTATAATTCCTCTTTTAATAAAAATTTCTTGTGGGCCTTTCCATTGCTTATTAAGTGGCTCATTCTAAAGATCCTTAGTTTCATTCATGATATAGACCCACTTGTTCATTAAAAACATGGTTTCTTGATTTATATATTTAGGAGACCTAACCTGCCCGGTCTTCCTATTGTTCTGTAGCCTAGAGGTTTATATTTGTATGACTGAAATGGAATGCGAGTGTTATCCGTTCTTTTAAATGACTTTTCCATTTTTCTCTATTTATTTGTATCCTTTCTTTTAAGGAAAATATGGTGTTCGTTTCTAATATAATCTCGTCTGGTGCATCCTTTTACTGCTCGGAGATATTTCATTTCTGCCGCTTGTAATTGGCTCCAATCTTTCTTTTTAAGTGTCCATGTCTCCGAACCATATGGTAGAACTGGAACAGTAATTGTCTTATAGAATTTTAGGTTTGTATCTTTTCGGGTTTTTCTTTTTAAGGTACGAGCGCATATATTGGAACTTACTCACTTTATTATTTATTTCTTCATTGTTTGTTTTGATGGTTGCATTACAAACCAAGTGGTTACATTTTCTCACCTGATCTAGTACTTTAGTGTTTAACACTATCTTTCATCTTTTTATGTGTCTGTATTTAATAATTAATAATAATAATAATAATAATAATTTATCTTAAACAACAATAATTATTTACACTTTAATTCTATAATTTTCCCTAATTCATATAAGAAGTGATTCTTAAACTAGATATTAGAGACAAAATTAAGAGACACTTGGAGTAAAATTTTAACTACAATCAATCAAAAAATCTAAAATTGAATTTTTAGCTCAATTGACACATTTGAACATCCATAGAGAATCAACATTAAGTTGTCCTTCACCGGGCTCTAGTCATTTAAAGTTGATACTATATTCCATAATATACCAGTTTATCAAACAGCGTGTTTTCAAAACACTATTTCCACAAGTTTAAAATGTCCCAAGCGTCTCAGTTTGTCTAACATAAACGCAATCACAGTAAAATATAGGAAAAACCAATTCCAAAATATAGAGATTTTAAATTTCACTTCCAGTGTACCTTTAAGATACCCATCTGCAAAAGATCATTAAAAAGTGCAAAAAAAAATGTTTTTGCCTAATTAAATAACGTAATGCTTGTAGTTCAATTTCCTTATGTTTTTATTACCATACGGCGCCTCAAACCGTATCACGTGACGACTTAAATGGATGACTGTAAGCGGGTTTGGTGCTTTAACATTTTCATTATGGTGAAAAATTGCTAAAAATCCGAAATTAGGTTTTGACCAATAACACTTGTCCTTAAATGTGTCTATTTCAATTTGAAAATACAATAATATGCACTAGTAACTAAAGTGAGTATAGAATATCACACCGGGTGCTTCTACCTGCCCCGTCATCATCCAGGCGTGCCATACCACCGATTATTTAACCTGGGCCCTCCCCATCCTAAACAACAGGCGAGATAGAGCACCCGGCGGACCTCACCACACCCCACCAACAGCATATTTCCGCCCGATAGAGACTGTTTTAGCGGCAGAGTGCAGCTTGACTCGGACCAAATGAATTGCAGTTTTGCTTTGCTTTATATATTACTCGGAATTAATGTAAGCAGTCCGTGAGATTTGACAGACATTCATGGTTTAAAAATTCCTGCACTAAAATATTAAATTCTAAGACTTACAAAGAAGCAGTGTTAAATTATATGTTAAACCTTAAAACCTATTTCCTCGTTTTCAACGTTTTCAAAACTTCAAATTGTTCCACACGATGCAGTTTATGTTCTATCTGCTTCAAATTTTCATCACAGACTCGGAGAGTATTAATAAAAATAATTGGCATATAATTTTTGTTACAAATGAAAATTACCGGATATATGATACAATCAATATAACAATAAACATAAATTATAGTAAAATAATAGTATTTAAAGGTTTAAATGTTTTTCTGAAGCAACTAGAAGAGTATTAACAATTCTATATGCCTATTTTATTTAATAGCAGGAAACAAATATACTAATATTTTTGGTTTCCCGAAAAAAGTAGTTTATGCATCGTGCAAGCTTTTGATTAATTGGCATAATAAAATACTTAAATATTTTTAAATCCAACATGATTAAAGATATCTGCATGAAACACAAATCCTATGGATAATTGTATCACAGCAATATGAAAAAAAAAAAAAAAAAATCCAAAAGATGCTTGAAAATGCAAGATTTGGAAATTTCAGTTTAGGATACCCTTAAGGAAGAACTTGACAAACGAGAAATTATGTATCATACACATAATAGAGTGTATTAGAGCACATGGACTATGACGTTTCACACATATGCAAATGGAAGGTGCTTGTAGTCGCTATAACCTAGCTGGCAGTTTTCCTGCAATCCAAGCTGAGGGCAGCCCAATGGTCTACCTTGTTGTGGCTTAACCACTTAAACGGGAAGAGGAGTTACAGGATGACGGGTATAAATAGTTAATAAAGTTGTTGGGAAAACGGGAGGTAGCAAGATGTGCTTTCCGACGGCTGCAAGTCAGAGCCCAATCGCCCTTGTGTACTGCTGGTTTATGATAAGCATGATGACAAAGAACATTTGACATCTTTATTTATTCAAGTAGGTTTTGAGGTTTGTACAGCTCCTGAGCTTCAACTGCTTTTGGAATTGCTCCTGTGTTGGTAAGTGTGCCCACGTGCCATGCGGGGAACCTGCTGACGCCTCAAGTGCGTTTTCTGGGGTTGTAATCATCAAGAAACCGAAAGACGACCCTTCGATAGTGTGGTAATGAGTCGCAAAAATGTATAGTCCGGCACATAATCATCCACATATGGATGGGATGAACATCACGAAGTAATCTCACGATAAAAGAATCATTTAAAATAGATGGCCCGGAGACTCTTTTCTGTATTCGCTGAGATGGTAGTAGACTGGAGTCTTGGGCTATGCTACATATTTCGCAAACGTTTAAAAGGTCGGGAATTATAACAGTTCAGAAGGGCGTAACTCTAAAGGAACAGACATTCTGGAGCTTAACATAAGGAACTAAGAGACCCCGGTCCAAGTGGCCCAATGATCTGTCTGTTTAAATTAAAGCCCTTATCTAAGTTGACACGCAAGTAAGAAATGACATTCGTCCACTTAATCCATCAGGAGGTGTTGCTCTATTGGGTAGAAGGCTATGCGATGATGTCTGTCTTTGTAATACTTTTCTGTATTGACTGCTTTCGGGGACTAAGGATTCCTGTTGATCTTAATCTAGAGTTCTTCCTTGCAACTGAAACAAAGATATATGTGTAAGTGAGCATATAATATAGGTCAGTATGAATAAATTTGTTGAGGAGGCCCAAATGCCATGCCGTAGAGGCATGGTTCTTGGTGTCCAGAGACATGCAGTAACCTCTGTCCCGGTATCCCAAGTTAGTGGCCTCCACAATACACAACCAATACGGAATCCATTTGCTGATTAGGGATGGTTTGAGCGGGCAAGTACCATCCTCTCGAAGACAAGGGGGCTAATACCTATGTGGCGTTATGAACTGGATATCTCCTCGATTTGAATAGGGAGTTTGTGCATCGTGATCAAAAATCTGTGTTTATTATTTTTACGTCATTAATTTCACATCCAAACAGAAGGCAGTACATTTAACCGCTTACATAACGACATGCCTAACCGATCAACTTTGCTTATCTGTGCAAGATAACGTGGCCAATAATTCAACTACATAAACATATGAAAACACATTAGGCTTAAGCAATAGTCAAATCTTTAGAGAGCTGGTCGCTGTGTCCTGTTTTTGAAATGTCGTTCATTTGCTTGATCAGGAGAAAGAAAAATGAACAATTTCTCATTTGTGAAAATTATGTGTTATAAACTGGAGATCAACAACAAGAAATATTTCAGAAAACTTTAACTTCTCAAAAAATTGTATTTAACATAAATTGTGTTTTAACGAGATCTGCATTCTCTGTGTAATAAAATATGCACCTAAATCTCTTACAGTTTCAAAGTCATTCTAATGGCGAGTGCTTCAAAGGAAATTTCTATAAGATTCAAAATATACATTTCATTTGCGATGAAAATATCCTAAACATATGGTATTTCAATCAAAATTATTAGAGTTGATTTTGATAAAATCAAAATTTTATAATAATATTCGATATAAAGAGTAATTTGCAAAATCTTATCTTCAAAATCTTGGTGTAGCATAGTTGAAAGAAGTTGAGCTCAAATACCAAGTTTGGTATTTATCAACTTTTCTTTTTTGACCTATGCTGTTCACTAACACACAATACGCACGCGCGGAGAGCTTTGCTTATTTTAATTCAAAATCTTCACCCTGAAGACGAGGAAGATGCACTTCTTCGAAACGTTGGTGTCAAGCCAAGTTTTTACCTGGCTAGAAGCCCGAGAAGATTTTGAATTAACACGTCGCCAGGAAAGCTTTAGTTCTTATTTTGCTTATTTTGTTTTTTGTGTTCTGATTTCTTTGTTTTTTATTCACTAGAACTCAAAGCATACAATTCCGGTATAAACTCGACATCGTTTGAGTGGAATGCAATACCTTCACTGAATACTATGCACACAGTACGTGGTATACTTAGAGGTTTATGCTCCAAGTTAAACAAAAGGAAAGAATGAAAGAAAGTAACTTACAAACTCGTCAAAAGCACACAGCTGTTTCTAATAGTCTTCTCTTAAAGGTAATATCCACGCAGAGGTCAAAACAAATTATCAAAATCTGATGTGTTCCATTCACATGACTTTCTCTACATTTCTGTAACAAATTATTGTTAAAAAGTTTATGCGTCTATTTACTTCTAATTTAGAAAAAATTAGCAGAAATAGTCTTATTACTTGCTTCCTTGTAAGTAGGAGCGAAATAAGGGAGTACCATAGGTTAAACCTGGTTGCTATGTGACTAAAATTCCTTTGTTTGTATGGACAGGAGTTGACAAATTACTGTATGAGAAAAGTATGCTTAAGCTGAAACCAAAAATATGCAATATCTAAAAACCGATCAACCCCAAGTAAGCATGTATATAACATAAATTGTGTGTTTTAACGTGCTCTACATTTTTTGTTTGGTAAGTTTTTGCACATCTCTTACGGTTTAGCAGTTATGTAAAATTCCGCAAAATTCATCTATAATAAAGTAGTCTTTAGAGGTTATTCCGAGAAACTTTAAAATATACATTTTATTAGTCAGGTAAATATCTTTAATATATGATATTTTAATCAAAATCGTTAGAGTTATTTTTGATAAAATCAATTTTTTTTAAAAATGTAACATGTAAAGGGTAGTTTGGGGTGGGGAGATTTTTTTCAAAATCTTCGTGTGCATCCCTGGAAGATGCTAAAGCTAATACCAAGTTTGTCTTTTAACGGTCTTTTCGTTTTTGAGTTATCGTGTTCACACACAGGGACCTTTATCTGAAAATGCTTTTGGAAACAGAGGACCCTAAAACATATATTTCCGGTGAAATCTCGGTATCGAATTTTGGGTGGAGTGCAATACCTTCTCTATACACTATGTACATAGTAAGTTCGTATAGAGAAAGTAAAAATTAACTGTTAGGTTTCTTGTTTATGGTGGAGTAAAGTACGATTTTCGCAGCAGGAAGGAAATTAAGATATTATAAAAGCCCTGCTCGCAAATTTGCACAACGTGGGAAGGCTATGCATCATCATTTTGCCTGTTTAAACTCTCTCTCTCTCTCTCTCTCTCTCTCTCTCTCTCTCTCGTTTCCCACTATGCATGTGAGCATAGTTCAATCAAGGACAAACGTAAGAGTAATTTAATTTTGCAACCAAGCTCCCTGGGTTTTCGAATGAGGAAATATAGCACAAGCAAAACTTTCAACTAAGTAACTTCGGCATGAGGCTTAACAAACTTTTGGAGCGACTATTTTGAGAAAACAAGTCCACGTTACACACGAGCAGAGAAGTAAAGTCGATATAGGCAGAGTAACTAAGATTAGACTTCTTTCCTAGTTTAACGCAGCACAAAGTTTAAAACCAATTACTTCCTGGTCGTTCTATGTGCATGTAGCTTGTTAAAACAATATTACATTTCAGGCATAAAATGTTTGTTTGCCTTTTTGGCCTATTGCTTAACACATTGAAGCCTAGGCGTTTGTTTAGTTGAAGAGCCAAGAAACCCAGGGGTTTTACGCCTAATTTGAGTTATTATTTCAATACAATAATAAAATTTCCAAAAAGTATATGGACAATCTAAAAGTATGGTATTCTAGGATTTCTCAACAAGTAAGATATTAGTCATAACTTCCATACCTATTAATATTTTATTTTAAATTTACAGTAAGTATCAAATATGAGTTTCAAAAAAACTGCGTAAAGCTGCTTACACTGCATTTATTGGAACTTCGCAAAACTCTCCCACGGAATCGGAATTTTGTATGCTGAATTTCAGCTTCAGTTCAAGAAATCAAGTAAAATGCAGCATTTTAACATTTAACAACACCAAAGGTAACAAACAGATCACCACCTTCAAGCTAAATGGCGCGACTACCTGAGAGTGGCGAATACTACTAAATCTCCTAAACTTCCTAATAGTTGGCTATAGCAAGGACAGATGGCAGCACAAATCAGAAAACC
The DNA here is from genome assembly GCA_030762935.1 of Hymenopus coronatus. Taxonomy (NCBI): domain Eukaryota; kingdom Metazoa; phylum Arthropoda; class Insecta; order Mantodea; family Hymenopodidae; genus Hymenopus; species Hymenopus coronatus. The sequence goes on along the minus strand of CM060889.1, from coordinate 11,068,433 downwards.
ACTGTGTTCTTTGCCGCATAGCCCAAGACCGAGTTACAGTCGTGGAATTGCATTAAAAGCGTTAGAAATACCTGACCAAGCTACACTTGGACGTGGGCCGCGTGAATATTTCGCACGACCCGAGTTATATTCAGACTTGGGCTTCAGTTAACTTGGAAAACAGTATATCCGGTTTTTAAACTTCTCTATTTATTACTATTCACAACATGTCTCCTATCCTAATAAAAAAAATTCTGATGTGTTCCATTCACATGGCTTTCTCTATATCTCTGCAATAAATTATTGTTAAAAAGCTTATGCTTCTATTTACTTCGTGCTAATCAAGAAAAATTAGCAGAAATAGCCTTATTACTTGCTTAGTTGTAAGTAGAAGCGAAATAAGGAGTACCATAGGTTAAAGTGATAGTCCAAAGGTGGTTGCTATGTGACTGAAGTTCCTTTGGTTGAATAAACAGGAGTTCACAAATTCCTGTGTGAAAAAAGTATGTTTTTCACAGCTGAAACCAAAAACAAGGAATATCTAAAAAAAAAAAAAACAAAAAAAAAAACAATCAACTCCACGAAAAAAATGTATATAACATAAATTCTGTGTTTTAAAGTGCTCTATATTTGTTGTGAGGTAAGTTTTAGTCCATCTCTTACGGTTTAGCAGTTATGCAAAATTCCGTAAAATTGTCCCAGAGTAAAGTAGTCTTCAGAGGCTATTTCCATAAAGTTCAAAATATACATTTTATTTTTCAGGTAAATATCTTTAATAATCGATATTTTAATCAAAATAATTAGCCATTTTTTAGAAAATCAAAATTTTTCAAAAGAAAAAAGTTCCATGTAAAGGGTAGTTTGGGGTGGGGGAATTTTTCTCAGAATCTTCGTGTCGCATCCCTGGAAAATACTAAACTTAAATACCAAGTTTAGTATTTTACCGACTTTTCGTTTTTGAGATATCGTGTTCACGGACACACACACACACACACACACACACACAAACGGGCCTTTTCTGAAAATACCTTTTTTGGATACAGGGGACCCTAAACATATATTTCCGGTGAAATCTCGGTATCAATTTTTTTTGTGGAGTGCAATACCTTCTCTGTACACTATCTACATAGTACGTATAGAGAAAGTAATAAAAGTTTTTTTACATATATATATATATATATGCATCATGCGTATCTATGGATGGGTCGTCCTCCGTGGTGTAATGCCTACCATGATAGTCTCTAATGCCCAAGGATGCGGGTTCAACCTCGGCGAGGAGTATGGACTTTTTGCACGTAAAAATCCTTAGCTTGGCTTCCAGTAGAAGGTAAGTGAAGCCGTTGGTTCCGCGTAATGTTTATTTGCACATATAATATCCCATACCTTGATTGAGAAGGTCCCTGGGCTAAATTTTCCGTGTTTCACGTCCGCAAGTCTTGATTTCGTCCTATGGGTTATCTGTGGTCGATGAGTTGATCCGTTGTCACCGTGTGCATATAATGGCGGACTCGTGAACTAGAAATTCCCTGATCAAGAAACCACTGTTAAGGTCACCCAATACGCCGACGTGACTTGTTGGGACTTGAACTATAGATGGATTGTGAATCAGATTATTATTACACTCGAATAAGCACCCTAAATACACAATGCACCAGAACACTCCACATAGACCATTAGGGCTCTTGGCATGGTACGTGACGATGGGCGTAAACATGAACGGGGTAACTAACGATTACAGATTGAACGCCTCCGAGGCCCCATGGTCCCACGCAAGAGCCCTGAGCCTCAGGTCCGAGTACGAATAATTAATAAAAAATCTGATCTGTTACACTTGCATGACTTTCTCTGGCTGCTCTACAAACCCCCTACAAAAGATTATTCTTCTTTGTACACAATGCTAAATGAGATAAATATTAGCAGAATGTTTATTAGTTAGTTCCTTATAAGTAGAAGAGAATAAGGGATTGCACTATGCTAAAGTGATTGTCAAATGTTTTAAAATCAACCATTATTTGATTATCATTGCAAATCACTTCTTTGCTTGGCCAGGAGTAGAACGAAAGAAAAACGGATACTTCTTGTCTGAGAAAAGTTTAAGGTACTTCACAATTGAAACCAATAACAAGGAATATCTCGGAAACGGTTACCACCACAAAAAAATGTAAAGCACATAAATTGTGTATTTTGTCGTGATGTACATTTTTTGTGTAGTGAGTTTTTTTCTATCTCTTACGATTTAGCAATTAAGCAAAATTCGGCAACATTCATCCAGAATAAAGAGGTCTTCAGAGGTTATTCCCAAAAAATTCGAGATAAACATTATTTCGGACATAAATAGCTTTAATATATGGGATTTTAATCAAAATCGTTAGAGCCATATTTAAGAAAATCAAAATTTTCGAAATTTGTTCCATGTTTGTGGTGGGGGATTTTTTTTTTTAAATCTTCGTGTCGCATACTTGGAGGATACTAAACCTAAATACCAAGTTTGGTATTTAACGCTCTTTTCGCGTTGGGGCTATGCTGTCTACAGACACACACAGACACACACACATACACACGGACCTTATTTTAAAAATGCATTTTTCGGACTCATGGAACCCCCAAAACTTATATTTCCGGTGAAATCTCGGAATCGAATTTTTGGGTGCATTACTATACCTTCTCTATCCCTATGTACATTGTACATATGGGGCTAGAGAAAGTAAAAAATATGATGTGTTACACTCACATGGTTTTCTCTAGCTGCTCTACAAACCCCCTACAAAAGATTCTTCTTCTTTGTACACAATGCTAATCAAGATAAATGTTAGCAGAATGTTATTACTTAGTTCCTTATAAGTAGAAGGGAATAAGGGGAATGCGCTATGCTAAATTGAAATCTCAGTATCGAATCTTTGGGTGCATTACAATACCTTCTCTATCCCTATGTACATTGTACATATGGGGCTAGAGACAGTAAAAAATTAGCAGAAATATTCTTATTACTTGCTTCCTTGTAAGTAGAAGCGAAATGAGGGAGTACCATAGGTTAAAGTGATAGTCAAAAGTTGTTTGCTTCGTGACTGAAGTTTCTTTGTTTGTATGGACACGAGTTCACAAAGTCCTGTATGAGAAAAGTAAGTTTTTTATAGCTGATACCAAAAACAAGGAATATCTCAAAAACAATCAACTGCACGGAAAAAATGTATATAACATAAATTGTGTGTTTCAAAGTGCTCTACATTTGTTGTGTGGTAAGTTTTTGTCCATCTCTTACGGATTAGCAGTTATGGAAAATTCCATGAAATTGACCCAGAATAAATAATCTGCAGAGGCTATTCCCAGAAAATTCAAAATATACCTTTTATTTGTCAGTTAAATACCTTTAATCCAGAGGTCATTTTAAAGGAATGCAGGGTATGAATTTTACTTTAATATTCGAAATTTCAATCAGAATCGTTATAGCCAGTTTTGAGAAAATCGAAACATTTTAAAAATCTGATATATAAAGAGTAATTTTGTTCGCAGAGTTTTCCTGAAGAACTTTGTTTTGCATCGTTAGAAGACATTAATAGACAAATATAAAATCTTCGCCTTTTCATTTCTACTTTCTCTACAATGTACATGTAACGGAATTGGATAAGGTATTGCACTCCATCAAAAAAATGTGATACCGAAATTTCACCGGAAATACACCTTTCAGGTTCTCTTGTATATCAAAACAAAACTTTAGATGGATGTGTGTCTGTCAACGCGATAATCTAAAAACGAAAAGTTGGTAAAATACAAAATTTGGTATTTAACTTTAGTATCTTCTAAGAACGACACAAAGATTTTGAGGATAATCCCATATTCCAAACAACCCTGTAAATGGACAAATTTTCGAAAAGTTTGATTAAAATAACATATATTAAGGATATTTACATTACAAACGACATGTAAATCCTGATTTTTCTGATAATAACCTCTGAGTATCTCTTGATTCTGTATGAATTTTGCATAAGTAGTAAATCTAAAGAGATAAACCAAAACATAGTGTAGATGTCGTTAAAACCACAATTTATATCATATACATTTTTTCGTCCATTTGACCATTTTTGAGAAATTTCTTGTTATTGGCTTCAGTTTTAAAATACTTAAGCCTTTCTCACATGGGAATTCTTCAACTCCTGGTATGGCAAAGAAACAGATTTCAGCCAAATGATAACCACTTTTTAAAATATTTAATTATCGCTTTAGTCAGGCGTATTGCCATATTCCCTTCTGCTTACAAGAAAACAAGTTATTGGGCCGTTCTTTAATGTTTATTTCGATCTGCGAGAATTAGATAAGAAGTATAACCGTTTTAACAATAGTTCCTTACAGAAATGAGAAAAAGTCGTGTGAATGGAACACATTCAATTTTTCAGTTATGCTGTCCATACACAAACATACACACGGACCTTCTTCTAAAAATCTGATGTTCCATTCACATGACTTTTTCTACCTGCTCTGCTAACAAACTTCTTACAAAGGATTGTTCTTCTCTCCACTTCATGCTAACCGAGACTAGCAAATAAAGGATGTTTTTTTTCTTATAAGTAGAACGGAACAAGTGAATATGTTAGACTATATTATTGTCATTGAAATTTTCTTCTTTCATGGTTATGAGTAAAGAAAAGAAACGAAGACGACTTCCTCTTTGAGAAATGTATAATAATTTTAAAATTGAAACCACTAACCAGGAATATCTCGAAAATGGTTAACTGCACAACAGAAACGTATAGGGCATTAACTGTGGGCCTGACGAGAAATGCGTTTATTATAAGTTTTTGTCTCTTATGGTTTACCAGTTATGCAAAAGCTATTCATGAGCACTATAGAGGCTATTCCCAAGTAAATTCAAGATATACATTTTATTTTTCATATAAATATCTTTCTTGAGAATCTTGAAACGTTTGAAGATTTCAACTTAAATGCCAATTTTGTATTTAACAAACTGATCATTTTTTAATTATACTGGCCACAAATACACACTAACACATACTGAAAATGCTTTTTGGGATTCAGGGACCCTGAAATCATGTATTTCCGGGAAACTTTGATATAGAATTTTTAGGTGTAATTCAGCACCTTTCTACCTATGTGCATTGCATATCTCTGCTAGAGAAAGTAAAAGTCGCTGTAAGGGTACCCTAAACTGAAATTTTTAAATATTGCATTTTTCAAGCAATGTTTTTTAATTTTTTACAAACTGCTATGGTACAATTATCCATATGATTCGAGTTTCATGTAGATATCTTTAATCATTTTGGATTTAAAAAATAATTAAGTATTTCTATTATGCCAACTAATCAAAGGTTGTGCACATGCGTAAATTATTTTTTTGGAAAACCAAACATATTAGTACATTTTTTTCATGCTAGTAAATAAAACTGGAATATAGAATTTTTGTTACTCTTCTGGTTGCTTCAGAAAAAAGTTTTAAACCTTTGAATATTATTATTCTACTTTAATTTATGTTTGTTATATTAATTGTGCAATATATCAAGTAATTTTCATGTGTAACAAAAATCATATGTCAATTCCTTTTATTAATACTCTCTGAGTTTGTGCTGGAAATTTGAAGTAGATAGGGCAAAAACTGCATCGTGAAACAATTTGAAGTTTTGAAAACGCTGAAAAATAAAAACACGAGAAGATAGGTTTTAAGGTGTAACATGCAATTTAACACTGTTTCTTTGTAAGTCTTAGAATTTCATATTCTCATGCAGCAATTTTTAAACCAATAATATCTCAATGTTCATAGATGGGAATCCTTAAGGAGACAGGAGTACTCAAAACATGTATTTCGAGTGGGCTGAATATCAAACTTTCTCTACCTGCCATGTCATCGATAGAGAAAGTAAAATACATTTTCTCTCCTCATCAGGAGGCCAAAACAGTAATTTTAGTGAAATCTGAATACCGAATTCTGAATTCTAAATGCTGGTTCTATCTTTAATGAAAAATGGAAGTATTACCAATGTAATTATAAAACTATTTGTTATAAAATGATTGTTTATTCATTTTCGCTTCGTCTTTCAACATTCTCTGCTCGTACTATGTACTTAGTCTATAGAGAAGGTATTGCACTCCATCAAAAATTGGATACCGAGATTTCACCGGAAATATATGTTTTAAGGTCCCCTGTATAAAAAAATAATTTTCAGAAAAAGGTCCGTGTGTGTCCGTGTGATTGTAAAGACGATAGCTCAAAAACGAAAAGTCGTTTAAATACCAAAGTTGGTATTTAAGTTTATTATCTTCTAGGGATGCGACGTGAAGATTTTGAGAAAAATCCCCCCACCCTAAACTGCCCCTTACATGAATTTTTTTTCGATAATTTTGATTTTCTTAAAATTGGCTCCAACGATTTTGGTTAAAATATCGTATATTAAAGATATTTACCTGAGAAATAAAACGTATATCTTAGTGAATAGGCTCTCAAGACTGCTTTATTCTGGATGAATTTTATGGAATTTTGCATAACTGCTAAACCATAAGAGACGGACAAAAACTTACAACACAAAAAATTTAGAACACGTTAAAATACACAATTTGTGTTATATACATTTATTTCGTGGATGTGATAATTTCTTTGTTATTCCTTATTTTTGGTTTCATCTTTAAAAACTTACGCTTTTCTCATACAGGAATTTGTCAACTCCTGTCCATACAAGCAAAGGAACTTCAGCTTTTGACTATCACTTTAATCTATGGTACTCCCTTATTTCGCTTGTACTTACAAGGAAGCAAGTAATAAGACTATTCCTGCTAATCTTTCTCGATTAGCATGAAGTAAATAGAAGCATAAATTTTTAACAATAATTTGTTGCAGAGATATAGAGAAGGACGTGTGAATGGAACACAGCAAATTTTTGAGAGTAAGGCCTATGTGAACAATTTTCCTGTGGGATACCGCGCGATGTGTATGTCAGTGGCATACATGTGCTGCAATTCACACGGCTTGGGATATAAATGATGCACGGGATGCTAATGTCATTTCACGGTGTTTACTCAAGCACAGCAAGTAATTCTGAGAGGGAGTTGGTTCATCACAGCTGCGCGCAAAACATCTCCGCGACAAATTTTATGGCCACGTACCCATGAAACTCATTCGCTCTGAAACAAAAAACTCATTGTACGCTCAGTTTCCAGTAATTACTACTGATTCATTCATGTGGCATCATTGTGCTTTACCGAATGGTTTTTATTGCCGGCGCAAAAACTCTGGAATTGTGACCCGGACCGCCAACCCAGTTACGGAGCCTAGCTTATCGGAAATTGTAATATGATACTTTGCTTATTTACAGTCACAGCGAGCAAACTTTGTACACTCTGCATCGAAAGAGTTCCGTATATGTTTCTATTCAAAGTGGGCAGTAAATAGTGATCATTTTATTTATTTTATTTTTTAACAATGGCTACTACTTTTTCAATGGCTACTACTTTTAAGTGGCAAGGTATTACTTATAGCAGAGAAATAATTGTGGTTTACTTCATGAAGCAAGAGATGAAGGAAGAAAATGTATGTTCCCCGAGTTCTTCAAAAGTCTGTAGAAAGTGAATGAAAGAGTAGCCAAGGCAACTAATATTTCAATGAGTTCCGTGTACAGGGTTCTCAAAAATAAGAAAGAAAGAAAAATAAAACTAAATATATCGCTTTTAAATTAAAAGATGTGGAACAGCTGTGTCCCCAGCGAATTGCAGAAAATGGCAGGCCAGAATTGGAAAATGTATGTCAACATGTTGTAAACATTAGAAAGCATTAAAAAGAATTGTAGAAAATCAAATAGAAAGAATTCTAAACCAGGATAAAGGTGCAGCAAGTAGTGATAGTGTTGATGATGACAACGACGTGAGCGAAGACGAAGGACTGTCAGGTGTGGAAGAATTGAAGGCAGACGATTGACATTGTTTATATAGTAGGCCATTTGTATAGATGTTTTATAGATATGAATATGCATATGAAAACACATGTCTATCAGTGCAGCGCCGTATAGTGCAGAGTCATAAGAGGTAACAGATATTTGACATTGACTGTGACAGGCACTCTTCCAGCATGCATACATCTTCCGGTGAACTGCTTATCAGAAAGTACAACTCGCTCCCTAGCTCTCATTAAGATTTTCGCATGTCCAGATCTGTTGCGCCAAGTATAAAACTATTTTTTGCCAATGTTTTCGGTTGAGAGTTATCGAAATGAACCTTTTTAGCATATTTTGGTGTTTTCCTTGTCATAATTTAGGGAAGAATGAAACTAGACAAGTTCTAGTGCTTTATAGATAAAAGGTTCTGATGTGTTCCATTCAAATAACCTTCTCTTGGTGTTCGATATAAAAACTATTCTTACAAAGGGTTATTATTTTACCTACATAATGCTAATCGAAATACACATTAGCATAATTACTTGCTTCCTTGAAAGTAAAAGGGAAACACAGAAATATATTAAGGTAAAGCGATAGTGAATCCTTTTAAAAGCTGGTTGCCTTGTGAAACAATTGCGGTTCGGCTTGCCTAGCATGGTCCCGATTAAGAACATTTTAAGTTAGTTTAAATTTGAAACTAATCACAAGGAATTTTTCAAAAAAGGTCAATTCTATAAGAAAACCATATATGACATAAATTATGTGTTTTAACGAGATGTAGGTTTTTGTGTAGTAAGTTTTTGTCTTTCTTATACGGTTTAACCGTTATGGAAAATTCTGCAAAACTCATTCACAATAAGGAAGTCTTTAGGGCTACCCCCATAAAATTCAAAACATGTGTTTCATTTGTGAAGGAAACATCTTTAGGTAATATTCGGTGTTTTAATGAAAATTGTTAGAACCGTTATTAAAAAAAAAACAAAGTTTTCAAAAATGTTTCCAAGTAAGGGTAGCCTGTGGTACAGGGATTTTCTTAAAATCCTTTTATCTCATCCTTGGAAGACACTAAACATAAGTAAATTAGCTATGCTGTCCAGACACACACACACACACGGGCCTTTTTCTAAAAATGCTTTTTTTGAGCTCAGGGGACCTCAAAGCATATATTTCCGGTGAAATCTCGACATCGAATTTTTGGGTGGAATATGCTACTTTCTCTAGGCTACTGCGCACATTATATGTAGATACGTGCTGGAGCAAGTAAACAGATGTGGTACATGACTAAAACAATGCTTTAATGCGGGAATGGCAATTCTGAGGATTGTTATTCAAAGGTTTACTTCGAGCCCAACTGCTAAACGCCATGTTTCAAATCATTCAAAAGTCTCTAGAAGTTGCAACAAAAAACGTAATCCTGGGTTCGATTCCCGGCTGGGGTGGGGGATTTTCCTTTAATCAGAATTATTCCCTATCCTCCACAAAGTCTGGAAGTAAGTAGTGAGTGTGAATGTGTGCGCGTGTGTGTGTGTGTTTCAGGAAAATATAACGATTTAAACCCAACGTAAATAACCTACAGACAACGAGTTGTTTTAATGCAAAGCCCCCAATGTGACTTTAGATGTTAAGGGGGGCCATATAAAAGGAAAAAACAAAAAACAACACCAAAAATGCAAGTTACGATCTTCATGTATTTGAGGTGAGAGAAGTGAACAGCTTGTTCGTAATTAAAAGCAAATTGTTGCCATCCATTGTTACATCTGTGTAAGTGGATACATGTGCCGGCGGCAAGTTCTTTTGATGTTGAAGTTACGATAGCTACACCTGTGAGAATGCACACGTGAGGAAAGTTCTATAACGTCAAAGACGCCCACTGTTACAACTGAGTGAGTTTCTAACATTTGCGATGGTTTTAACGTGCGGTTTCTTCTGGATGTTTCCTGTTTCGTGATCCACAGGTGTAACATGGAAACGAAGCCCTACTAGAGTTTAGTTTCAACTGGGAATACATAGTGAGCAGCTGAGAGAATTTCGAGGGGAAATTTGTAACGCAGTATCCATCACCGACGCAAACGTTAAAAGGAAAGTGTTTGGTAGAATTGTTACGAAAGTATTGGAGAAAAACAATTATTTGCGGGAAGACTCTGAATGTAACCAATTTGTGGAATGGAAGAAATAAAGAGTTGTTTAGTGAAGTAAAAAGGGAGTTTTTGTGCAATATATTGCATTCTATATAGGTTAAAGGGCGGGTATTGCAAAATACACAAATGCACAATTTGGAATTATAAAATACCTAAATTATAACAAAAATCTGATGTCTTCCATTCACATGACTTTGTCTACATCTCCGCGACACTTATTTTTAAAAACCTTATATTTCTATTTACCTCATGGTAATCGAGAAAAAATTAGGAATAGTCTTATTACTTGTTTCCTTGTAAGCACAAGCAGAATAAGGGAGTACCATAAGTTAAACTGATAGTCAAAAGCTGGTTGCTATGTGACTGCAGTTCCTTTGTATGGACAGGAGTTGACAGATTCCTGTATGAGAAAAGTTTGTTTATTGAACCTGAAACCAAAAACAAGAAATATCTTAAAAACGATTAACTCCACAAAAAATGCATGTAACCTAAATTGTGTGTTTTAATGTGCTGTACATTTGTGTGTTAAGTTTTAGTCCATGTCTTACGGTTTAGCAGTTATGAAAAATTCATCCAGAATAAAGTAGTCTTCAGAGGCTTTGCCCAGAAAATTCAAGATATACACTTTATTTATCAGGTAAATACCTTTAATATACCATATTTTCATCAAAATCATTAGAGCCATTTTTAAGAAATGAAATTTTTCGAAAAAAACTCCATGTAAAGGTTAGTTTGGGGTGGGGGAATTTTTCTTAAAATCTTTGTGTCGCATCCCTCGAAGATACTAAATTTAAATATCAAGTTTGGTATTTTACCAACTTTTCGTTTTTGAGTTATCGTGTTCACAGACACACGGACACACAAACACACTGACACACACACGGACGTTTTTCTGAAAATGCTCTTTTTGGATACAGGGGACCCTAAAACATATATTTCCGGTGAAATCTCGGTATAGCATTTTTGGGTGGAGTGCAATACCTTCTTTAACACTATGTACATAGTACGTTGGAGAAAGTAAAAAGGCAATTTTATGATTATGTATTTGCCTTTCTGCGTATCATTTTGGATTAGTTCTCCAGGAGGGTATTTTGATGTTGCTGACCTGTAGAGTAAACTCTATCTCGCGTATGTTAGGCAATTTAAAATCATATCTTCTCAACAGGAAGTCGTCCATCAGAAGTGATACTACATGCAAACTTGCTCTACACTGCCTTGTTAGGACCATTGTTAACATACGCATGTCCGGTGTGGGGTGGAGCTCGAGATGCTCAAGAGGATTCAGTCGCCTTGGATGCTCCATTGTTCGTGCGCAACACCCAACTTCTGGGGCGGTAGTGTGGTTACGGGTTCGAATCCCAGATGCGGGGTTTGGGTATTCGGAATGGTGTGGATTTGTGGGTGCCCTAGCTCAGGTTTTGCTAGCATGGAAACACTTTTCTGGGTGTGGTACGACACAAGTGCTTTATTCAGTCAGTTCGACCTTTTTCCGCCGTCGAAAACACATGTATTCCTCCTAAATTTTCTATTATGAAATTACACTTCACCCGACCGCGACTATTATTACTTATTAATTTTGATGCCGTTATTTATTGCGTATTCTGGTCAGTATTAAAATAATTGTTTCCCTCAAGACTAAAGATAGCCCGTAGGGCTCCACCACGGAAACTAAATTTCACATCTTGGTTCTGCCTATGTTCCCCGCCAAGTGTCCCTAAACAGTGTCTCCTGACCAGCGGTAGCATTGTGTCCTCTCACCCCTTCGGGTCAATGCTCTACCCTAACGGTATACGGTGCCACCAGCTCGTGACAACTCGGCTACTTATGCGTTTTTGAAATCTTTTTTCCCTTCCCATTTTCAATGTAAATTTATATTTCACTTCTTGATATAATTTATATTATTAGCTATGATGTATCTTACCCTTCTGAATAACCTTTTGACCCGTGACAAGACATGTACTGTCTAAATTCTCATGGAGATCGCTATGTTACCAATAAGAGTTCATCTGACACCAAGCGCAGACATTCTTTTCCAAGCTATCCATTGTTGTTCTCTCATGGCAGCTGTTGCTTGGACACTACCACCATGGTCATTATGAATCTGAGGAACCCGAGAGGGGTTGAGGTAATTTTGTTATGTTATATTATTTTTGTAACTTGTTTTGTATAGGCATGTAGTATTCTAACTGATCAGTAAGGTGGAACTTCTGATTGACCGTTACATACTATTAATAATAAAAAAAATATCTGATGTGTTTCATTCACATGACTTTCTCTACATCATGCTAATAGATAAAAAATTAGCAGAACTAGTCATATTACTTGCTTCCTTGTAGAATCGAAATAAGGGAGTACTATAGGTTAAAGTGATAGTCAAAAGCTGGTTGCTATGTGACTGAAGTTCCTTTATTTGTATGGATAGGAGTTGACAAATTCCTGTATGAGAAAAGTATAATTTTTTCAAAGCTGAAACCAAAAACAAGGAATATCTCAAAAGCGATCAAATCCACGAAAAAAATGTAAATTACATAAATTGTGGTATTTTAACGTGCTATACATTTTTTGCCTGACAAGGTTTTGTCCATCCTTACGGTTTAGTATTTATGCAAAATTCCGTACAATTTATTCAGAATAAAGTAGTTCTTCCGAGGCTATTCAAGATAAACATTTTATTTGTCAGGTAAATATCTTTAATGTATGAAATTTTAATCAAAATCGTTAGAGCCATTTTTGTGATAGTCAAAATTTTCGAAAAAAATATCCATGTAAACGGTAGTTTGAGATGGGAGGATTTTTCTCAAAATCTTCGTGTGACATCCCTGGAAGATACTAAACTTAAAAGCCAACTTTGGTATTTTACCGACTTTTCGTTTTTGAGTTATCGCCTTCACAGACACACGGACACACACAGACCTTTTTCTGAAAATGCTTTTCTTGCAATACCTTCTCTATATAGTCTGTGCATAATACGTGTAAATAAAAAATAAAAAAATAAAAAAAGATTAGTTGTACGGAGGTAGTTAAGACTAGTAGTTCGTGGCGGTGTTAATGGTGGTAAACATTGCAGCGGGTTCTTCAATAAAGATTTTCGTGCACTTGCCCACTCCTTTTATATCGAAGTATGCAAAATGTTGTTAACTAACGTAAAAGTGCTATTATATTACAATGTAGGAGGTCAGCGCTTAATCAGATGATTAGATGAAAGTGCATAAACCTTATACCCTGATAGTTGCAAATATGAATTACTGCGTTATATGTTACATGCGTCCTACACTTCATACATAAGTACTATGTCATTGACAATAGAAATGTTTGCACGAAAAGTTAAATACTGAGGGTAAAAGATCTAGGAAACAGGCTTCGTGGGAGGTCAGTGAAAACCGTCATAAGAGCTCACTTCGATAACTACGGAAAAGCGCGTGATGGATGTGTGGGAGGCCAGGGAAAACCTTCATGAGAACCCACTTCGATAACTACGGAAAAGCGCGTGAAGGATGTGTGGGAGGCCAGGGAAAACCTTCATGAGAACCCACTTCGATAACTACGGAAAAGCGCGTGATGGATGTGTGGGAGGCCAGGGAAAACCTTCATGAGAACCCACTTCGATAACTACGGAAAAGCGCGTGAAGGATGTGTGGGAGGCCAGGGAAAACCTTCATGAGAACCCACTTCGATAACTACGGAAAAGCGCGTGATGGATGTGTGGGAGGCCAGGGAAAACCTTCATGAGAACCCACTTCGATAACTACGGAAAAGCGCGTGATGGATGTGTGGGAGGCCAGGGAAAATCTTCATAAGAACCCACTTCGATAACTACGGAAAAGCGCGTGTTGGATGTGTGGGAGGCCAGGGAAGGTCTTCATAAGAACCCACTTCGATAACTACGGAAAAGCGCGTGTTGGATGTGTGGGAGGCCAGGAAAAACCTTCATAAGAACCCACTTCGATAACTACGGAAAAGCGCGTGTTGGATGTGTGGGAGGCCAGGGAAGGTCTTCATAAGAACCCACTTCGATAACTACGGAAAAGCGCGTGAAGGATATGTGGGAGGCCAGGGAAAATGTTCATAAGAACCCACTTCGATAACTACGGAAAAACGCGTGTTGGATGTGTATGGAAAAGATTCATTGTAGGGCAAACCAATCTCTCGACTAGAAAATATGATTCATTTTGAGATTTCGTTTACTCGCAATAACACGGTGCATTCAAAGTGTGAGCCTTCTAGTTTTCGTCTCTACCTAAGTAATTTAAATATAAAACAATTATATAATTGTTTTGGATCTCAGAAACTAACATTACAAATTTTAAAAACGAATTCATTGAAAATTGAAATTCTAATGAACCCCATTTTATTATCTTATTTGTAAGCTTAATCTCAACAAAATAGCAATAATATTAACAAAAATCTGATGTGTTCCATTCACATGACTTTCTCTACATACCTGCAAAAAAAATGTTATTGAAAAGCTTTTACTTTTATTTACTTCACACTAATCAAGAAAAAATTAGTAGAAATAGTATTAACGCTTGATTCTTTGTTAGTAGAAGCGAAATAAGGGAGTACCATAGGTTAAAGTGATAGGTTTCTATGTGACTGAAGTTTCTTTGTATGGACAGCAGTTGACAACAAGGTTGCATAATTATTGCCATGTGATGGCGCCCTATTTGCCAATGCATCAACATTTGGCCATATCTTTCATCTTGAAAATTGTATTTCTACTCTCTAACCAATGTTTTACATTTTCCAGGTCAACTCAAAAGGATTTATCTTCAAAATGATGGCATTGTGAAAAACACTATTTAAATACTGCTTCCGGGGGCACAGCTCATTAAGAGCCTTGGCCTACCACCCGACCGTTGCGTCCCCCATCTGTAATGGAGACAGACGTCATAGATGGGGTGCAGTGTTGGGGGGGGGTGAGACGTGGTCAGCGCTTCGATCCCCCCGGCTAGTTAATGCGGTCTTCACGACCTGGAACCGCTAGTTCCCCTTCAAATGGCCCCCCAGGGACCTCACGAGGCTGAGTGCACCCTGGTCAAGGTCTCCCAGCGGGGGAAAAATCCCCAAGCCGGTTCTGGGAATTGAACCGAGGTCTTCCATCTTCCGCTTGTCAAGCAGCTGCGCTAAGGAGATGGCCGGTGAAAAACACGACAGAGCACTTATTCAATGGAGCTGAAAACTGTGAGACCAGGAGGATGAGGTGCAAATATTTCTGGGACAGAAGCACAATAAAAAGAAGGCGTTGGTAGAATAGAAAAACTTCAAGACAGGAAACTTGAATGTTGTTAGCTGCATGTTTGTTTACGCGGAAACATTAAAGTAAATAAATACATAAATATTAATTTCATTGTTGATGTGTGGACGTCTGCAGGGTGTGCAATATCTTATAGTGACTGTTCAACCAACCAATTCAACTATGATGTATTTATATCTCCGATCTCAAGTTGCAGCAGTCATACATCGATAAGGTAAGTGTATAGCAACATAGCTCTCCATACGCCAAAATCCCTGGCGTGGCGAAAGTATTCAGGCCGAGTAGCATTGTCAATTTTTTTTTTTTTTAATAAATAAATAACCTGGTTGGACATATCGGACGTAGAAAGAAATTGGTGAAATGATGCACAAATGAGCTTGAGTTACTCGGCATTTTTGTTTTCAGGATAAGGGAAAACACCGTAAAATACCTACCTAATCCGGGTAACTCACCATAAGCGATATTCGAACTCACGACTTTTTGAATGTTAAGCCGGTCCCCATGCCGCGCTCGCCAAGGCGTCTCGCTTTGGTGCTTCTTAGCGCAGGGGATCGTGGGTTCGAGTCCCGCATGGATGTTATATGTTTGTGTATATGTGTGAGTAACAGAAGAAAACAGCAATTCAGTAATCATACAACAAAGTAAAAACATTAGGTAAATAAAAGCAGGGTATACAGCGCCGGAGTCCCGACCAGACTCCGCAACTGTATTTAAAAAAAAATGTGAGACAGACACGCTACCACCACAGTACCCAGGTGGGCTCTGTCCATTTTAAGGTCCTGGGTGCACCACGTGATCGTAAAGTTTGGAAATGTAATCTACCGTACATTTCACAAATATTCAATTCATTAAACCACAAAAAACACATTAAATTTACATTGCCATTTAATTTGGAGTTAAGAAGAATCCTGGCAACGCCCCGAGCATAATGAATGCAGACAAGAAGCGGAGCATAACTTGAAGCATAGATAGAGGCGAGTGATGGAATGCGGACTCTCAGCTGTTTGCTTCACGGCCAACTATAATAATGGATGGGCGGGGGCAGAGGGCCTCGGGTGGAAACAACACAATAAAATTGTTGTGTATATGCTATGAATAGATACGTTGTGCAAGTCAGTGACGTCATGGTGCATGGTTATGTCATCAGTGACGTCACTTCTGAGCTGCTGTTACTGACTACTTCAGAACAAGTGTGCATTGGAAAGCTATTAGGGTTAGCACTTTGCTCTGCTGGGTCCTAATTAGGCATCTTTAGGAATTACCCGCGACGTTAAAACATGTCTTTTGGAGTGAATTCAATAAATAACCGGATGTTTTTTTTTTTACTTTCTTTACACGTACTATGTACATAGTGTATAGAGAAGGTACTCCATTCCACCCAAAAATTCGATACAGAGATTTTACCGGAAATATATGTTTTGGGTCCCCCTGATTTAAAAAGAATCTGATGTGTTCCATTCACATGACTTTATCTACTTCTGTGTAACAAATTATTGTTAATAAGCTTATTCTTCTATTGGAAGATTGAATGCCATACCGGGGGATTGTCACAGTTGTTAGAGCAACTGCACGGAGAGCGGGAGAACAGTGTTCAATTCACGGCTGTGGCGTTGAATTTTTCAACTGTCCTAATCAACTAATTGTATATCATCGTACCTTTCAATAATATGTAGAAGAGAGGAGAATTATAATAACATATATATCTTGAATCTTCTTGGAATAGCCTCAGAAGGCCTCTACTCTCTGGGTGAATTTTGTATCACTGGTAAACTGTAAGAGTTACACAAAAACTTACTATACATAAAATGTAGATCTTGTTAAAACACTCAATTTATGCCATACACATTTTCCTGAGATATTGTCATTGGTTTCAATTATACATAAATAAACTTTTTTAAATCAGGAAGTCGTCAGCGTTTCTTTTGTTTTATTCCTGGCCATGCAAAGAAGAGATTTCCGTAACAATCACATAACGACAGCTTTTAAACGCATCACTATCACTTTAGCTTAGTACATTCCCTTATTTTCCTTCTAATTTAAAGGAACTAAATAAAACAACTATTTCTAATAATATTTATTTTGGTTAGCATGAAGTTGAGAAAAATAATTTTGTAAGAATAGTTTGTTACAATATGCAGAGAAAATCACATGGAGGAACACATCGAGGTTTTGTTACTAATTTTGCATCCGTGGCTCTTGTCCGTTTTCTGCAAGTCTACATATCCAAAATACACCATTTTCATGAATATAAAGATACATTTAATGTTCCTAACGCACATTGTATTGTATAATGCCTCTCTCATTTTACCGCTAGCCGTCTTGTTATTGCATGCACAAACTTTATGAAACTGGGGAGGCGAATCCATCTTCTCTCATCTTCAGTTAGGTAATTAAAGGTTTTAGCTTGAAATGAATTAATGATGGCACAAACGAAGCTCACACAAACTTGCGAACTTGCTCTTCCCAGGGCAATGGAAGATTCCCGGGCACCAACTTCGGTTTCTCTTCCGAAGTCAATATCATCAGGGGGCAGAGAGACAATTCCATCGAGTGTAATAAATCTATATTGTGGTACAGAACGATTTATGTAAAACTGACACATTTCTTTAGCTATTCCGCTGGAAATTCATTCAATTACACAATTTTGGCACCAAATTAAGCAGAATATTCAGTAGTTTTGATTCCTTGTCACTAAATGCACAGAAGTTTTTGTTTTATTCCTAATTGCATTGTTGGCAGCTGTTTCGACATTTTGTTCTTGTAGTCCACGTGAAAATGCAGTACGATGTAGAGCTGGTCAAGGATATTTTCAGCAATATGGCGCTACATTTCATACATCAAAGGAATCCACGAACCTAATTGCAAGTTTCTTTTGACAACCAGATAATTTCCAGGAATCTGTGGCCACCGAGATCTCCGGATTTGACATCACTGCACTTCTTTGTATGGGGTTACTTAAAATACAGAGTTTACACCACAAGTTCCCAAACATTGGACGATCTGCACAACATCACAAAAGAGCTTCAAGCTATTAACAACAGAGTCCTCCAACGAGTGGCTAGTAACATGGAACGCGTGATGAGTTGTGTCTTATGCAGGATGGAGGACATTTGCAACATTTGTTATACAGGTAATTAATTTACCAAAAGGCCTCTACAATTTAGGTATAATAATTTGTCGCTAGCATAACACGTTTCGAAACAACTAATGAAAGAAATGTATCAGCTCTATATAAACCACCCTATATAAATGTGGCTAAAATCAATGTCAATGTTAGTAAATATTTCCAAACCGGACATAAATTAATGTAACTAAAGATTGTATTCGTTTACATAGTTTCATATTATAGACGTAACATAGTTAATCTCCCAGGTTCCATCTATAACCACTGTGCTACCAATACACATACCTACACGACATTAAATTTCCAACTCATTCGCAATTCTACCGGTAAACCCCGAGGAGATTGCAAACTCTTTTGAAATGATATACTCAAATGGAGACTTACAATATCGTAAGTACTTACATAGTTTAACCATTATATCAACCATTGTCACAAATTTGTTTTTTCCATGCTAGCCGTTTGTAGGACAAGATTTGGAAAGTAGGCAGACCGAAAAACTACATGCATAGCCGGGATTAGAACACGAATTTCCTGGGTGCCCTCAGGTTCCTCTATATATTACTTTTTCTACACGTACTATGTACATGTTCATAAAGACGGTATTGTAATGCACCCAAAAATTTGATACCGATATTTCACCGGAAATACATGTTTTGGGCCCCCCCTGAATTCAAAAAAAGCATTTTTAGAAAAATGTCCGTGTGTGTCTGTGTGTCTGTCTGTGTGTAATCGTGTGTGTGTGTGTGTATGTGTGTGTGTGTGTGTGTGCGATACGAAGATTTTCAAGAAAATCCCCTCACCTCAAACTACCTTTTACATGGAAAAAATTTCGAACATTTTTATTTTCTTAAAACTGGCCCTAACGATTTATATTAAAATCTCGTATATCTAAGATATTTACATGACAAATAAGATATATTGTTGACTTTTCTGGGAATAACCTCTGAAGACTACTTTATTCCGGAACAATTTTACGGAAAATTGCATAAATGCTAAACCATAAGAGATAGACAAAAACTTACTGCACAAAAATTGTAGATGACGATAAAACACTCATTTTATGTCACATGAATTTTTTCGTGGAGTTGATCGGTTTTGAGATATTCCTTGTTATTTGTTTCAGCTTTAAAACACTTATGCTTTTCTCATACAGGAATTTATCAACTCCTGACCATACAAACAAAGGAACTTCAGTCACATAGCAACCAGCTTTTGGCTAACGTTTTAACCTATAGTACTCCCAAATTCCGCTTTACTTCCAAGAAAATAAGTAATAATAGCATTTCTACTAATGTATATAGCATAAATTGTGTGTTTTTATGTGCTCTACATTTTTGTGTGGTAAGCTTTTGTCCATCTCTTACGGTATAGCAGTTGTGCAAAATTCCGTAAAATTCATCCAGAATAAAGTAATCTTCAGAGGTTATTCCTATAAAATTCAAGATATACATTTTATTTGTCACTTAAATATCTTTAATATACATTTTAATAAAAATCGTTAGAGTCAGTTTTAAGAAAATAAAAATGTTCGAAATTTTTTCCATGTAAAAGGTAGTTTGAGGTGAGGGAATTTTAATAAAAATTTTAATAAAAATCGTTAGAGCCATTTATAAGAAAATCAAAAATTTCGAAAAAAGTTCCATGTAAAGGGTAGTTTGGTGTGGGGGGATTTTTCTCAAAATATTCATATCGCATCCCTGGAAGATAGCAAACTTTAATATAAAGTTTGGTATTTTACCGACTTTTCATTTTTGAGCTATCGTGTTCAAATTTTTCTGAAAATGATTTTTTTTTTTGATACAGGAGACCCTAAAACATATATTTCCGGTGAAATCTCAGTATCAAAATGTTGGGTGGAGTACAAAACCTTCTCTATACACTATGTACATATTATGTATGGAGACATTAAAACAGAGCTAAAAAAATCTGATATGTTCCATTCACATGACTTTCTCTACGTCTCTGTAACAATTATTGTTAAAAAGCTTATGCTTCTATTTACTTCATGCTAATCCAGAAAAAAATTAGCAGAAATAGGCTTATTACTTGGTTCCTTGTAAGTAGAAGCGAAATAAAGGAGTACCATAGGTTATTGTAATAGTCAAAAGCTGGTTGCTATGTGACTGAAGTTCCTTTGTTTGTACGGACAGTAGTTGACAAATTCCTGTAAAGGTAAAGTATAAGTTTTTCAAAGCTGAAACTCAAAAAAAGGAATATCTATAAAAATGATCATCCCCACGAAATAAATGTGTATTACATAAATTGTGTGTTTTAACGTATTCTACATTTTTTGTGTGGTAAGTTTTTGTCCATCTCTTACGGTTTAGCGGCTACGCAAAATTCCGTAAAATTAATCCAGAACAAACTAATCTTCAGAGGTTTTTCCCAGAAAATTCAAGATATACATTTTATTTGTCAGGTAAATATCTTTAATATACGATGTTTTAATTAAAATCGTTAGAGCCATTTTTAAGAAATTCAAAATTTTCGAAAAAAGTTCTATGTAAAGGGTAGTTCGGGGTGGGGGGATTTTCTTGAAAATCTTCGTGTCGCATCCTTGGAAGACACTGAACTTAAATACCAAGTTAGGTATTTTACCGACTTTTCGGTTTTGAGTTATCGTGCTCACAGGCACACGGACACACACACACACACACACACAGACCTTTTTTTGAAAATGCTTTTTTTGGATACAGGGGACCCTAAAACACATATTTCCGGTGAAATCTCGGTATCGAATTTTTGGGTGGAGTGCAATACCTTCTCTATACACTATGTACATAGTACGTGTAGAGAAATTAAAAAGTAAAAGTCACATTAACCGTTTCCATTGCGCGATTTCAGTAAGCATGTCTCAAGGTTACGGTCGAAGCGTGTATAATCACTTGGCTTAGGTTAAGTCGCTTCATAATTACTACTCATTGCCAAGCGACACACGCTAGGCGGTTGATAAGGTTTGCACATTTAATGTTTACAGCCACGCACCTGCGCCGGAAACCTGCCTTGTCACGACTCAACTCTGCTCTTTTTTAACAAAATTTCGTATTAGACATTTCATAAAATCTTATGGTGCTCAGCATATCGATGCTGCATAATCTAATTTATTTCATTTTGTGTATATTAATCTGTGTGTGTGTTTTATATTCAAATTAAACTGATGTATACTTTGACTTGCACGAACGTGTCAAATGAATTGTTTAGTATTTAGCAATGACACAAAGTCTGTAAAGCCTGATGCTTTGATATTTTACACTCTAGTACATCATTGCAAATTTTTGCATTGTAAATTATATAACATATTTGTAAATATGTATTATAATGTATTGACATTTATGGAGAGTACATAATAGAATAATCATATTTTAGTTTTATATAATTTTATTTATTAGTCTGACTCATAAATGAGTTTGCTAAGTAACATACAATAATATACATTTAGAGGTTTTTAACAAAAAATATTATAAGTGAGTATTACAAAAAATATTTTACCGTACGTTATAAAAGGTATATAAAATTAAGCTATGAGAACAAAATTGTAACACATTATAAACGATGTGCAACAATAAAAGTTATAACAATAAAAGAGAAAAAAAAAACGACAAAAATAAAGAGATTAATAAACCATAATACATTTTACGTTATGTTCAAAGCATATAAACGATTTCAAAAAATGGCTATGGAGCGTTTTATGATGTTTTCCGTAATTGTTCCACACCTCAGTTAATTTTGTATTTCACTCTCCATTTCACAAACATATTTGTAATTGTTTCTCGAGATCCCAAAAATAGGCCTACTATTGTTATTTTTCAGAGATTATATTTTGCTTTAAAATATGATATGGTATGCTCATATATTTTCTGTTTGTCCAGATGAACTTGTTAAGGTTGTTCTTTATTCAGTTCAAAGAGAAGGGTAGGGTCTATTACTGGTAGTAACTGTTATGTCGATAATTAGAAAACTATCATCTGACATTATGTCAGAGTTACATATAATGAAATTACATGTATTTATACATTTTAACACTACTTTTTGATACTCTTTGTTTTTATGTGCAAGCAAAAAAGAAGTACATATGTTTTTAAAGAGCACCTTAAGAATAGTGCAGTGGCGTGCAGGCCTCAAAAGCAAATGGTGTGATTATATGTCTATTTTCCTGTTTTTCTAACCCGTGCTTTTAGCACTAGAGCTTTATACATTGTTTTTTTTTCCCTTAGTATATAAACATATGTATACATGTATATCCCTTGACAAGTTCTATGTTCAGTGGCTTCCTGGCCTAAACGAACATATAGAATGCTTTCTAATTTAGTCTAATCTATTAGTTTATCGTTACCCACCTCCGAAATGTCTAAAATCCACAACCGAATTATAGGTACATAAAAATTATAAAATAATTCCCCAAAAATTATTTTTCTTATTGTTTTTAAAAGTGTTCCTTGCTATTATTTGTAATGATTGTACTTTACAGTTAAACGTTCTAAGAGAATATGAATACATTCCATAGATAAATGTTTAATTAGTATACTATTTTAGGAGAAAATAAATATTAAAACATGAGACTTCAAATTGTAGCTTAAAATTTACACATTCTGAGTATTTTAATTAATTATATCACAGCTACGTATTAACAGAAACTCCTCTTAGTTTTGTATTTCAATTACACAGAAATAAACATTTTACATTGATTTGTACCGAAAGTACCTTGTGTGGATGAATATGAAAATGTGAATATCTGTACGTGAAAAGTATATTTAAACTTAGAGAGTAAAATATCGCTGTTTCTGACTTTGTGCTCTATACTAAGCATTTAGAGAATATTTGTTAATTATTTCATCTCCTCTACAACTAATTTAGTATTTGAAGATTCTTAAAGCTTCTTGGTAATGGTTTGTTCATTTTAATGTTAGTATAATAACCTATCGTTTTAGGGGAAGCTTACAGATAAACATGTAAATAAAGAAGGTAGAATTTCAAAAATAACCGCAAACAAGAAGGTGCAATGACAATGAAATCCATATTTACGAACTTTGACAATTTTCAATTATCTTTTCTTTGACGAGGGTGCGGGTGTATGCCTATAAATTTCGGCGTCTCTGGAAAATGTTACGGATTACGTTCACATACATTACACAATGTTTAAAGTAATATATTTTTCAACTAGACTTTTATTTTTAAATAAAATGTGCATTCCGAAATATAATATGCTTGATAAGAATTTGACAAAAGAGCTTGAATTTTACGTATATTATCATTATACAGGCTGTTAGTGAACTACACCGAGCTATTTTGGCAGAATATATATATATTACTTAAATAAGTAATTTGAGATAGGAGACTTATGGCCTGTTTATTGAAATATCGAAGTAACGGCTATAAGTTTCTGAAGTGCCTGAACGCCACTGGCTAATTTATCAACCATTCGAGAGCATAACACGAAAAACTAAGGGACATATTACAGCGAACCTCTCTGGCGTAGTGGTTATGATACTGGCTTTCAAGTAAAAGATAGTTTCTGAGTTCGGGTCTCGTTCACGGCACTTCGTCTGGAATGAAAAAAAAATAATAAAAAACATTTTGTCTTTGACGGGAATTGAACTCATGACCTTTGGGATAGCAGCTTTCAGCGTTACGCATTAAGCCACCAAAGCAGTTGAAAAATAGCTCCAGAGTAGTGTACATAACTCAAGGACTTAGTTAATGAATGCTGAGTGTCGTACTGCCAAGTGATTAGTTCGAGATTTTACAAAGTTTTGTAACATTAAATCTTAAGAACGCTAGTAAATGAGCTGCTAAAATTGATATTTGTATACTCATGTTCATTTTCAAAAACATTCTAAGCCATTTTTTGAACCTGCTTTGCTTTAACACCGACTTATCAGTACCTGATACCCACTCGTTTAACGCTACGTAGCTGCGTTATGTTTATCTGGGGACCATGTATCGCCGATCTCATATTGCTTATATCAGTCACGCGCACAATCTCGCAAATTATTTCAGTGTAGTTCATTAACACTCAGTATATCCTTTACTATCCAACAGGTGCGTTCTACGTCCATCATGTTGTGTCCGGTTCCTCGCCATTGCCTTTGCGGTACAAGCGTCTTGTCTACACTTCCTTAATTCGACCCATGTGGCAATATAGCTGTGCGATATGGGGTTCTGCCGCTCCGTCGCAGACCATCAAACTCCAGCGCACACAGAACCGTTTTCTCCGCCTCATGACTGGCGCTCCATGGTACGTGCGCAACTCAACTCTGCACGCTGACATAGGCCTATCGCATCAGCTACAAGAGGCTCCTGTTTGCGCCACAGCAATCCTCTTCTCCGCCATATTTATCTTCCTCCTGAACCTCAACGGCGAAGACTGAAGCGCCGCTGGCACTCCGATCTGCGACTGAACATTTAGCTCTTTTATTATTTTCTGTGCTGCTTTCTTTGTATCTTTGTACTATTTCTTTGGGCCCATCGCTGGATGGTATCCCAACCACATATTACATGCTGTTCTGTGTATCTAACTAGCTCAACTGCATTGTACCTAATTGTACAAAAGAGTTTTCTTACAATAAAAAAAAAAAAAAAAAAAAGAAAAAGGTGCGTTCTGAAGAAGTTTGATTAAAGAGCACACCAACCTGTTCTGTAGCTTTCCATGTGAGTAGGCTGACTTTCCTGAAAATGCTACACTATTGAAATAATTTATTTTTGCCTTTGATACCAGAGGTTTAGTAGCATATTCCAAAACTGTACGGTACTGGAGTTTTAATCTGGCGATGTATGGTCCCGAATAAACATAACACAACTACATAGCGTTAAATGTGTGGGCATCAGGTGCTAAGTCGGTGTTAAAGCAAAGCAGGTTCAAAAAATGGCTTAGAATGTCTTCAAAACTGCTGCCCGAGTATAGAAATATCGATATTTAGCAGCTTGTTACTAGTGATCTCAAGATTTATTGTCGCAAACATCTGAAAAATATCGAACTAATCACTTGACCGTGCGACACTGAGCTTTGATTAACTACGTACTTGAGTTATGTAGCCTACTCTTAAGGCATTTATTCAACTGTTCTGGTGGCTTAATGCGTTACGCGGCAAGCTGCTATTCCAAAGGTCATCATTTCGATTCCTGTCATAAAGTAAATGTTATTATTATTATTAATAATATTATTATTATTATTATTATTATTATTGTCTTCCAGACGAAGTGCCGCAAAACGTAAACGAGACCCGAACTCGGTAACTTTCTTTCACTTGAAAGCCAGTATCATAACCACTACGCTTGAGAGGTACGTTGTTGATTAGCCAGTGGCGTACTGGCACAGCAGAAACTTATAGCCGTAACTTCGAAATTTCAATAAACAGGCCATAAATATCCTATCTCAAATTACTTATTTAAGTAATCTACATATTCTGTGAAAATATTTCGGTATAGTTCATTAACACCCTGTTATGGGATTCAGAATTGCAGTAAAAATATCTTGGACATTCACAGTGTCTCGACTTTGAATGCAAGCCCATATTTCTGAACATTATCCTGTACATTGAAAAGCATATGTTCATTTCAACCTCTGCTCTGGGCACATAGTAGGAATAAGCCATGACTTTTAGAGGTATTCCGCAAATACATCCAAGTCGAAATTTTCACCTTCTAGAACATTATTGTGTTTACCCTTTTTCTGTTTTCAAGATCTTTTACAACATATTTCTACTTTCTCTACACATACTATGTACACAGTGTATAGAGGTGTTGTATTCCACCCAAAAGTCGATACCGAGATTTTACCGGAACTACACGTTTTGGAGTCCCTGTATATAAAAAATTATTTTCAGAAAAAGGTCCATGTGTGTCCGTGTGTCGGTGAACATAATAATCAAAAACGAAAAGCCGGTAAAGTACCAAACTTCATATTTAGTTTAGTATCTTCCAGGGATACGACACAAAGTTTTTGAGAAAAATCCCCCCACCTGAAACAATCCTTACATGTAAAAAGTTTCATCATTTTGATTTTCTCAAAAATGGTTCAAACGATTTTGATAAAAATTCCGTATACTAAAAATATTTTTATGCCAAATAAAATATATATCCTGAAGTTTCTGAAGAATATCCTCTAAAGACCTCTTTACTCTGAATGACTTTTGCTCAATTTTGCCTAACTGGTAAACCGTAAGAGATAGAAAAGAACATACCTACTAAACAAAAAAAAAAATTGATCTCGTTAAAACACATAAATGTATACGTTTCTCTCGTTGAATTTACCATTTCTGAGATATTACATGCTATTTGTTTCAAATGGAAAATAAACATTTATCATACGGAAAGTTGTAAATTCCTGGCCCTGCATAGCAACGGATTTCATCCACATGCCAACCGGCTTTTAAAATATTTGACTATCGCTTTAGACTAGTGATTCCCTTGTTTCTGTTCTACTTACAAGGAAGCAGTAATTAAGACAATTTCTGCTAATGTTTATCTCGATTATGATAAATTAGATAGAAGAATATGCGTTTTAACAATAATATGTAACAGCAATGTAGGGAAAGTCATGTGAATGGAACACATCGGATTCTTGCTTTCGGATTTTCAAGAAAATCCTCCCAACCCCAACTCGCTTTACATGAAACATTTTTAGAAAGATTTTATTTTCTCAAAAATGGCTCTAACGATTTTCATTAAAATACCTTATGTTTAAGATATATTTATGACAAACGAAATTTATACCTTGAGTTTTCTGGGAATTGCCTCATTCTGGGTTACTTTTGTATAACTGCCAAGCCTAAGATAAATACAAAACCTTACTACACAAAAAAGTAGATCTCATTAAAACACACATTTTCTGCTCTGTACATTTTCATTAGGGTTTGGTTTCGAGATTTCCGAGTATTTTTTTCAATTTTAGCCACTTAAACTTTTCTCAAACGGGAAGACGTCTTCTTCTCGTTTCTCGTCTTGCCTGATCTGTTTCAATCAACTGACAATGTCGCAAGAGCAATTTTAACCTTTGTATTTTCTCAAGAATTATGTCCATTCTCATGAAACTTTCCAAATTAAAATGTACACTTTGAATTTTCTGGGAATAGCCTCTTAAGACTACTTTATTTGGATCAGTTTTACGGAATTTTCCATAACTGTTAAACCATAAGAGAAGGACAAAAACTTGCTGCACAAAAAATGTAGAGCACATTAAAACACACAATTTATGCTATATACTTTTTTTTCCTCGTGGTATTGATCGTTTTTAAGATATTCCTTGTGTTTTGTTTCAGATTTGAAAAACTTATACTTTTCTCATGCAGGAGTTTTTCAACTCCTGTCTATACAAACAAAGGAACTTCAGTCACATAGAAACCAGCTTTTGACTATCTCTTTAACCATTGTGCTCCTTTATTCCACTTCTACTTACAAGGAAACAAGTTAATCTGCTAATTTTTTCTCGATTAGAATGAAGTAAATAGAAGCGTAAGCTTTTTAGCAATAATTTGATGCAGAGATGTAGAGAAAGTCAAGTGAATGGAACACATCAGATTTTTTTCAGTATCGCCACCTCAGTTCTGGAGCCATTTAGGTTGCTGTAAGGAACAAATGCTTCTTGGCAGAAGTTTGCCGATAAAATCACCAATAAGACAGCATGTTTGCATCAGTCAGAACTACAAATATCATCCCAAGTTGTTTCATGAAACACGACACCGCATCTTCACCGGATATCCTGAAGTGACAGTTGCAAATAATTCATTTCAATTGTGCTAACAATTTGATTGGTTCTTGACCTCGGCGAGCCAACGTCAAGAAGACAGAGGACAGAATGGGAGGCGTTGTGAGCTGCCCCCCCCCTCTAGACCACTTGTTGTCAGTACCCATCAACAGTCACGAACTGGTTCAAGTGACTGAGTCTGTACATTGAGTATAATGGGTATATGTAACATTTCATCTGAATGTGAATTAAGAGATAGCCTAACTACCAGAAAACAATGGAAAGTTGAACTTAATTGCTAACCATACGAATAAATCTTTCGAAAGGACATTTGTTCAGTATAAGCAAATTATAAAACAAAGAAAACCATTTTAACTTTCTCTACACGTAGTATATAGAGAAGGTAAGGTATTGCACCCAAAAATTCGATACTGAGATTTCTCAAGAAATACATGTTTTCGATCCCAATGAAAAAAAAAAAAGAGCATTTTCAGAAAAAGGTCTGTGAGTGTATGTGTGTGTCTGTGGACAGCATAGCTACAAAACTGAAAGACCGTTGAACACCAAACTTGGTATTTAAGTTTGGTATCTTCCAAGGATACGACACGAAGATTTTCAAGAAAATCCCCCCACCCCCAACTACCCTTTTTATGGAACGTTTTTCGAAAACTTTGATTTTCTTAAAAATGGCTCTGACGATTTTGATTAAAATGTCGTATATTAAAGATATTTACCTGACAAATAAAATGTAATCTTGAATTCTCCTGGGAGTAGCCTCTGAGTACTACTTTATTCTGGATGAATTTTACGGAATTTTGCATAACTGTTAAACTGTAAGAGATGGACAAAAACTTACCACACAAAAAGTGTAGATCTCGTAAAAACACACAATTTATGTTATATGCATTTTATTTCGTGGAGTTGATTGTTTTTGAGATATTCCTTATTTTTTATTTCGGTTTTAAAAAACATACCTTTCATATACAGGAATTTGTCAACTCCTGTCCATACAAATAAAGGAGCTTCACAAATAAAGGAGCTTCAGACACAGAGTAACCAGCTTTTGACTATCACTTTAACCTATGGTACTCCCTTATTTCGCTGCTACGTACAAGTAAGCCTGTAATAAGACTATTTCAGCAAAATTTTCTCAATTAGCATGAAGTAAATAGAAATATAAACTTCTTAACAATAATTTGTTACACGGATGCAGAAAAAGTCATGTGAATGAAACACATCAGATTTGTATTTTTATTGAGATTTAATATTATAAATCGGATGTGTTAGTTCGAAATGATTTCTCTGCCAACACTTCTATAAACTAATCTTATAAAATATTATTCTTTAATAGCGCATCTCACCCTTAGTTATTTGCCTGCATTAGTATACTACAGTTGCCGTTTTTTGTTTCTTTAGTTGAAGTTTAAAACTGGATTTCTAGTACAAATATTTGGGAATAAACCTATAAAATCATTATAAAAATAAAAGAGAAAATAGAAATGAAATATATGTAGATCCTTTATTAATGTTTTTCTTCCCAAATAAAAGTTTAAATAATTCTAAACCAGTATTTATAATCGTGCCAAAGGCACCACCAAAAAGAGGCCATGAGTGATAAGTGATAGGTAATAGAATGGCCATCCATTCAAAGCCAAATGTTGCAAGTTCAAATCCCAGTGACTGTGATAAAGGACGGGGAGAACCAAAGTAAAATAATCGGTGTGATGCTTGGAAGCTAATGAGGTTACATTTGACTATAGCTATTTGGGTTTTACTCTATATTTATTTAAAAAATCACTGCAATTTTAGTTCAAGAAGTGTATATAAACTGTCTTGATTACTTGTCGTTTATGGTTGAAGGTTAGTATAAGATGAAAGTAATCCTAGAGTACAACACTATGTGTATAGTTATGCTTAAAACTAGTGGAACTTATAGGTACTTATAGGTAACAAAGGGTTAAAATACAGTGAGGTTAAAAAGAACTGTAACCAAATGCACACAATATAATACGCTCGTTACTTTGGCGCCCAGCTACGATAGGCCCGATCACTTTGTCATGTTAAAAGATACATTACCAAATAGCTAAATATTTTAAGATATTTAACTTTCACTCGCAGTTAATTTTTAATGCTGCTAATTAAATTTATATGCATAAAAATATATTATGAAACAAATATGGAGATATAAAAAGAAAAAATCTGATGTGTACCATTCACATGACTTTCTCCATATCCCTGCAACAAATAATTCTTAAAAAGCTTATGCTTCTATTTACTTTATGCTAATCACAATAAAATAGCAGAAATAGTCTAATTACTCGCTTCCTTGTAAGTAGAAGCGAAATAAGGGACAACCGTAGGTTAAAGTGATAGTCAAAAGCTGGTTGCTATGAAAATGAAGTTCCTTTGTTTATATGTATAGGAGTTGACAAGTTCCTGCGTGAAAAAAGTAAACGTTTTTCATAGCAGAAACCAAAAATAAGGAATGTCACAAAAACGACGAGCTCCATTAAAAAAATCTATATAACATAAATTGTGTGTTTTAATGTGCTCTACATTTTTTGTGTAGTAAGTTTTTGTTCATCTCTTACGGTTTAGCAGTTATTCAAAATTTAGTAAAATTCATAGAATAAACTACTCTGCAGAGGCTATTCCCAGAAAATTCAAGATATACATTTTATTTACGAGGTAAATATG
This sequence comes from Hymenopus coronatus, assembly GCA_030762935.1. NCBI lineage: Eukaryota > Metazoa > Arthropoda > Insecta > Mantodea > Hymenopodidae > Hymenopus > Hymenopus coronatus. The sequence continues at coordinate 11,037,688 of CM060889.1, read as the reverse complement.
TTTAATATACGAAATTTCAATCAAAATCGTTAGAGCCATTTTTGAGAAAATCAAAATTTTCGAAAAAAGTTCCATGTAAAGGGCAGTTGGGGGTGGGGGGATTTTTCTTAAAATCTTCGTGTCGCATCCCTGGAAGATACTAAACTTAAATACCAAGTTTGGTATTTTATCGACTTTTCGTTTTTGAGTTATCGTGTTCACAGACACACACACACACACACACACACACACACACACACACACGGACCTTTTTGTGAAAATACTTTTTTTGGATATTGGAGAACCTAAAACATATATTTCCGGTGAAATCTCGGTATCGAATTTTTGGGTGGAGTGCAATACTTTCTCTATACAGTGTGTACATAGTGCGTATGGAGAAAGTAAAAAGGCTTTATGTTGGTTGGGTATCACCGCTGTTTGCGCTAACGTTGGCAGGATGGTCAGAAAAAATGAACACTCCGTTTTGCTTAATTCCATTATAATGTAGCTCCAATATTATTGTTTCTTTTTTGGTGACGTATTTAGAGTAGAGATGTTGCGCGAATGGTGTCGCGAAGAATCGAATACTTCAAAGCCTGAGAACCGATACTCTGGAGTCGACTCCCTCTTCCACACGCCATCTATTGTTACAACAGATATAAAACGCGTTTCTGCAAATAAAGGACTCTCTGAAAGAATACGCTGTAGGTATATACGAGTATTTAACGTGATATGAACTCACGCTGAAAGTGTCCTACTTTTTCTACGTCGCACAAAAGTAGGGTGGATATTGCATTCCACCCACAATTCGATACCAGGATATCACTGGAAATACGTGTTTTGAGACTCCCTGAATAAAAAAAAAAAAGTCTGATGTGCTCTATTCACATAATTTTCTCTAGCTGTTCCACTTATAAACTATTCTTATAAGAGATTACCTATTCTTCCATCTACTTCATGCTAATCGACATAAACATTAACAGAAATTGTGTTTTTACTTGCTCCCTTGTAAGTAGGAGGGAAATAAGGGAATACATTAGGCTAAAATGATAGTCAAGTCTTTCAAAAGCTGGTTACTATGTTAAACATTTTGCATGGCCAACTGTAAAACAAGAAACGTTTGGATAAAGTTAAGTAGTTTATAATTTGAAATGTGAAACCAATAACAAGGAATATCGCTAAAACGGTATGTGCTCTGCGTTCTATGATGTCAGAGCGAAAGCAAGACTTCGCGAGAGGGTCGACACCAGTGTTCAGAGTCGATAGAATCGAGAGTCTCGACTCCGGGCTTCATTTCATCCATATCTAATTTAGAGGTCCTTTCAACCATTTCATTTTCTTATCTTATACACGTTTGTTTCTGAGCACTCAATTCCCTTACCTGCTTCTTTTACAGGCTCAGCAAAACTCATTTCACAGGAATAATCTAATACTCTTATTATTGTGTGCTTCATCCTAGTTTACACACATTTTGTACATCCCTAGCCTCCACTCCATAAATATTAATACTCACGCAAAAATCTGATGTGTTCCATTCACATGACTTTCTCTAAATCTTTGCAAAAACATATTATTAAAATGCTTATGCTTCTATTTACTTCATGCTAATCGAGGAAAAATCAACAGCAAATAGTGTTATTACCTGCTTCCTTGTAAGTAGAAGCGAAATAAGGGAGTACCATAGGTTAAAGTGATAGTCAAAAGCTGGTTGCTATGTGACTGAAGTTCCTTTGTTTGTATGGACAGGAGTTGACAAATTCCTGTGTGATAAAGGTATAATTTTTTAAAGCTGAAACCAAAAACAAGGAATATCTCAAAAACGATCAACTCCATAAAAACATAATTATGTGTTTTAAAGAGCTCTTAAATTTTTTGTGATAAGTTTTTTTTTCATCTCTTACGGTTTAGCAGCTATGCAAAATTCCGTAAAATTCGTCCAGAATAAAGTAGTCTTCATAGGCTATTCCCAGAAAAGTCAAGATATACATGTTATTTGTCAGGTAAATATCTTTAATATATTATATTTTAATCAAAATCGTTAGAGTCATTTTTAAGAAAATCAAAATTTTCGAAAAAAGTTCCATGTAAAGGGTAGTTTGGGATGAGGGGATTTTCCTCAAAACCTTCGCGTCTCATATCTGGAAGATACTAAACTTAAATACCAATTTTGGTATTTTACCGACTTTACGTTTTTGAGTTATCGTGTTCACAGACACACACACACACACACACACACACACACACACACACACACACACACACGGAACTTTTTGTGAAAATGCTTTTTATCGATACAGGAGACCCTAAAACATATATTTCCGGTGAAATCTCGGTATTGCATTTTGGGTGGAGTGGAATACCTTCTCTGTATACTACGTATATAGTACGTGTAGAGAAAGTAAAAGTGTGAAACAACGAATTAGCCCATAACGCTTCAGTATTTGCCCACACACACCGTTGCAGCTAATATTTAACCTAGCGCCTCTGAGCTGAATAGATGGATGACTTGGTGATCCACAAAGATCGTAAGAAGATACAGAATTCTGTCTGGTTTTAAAAACAACATTTTCCCAAAATAATGATATTGGAATTTTTAAGGTGTGAATCACTACAAATGGATACGCAGTTAATGCGGATCTTTGTTCTTAACAAATTGTTCCTCACATTTTCTTTTGCAGCAGGACAATCCGAGGCCTCATAAAGCTCAAAGAATAATAGATGAAATGCAGGAATAGGAAGGAATGAAACTGTTACCACATCGAGCATATAGCACTGATTCCGCCAGTAGATTACTATCTGTTTAGATCCATGGTTCATTTTTACATGGAAGACATTTTGAGAGCATTGAAGCAGTGGGAGCATCAACGAATTCTTTACATTCAAAACCAGAAACTGGTACCGTTGTGGGATAACAAAGTTTGATGAAAGGGGCTTCAGGACTATTGAGTATAATGACCTTTACTTTAAAGTAAATAATTAGAATTAGTTTGTAGATTAGTTATTTCCTGTAACAACATACTTGAAATAAAGTTTTCCATAAAACCAACGTAACTTCCGAGACATCATCTATAAATAATATATGTAGGAAGTGTTGTTAATTGTTATTGTTGATACATTATATTATGTCTAGCCATGTCTAGCCATATAGTCTAATGGCAAAAGACGTTACTACCTACACAAATGGTGCATGTGTACGGGTCTTCAATCGCTGTCAATTCTTTGTAACGTTCAGATTTTAATCGCACTTGAGTTGTAGATATTATGTATAATTTTAGATGCCTCTTCTTCAGTTTCATTCTTTCGGTTTAAAGTAAACCTGCCTGACCAATTGCAGAAATATAAAACAAGTCCAGGCTCTAATGTAGCCAATTGAGATGACAAATAAAGCTAGGTAGAGTCAGACTGAAAATTTCAATGCGATAGCCGGGATTTGAACCACAAATATCCCGATATCTAGCCGGTTGCTTTGCCACTGAGCTACCACGGGAACATGCCAGCATAGCACTGAATTTCTCAACTGACTCCCTTGTTCACCGGTAAACCACAAGGTGATCTCAAATTATTTTGAGATGACAACCCCAATGGCGACTTACAATGTCGTAACTACTTAAGTCCCAGGATTCATAGATTAGCCAACTATCATGGTCAATTGGTATTGGTTTAATTGTTTCTTCACAGAAGCCGTGTGTAGAACAGGAGTTGGATAGGTAGAGTCAGACTGAAAAATTCAATGCCAGAGCCGGGATTTGAACCACATACTATGAATCCTGGGACTTAAGTACTTACAACATTGTAAGTCGCCATTGGGGTTGTCATCTCAAAATAATTTGAGAACGCCTTGTGGTTTACCGGGAAACATGCGAGTCGTTGAGAAATTCAATGCTATGCCGGCATTTTGCCCATTGTAGCTCATTGGCACGGCAACCGACTAGACACTGGGGACCCTGGTTCAAATCCAGGCTATGGCATTGAATTTTTCAGTCTGACTCTACCGATCCAACTCCTAACATGGCTTGTGTGAAGAAAGAATTAATGCAAATAAAGTTATATTTTATGTATTTTATTTGATACTAAACTCTTATTGTTCTATAACGTTTGACCCATATTCAAACCTCAACTAGATAGGGACAAAATGTATAATTACGATTTCATACGCGTATATAAATTGGCATTTAAATGCACAAAGTTTATTCGCATAAACATGTTTTAACATTAAATATTCATTGAATTTTCACGCAGTTATGGTAATTAAATCAGCGATTTTCTGCTTCATCCTCAGTGATCTAGTGTTATCTGGCATTGCTGAAAATGAAAAGTTCCCACGAGCGCAATAGATTTTGATTTACCCAACGAGAAGCTATCACACTGCAGCCTTGTCTAGTACACACAATCAGGAACGCACTCAAACAGAATTGGATTTATAAAGTTCTAAAACTTCACGACCTACATTTTCTTTACTATAGGATGTAAAGAAATGGGTTACAATTATGAATAGTGATATTGAGAGACATTTACCATTTTATCACATATTTTATTCAAGTATATAAACCCATATACAGAAACCCTTGTTTCGGCTCAAGAAACTACGAAACGGGAAGAAGGATAGAAACCAAAAAAATCAGTAGACATTGCTTTCATGGTTTCACTGTTTATCAGCGATGCTGCACCACCTCGTCCAGTAAAGCTTACGGCATAATTCTGTTTAGTAGTTTCATGCTTCACAGTATTCACTTGTGTGGCTCTCATGAAGCGAGAATGCCCAAGGGCGGCCTTCTACACAAACCGACATACCATTCATCTATGAGGAAACTCAAAGGAATGAAGACATTTTTCCGGATGCATCAACAGAGTTACCACAACAGTGACGTCATGCTTCCCAGATTGGAGATTATGTTTTAACACACACCCCTGTGGAAGTCCATGAACGTACCGTGCACCAGAGTTTACGCAGCCAGATGGCTCGAGGTTTTCCTGAGACTGACATTGGGGAGGTCTAGGTTCGATTCCCGTGTGGTTTTTACGGGGTTTTCCCGGTTCACCAGGTGATTACTGGAGAGGTGTCTTCATTCCCCGAGCTTCCTATTCCTCCATTTCGTCTCTATTTATTCCATTCTCGGTCTATTTCAGGATTGTGTCAACGAGACTGTAAATGTGGAGTCTCTCCGTGGACTTCGGTTAACAGAAGTTGCAACAATATATTAGCCCACTTTGTATTTTATTAGTTTCATTATTATTTTTGCATAGGTTTGATACAGGAAAATGTATCTGCTTCAGCAGCCAAGACTGAGCAGATTGTAGAACACAAAAGCTTAGGGTGAAGAAGTTGCTATTGTGTACTCCAAGGTTACTTTGTTAATCTTGGCAACACAATTGCTTTTGTAAGTGCAAGATTTGAGCGCATTAGAGACATAAGTAACAGGGTTTTTTTAGAGAAAGGTCTCTCCCCTAAAAGTTAGCAGCTCGGGACTTTTCCATTATAAAGAGCATGGGTCGAATACAAAAAAAAAATTACAAAATTAATTACGTGACAACGTTATTTTCGCGCTTCTTTTCAACGAATCAGGAATGAGCTTCTCTATTGGAGATTTTAGCGATGCGCTTACAAGAAATTGGGGTGCTTCTTATTCTTTTTGGATTTCGTGTTATACTTGTGATGCTGTACGCGGTACGTGCGTTGTACGTAGGTGAACGCGGCGGTGTTAATGCCCAAGTATCTGTTATTATTACGCGAGATATTATAGTTATCGCACGAGTTGATTTGTCGCGTAATAGGGAAGTACGCAGTAATTTCCCATAACCGTCGAAAACAAGAACTTAGTAAGTAGAATAAAATAGCACTAGTTATTAACATTTCTACGTCTTCAAGAATTACTATGTCGGGAGTCGCTCGAAGGATTAGTGCCTCAACAAGCAACAATGGTGAATAAAAGCATAAATTCAGTGGAATCTAAAGTGAAGTACTTCTATTGAGTCTACTCCCAGTAACATACCCCTGCCATTCTTTCTCCCCCTCAGTGAGAGTCAAACTTGTGTTCTACATGGATGAGCAGAGCCGGCGCATCAAAGAACTTTACAAACGTATGTACACGTCGATTTATGAAGTATTTCGTTGGTGCTAATCCAGACCAACTCCAAGGTAGATAAAAGAACGGCAACATACTGGCGCACAGCGTGACGGCGACAAAGTTATAAGAAATAACCTAATTCGGGGAATTGCAAAAGTGTATAATTAGGGGCTAGAAACTTCATTATTGCTTGTATTTAATTGGAATATTCGTCAGAAGCAGTATTGAAATTCCATTACTCTACCCGAGAAAACAATATAGTTGAGTAATATATAGAAACAGCGGCGAAAAGAAAGCATAAAACTTGGAGCCAGTATTCAAGACTCCATTAACATATTGCATTGCTAGTTTATTAAATAGGTGGTCATTGTCCCATCAAATTCCCTCGTACGTGACGGCGCAATCTAAAAAAATCTTATGTGTACCATGCACATGACTTTCTCTACGTCTCTGCAACAAAGTATTCGTAAGAAGCTTAAATTTCTATTTACTTTACGCTAATCAGAAAAATTATCAGAAATAGATTTATTACTTGCTTCCTTGTAAGTAGAAGCGAAATAAGGGAGGGCCATAGGTTAAAGTGGTAGTCCAAAGCTCCTTGCTATGTGACTGAAGTTCCTTTGTTTATATGGACAAAATTTGACAAATTCCTGTATGAGAAAATTAAGATTTTTAAAGGTGAAACCAAAAATAAGGAATATCTCAAAAACATCAATTCCTCGAAAAAAAAATGTATATAACATAAATTGTGTGTTTTAATGTTCTGTACATTTCTTGTGTGGTAAGTTTTTGTCCATCTCTTACGGTTTAGCAGTTATGCAAAATTCCGTAAATTTCACCCAGAGTAAAGTAGTCTTCAGAGGCTATTTCCGGAAAATTCAAAATATGCATTTTATTTATCAGGTAAATATCTTTAATGTGCGATATTTTAATCAAAATCGAAAAATTTTCGAAAAAAGTTCCATGTAAATGGTAGTTTGGGATGGGAGATTTTTCTCAAAATCTTCGTGTCTCATCCCTGGAAGATACTAAACTTAAATATCAAGTTTGATATTTTATCGACTTTTCGTTTTAGAGTTATCGTGTTAATAGACACATGGACAAACACGGACCTTTTTCTGAAAATGCTTCTTTTTTTTCAGATTCACGGGACCCTAAAGCTAATATTTCCGTTTAAATCTCGGTATCGAATTTTTGGGTGCATTACAATACCCTCTCTATACCTATGTACATAGTAGGTGTAGAGAAAGTAAAAATGCTCTTATTTTTTCATGGCTGACACTAGCACACTCACCAATATAGTCGTTTTAGCTTTGAAATAGTTTTAAGAAGGCGGGGTGAGTCATCCAGGAAAATTCCGTTCCCCCTCTACAGCGCTTCTGGAATTCACGTTGGGTGATGTCAAAGTTCCTCTGATCTCTTCAACCGATCATTGTTCGGCCGCCTTCAGCAATATATTCAGGCCATATCGCGTCACTGTATAATATATATTGGATATATGTTTTAATTATAATAAATTTAAACTACACAAACACAATTTATATAAATATAACAAATTAATATGTGTATTGTTTTCCATTAAATAATGTGAAACATAAACCTTAATTACTCTTATTGCTACTTGTACAGCAGGTTTGGTTCAAACAGACAGTCCTTATATTTTGCATTTACGATCCTTATTAAAACATGTGTACAAATAAAATTCTGATGTGTTCCATTCACATGACTTCCTCTACATCGCTGCAACAAATTATTGTTAAAGGTTTATGCCTCTACTTACTTCATTCTAATCGAGAAAAAAAAAAAAATAGCAGAAATTGTCTTATTACCTGCTTCTTTGTAAATAGAAACGAAATAAGGGAGTACCCTAGGTTAAAGTGATTGTCAAAAGCTGGTTGTTATGTGACTGAAGTTCCTTTGTTTGTATGGACAGGAGTTGACAAATTCCTGCATGAGAAAAGTATAAGTTTTTCAAAGCTGAAACAAAAAACGACCAATTCCACGAAAAAACGTATATAACATAAACTGTTTGTTTTAATGTGCTGTACAGTTTCTGTGTGGTAAGTTTTTGTCCATCTCTTATGGTTTAGCAGTTATGCAAAATTCCGTAAAATTCATGCAGAAGAAAGTAATCTTCAGAGGATATTCCCAGAAAATTAAGATATACATTTTATTTGTCAGATAAATATCTTAAATATATCATATTTTAATCAAAATCGTTAGTCATTTTTTAGAAAATCAAAATATTCGAAAATGTTTCAATGTAAAGGGTAGTTGGGGGTGGGGGGTTATTCTTGAAAATCTTCGTGTCGCATCCTTGGAAGATACTGAACTTAAATACCAAGTTTGATATTTAACGGTCGTTTCCTTATTTGAGCTATGCTGCCCACAAGCGCACACACACACAAATGAAATCGCGTGTTATTTATGGACGCTCTTTAATTGCTGTGGTTCTCAGCGTCCCATTCTATACTGGGCGTGAAAGACCGCTTAATTTTGCTCAGAGGCCTCTCTTATCAGGCTTGAGGTTCTTTTACGTGCCGTAAATCTACGACACGGGACCAACGGCTTTACTTCCCTTCCGAAGGAAGCCATGCTAAGGATTTTTATAACCAAAAAAATCCATTGTCCTCCGCCGGGTTTGAACCCGCGACCTTGGGTATATGAAGCTAGCATGGAAACCATTACACCACAGAGGTCGACACCACACACACATACACACAGAAACACATACGGACAAATGTTTTTTTTTTTGGATTTAGGTGGCATCAAAACATGTATTTCCGGTGAAATCGCGGAATCGAATTTTTGGTTACAATGCAATACCTTCTCTATACACTATGTACATAATACGTATAGAGAAAGTAAAAACCAACAAGCAAACGAAACTACGAAATTCATTGACACAAGTTGTGTAATTTACATTAAATGATTTCTGAGTACTACTTTATCTATTGTTATCCTGCTTATGCAACAATCAATCAAATAAAGTAAATTTACAGGATATTCTTCTATTCAATTATTTGTATCATAACAAATGATTTGTTAATTTTGTAATCATTAAAGTGGCTAGAATAATTTTGGGGAAAATAAAGCATTGTAAATACATTTTCATAACGGGCAGCATAGTCACACTTTCTATAACTTTCTGAATATTTAGAATGTACTTAAATTAAATTCTATATTTGATATTTGATGGACTTTTCGTTTTGAAGTTTACTGTTCGCAGATACATAAAAAGACACAACACACACAGGACCCGTTTACATGGTGTGGTGGTAGCGTGTCTGGTTCATATTCACGAGGTCGCACGTTCAAATCTCGCTTAGGGTGCGTTGCCCGGATAAGTTTTTTTTTTTCGTTTTCGGGGGTTTCCCTTATACTGGAAAGGCGAATGTCAAGTAACTTTAAGCTACATGGACCATGAGATTATTTGAGCATCGTTTCACCAATGTCATTCATTGTCCAATATGACCAACCAGGTTTAAGGACGTTAACTTGCCAAAATAAACAAAACACACACACACACACACAAACACACTCACACAAACACACTCACACACTAGGAATCCCAAAAGTATATTTCCGCGTGAAACAGTAAAGTACTTAAAAGTTAAATAAAAGTTCAGCTTGAACCTTGCATATGCCATTTTGCGTGTCTGGAAATATAACCAGCATAATATGATATTTAGCCCGCCTGGGTAGTGTGGTGGTAGCGTGTCTCCTTCACATTCAAAAGGTCGTGAGTTCGAATCTCGCTTAGGGTAAGTTGCTCGGATAAGGTTTTTTTTTCGGGGTTTTCCCTTATCCTGAGAAGACGAATGTCGAGTAACTTTAAGCTCCATGTACCCCGAAATCATTTGAGCATCATTTCACCAATTTCATTCATCGTCCGATATGACCACCAGGTTAAAGAACGTTAAGCTACAAAAAAAAAAAAATGATATAAATATAGATATTTATCCTAAAAGTTAACTGTCCATCTTGAATTTTCTGGGAATAGTCTCTGAAAACTACTTTATTCTGGATGAATTTCACGAAATTTTGCATAACTGCTAAACCGTAAGAGACGGAGAAAAACTTACCACACAAAAAATGTAGAGCACTTTAAGACACACGATTTATGTTATATGCATTTTTTCCGTGTAGTTGATTGTTTTTGAGATATTACTCGTTTTTGGTTTCAGCTTTAAAAAGCTTATACTTTTCATATCCAGGAATTTGTCAACTCTTGTCCATACAAACAAAGGAACTTCAATCACGTAGCAACCAGCTTCTGACTATCACTTTAACCTATGGTACTCACTTATTTCGTTTCTACTTACAAGGAAGCAAGTAATAAGAGTATTTCTGCTATTTTTTTTTCTCAATTAGCATTAATTAAATAGAAGCCTAGGCTTTTTACCAATAATTTGCTGCAGAGTTGCAGAGAAAGTCATGTGAATGGAACACATCAGATTTTTCTTTCTGAATTCCAATTGCCAATCTTCAAGACTGCTTAACCTTGATATTGTTTTACTTCATCTGTATGTTCAATGTATCGGAAACTAATGACTTATAAGATGCTGCACAAATATGTATTGCATAAGGACCTCCTCTGTGAAGTAGTGAATGGTGTGGCCAGCATTTTGCAAAGCGTGAATACTTTTAATGATGTCAATATATTACGTGATGCATAAGGAACTTGTTTTGGCCACCAGAATGCTGAATAAATGAATCACTGTTATCAAGATTCATGAGCACATCAGAAGTTCGCGACTGGCATTGAAAATATCACCTCACGCGTTATATTTAGACATGCGCATTGGCTTCGCTCATAGTGGTGTATTCGTTAGGCTTTCCCGCTCTTAATGATTACTTTACGGTCTACCGTCAGATAAATAGGAGCAACCCGCATGCATATTTCCCTGATTAAACTGAATATAAGCGTGTTTACCTTACAAGCATTCTTATCGGTAAACTTGCAGCAGTATATTAGCCCGCTGTGTATTTTATTAGTTTAATTATTATCTTTGCACAGGTTTAATATAAGAAATATATCTGCTTCAGTAGCCAAGACTGAGCAGATAGCAGAACACAAAACCTCAGGGTGAGAAGTTGCCATTGTATACACCAAGGTTACTTTCTTTGTTAATGTTAGTAACACAATTGCCTTTGTAAGAGTAAGATTTTAGTGTATTAGAGACATAAGTTACAGGATAGTCTTAGAGAAAGGTTACTGCCCTGAAAGTTAGCTGCTCATGACTTTTCCATTATAAAAAGCGGTCACGTGAGTCGAATACAAATAACTTACAAAATTAATCCCGTGACAACGCTATTTCCGCTTTTTTTTTTTTCAACCAATCAGGAATTAGCTTCTCTATTGAAGATTTTAGGTGCTTAAGCGATGCGCCTACAAGAAATTGGGTTATTCTTGTTGGATTTCGTGTTATACTTTTGATGCTGTACGCGGTACGCTATAGGCCGTACGTTGTACGAACGTGGATGTGACGGTGTTAATGCCTATGTGATATTATTATGCGAAACATTGAAGTTGTCGCACGAATTGATTTGTCGTGTAATAGAAAAGTACACAGTAATTACTGATGACCGTCGAAACAAGAACTTTAGTAAACAGAAGAAAATAGCACTAGTTATTAATATTTCTACGTCTTCAAGAATTACTATGTCGGGAGTCGATCGTAGGATTAGTGCCTCAACAAGTAACAAAGGTGAATAAAATCATTTGTTCAGTGGAATCTAAAGTGAAGTACTTCTATTGAGTATACTCCAGTCACATACCCCTGCCATTCTTTCTCCCCCTCAGTAAGAGTCAAACTTGTGTTCTACATGGACGAGCAGAGCCGGCGCATCGATGAACCTTCAAGAGGTATGTACACGCCCGTTTATAAAGTATTTCACTGGTGCTAATTCAGATCGACTCCAAGGTAGACAACAGAACAGCGACATATTGGCGCACAACGAGACAGCGACAAACTTCAATTACGATTGTTTCGAATTTATGGAGCATATTGCAGGCTATGAACATACGCCTTACAAACATGATTCCGTGTTTCGGTGAGCTGACAAAATGCGTTATTTTATTAGCGCTTAACGCAAGTTGTTAAAACGTACTCTGATGCCACATGAAACGAAATGATTATTGGGAAAGGAAACGTTTTAGATTAGTTTGATATTCCTCTCCGGACTTGATAATTATAAGGACTGGGAAAAAATTTGAGAAGTCAGAGATGTCCTGATGGTTTTATACTGTCGATCACAACTACAGTTCTTAACGTTCTCGAAAACAAAACATGCGATCTACCCCCCCCCCCTCCGATGCAGAACCCCTTCATAATGCATATTCATTGGATTACTCACAACTTACATAAAAGAATCTTATCTACACATTAAAAAGTATAACAAAGTGCTTTAAGGCTATTCATTATTAAGTGTCTTCTAAAAACTGTATCCAGTTAAGCTAATATTTTATAACACGTATGTACTAAATCAGTATAACATAAAATTAATTGTTAGTGTCCCATACTTCTAACTTTTCAAGAAAATAGTTATACAAACATTATAATCAAATTTCATGCGAAGTGTCCCATGTAATAATAATTTAGAGTGATATCAAAAAACAAAAACTTTGTTTGCTGCCTTTGTGGCGTGTGTACTTCACATTCAAGAGGTTGCAAGTTATAATATCACTTAGGGTGAGTTCTCGGATAAGTTTTTTTCCTCTACGTTTCTTCTTATTCTGAGTAGACATTTGTCAAATGTTAACATTTCTTTACAAATGTCATTTATCGTTCGATATGTTCAACAGGTTAAAGGCAATTTTTTTTTTTTAGAAAGCCATTTTAAATAACGATTTTCTAAAAACAATTATGTGCATAATGGCAATCTGAAAGAAAAAATCTAATGTGCTCCATTCACACGATTTTCTCTACATCTCGGCAACAAATTATTATTAAAATGCTTATGATACTATTTACTTCATGCTAATCAACAAACAATTAGCAGAAATAGTCTTATTACTAGCTTCCTGGTAAGTAGGAGGGAAATAAGGGAGTGCAATAGGTTAATAGTCAAAAGCTGGTTACTATGTGACTGAAGTTCATTTATTTGTATGGAAAGGAGCTGACAAATTCCTGTATGAGAAAAGTTAAGTTTCTCAAAGGTGAAACCAAAAACAAGGAATATCTAAAAAATGATCAACTCCATGAAAAAAGTGTATACAACATAAATTGTGTGTTTTAATGTGCACTATATTTCTTGTGTGGTAAGTTTTGACCATCTCTTACGGTTTAGCAGCTATGTACAATTCCGTAAAATTCATCCAGAATAAAGCAGTCTTCAGAAAATTCAAGGTATACATTTTATTTGTTAGGTAAATATATTTAATATACGACATTTTAATCAAAATCTTTAGAGCCATTTTTTAGAAAATCATTTTTTTAAAAAAAATTCCATGTAAAAGGTTGTTAGGGGTGGGGTGATTTTCTTGAAAATCCACGTGTCGCATCCTTGGGAGATAGCAAACCTAAATACCAAGTTTGGTATTTAACGGACTTATCGATTTTGAGCTATGCTGCCCATAGACACACACACGGACATTCTTCTAAAAATACTGTTTTGGATTCAGGGGGTCTCAAAACATGTATTTCCGGTGAAATCTCGGTATCGAATTTTTGGGTGCATTATAATACCTTCTCTATAGACTATACACATAGTGCGTGTACAGAAAGTAAAAATAGTCACGTCATTCAACAGATGCATCATTCGTTTTATGGCAAGCCCGGGAGACTGCTACTCACTAGTGATTAGTTGAGAGTGATGTTCGGTTAAACATATGGAAGGCATCCCAAGGCAGTTTTCTGCATTTTCAGCCGCCGCCAGTCACGAATCGTAACGTTGCTATCCGTCAGAACTAACGCGTTCTTCCCACACAGCAGGATGGCCAGTCCGAGATATGTCTGTCTCATTCTGTTGTCCTTTGAGGTTTTCTTTTTTTTTTTCTTTTTTTTTTTTTTTTTTTTAGTTTCCTTTAACCTGGTTGGTCATATCGGACGATGAATGAAATTGGTGAAATGATGCTCAAATGATCTTGGGGTCCATGGAGCATTCGTCTTCTCAGGATAAGAGAGAACCCCCCCCAAAGCCTAATTCGGGTAACTCCACCTAAGCGAGATTGGAACTCAGGACCTTTTGAATATGAGGCATACACGCTATCTAGGCTTTGACACACCGTGCTACCGAACAGTCTGGCGTTGCAACCTCTGGCGCTTCCAAATCATTACGACGTGTTCCACATTTGTTTCTTCAAAACTGCAATTTGTTAATTATATAGTAAAATCTAGCGTCATGGCTGCTTCATTTTCATTGGTCAGAAAGACCGCGAACTTGGCGTCTAAACATCACACCGATTATTTTACTTGGGCTCTCCCCGTCATTTACCACAATCTCTGGGATTTCAACTTGCAACATTTGGCTTTGAATGGATGGCCAGTCCATAACTATCACCTAACACTGTTGGCCATTTGAACTATTTTTTTGGTAATGCCTTTGGCACCATTATGAAAACTGTACTAGAAGAATTAAAATTTATAATTGGGAAGAAAAAGATTAATAAAGGATCTACATTTATTTTCATTTCTATTTTCTCAATTATTTTATCTAATAATGTTAAAGGGTTTTTCCCCAAATATTTTTACTAGAACTCTAGTTTTAAACTTGAATTAAAGGAAAACCGGCATATGTAGTATACTAGAACAGGCAACTTAGGGTTAAATTCGTGCAGTAATCTTTGCACGTTTCGTTGTCCAATCCCTAGCGCAGATGCATGTTGACGGACGGAGCGGCGCGGACTCCTCTCGATGGAAACTCGAACAGCTACAATGTTCTGAGGTGTGCGTATCGTTGGAACGCCACCTGGAGGCTTCTTTTTCAGGGCTGAACCTCAAAATTACGCATCCATGTGTGAATCGTATGAGCAGATGAAACAGATCCAGTCGAAATAATCTTTGCACAGCAGTGACACTATCACCATTCTTGTAATACGCTCTCACAGCCACAGCATGTTCCGCACCACTCCAACGCTGCACGATTACTATTATCGGTGAAAAAGTTCCTTGTGATTGACAATTATGGGGTGTGTCGTCTGCTGGTAGGGGCTCGTCAGGTTGCTGACCAATCACAGTGTAAGAACACATAGCCGTCAGAGACGTGACGTCATCGGCGTTGCAACATCTACGTGGTTCAGTGGAAATTTACGCGCACGTTCTCATGCATGACTGATCAATTGTTTGCAATCTGATTGTTTGATTACATTCTGTAAAAGGTTCGGCTGATTTAGACATAGTATCCTAAGGATTTGCATTTATAATCGTTACTACCTTTTATATATCTTGTTCTCATCCTAGAAATATTACAAGGATGATGATATGATTTGAAAATGTCTTACATTCGTGACAAGTAAGTTGAGGTTACTTTAGCCGAAATAATAAAACTTTTCCGTTAAGTGAAATACAGGACCCAACGTGGAAAGGAATAGACGAGGTAACTAGTGAGACATGGAGAAAAATAGTTCCACATATGAGAGGTATGCATGGAGAGAAGGCATTTTAGAGGAAGCAGTGGAACGTTTGTCGATGCAGACGGACAGCGAGTAAACAGGGCAACAGCGCACCGAGGAGGCCACGTGTCAGCAGAATGTCAATCACAAGGTAATTCCTCACCGATAATAAATAGCAACGGGTTTACAACAGCTACGCATCGATTCCGGAAACCCACCATCAAGACAATGTGGACAACACTAACAGTCAAAATTTCCCGTTTCCCTGCGCCAACCTGTACTTTGCTGGACATGCCTGAGTAATAACGTCTTTCACTACAGTAAAACAAATTTAAACCTTACCTAATTAGCTGATAGCCGCAAAAGCGTAGATTACTGAAGCCTTAGATGTATATTGTAGCTCAATGCAGATCTGGAACAAAGAAAATGACAAATAAGTTTATTTCTTCGACATTTGCTAATACTGCAAACTTCAGGCATTCATGCATTAAACACATTCATTGTTTAACTGATATTGAATTAGAGGTGCTGAACACCATTTAGCGGTTGATATACTGCAGACATTTAAATACATAGACAGCAATTTTGAAACTATTAACAGCAAAATAAATAAGATAAACTTCTTGTAAACCTCTTTTTGTGCATTTGCTTGTGTATGTGCTTCTCTATAACACGTCTTTGGAAACCAGAAACGGAAAATTAAGAAATGCTAACAATTTCAACGAAAATTATTGTTCTAAGGTTTTCAAACACAAAAAGACATATACTGTTGCCGTTACGCCCGTGAGTCTTTGGCGATAGTTCTCCGAATTCGATCTCCCTTTACGTAAAATAATTTGTTATTTGTTTCCTACTAAAAATGTATCTAAGGATTTTGATTGACATATCCTATTAAGGTGTTTACATGATAATAAATTGCATTTATATTCTGTAAACGGTTGTTCGCTCCTTAACGAACAAAGCGCATGTAAACTTATTGTGATATTTGTAACTGTGGTTGATTTTCCAATACGTCATAACTTTTTAGGAGCTTGAATTCCATTCGTTAGTGTCTTGTGATGTAACGGAATGTGCATGGAATTTCAAAACCATAGCATTATAGCGACCTGATTTTTATAAATTTTACCATCGCTTCAGCCTCTTTAATCCCCTTTATAACAAAGCGCACATTTATAATGCTAAAAGCACATTCATTTCTCCAAAAGTTTGTACTTAATGTGAGGTATAAAAAAACTCAATTTTATAATAATAATAATAATAATAATAATAGTTTGTTGAAAAGATATATGCTAAAGGCAAACGATATTAATACAAGAAAATTGGATATAACACGATGTATTAATTATATTTTTCAGCTATTATTACATTTATTAATTTATTTGGATTCTGATGTTTCAAAAATACTCAATTCAATCCGAGAATATTTTAAGTTTTAGTTGAAACATTTAGCAAATTGGCAGCGAGTTACTCACCACTCACAGGATCTATCTGCAATATACAAATGGAGCAGAATTGAAGGCAACCTGTCGTTGCGGATGATTTAAGTGTTGGAAATGGAATAGCAGGACGCAATATTTCTGATATGACCTTTGATCTATAGGCTATCATCCTGTTCTTCTAGGTCTATGGTTGAGTACGCGCAAGTAATCTAATTCAAATGAGTCGAAATGGAACGGTCGTAGTAGAGGATAACGATAGCTGAGTAATGTGAGACAGATTTAAGAATAAGACATCTGAAACAAACAGCGTTGTGAACAATAACAAAAACAGAGTTTTTCCTAGATAGTATTATTTAATGCTATGCAAAAGTCGGGTGAGTTATGTGTTTTGTGCTTTCAGTTTTTCATAGCACGCTTGCCGAAAATTTCCTTTTTCATGAAAGTGTATATGGTTCAAACTGGACGTTACACTGTCCGACTTTTCATCTCTCGCACTACCAGCAGCAGCCGATGGGAATAATCTCTCAGCAACTCACATAGCAATTCTTATCTTTTTTCTTCTTCTGTAATTTTGCATGTTCTTTTTTTTTTTATTTTAATACAGTCTGCAGTGTGGTACCCCTCTAAAATGTACGAACCAATCAAATTTCTCCAGCGTTCCACTTCCATATAAAAATGTAAATGGAGTGTATATCCTACTTTTATTTACCTAATTTTTACTTTGTTTACTGTATGATTACTGAATTGCTATTTTCTTCTGTTACACACACGCATATATAGATAAACATACAACACCCATGCCCAAGGTGGGACCCAAACCCACGATCCCCTGCGCTACGAAGCAACAAAGCGAGATGCCATGGCCAGCGCGGCCACGGGGACCGGCAATCATTTGCGGGTTTCAGACACCTGTGGAAAAGTTTCTGTGCGTGCTTTGGTCTTACAATTGCAGAAGTACGCTGTAGCCTTGTTTCTGCGAAATATTTGAAACACATAAAAGAACTAAAGCTTTCTTGTAAACAGTCATTTTTATTAGAAAACAAACTTCAGAATGTTTTACTCAGCAAAAACTGAGAAGTATATGTACAATTATCTATGTTTCGACAAAATAATTAACAATTAAATAATAGGGGTAAATTGATTGTCTCCAGCACTCTTGAGTTTGTTAAAATTTTCAAAACAAGCTCTTGTTAATGTTCGTTATTTCCCTGGTTTCTACTTATATTTATAATATTATTTTGAAGCGTTTGTGAAGATGAGTAATTGGATGTTGATTGTGAAGAACATTCTCAAGACACTATGTAGATTTGCCAGATAATGAACTGATTTTTTCTTCTTTTTTTGTTTTCCAATTAATCTTTTCCTTCACTGTTGATATCCTTCACTATATATGCCATGATTGTACTCAGTTACAGTTATCATTGCAAAGGTAATTGAGAGTCATCAGGAGTCGCTGATGAGGTATTCGCTGTTGTTAATTTCTTTACATGAACTTCAAAACACACCAGCTTCTATGCTTATTTGAGTCGTCAGTGGGAGATCATATAACTAAATGGTACGATTTTAATATGCTATATCTGTAGCTCAATGATTTTATGATATCAGTTTATTTGTTAGCATCTAGGCAGAGAAAAAGTAAACATATTTACTTTTGACAGTAATATATTTGACTGTCTGGAAGTTCATTTTAAACTTCTTGCTCTAACATGGACATGGATTTTTTCGGGTGTAAAAATCCTTAGCAGGGCTTCCTTCGGAAGAGAAGTAAAGCCGTTGGTCCCGTGTCGTAGATTTACGGCACGTAAAAGAACCTCAAGCCTGATAGAGAGGCCTCTGAACAAAATTAAGCGGTCTTTCACGCCCAGTGTAGAATGGGACGCTGAGAACCACAGCAGTTCAAAAGCGTCCACAAATAACACGCCATTTACATTTGTATATGGAAGTGGAATGCTTGAGAAATTTGATTGGTTCGTACATTTTAGAGGGGTACCATACTGCAGCCTTCTTGGGATTATGTGCGTCAGGCCTTAGGAAGATAGGATGAGATGAGGTGCAATTAGATGCGTTATTTGCGGGCGGTCGAAACCGGACCGTGGTGAGAGAGACATAATGGTGGGGTCCAAGCACTTCATCTCGACGCGAAGAGCGCAAGGAATCCGCTTCATAGGTCTGATAGAATTCCCTGATCCTCAGACGAGTGCAACTACACCCAGCCATCGAGAGCTGTAATTCCAAAGCGCTTTCATCTCTACGGAAGGGCGCCACCACTGTAGTTCTCGTCGATACTTACAACCGCGAAAGAAACCGGTTGGAATGAAGTTGAGATGAAATAAAGGGACAGGAAGTTCAGGGAAATGAAGAAACTTCCCTAGAATTCACCTAGTGATCTGAGAAACTCCCGAAAAGAAATGGAAGTGCGGAAAGCCTTGTGAACGAACACATGACTTCCCGAATGCCAGTCCCAAACGAAACATCTGGGCCACTAGCTCGGTAAGGCTGATGAAACACTTATAAAGAGTTTCGTGGTTTTTATAGATTTTTATTGAAGATATGTGCACTTTAACCAGCGACGCTTCTTAAACATTGTACGAGTATAAACCCTATAGAGGCGTTGCTTTTTGGTCCATCGTTGTTAATGAAATCCACGCTGGAGCGTACCACTTGATTCATCTCTCATACCGACTATTCCTAAACCCTATCTGAGCTGTTGTAACCATTCTTACTCATAATAACCCTGTGGGTTTACATGATTCTATGGAATATCCCGGAAATCTCACTCGGCAACCAACCAGACAATATTAATCCCACCGGACCTATAGCCAGGTTCCAGATGCAAGGAGGATAAAACTTAAAATTCTGGTTGAAGTGTTTGGGTTTCCTATGCTCAAGTCCAGCTACCAATCACCATCAGTGTGCGGTACCTGAACAAGAATCAAGGAGATAGTGGAACCCCGTCGGTCCAAAGATTTGATAGCATCAGCTTACTGTGCAAGAGCTAAAGATGCTGTCCACCTAGTGACGAGGTGACCTTTTCTTGTTAATACTGGCGAGGACAAGTCATGGAGGAAGCGATTTACAGATGACTGCTTCTGAACCTGGTAATCCAGACTGGCAAGGCTGAAGTTCGAAACTGTCGCCACAAAAATTCAAAGTTTTGATTTTAGCACGCTATATGTAAATTGGCAGTGAATAGTAGACGTGGAGAAGTTACCCCATAGGCTATTAAGCTAGTGTTATCTTTAAATTGTTAAAAGATTGGATTGTGCATTTTATCCAAGACATGGATAACGCACCTTGAGTTCCTCAAACCTTAAGAAATCAAATATATTTTATTATTATTAAAAAAATCTGATGTATTCCATTCACAGGACTTTCTCTACATCTCTGCAAAATTATTGATAAATGCTTAGGCTACTATTTACTTCATGCTAATCGAGAAAAAATTAGTAGAAATAGTCTTATGACCTGTTTCCTTGAAGTAGAAGGGAAATAAGTGAGTACCATAGGTTAAAGTGATACTCAAAAGCTGCGAATTAAGTTCCTTTGCTTGTATGGACAGGAGTTGACAAATTCCTGGTAGAGAAAAGTATGTAAGTGTTTCAATCCTGAAACAAAAAATCAGGAATATCTTAAAAACGATCAACTCCGCGAAAAAAAAAAATTATATAACATGAAGTGTGTGTTTTAATGTGCTCTACATTTTCTGTGCGTTAAGTTTTTGTCCATCTGTTACGGTTTAGCATTTATGCAGAAATTCGTAAAATTCACCCAGAAAAAAGTAGTCTTCAGACACCTTACCCAGAAAATTTAAGATATACATTTTATTTGTTAAGTAAATATCTTAAATATACGAGATTTTAATCATAATCATTATAGTCATTTTTAAGAAAATCAAAATTTTCGAAATTTTTTCCAAGTAAAGTGTAGTTTAGGTTGGGGGAAATTTTTTTTGAAAATCTTCGTGCCGCATCCTTGGAAGATACTAAACTTAAATACCAAGTTTGGTATTTAACGGTCTTATTATTTTTGAGTTATACTGCCCACAAACACAGACACACACGGACATTTTTCTAAAAATGTGATGTTTTTTTTGGATTCAGGGGGTATCAAAACAAATATTTCCAGTGAAATCTCGATATTGAATTTTTGGGTGCAATACAATACCTTCTCTATACACTATGTACATAGCACGTGTAGAGAAAGTAAAAAAAAGAAAACCTGAATGGAGCAATTAGCTGTAGAAATCTTAAAACTAAGGAGGAAGTTAAAGAATATCTAGGGAATTTATATGTTAAAAAAAACTCTAGATTTTTATTGCACCCAACGTTTTGCTACTATGCGAGAAATTTGGAGCCAATAAGTGTGTGATTCAACAGGATATATAGAGTAACAGAAGAGTTTAGAGAAACAATCTTAGAAACTGTAAGGAAACAAAGAGGGTGGTGGTTTCAGATGATAATGAGGCACAGGCACACAGCAGAAGACAGGCTACATCAATACTCCAGAAGGCGCGGCCTGGGTGAATATGACATTGACCCAGGCGAGCTCTACAAGCGCCCCAGACTCACTCTAGGCACCTGACGACTGACGCAACTGACACTGACTTGTGAGCAACTGCTCGTTTAATTTGAGAAAAAAAAAAAAAAAAAAAAAGTTTCCCCCCCCCCCCTTTCTTTACTCTATCCAAAAACCACCGCTGATGCTCTACATCTCCTAAATTTTCTTTTGGCAAACTCTAAATTCCAAAACCTTACTCTTGAATTTCCTCTCAATTCCCCTTTTAAACCTCTGTCTCCCGCAAACTCCCGCAATTCCTAATCACATCCCACTGCCAGTAGAGGAGGGCCTAGCCCTGAAATGGCAACAGAGGGAGGACCCTGCCAGCACCCGGCAGCCAAGTACTCGCCTGATCCCCCGTAGAGCATCCAGAAGGAAGAAACTGCAGACGGAAGCGCTAGACACAGACACGCACCGAATGCCGTAGTGAGCAAAACAGAAACTTCCTAAAACATTCAGTATAGTGAAAGATTAAAGTATTCTCCAAACATTACTACACTCAGATGACGCAGTTTTTCCAGAAGCACAATCCTGACCATGCGTTAACATTACATACTTTCAAAGAACTAGGTGTGGGCGTACATCGCATCAACCGTAAAAAATGCAAGGAAACTGTTTTTACAAGCGCCAAATTAGTCTACGCACCAAGCTGTTTTAAGGCTCAAAATGACACAAAAGTCTGTCATCAATTACAGATAAAACGCTGGAATTCGCTCAGTAAAAAGAAAAAAGGTGAGAAAAGAACACATAGAAAACGCTAAAAGGAATTGTAGAAAGCTATATGAAAATCTGATGTGTTCCGTTCACATGACTTTCTCCATATCTCAGTAACAAATTAATGTTAGAAAGCTTATGCTTCTATTTACTTCAAGCTAAATCAGAAAAAAATAGCAAAATAGTCTTATAACTTGCTTCCTTAAAAGTAGAAACGAAATAATGGAGTATCATAGATGAAAGTGATAGTCAAAAGCTGGTTGCTATGTGACTGAAGTTCCTTTATTTGTGTGAAAAGTTTGTTTTTTAAAGCTGAAACCAAAAACAAGAAATATCTAAAATAAACGATCAACTCCACAAAAAAAAAGATGTATATAACTTAAATTGTGTGTTTTTACGTACTCTACATTTTTTGTGCAGTAAGTTTATCTATCCCTTACGGTTTAGCAGTAATGCAAGGTTCCGAAAATTTCATCCAGAATAAAGTAAGCTTCAGAGACCATTCCCAGAAAATTAAAAATATACATTTTATTTATTACCTTTAATACACGATATTTTAATAAAAATCGTTAGAGCCATTTTTGAGAAAATCAAAATTTTCGAAAAATATTCCATGTAGAGGCTAGTTTGGGGTGGGGGTACTTTTCTCAAAATCTTCGTGTCGCATCCCTGGAAGATACCAAACTTAAATACGAAGTTTGGTATTTTATCGAATTTTTTGAGTTATCGTGTTCATAGGCACACGAACACACACATACATGAACCTTTTTCAGAAAATGCTTTTTTTGGATACAGGGGATCCTAAAACATGTCTTTCTTGTGAAATCTCGGTATCGAATTCTTTGGTGGAGTGCAATACCTTCTCTATACACTATGTGCATAGTACGTATAGAGAAAGTAAAAAGCAATAGTTTTGGGGGGTGATTTTTTACAGCATAGATAACGTGTCTAAGGTCAGTGGGATGACTCAGAAATGAATGCCAATGAGTACGAGTTGCTATGTTCCTATTGCGTCTAATTCACTAATTCGTATTGACGCTTTGATAAGGCCGAAAACAACAATTCTGAAAAGATGGTAGGTAGGCTGGTGAACAGCGTTTGTGATGGTCATAATTGAACAGCAATAATGCCTCAGGAAAATTCTTGTCATGAGTACGAAGTCTGAATATGACAAGTGTCATGTGATTATGCCTGAACTACAACTGAGTTTCAGGAGGGCAACAATATTCAATCCTACTTCAGTACTCCAATGGAAACAAATTGAGAAGCTCTGGGCAATATTGAAGCAGCAGATGATTGCTAAGAAGTTACTCGTTCAAACTATTCCACATTTCAAGAGAAAACCGGTCGCAAATTTCGAAACAGGTGGCGGAAAAACATGGAAAAGCCCCGTTTTAGATCATTAAGAAGAAATTGCGATAGGTAGCACATTACTTCAGCTATTTAACATAATAATATTTATTAATATGTATTTAATATGTGCTTCATGAAATAAACTACTTTCGTCTAAAATTGTTCTTTCTCTATTTTCTTTATTTTTTATATTAGGACAATAAATCCATTCAACCCTTACAGAACCACTTAGAAACCAAAAAACAAATCGGACCACGTGTGCTCATACAACTTTTATAAAGTATTTTATTTATTATTTTAATACTATTAATTATATATAATTAGTGATTTCAGATTAATAATTTAAAGTCGTATTTAATGAAATTGAATATTAAATCCTGCAACTAATTCAGATTCTCCAATTAAAAAAATAAAATATAGTAAAATAAGTACTCTGATTACGGACTTTCGAGCACAAATGATCCAGAGTAACATTTAAATTGTTGCAAAAACTGAAATTTAGCGTAGGTCTTGTAAATGTTTTACACCATATAGGAATAAACCCTTACAAAATGACATGTGTCCAAGAACTGAAGGAGAAAGAATACGGCTATGTCAAAAAATCTGTTATGTTACATTTACAAATTATTGTTAAAAAACTTATGCTTCTATTTATTTCATGCTAATCGAGAAAAAATTAGCAGAAATAGTTTCATTACTTGCTTCCTTGTAAGTAGAAGTAGAAGTCTAGATCAAGAAGTTTCTGGAATGACGTTATAAATACCACACAACAGTTTGTTTTGCCTAATCTGCGCTGTTCCCCTCGAAGTAGTCTCCTTGGGAGTTGATACACTTGTCCCAGCGTTTCTGCCACTGCTGGAAGCACCTTGAAGTAGTCTCCTTGGGAGTTGATACACTTGTCCCAACGTTTCTGCCACTGCTGGAAGCACCTTGAAGTAGTCTCCTTGGGAGTTGATACACTTGTCCCAGCGTTTCTGCCACTGCTGGAAGCACCTTGAAGTAGTCTCCTTGGGAGTTGATACACTTGTCCCAGCGTTTCTGCCACTGCTGGAAGCACCTTGAAGTAGTCTCCTTGGGAGTTGATACACTTGTCCCAGCGTTTCTGCCACTGCTGGAAGCACCTTGAAGTAGTCTCCTTGGGAGTTGATACACTTGTCCCAACGTTTCTGCCACTGCTGGAAGCACCTCAGGAAGTAGTCTCCTTGGGAGTTGATACACTTGTCCCAGCGCTTCTGCCACTGCTAGAAGCACCTCAGGAAGTAGTCTCCTTGGGAGTTGATACACTTGTCCCAACGTTTCTGCCACTGCTGGAAGCACCTCAGGAAGTAGTCTCCTTGGGAGTTGATACACTTGTCCCAGCGCTTCTGCCACTGCTAGAAGCACCTCTGAGAGTCCTCTTCTTCCAACATGTTCAGAGCCTTCTGAGATTTGCGATGGGTGATATCAATGTCCTCAAAACGGTGCCATGGAGCAGCATTTTAAGTTGCGGGAAAAGAGAAAAGTCCACTAGTGCCAAATCTGGAGAATAGGCTGGATGGGGAATAGTATTCATTCTATTTTTATCCAAAAACTGGCGAACAGAAACGGCTTTGTGCGCGGGCGCATTGGCATGATGCAGAAGCCAATCACCACTCCTCCATTTCTCCGGCCGTTTGTATCGCACTTAATCTTTGCAGCACTTGATTCACAGTTTGACCCTGTGTCACAGATTCCTTATGTACAATGAATGCCTTTAATGTCCAAAAATACAATCATCATTGACTTCACTTTTGATCGAGCTTTTCAGAGTCCACTTCCATTGTGAAGATTGTTGCGTCGTTTCTGGATCGTACCCATAAATCGTAGTTTCATGACTAGTAATAACTTTCTAGCTATGGGTAATTTTGTACCTATTGTTTAAGGCCTGTGAAGGCACTCACACGACTTTGCTTTTGGTCATTTGAAAGCAGGCTGGGGACGAACTTGGCGGCAATTCTTCTCATGTCCAAATTGTCTTTCAATGATCTAATGAGTCAGAAAGTTCTCTTATTGTAATGCGCCTATCATTTAAGACAATTTCCCTCACCTGATTGATATTGTCATCAGTTTTGCTGGAACAGAGTTGCTCCAAACGATCTGCATCTTTAACTGATGTCACACCACTTTTAAATTTAGAGAACCACACAAATGCTTGAGTTTTGACCATAACTTCCTCCCCATAAGCTGTTCTTAAAATTTCATAGTCTTCTGTTGAAATTTTACCGAGTTTAAAGCAAAATTTGATGTTCGTTCCTTGTTCTTTGTAATGTGATATTTTTGCTATGGGGAAAAGTCGCAGCACATGCAAAAGACGAATTCACTTCAGAGCGTCTACCTCGTCACTGAATGGTCATAGGAAGTCACGTGAGCTCTCATTTTTATCGGAAACAAACGCTGCATGGACAGTCTGGATAAGACTTACGGAAATCTCAGCGTCAGCATTGTTGTGAAGGCATTTCGGAAACTTTTTGATCACACCTCGCATGTATAAGTTAATATTTCCTCCGAAAATGATGGTCACGTAATCTCGGAGAACGAGAAACAGTCCGATTCAAAGAAGGTAGCAGTTATAGGTAATAATGTTCATCTAAAAGAACTAACTGAATGGAGAGCGTTGCTGAGATTAATTGGACAATCACGAATTCATTCCTTATGTTAAAAAGATAGCAGATTTAAATAGATTTCATTGCTAAAATGTGACAAAAAATTTGCTGGAGAGATAATCAACAGATAGCAATTAATACTCTGAAGCAAACGTTGTCACAACCTATAGTTCGTTATCCTGACTTTCAATGGAATTTATTTTTACTACAGATGCTTATCAAGGTGTCTAGTGATAGTGCAGTCTACTATATTCATAACAAGGCAAAAAGGCTGCACGGTACTATAGAGCACATAGAGTACTGTAGTACAGGACCTTTTGAAAATAGTGTGGGCTTGCAAACCCTATCCACTATTGCAAATGATCATAGTCCAATGAAATGGATCAGTACCAAGAAACGGTTCAAGAATGTTCAGGAACCGAATTGAATTAGAGAAGTAAGATTACCATATTGTTTACAAAAACAGCAGAAAGTATAACAAACATTTTAACAATTATTTAAAATCACTTTATCTTTTGATTGTAATTTGTTGTTATTATTGCTAAGTATTGCTTTCATTTCCTTCTGTTAAGAAATAGTATATTTTTGTTTAAAACAATCATCAAGAGTTTCTTTTTGTATTTGAAAATAATATCTATTATTTATATGTGCACTTTATTAAATTTAAATTTTAACGCCACAAAATACACAATTAGTAAGTTTTATTCCCTTAGCTAAATTATGTTGCAATCACATCATTACTGAACCCATTTTTTTTTTCCTGAGTTTGCTCGGGACTCCGGCGATGTATTCCATTTTTCTTATTCTTCTTTATTTTCCCTCTTCCCTTAAATTTCCCGTATTTTTTGTTTTATGATAAGTAGACATACACATTCAGAAACACACGCCCAAGGCGGGAATCGCACCCACGATCCCCTGCGTCACGAAGCACCAAAGCGAGGCACTTTAGCGAGCGCGGCCACGGGGACCGGCTAACTCATTGGTAATTCTGAAACTACTTCTTAAATTGCGACAGTGTATCAAAAAAATCAAGTCTCTAAAATAGTATTAACTTGATAGTGTACAATAATTATTATATTATAATATACAAAGCTTTAATAACACGTTTTTCAATTTACCTCATTCTAATACTAAAAACAAAGTTTGGTTTAGAATATTTAGTACCACTTTGCTTCATATAAATTTTATTTTATTTGAAGAGAACACTTTGAGTTAACCTCGTTCTAACATTCAAAATGGCTTATTCACTAAGCCAGTTTGAATATTTAATCAACATGGATATCCCATGCTTATGCATGTAGAGATTATGGATGAGGTTTATGTCCATCATCTCAGTGGTTCTGCTTATTCAGGCTCAAGCAGTAATCATAGCATTATATTTAAAAAAAATCTAATGTGTTCCATTCACATGACTTTCTCTATATCTCTGCGACAAAATATTGTTAAAAAATTTATGCTTCTATTTATTTCATAATAATCGAGAAAAATTACCAGAATTAGTCTTATTACTTAACGGAGTACCTAGATTAAAGGATAGACAAAAGCTGGTTGCTATGTGACTGGAGTTCCTTTGTTTGTATGGACACGAGTTCGCTAATTTCTGTATGAGAAAAGTATAAGTTTTTTAAAGGTAAAATCAAAAACAGGGGACAATTCAAAAACGATCAACTTCACGAGAGAAATGTATATAACATAAATTGTGTGTTTTAACGTGCTTTATATTTTTGTAATCTCTTTGTCCGTCTCTTACGTTTAGCAGTTATGCAAAATTCTGTAAAATTCATCTAGAATAAAGTAGTTTTCAGGGGCTATTTCCAGAAAATTCAAGATAAACATATTATTGGTCAGGTAAATATTTTAATATACGATATTTTAATCAAAATCGTTAGCGCCATTTTTGAAAAAATCAAAATTTTCGAAAAAACTTCCATGTAAAAGGTAGTTCGGGGTGGAGGGATTCTCTTGAAAATCTTCGTGTCGCATCCTTGGAAGATACCAATCTTAAATATCAAGTTTGGTATTTAACGGTATTTTCGTTTTTGAGCTATGCTGTCCACAAACACGCATACACACAGACGCACACACGCGCGTAGACACACACATACGAACCTTTTCCTGAAAATGCTATTTTGGGGGGGGGGGATTGAGACGATCCTAAAACATGTATTACCGGTGAAATCTGGACATCGAATTTTTGGGTGGAACACAATACTTCTCTATCCCTGTGAAAATTGTGCATACGAGGCTAGAGAAAGTAAAAAAAAAATCTGATCCATTATGATCCACAACTAATGCATATGAGTATACCTTTCAGTAATCGAATCAAGACACGATTTTCTTCGATTTTCGTGTTAATATATTTATCGGCAAAGTGACTGATTATGAGTTTTAAGAAGATCAGTATTAATGCTTTATCAGGATAATGATGAGTTTCCTTTACGTAGGAGCAAACTTAAATGTCCTGCACTTTTGAAAAACACAGTCTAGTGCATTAGAAAACTATTGCCTAAGTTCTGATATATCTATGAGAAATCCAAATAACTATTTTAAATATGCTCGTAGGTTTTCACGGCCGATGTTATTATTGGTAAAATATAACATGTCCGGGCTCGTACGCCGTGGTAGAATTTTAAAATACTTAAAACTTGACGTTTCGTCCTCAGCTGTGGAGGACATCTTCAGAAATGAGGCTGGGCTGGGCAGGAACGGCTAGCGATAAATACCAAATATCTTCCAAGGGTGCGATACGAAGATTTTGAAGAAAATCGCCCACCCCAAACCACCCTTTACATGACATTTTTTCAAAAATTTTTATTTTCTGTAAAATGACTAACAATTTTGATTAAAATATCGACTTTTAAAGACATTTACATGGCAAATAAATGAATGTTTAATTTTCTGGGAATAGCCTCTGAAGTCTACTTTATTCTGAATGAATTTTACGGAATTTTGCATAACTGCTATACCGTAATAGATAGACAAAAACTTACCACATTAAAAATGTAGAGCACGTTAAAACACACAATATATGTTGTATACATTTTTCTGATGGAGTTGGTCGTTTGTGAGATATTCCTTGTTTTTGGTTTCAGTTTTGAAAAACATACTTTTCTCTTTACTTCTCTTTACTTTACCAACTCCTGTCTATACAAAGGAACTTCAGTCACATGGCAACCAGTTTTTGACTTCACTTTAACCTATGGTACTCCCTTATTTCACTTCTACTTACAAGGAAGCAAGTAATAAGACTACCTCTGCACATTTTTTCTCGATTAGAATGAAGTAAATGTAAGGATAAGCCTTCTAAGAATAATTTGTTACAGAGATGTAGAGAAAGTCATGTGAATGGAACACATCAGATTTTTTTATTTTACTCATGGCAAAGACAACGGACTTTTCAATGTTGTTTCACATAGCAACCAGCTTTTAAAAATGTTGACTATGGCAAGTAATAACACCAATTCTGCTAACGTTTAAGTTGTTTAGCATAATGTAGACAAAAGAATAATCATTTGTAAGAATTGTTTGCTTATAGAACATATAGTAGAGAAACTCATTTGAATAGAACACATATGGTTTTTTGTTTCAATATTTATAGTTTGCTTTACATTTCAAACAATAATTTATGTATACTACTGGACTTATAGCTATACCTCTTTCAAGTAGTAGTATTATTATTACTATTATCATTTTTTGGTTAGCTTAACGTCCATTTAGCTGGTTGGTCATGTCGGACATTGAATGAAATTGGCGAAATCTTGCTCAAATGATCTCGGGGTCCACGGAGCTTAAAGTTATTCGACATTCATCTTCTCAGGATAAGGGAAAACCCCGTAAAAACCTTATCCAGGTAACTCACCCTAAGCGAGATTCGAACTCACGACCTTTTGAATGTGAGGCAGACACGCTATCACCACATTACCCAGGCGGGCCATCATCATTATTATAAATCGATAAAAAAGCAAACGTGACTGACCTTCTTTTGTTCCACAAAGAATATACTCTGCATTTTATTTTCCGAAGCGTCTTAATATAGCTTGTAGTTGGGAAGAGAATCAGCAATAAAGAATAATAAAAACGTCTCAAGATTCGCTTCTCGTCAATATTGAACCTGAAGTGGCTTCAATTAGACAAGACGACCCACTTCATGCATCGAGAGGAAATAAAGAGAGCGGAGACGGCAGTAAAAAAAAAAGAAAAAAAATGTCTCGGAGAAGAAGGCAACCGATTTATACTGAGTAAATATACTTGAGATCTTTGGCAGGCTTTCAAAATAGAGCCATAGTAAACAAGCGGAACTGCGTGCTCTGTAATAAAATGTAGGTATTTTAGAGCAGGAAGTCACTTCATCTGCTATTGCTGCTTCAGCGGATAGTTAAAGAGTGTTGCTCAACTTCTGTTTTACAGCCAATTGTTTGCTTTGTTTACACACTTAAAAGAAATTGCTCTGTAAGTGATTCTTGTTCTTCTGTTCTAAGGCATCAAATGTTACCGGAATGAAATGGATGGGACTCAGAGAGAGAGAGAGAGAGAGAGAGAGAGAGAGAGAGAAAGAGAAAAAGAGATAGTGAAAGAGAGATATCTACAGAGTGATTTATGTAGAACTAACACATTTCTTTCTTTAATTATTCCGTTGGAAATTCATTTAATGACCCAATTTTAGCACCAAATCAAGCAGAATGTTCTGAAGATTCGATTCCTTGTCACTAGGTGCGCAGATCTTTATGTTTCATTCCTTATTGCATTGCTGGCAGTCGTTTTAACATTTTCTTCTTGCAGTCAACGTGAAAATGCAGTACGATGTGCAGCTGAGTCATGGATATTTTCAGCAAGATGGCGCTACATGCCATAAATCAAATGAATCCGTCAACCTAATTGCAAGTTTCTTTGACGACCGGATAATTTCCAAGAACCTGTGGCCACCGAGATCTCCGGATTTAGTATCGCTGGACTTCTTTTTATGGGGTTACGTAAAAGACAGGGTTTACGTTACACGTCCCCAGACATTGGACGATGTGAAGCACAACATCACAAAGGAGATTCAAGCTATTGATAAGAGTCCTCCAACGAGTGGCCAGTAACATGGAACGACGTGTTGAGTTGCGCCTTATGCAGGATGGAGGATATTTTAAACATTTGCTATACAGGTAAATAATCTCCCAAAATCAATTTAGGTATAAAAAGTTGTGGCTAGCATAACACGTTTTGAAACAATTAATAAAAGAAATGTGTCAGGTCTATATAAATCAGCCTATTGTTACTAAACAGTAAGAACATATCCGAGTGTAACATAGTTATAGTTTTGAACACTTTAAGTATACAGTTAAAAACATATTCTATTGGGTTCCATTAACATGACTTTCTCTACATGTCTGTAATAAATTATTTCTAAAGAGCTTATTCTTCTCAGTATTTCATGGTACTCAAGATAAACAGGAGTGGTCTTATTATTTGCTTACTTGCAAGTAGAAGCAGAATAAAGGAGTACACTAGCCTAAAGCAATATTCATATATTTAAAAGAAAATGTTTACTATGTGATTAATTTTCGTTTCTTTTCCTGGCCAGGAGTTGAAAAAAGTCGCGTATGAGAGTAATTTAAATGTTTTAAAATTGAAACTAATAATAAGGAATAACTTAGAAATAGCCAACTCCACGAAAAAAAGAAAAACATTCTGGTTATAGCATTTTTTGTGTAATAAGTTTTGGTCTATCTCTTACGGTTTACCAGTTATGCAAAAGTCATCCAGAATGAAGAGGTTTTTAGAGGATTCTTAGAGTAAATTTCTCAGAAATTTCAAGGTATACATTTTGTCATTTAAATGGCTCTAATATACGGTATTTTAATCAAAACTGATTGAGTAATTTTTGGGAAACTTAACATTCACAAAAAATTTTCCATGTAAAGAGAAGATATTCGTGAGAAAATTTTCGTCAAAATCTTCATGTCATATCCTTGAAAGATACTCATTTTAAATACTAAATTTGGTATATTTTCATTTTTGAGCTCTGCTGTCCACACACATACACACACGGACCCTTTTTAATACAGGTTTCTTTTTTGGATTCAGGGAACCTCAAAATATATTTCCAATGAAATCCACTTATCGAAGTTTTGAATGGAATACAGTACCTTCTGCACCCACTATGTGTATAGTACGAGTACAGAAAGTAAAAAATCTGATGTGTACCATTCACATGACTTTCACTATATCCCTGCAACAAATTATTGTTAAAAAACTTATACTTCTATTTACTTTATGCTAATCAGAAAAAATTAGCAGAAATAGTCTTATTACTTGCTTCCTTGTAAGTAGAAGCGAAATAAGGGACTACCATAGGTTAAAGTGATAGTCAAAAGCTGGTTGCTATGTCAATGAAGTTCCTTTGTTTATATGGATCGGAGTTAACAAGTTCCTGTTCTAATTACAAGGAAACAAGTAATAAAACTATTTCTGCTATTTTTTTTTTTTTTTCTGATTAGCATGAAGAAATGGAAGTATAAGCTTCTGAAGAATAATTTGTTGCAGAGATGTAGAGAAAGTCATGAGAATGGTACACGTTAGATTTTTAATTTTACGTGAGAATATCACCTTTCGTATATTTTATTGTGCACATTTCATAGCTTTAAACAATGAAAGTATGATATTTATAGGTAAACCGTAGCTTTAATCAGTGTATATGAAGAGTGAAAGAATGGTATTTATTTCCAGCCATTAGTGAAGCGTGAGTTTTGAAGTTGTACTGGAGGTGAACAGATAAGCAACCACGTGGTCCGTCCTCATGTGTTTGCGGAATAATATATTCTGGTTAGAGATAGTTCATATCTTGTCACCGGGCAAAGCGTTATTCAGAATGGGAAGGAAGAAAGATTTCAAACACATATAAGTAGCCGAGTTGTCACGAGCTGGTAGCACCGTATACCATTAGGGGTAGTGCATACACCCGAAGGGGTGAGTTACACTGTCCGAAGGAACATAATGAGAAAGGAGATGCTACCGCCGGTCAAGCGACACTGTTTGGGGCACTTGGCGGAGAACTTCGGTAGAACCAAGATGTGAAACTTAGGGTATGTAGAGTACGGACGAAATCACTACATCAAAAGTACTAAGTAATAATAGTTGCGGGCGCGTAAAGCATAGTTTCACAGTAGGAAATTAAAGTGGAATGCGTGTGTGTTCGACGGTGGAAAAAGGCCGAACTAACTGAATAAAGTACTTGTGTCGTACCACACGCTGAAAGAGTTTCCATGCTAGTAAAAATCATGAACTGGGTGCCCTCATATCCACACCATTCCCAATACCCAAAACCCGCATCCGGGATTCGAACCCCTAACCATGTTACCACCCCAGGCTGTGACATGGCTAGGGAACTAAGGTTGGAGAGATAATAGTTCATATTCACCACGCACCATCCTCAAGCACCGTTTTGAGATAGATGCTATAAAATGAAATGATGGGGGTTAGGGACCAACATTTTCGTGGTACTAGAAAAACCACTCCAGCATTCGCCTAGCATCAAGTGCAATCCACAAAGACCCCAAGACAAAGTACGGGGCCGACGAGGTTCCAACCCACAACCTTTAAAATGCCGGCCACAGTCAAAACGCGTGAGCCATTCTGTTTGGTAAGAAATAGAGCTGACACATTTCTTTCATTAATTGTTTTAAAATGTGTTATGCTAGCCACAACTTATTATGCCTAAATTGTGGAGGAATTTTGGGAGATTATTTACCTCTATAGCAAATGTTGAAAATGTCCTCCATCCTATTTTGTGATGTTGTGCTTCACATCGTCCAATATCTGGGGACATGTGGCGTAAACCCTGTCTTTTAAGTAACCCCATAGAAAAAATTCCGGTGATGTCAAATCCGGAGATCTCGGTGGCCACTAGTTCCTGGAAATTACCCGGTCGTCAAAGAAACTTGCAATTAGGTTCATGGATTCATTTGATGTATGACATGTAGCGCGATCTTGCTGAAAATATCCTCGACATCGTACTGCATTTTCACGTAGACTACAAGAACAAAATGTCGAAACAGCTGCCAACAATACAATTAGGAATAAAACATAAACATCTACGCATCTAGTGAAAAGGAATCAAAACTCCAGAATATTCTGTTTAATTTGTGATAAAATTGGGTCATTGAATGAATTTTCAACGGAACTGTTAAAGAAAGAAATGTGTCAGTTCTATATTAATCACTCTGTAAAACAGCGGTCAAGCCATATTTGTATAGAGTCTAATAAACAAGAGTAATAAAATAAAACGGCAAATAAATTTTTTGTTTTTGTATGATTAGAACCCACTTTTGTGAGCCTCCTTAGAACAGAGTTGTGAGTGGTCAGTATAAGATGTTAGCAGAGCGGTTTTTCGCACCGCAACTAACGATGTTGGGGTCGCCTACAGCTCATTGAGAAGCTATTTGTTCCGTTGCTAGGACAACAGCGATGGCTCGTGTAGCATTGCCCGCTTAGTCCTCGTTAGCCAGCAGCACGCCAACAAGTGCATACGTCATGCATGACCCCCGCGGAATTAATGATTCAAGTGGAAACAGTTCATTGTGAAACAGGGATACTTTTACAGTGGTAGAGTAGGTTCCATTGGAAACATTGGTCCCTTGTTTTAGCCTTTAAGTCAAAGTCTGGGTTATTTTGGTTCCTAAAGCATTAAAATACTTTCTAGTATAACTAAAATGTTAAAGCGAATAAAGAAAGGAGGACCAGTGTCTTAAAAATCTGATGTGCTCCATTCACTTGACTTTCTATACAAGTCTGCAACAAGGTATTGTTAAAAACCTTATGCTTCTATTTACTTCATACTCTTCGAGAAAAATTAGCAGAAATAGTCTTATTACTTGCTTCCTTGTAATTAGAAGCGAAATAAGGAAGTACCATATGTTAAAGTGATAGTCAAAAGCTGGTTGCTATGTGACTATAGTTTCTTTGTTTGTACGGACAGGAGTTTGATAAACTCCTGTATTAGAAAAGTATAAGTTTTTCAAAGCTGAAACGAAAAACCAGGAATATTTTTAAAGCGATCAACTCCAGTTGTGAAAATTGACTCGTTTTCGTGCATTACGTTTTAAATGTTTAATAGGTTTTTGTTTAAATAATCACTTTTATATTACGGCTTATAGCAGACACGGGGACATCCATCTCTTTGGAGGCAGTAGACTCTATTTCTCCTTGATTCCCTGACTCTTTGGCACAGCTCACTAAGAGCCTTGACCTACCTCCTGGCCGCTGCGTGCCCCATCTGCGTCCATTACAGGGTGCAGTATTGGGGGGGGGGGAGCCGTGGTGAGCGCTACGATCCTCCCGGCCAGTTGATGCTGTTTTCACGACCTGGAGCCGCTCTCCACCAGGTAGCTCCTCAATTGGCTTCTCAGGGACCTCACGAGGCTGAGTGCACCCCAGCAGGGAGAAAAATCCCCACACGGTACTGGGAATCGAACCCAGATCGCCCGCTTGGCCAGCAGCAACGCTACCACCGCGCTAAGGAGACGACCTATCCCTCCTTGACACGCTCCGGCACGGTGCTATGATTAGTGCTGAATATACCAGCATGACACACACTTAACTTGTATTTTTACTTGCTCTATGTGCATAGAGTATAGAGAAGGTATTGCACTCCACCCAAAAATTCGAAGCCGAGATTTCACTGGAAATATATGTTTAGGGTCCCCTGTATCCATAAAAAGCATTTTCAGAAAAAGTTTCGTGTGTGTGTGTCCGTGTGTCTGTGAACACGTTAACTCAAGAACGCAAAGTCGGTAAAATACCAAACTTGGTATTTAAGTTTAGTATCTACCAGGGATGCGACACGAATATTTTGAGAAAAATCACCCCACCCGAAACTACCCTTTACATGAAACTTTTTTCGAAAATTTTGAATTTTTCAAAAATGGCTCTAACGATTTTGATTAAAATATCGTATATTAAAGATACTTACCTGGCAAAATAAAAATGTATATCTTGAATTTTCTGGGAATAGTCTCTAAAGACTGTTTTCTGGATGAATTTTACGGAATTTTGCATAACTGCTAAACCGTAAGAGAGAGACAAAAACTTACCAAACAAAAAGTGTAGAGCACGTTAAAACACACCATTTATGTTTATATACATTTTTCTCGTGGAGTTGATCTTTTTGAGTTATTCCTTCTTTTTTTTTTCTTTTTTTTATTTCACCTTTAAAAAACGTATGCTTTCCTCACACAGGAATTTGTCAACTCCTGTCCATACAAACAAAGGAGCTTCAGTCACATAGCAACTAGCTTTTGACTTTCACTTTAACGTATGTACTCCCTTATTTCCCTTCTACTCACAAGGAAGCAAGTAATAAGACTATTTCTGCTAATTTCTTCTCGTTTAGCATGAAGGAAATAGAAGCATAGCCTTTTTAAGAATATTTTGTTGCAGAGCTATAGAGTAAAGTCATGTCAATGGAATTTTGCTAAGCCAAACATTTTGCAGGACACGTAATATCCACTTCCACATATATAATGTTTTGTTTTTGTCTTTTGTTGTTGCTTCCCCCCCCCCCCCCACATACAGAAGCAAACACTATTTTCAGTAGCTAGTAAAACAATTCATATTTTAAATGATAATGTGCTCTCTATACTGAGTTAACAATACTATTCAACAAAACAAGCTTCTTTCACTACACTGGTATCACACGCCTCCGCCATTGCTAACATACCTAACTATGCTTTCAACGTGTTGACTGTAAATCTTCCATGTATGAATGACACAAAACATGTGTATTGTTGCGTAAATAAAGGAAGGAAGAAGGAAAGAAAGAAAGAAAGAGAGAGAGAGAGAGAGAGAGAGAGAGAGAGAGAGAGAGAGAGAGAGAGAGAGAGAGAGAGAGAGAGAGAGAGAGAGAGAGAAGGGCTGAAAGAAGGAAAAGAAGCTATTTTGTTTCAAAGACCAGTAAGGGTCAGTTGAGCTGCACAATAGGTTTTGCAGAAGATCACGTTTTGGAAAAAATGAATCTTATATTTGCAAGCAAACGTAGGTATGATTATGTTATTATTCATTAAACTCATGTTGTAGTATTAACCTGAGTCCATCAGCAATAACCGAGAGGCGCAAAACTCAAAATGGAAAGCTATTCTTTCACAGGCTGCCGTAGAGAGGCAGGAGGTGAAACACAGACTGTAGGAACGGAAACAAAGTTGAGACTTGGCTTTTCATGTAGAGATTCAAATGAACTTTTATTCTTATCTTACATAACTTTGGAAAACTGAAAGTTTTTTACTTTCTCTATATGTACTATGTACATAGTGTATAGAGAAGGTATTGTATTCCACCCAAAAATTCGATACCGACATTTCACAATACATGCTTTGGGTTTCCCTGAATCCAAAAAAGCATTTTTACAAAAAGGTCCGTGTGTGTGTTTGTGGACAGCATAGCTCAAAAACGAAAAGACCGTTAAATACCAAACTTGGTATTTAAGTTTGATATCTTCCAATGATGCGACACGAAGATTTTCAAGAAAATCCCTCCACCCCCAACTACCCTTTACATGGAACATTTTTCGAAAATTTTGATTTTCTTGAAAATGGCTCTAACGATTTTGTTTAAAATGTCAAATATTAAAGATATTTCCCTGACAAATAAAATGTATATCTTGAATTTTCTGGGAATAGCCTTTGAAAACTACTGTATTCTGGATGCATTTTACGGAATTTTGCATAAATGCTAAACCGTAAGAGATGGAAAAAAAACTTAACACACAAAAATGAAGAGCATATTAAAATACACAATTTATGTCAAATACATTTTTTCGTGGATTTGATCGTTTTTTTAGATATTCCTTGTTTTTTTGTTTCAGCTTTGAAAAACAACTTTTCTCATACGGAGTTTGTGAACTCCTGTCCATACAAATAAAGGAACTTCAGTGACATAGCAACCAGCTTTTGAACTATCACTTTAACCTATGGTACTCCCTTATTTGCCTTCTACTTGCAAGTTGGCCTTCTACTTTTAGTTGGTGTAATGGCTACCAAGAACTACATAAATTCAAACCCGGCGGAGGACGATGGATTTTTTTCGGGCGTAAAAATCCTTAGCATGGCTTCCTTCGGAAGGCAAGTAAAGCCGTGGGTCACGTATCGTAGATTTGCGGCACGTAAAAGAACCTCAAGCCTGATAGAGAGGCCTCTGAGCAAAATTAAGCGGTCTTTTGACGCCCAATTTAGAATGGGACGATTTTTCTAAATTAGCAAGAAGTAAATAGAAGAATAAGTTTTTAACTATAATTTGTTGCAGAAATGTAGAGAAAGTCATGTGAATGGAACACATCAGTTGTTTATTAAATGTTAACAACTTAAGTAGGTAATCTTATCAAACAGTTAAGGATGTCTTAAATGATGTTAAGTGAAGAAATCTATTTAAGTTTGTTATTTTTGAGTCGAGTTAATCCCTCTGAAGAAATGAATGAAATGCATACCTATTGAACTCTCGCTTAATTCTTACATTACCTTTATGATTTCCAGGCCATAGAATCGGTGACATACCTAATGTCCGGTACGGTGGCGAAGATGGAGGAAATGAAATGAAGTGGTGAAGGATGATAGAAAAATTCAATCTAATTACCCAACCCAGCTCATCTAGCAACAGAGGAAGGCCACGGAAGGAAACAATTGGTTGGCCGCGGGGCTTTGAACCCAGTACCTCCTGAATGCGGGTGGCAGGAGAAGCACTTACATAAAGTATGGATAAATTAAATGCTCCAATCTCTTTCTACTCTTCTTCAGGCAGATAATTGAGTGTTCGCAACTTCTGTGTGAATTTCAAAGAGAACAAAGTCTTGTAGCTAACCAGAGCAGTGCTTTATGCTGTGCTCAATCAGTCCATGGAACGGCGAAGAGGGAAATTTCATCAGAAATCGAATTGAAATGAGCCGAGAACCGATCACCTCTCCGCCTAAGGTGGTGATTTTAGGGTAGCATATTACCTACCGAGAGTGGCTATTGAATATCGATTATTTTAATTGCGTTGGGTCGGGTGAGCGACAGATTCGCACAAAACCATTTTCCCTCCTCTCAGGTTGCCAATTGCAGATTGTATATGTGTCTATATAACGCATAAAGCAAAATGAACGCCATCAGAGTGAAATTAAACAACATGAGCAGAAAGTTAACCTCTAAGCCATTCTGCCCCGTATTTAGATGCGTTTGAGATTTAGATAAATAAAAGTCGGGGATCAAGACCCAAATAAAGGCATATAGATTTTATTTAGAAGGCATTATCAGAGAAAAATTCTATATATGAAAGTTTTGTTTCTAAATAAATATTACTCCATTTAATAAAACAACGTTTTTCCCTTACATAACTAAGCAGGAAATTCCTTAACATCCTATAACAAAGTCACAAACACTAATATAACATCAGAATATTTTCAACGAATCCAAATATTTATTATGTATCGCTTCTAAGACAAGTTCAACCTATGTTTTGTAATACTTTTGCTAATTTATTATATCATACGTATGGTCAACAGTTAGCAGGGAATTCTTTTAACCTTTAGAGAGTGTTTTCTACTCTTGAAACATTGAACAAGATTTTGTCATGCGTTAATTGTTTAACCATTTGCAATAGTTAGCAAGCTACAGATAAAAGTAATGCCATTTAAGTCAAATTAAGCGCAGTAGAAACATCATGACAATTTTTATTAAGTAAAGTACCTAATAACCATTTATAATGTTCAGTTATGAGCGTTTTACAGTTATGTGATGATACCTTAATTAAGTGAAACAATTGTAATACAGTTCACTTCCATTCAATTCAAATTACATCACATACAAATCATCTTTACAGTGGTTTCTTGATCAGGGAATTTCTAGTTTGCGAGTGCATTAAGAGGCTCGCGTGGATTAGACTGGGAACATGGAGTAGGGAAAAATTACTAACAAAACTAGTATGAAAATTGGCCTCATTTGTACGGTACGATAAGTCACGGGTGATATCTTGGCGAGATGTAGGGGTACAGAGCAATGGAGAGAAAAGGCGGTCTTTTGCCACCTCAAATACAGTTAGGGGAATATTTGATACCACTAGCAAGCATGGAAGACGAGGAGGGGATAGATAAGTTTCTGCTTAAGCGAGGCAGCTGATATTTGAGAAGAAGGGATGGTGTAAGAAGAGCTAAACATAATATCACATTAGTGGTGTGTTTTCTTTGGCAATTGTTAGTGGCGTGTTGACTCTTGTCTTCTTTGTTTGCTTTAATAGGGCACATCATGCATCGCAATATGGTTGCGGGTTGTGTATATTTGAGATGCTTTATTTGAAAATGAGTGGATTTTTATTTTTTAGTAATCCCTCTTTTTAGTTGTTTTAAACATTACTTATTATGTTGCCTATTACAAAATCACGTGTGTGTATGTATGTATGTATGTGTGTGTGTGTGTGTGTGTGTGTGTGTGTGTGTGTGTGTGTGTATGTATGTATGTATGTATGTATGTATGTATGTATGTATGTATGTATGTATGTATGTATGTATGTATGTACGTATGTATGTATGTACGTACGTACGTACGTACGTACGTACGTCTGACTGTCTGTCTGTCTGTCTGCCTGCATGCATGCATGCATGTATGTATGTATGTATGTATGTAGTTAGATAAATACACTTGTGCATATGATGACGAAGGAAGAGGTACATTCCTCATAGTTGGCGCTATAGGACGAAATAACGACTTGACTTGAAAAATAGCAAATTTAGCACAGGGACCCTTATTTTTTTTTTCAAGGTATTGACTTTTTTTGCGTCCAAATAAGCAAAACACAGGACCAAGGGCTTTACTTTTCTTCCCAAGGAAGTCATGCTCAGAATTTTACTTGCGAAAAAATCTGTTGTGTTGCATTCACATGACTTTCTCTACATCAAGAAATTGTTATTAAAAAGCTTATGCTTCCATTTCCTTCATGCTAATTGAGAAAGAAATAGCAGAATTAGTCTTATTACTTGCTTCCTTGTAAGTAGAAGCAAAATAAGGGAGTACCATAGGTTAAAGTGATGGTTAAAAGCTGGTAGCAATGTGACTGAAGTTCCTTTGTTTGTATGGACAGAAGTTAACAAATTCCTGTAAGAGAAAAATATAAGTTTTTCAAAGCAGAAAGTAAAAACAAGAAATATATCAAAAACGATCAACTCCAAGTAAAAATATATAACACAAATTGTGTGTTTTAACGTGTTCTGCATTTTCTGTTTGGTAAGTTTTTGTCCATCTCTTACGGTTTAGCAGTTACACAAAATTCCGTATAATCCATGCAGAATAAAGTAGTCTTCAGAGGCTTTTCCCACAAAATTCAAGATATACATTTTATTTGTCATGTAGATATATTTAATATACGGTATTTTAATCAAAAAATTTAGAGCCGTTTTTGAGAAATTCAAAATTTCGAAGAAACAAAAGACATGCAAATGGTAGTTGGGCGTGGGGTGATTTTCTTGAAAATCTTGTTGCATCCTTGGAACATACCAAACTTAAATACCAATGCTATGCTGTCCACAGACACACACAAACACATACACACACGCAGACACACGGACCTTTTTTACTTTCACTACACATACTATTTGCATAGTGTATAGAGAAGGTATTGCATTCTACCGAAGAATTCGATACCGAGATTACACCGGAAATAATCCCCCTGAATCCAAAAAGAGATTTTTAGAAAAAGGTCCCCGTATGTGTATGTGTGCCTGTCTGTGTGTCTGTGGACAGCATAGCTGAACGACGAAAATACAGTTATATACACACAGATAAAATGTTGCTAAGTTTGCTATCTCCCAGGGATACGACACGAATGTTTTCAAGAAAATCCCCCACCCCAAACTCCACTTTAGATGGAAAAACTTTCGAAAATGTTTATTTTTTCAAAAATGGCTCTAAGGATTTTGATTAAACTCTCTTAATAGTAAGACATTTACATGCCAAATAAAATGTATATCTTGAATTTTTTGGGAATAACCTCTATGGACCTCTTCATTCTATATGATTTTAATTCAATTTTACATAGCTGGTAAACCGTAAGAGCTAGACAAAAACTTACTACACAAAAAAGTAGTTCACGATAAAACACACAATTTATGTCATATACATTTTTTTCGTGGAGTTGATCATTTTTTAGATATTCCTTGTTATTGGTTTCAGCTTTAAAAACATACTTTTCTCATACAGGAATGTGTGTCAGCTCCTGTCCATACAAACAAAGGTACTTCAGTCACATAGCAACCAACTTTTAACTATTACTTTAACCTATGATGCTCTCTTATTTCGCTTCTACTTACAACGAAGTATGTAATAAGACTTTTTCTGCTATTTGTTTCTCAATTAACATTAAGTAAATAGAAGCATAAGCTTTTTAACAATAATCTGCTGCAGATATGTAGAGAAAGGCAGATTTTTTGGATTCAGGGGGACTTAAAACATGTATATCCGTTGAAATCTCGGTATCGAATTTTTGAGTGGAATGCAATACGTTCTCTATGTATAGTAGTGTAGAGAAAGTAAACATCTATCACCTTGTGCGTGGAATGAAACGGCAATAATTTATTAGAGGCAACCAATACAACACGGACAGCATGTTCTTATACAATAATGTAACATAATTATTTTGATTACTTTCTATTCCTGCGCAGTTTTAAGTTTTGGTAAATACAAGGTATAAATTCTTTCTATTTCAAAATTCTTACATTTCCGGAAACCCTATGTTACTATGTATTCATATAGATAGATTAATAGATCGAACATTTAAATATTTTCTCCTTAGATTATACGGAACAGATAAGCACGGTAGTTAAGTTAATTTTGAATATGCGCAGTTCTTGCGAAAAGTAGGACTCTATAAGGATGAACCAATTTTTAGTGTGTGCAAAGGAGACGAGGAAACTGCCTCCCTATTTACTTTGGATGCCCATTCTGGACAAGAAATATACTTATTCTTTCTATAACAGATAAGATCTAAGAAAGGATGCTGAGAGTAGAACCAAAATACAGCGACTTGGTCAGGAAATAGATTGTGGAAAACAATGTAG
The DNA here is from genome assembly GCA_030762935.1 of Hymenopus coronatus. NCBI lineage: Eukaryota > Metazoa > Arthropoda > Insecta > Mantodea > Hymenopodidae > Hymenopus > Hymenopus coronatus. The sequence goes on along the minus strand of CM060889.1, from coordinate 10,994,351 downwards.
GCTCAAATCGAGTTGCACGACAAGCTTTTTAAGCTGACGTGTGCGAGGTCAATGAAACTTTACTTTATACGCCTTAAGAACGTCTTCCCATCTCTAATTAATTAACCTTATTAGTACAACCGAAAGTAAAACTAGTCATCATAGTTTCGATAAAAAAGTAATCAAATAAATAAATGAATAATACTCTTGAATATGCTTCAGCATGTTAAAAAGTCACAAAACAGAAGTATCAAAACACTATACCAATTTGAAATAGGATCAGAAGCTTTCCTGGCGACGAACATATTCTAGACTTTCTCGGGCTTCAAGCCAGGTGTAGTGATGAGTCATCGACGTTTTCATCATCATCCTGATGATGAGGGAGATGCACGCTCCAGAAACGTCGATGACCCTTCATCACTACACCTGGCTTGAAGCCCAAGAACATCTAGAACACTATACCAATTTATTCCTTTTAATTTTTAAAACAAACTATGTTCATGATATTTAGATGAATTTCTTTTCTCTTACTCTTCTTTCGCTCAATAATATCTACGTGTAGTTAGATAAAAAACGATTGATTACCTATAGTAAACAAAAGAAATACTGCACTCCGGACAAAAATGAAATCTAAGATATTTAACAGGAAATTCAAGTTTTGAGATACAAGTTTCTGAATACGTGATTGCGAGGCTGTGAGCAGCTTAAATCAAAAACATTAAATGTTGCTAAACATTAACTTTAGTATTTGGCTTAGGTTCTTCCAAGGATGAGTAAAAAAGAGTTGAAAGAAAATTTAGCAGCTTCCAACTTACCTATACATGGAAAATTTTGCTTATCGTTAGTTATTTTAAACCAAGCTAAGAGTTTTGGTAAAATACCAAATGTTTCAGATACATGAATGACAAATAAAATGCATATTACCGAATTGGTTGGGAATATCCTGTAAAGTGTTCTCCATTCCAAATAGTTTTTGTATAGTCAGGGAACTATATGAAATAGAACAAATCTTACCACACTTCCCGTGACGGAATTTTACAGGGAACTCATGTTTTTTTGAAGCTCCGAACAAAAAAATGCAGAAAAAGATGCGCGCGCATATGCGTATTACTTGTGTGTATGGGAGAGAAAGATAGCTATACTGTGAACAGCACTCAAAACTGAAAAGTAGGTAGATCCCAAACTTAGTATTTAAGAGTAGATCGCTTTTGACGAGGGTGCTGTAAGTAAATTGAAACAAAGGCTCTGGCCTCCCGAATAATTAAATCCAACCAAAAATAGGTTTCAATGAAATTTTAAATCATTGCATTACCTCAATATATTATCTGCAACTACATTAGATTCAATTTTTAGTGCTATTTAAGGTAGTTGTAGATAAAGACACCAAATAAAGAAGAAAATTCTTTAAAGCAATGTTTTGCTTGCTTGTTTTTTTTTTTTTTTTTGTTTTTTGTTTTTTGTTTTTTTTTAATTTAACAATTATACAGTTCCGGAGTCTGGCCGGAACTGCGGCGCTGTATACCCAATTTCCTTACCTTTTACTGTGTTTTTACTGTTTTATTATAGTTGTTTTTACTGTTTTAACCGACACACACAAACAGATATACGCATTTCTCAAACATATAAACATCCATGCCCAAAGTAGGATTCAAACCCACGATCTCCTGCGCCACCAAAGCGAGACACTTTAGCGAGCGCGGCCAAGGGGTCGGCTGTTGAAATCAAATCTTCTAAGTATGCAACATTTGGACTTGCAAGAAAATCATCCCATTTTAAGCTGCCCTTGTATGAAAAATATTTCAAATTTTGATTTCCTCAAAAATGACTTAACAATATGTTTAGGATTTTTATATTAATTAAACGTATGTATTAAAATTTCTGGAATTATGCTTTGATACCCTCATCACTTAACCCCTTGTTGCCTGTCGGTACCTATACGTTCCACTTGTTTTAAGCGTAACTATACAGATATGGTGGTACTCTAGGATTAATTTAATGTTACACTAGCCTTCAACCATAAACAACAAGTAATCAAGACTGTTTTATATAGTAAAAATTTTTAGCCCTAAATTTCAGTGATTTTTTTAAAAAATAAAAGATTAAAACAAACAGAACTACAGCCAAATGTAACCCTATTAGCTTCCAAGCATCACACCGATTATTTTACTTGGGCTCTCCCCATTCTTTACCACAATCACTGGGATTTGAGCTTGCTACATTTAAATGGATTACCATTTACCTAACCAGTCCAGTTGAACCACTGTTTTGGTGGTACCTTTGGCAGGATTATGCAAATTGGTTTAGAAGAATTTAAACTTTTAATTCGGAAGAAAAAGATTAGTAAAGAATCTACATTTATTCTCATTTCTATTTTCTCTGCTATTTTATATAACATTTTTATAGGCTTATTCCCATATATTTTTACGCGAACTGCAGTTTTAAACTTGAATTAAAGAGAAAACGGCATATGTAACTTATTAATGTAGGCAACTAAGGATTAAATGGCCCATGTAGAGTTTGTAAAATGTAAGAGATAGAGAAAATTCACTTAAAATGCAGATCTTAAAGCAAATAGTTTTGGTCAAATACTTTTCTGTTGGATTTCACATTTCCGAGATATTTTTTGATATTGTTTGAGCTTTAAAAAAATTATTCTGCTCTCAAGTAAGAAGCCGTAATTTCTTTCTCTAGTCCCATATGTACAATGTACATAGGGATAGAGAATATATGTTTTGGGGTCCCGGAGTCTGAAAAAAGCATTTTTTAAAAAAAGTTCCGTGTGCGTGTCTGTGGACAGCATAGCTCCAAAACGAAAACACCGTTAAATACCAAACTTGGTATTTAGGTTTATATCTTCCAAGGATGCGACATGAAGATTTTCAAAAAATCCCCCCATCACAACTACCCTTTACATGGAAAATTTTTTGAAAATTTTGATTTTCTTAAAAATGGCTCTAACATTTTAATTAAAATCACGTATATTAAAGCCATATATGTCCAAAATAAAATGTATATCTCGAATTTTTTTGGGAATACCCCTGAACACCTCTTTATTCTGGATGAATTTTGCCGAAGTTTGCTTAACTGCTAAACCATAAGAGATAGCAAAAAACTCACTACACAAAAATATACAACACGACAAAACACACAATTTATGTCCTTTACGTTTTTGTTGTGGAAGTAACCGTTTCCGAAATATTCCTTGTTATTGGTTTCAATTGCGTAGTTTTCAACTTTTCTCAGACAGGAAGTGTCCGTTTTTCTTTTGTTCTACTCCTGGCCAAGCAAAGAAGTGATTTGCAATGACAATTGCATAACCATAGCTTTTAAAAGAGTTGACAATCACTTTGCATAGTGCATTCCATTATTCCCTTCTACTTATAAGGAACTAAGTAATAACATTATGCTAATATTTATCTCGATTAGCATTGTGTACACAGAAGAATAATCTTTTGTAGGAGGTTTGTAGAGCAGCTAGAGAAAGTCATGTGAGTGTAACACATCAGATTTTTTGTTTTTTCTTAGTGGTGTTGGAAAGACGGGGAATTTAAAGGTCATCATGTAAGGGCTCTCCTAAACTGTGTGTGTAGTATTCTGCTCATTCCTATAACAAAATGTGTAATACGTTTTGAACGTTTCCCTCCTTTAAGAAGAATAGACAGAAGGAGCTTTTGTAAGAATGGTTTGTAAAAGAGCGGAGAAAGCCATGTGAATGTAAGATAAGAGTAAGCGTTTGTAAAAATAAGTTTCAGGATAGTAGAAAAAGTGAATATGAATGTAACACATCTTATTTTCTCCTTTTTTGTTTATGTAAAGAGAACGGAATTAAAAACCCATAACATTATAACGGATGTGAAAGGATTTGGCTATCGATTTTGCTTAATGTAATGTGTTTATGCCTACAACGTTTTTTCTATATTAATCATAAATGTATAGCAGAATAAGGATTTTTAAAAACAAGTTGAACTACAATGAATAGAAAAGAGTTATGAATACAACACATAGGATATATACAGGTGTTAATGAACTACACCGAAATAATTTGCAAGATTGTGCACGAGACTTATATAAGTAATTTGAAATCGGCGAAGTATGGTCCCCAGATAAACATAACACAACTACATAACGTTAAACGTGTGGGTATCAGGTGCTGATAAGTCGGTGTTAAAGCAAATCAGGTTGAAAAAAAGGCTTAGAATGTCTTTAAAACTGCTGCTCGAGTATAGAAATATCGATTTTTAGCAGCTCCTTACTAGCGTTCTCAAGATTTAATGTCGCAAAAATATGTAAAATTTCGAACTAATCACTTGACAGTGCGACACTGAGCATTCATTAACTACGTTCTTGAGTTATGCTGCCTACACTGGAGGCTTTTTTTCAACTGCTCTGGTGGCTTAATGCGTAACGCGGGAAGTTTCTCTCCCAAAGGTCATAAGTTCGGTTCCTGTCATGGAGTAAATGTTTTTAATTATTATTATTTTTTTCATTCCAAATGGAAATGGCGTGTTATTTATGGACGCTCTTTAACTGCTATGGTTCTCAGCGTCCCATTCTATACTGGGCGGGAAAGACCGCTTAATTTTGCTCAGAGGCCTCTCTATCAGGCTTGAGGTTCTTTTACGTGCCGTGAATCTACGACACGGGACCCACGGTTTTACTTCCCTTCCGAAGGAAGCCATGCTAAGGATTTTACGGCCGAAAAAATCCATCGTCCTCCGCCGGGTTTGAACCCGCGACCTAGGGTTTTCATTCCAGACGAAGTGCCGCGATACGTGGCGTACTGGCATTACAGAAACTTATAGCCGTTACTTCAAAATTTCAATAAACAGCCATAAAAGTCCTATCTGAAATTACTTGTTTAAGTAATCTACATATTTTGTGAAAATATTTCGGTACAGTTCATTTATATATATATATATATATATATATATATGTGTGTGTGTGTGTGTGTGCATATATTAATAAAGTCTATTATATTGTGAAGAAGGCCATGGAGATTCAAATGGCTAAAAGGATTCAACAGCCACACGAGAATCCGAGTTTATGTATCTGACATGGTTGATCGTCCGCAAAGCCATATTTAGTATATATGTCTGAAAATTAATTAATTACTGACTGCAAGTACATCTATAGTATTTGTTGTGGTACAATTTAATTTTCTTCATTGTGAACATTAGAAATTCTGTGGAAAACATGAACATAACAACATCGAGAATACTTCCGCAATCGCATGATAAAAATGTTCAGGGGGTCGTAGAAAAGAATCTTTGTTGTAATTAAAATCTGCCCACGAGGTGTGCTGATGCAGACAGCGCAATGTTCAAGGAGACAATTGAGGACAATTGAAAGCTACAGTTAATATTATCGATTGAGACTGCGTCACCTCAAGACGTCCAAGACCACCAAATGAAGAGGGACTGTCAGTTGATTTATCTTGGATCCTAAAAGGAATGGCGCTTCAATGATCATATATTTGTAATCATTCACCACTAAAATTAAAGTGGATGAACGAACGTTAAAGGGTGTGTTGTGAGATTCCTAATTCTGTCGCCAAATTATAAACAAAGGTTGAGAAAAATCTTCTACACTGAGCAAACGTTTTCAATTTTATTTTGCTTTGGATAGCATATTAATCAAAATGACACTTGGGAAATAATATATCTTAATTTTATTTTGTAAAGTTCTTGTTTCCTATTAAGTGTGGCTCAGGAGTTTTAAAGTTGAACCAGATTCAGAAACATTCAATGTCATACCGGAGACCGAACCACGAATCTTAGATTTTCCGTGCCAATGCTTTGCTACTGAGTGTACCGCATTGCAGTTTTGGAGCTTTAAATATCAGCTAAGGGCTGTAATAAACAATATTATAGAAAAGCAATATTTCAATGAATTCAGTATCCATTTATATTTAAAGCACGTGTGTCGTTGTTCTTTGTTTAATTAGCTTTAAGAGAACGATTATACTCCGTTTAGAAAGATTTTAATACCTAGATAAGGTTAGAGTAAACCCTCAAGAATTTTTACTTTCTCCATACGCACTATGTACATAGTGTATAGAGAAGGTATTGCACTACACCAATAAATTCTATACCGAGATTTCACCGGAAATATATGTTTTAGGGTCCCCAATATCCAAAAAAAGCATTTTCACAAAAAGGTCCGTGTGTGTGTGTGTGTGTGTGTGTGTGTGTGTGTGTGTGTGTGTATGTCCGTGTGTCTGTGAACACGATAACTCAAAAACGAAAAGTCGGTAAAATACCAAACTTGGTATTTAAGTTTAGTACCTTCCAGGGATGCGACACGAAGATTTTGAGAAAATTCCCCCGCTCCCAACTACCCCTTACAAAAAAATTAAAAATATACATTTTATTTGTCAGGTATACGATACTTTAATCAAAATCGTTAGAGCCATTTTTTATAAAATCAAAATTTCCGAAAAAAGTTCATGTAAAGGGTAGTTTGGGGTGTGGGGATTTTTCTCAAAATCTTCGTGTCGCATCCCTGGAAGGTACTAAACTTAAATACCAAGTTTGGTATCATATCAACCTTTCGTTTTTGAGTTATCGTGTTCACGGACACACGGACACAGACACTGACACTGACACACACACACTGACACACACGGTCCTTTTTCTGAAAATACTTTTTTGATACAGGGGACCCTAAAACATATATTTCCGGTGAAATCTCGGTATCGAATTTTATGGTGGAGTGCAATACCTTCTCTATACGTACTATGTACATAGTACGATAGGGAAAGTAAAAATAATCAGTTCGGACTGCCAAGATGAAAATATACGGAAAGATACAAAGACAAAATTGAATCTCTCTCAATAAACCAATTTATAAATCTTTTCTACAGAACCAAGAAGTCACCAATACCACCGAGTTGTTAAAGGTTTCACTGATGATCTGCCAGCCTTAGTGACTATGTTGACTTGAGTCCGGTCAAATCTGTCTGGTAAAGTCGTAAAAAGCCGATGTTCACAACTAATTAAAAAGCTTCGAACATTGCAACTGTATATTAGCCCGCTGTGTATTTTATTAGTTTAATTATTATTTTACATAGGTTTCATATAGGAAATACCTGTTTCAGTAGCCAAGACTGAAGTGATTGTAGAACGCAAAACCTTAGGACGAAGAAGTTACTATTGTGTTCCCCAAGGTTACATTCTTTGTTAATGCTAGTGACACAATTGCCTTTGTAGAGCAATATTTTTAGCGCATTAGAGACATAAGTAACAGGATAAATTTTAGAGAGAGGTTTGTCCTCCAAACTTTAGCAGCTCAGGACTTCTCCATTATAAAAGCGGTCACCTGAGTCCAATACAAAGGACTTACAAATTTCATCACGTGACAACGTTATTTTCGCGCTTCTTTTTAGCCAATCATGAACGATTTCAATATTGGAGACTTTAGGTATTTAAGCGATGCGCTTACAAGGAAGTAGGTTATTATTATTGTCTCTATTTTTGTTGTTGCTGCTTATTCTTCGTGTTAGATGTACGCGTGACGCTATAGGCTGTACGTTGTACATACGTGAATGTACCGATGACCGTCGAAAATAAGAACTTAGCAACCAGTAAATAATAGCACTAGTTATTAATATTTCTACATCTTCAAGAATTGCTATGTCAAGAGTCACTCGTAGGATTAGTGCCTCAACAATAAACAAAGGTTAATAAAAACAGTAATTCAGTGGGATCTAAAGTGAAGTACTTCTATTTTTAAGTCTATCCCGAGTTACATACCCAGTCATTCTTTCTCCCCCTCAGTGAGAGTCAAACTCGTGGTCTATAGGAACGAGCAGTGCCAGCGCACCAAAGGACTTTTCAGAGATGTGTACACGTTTGTTTATTAAGTATTTCACGGATGCTAATCTCGACCAACTCCGAAGTAGACAAATGAACGGCGACATATTGGCGCACAACGGACAGCGACAACATACAATCTTATTTGATTTAATTCAATTAAATTGAAGCTGTTTTATGCAAGATTTACTTAAAGATTCTTACCAAGGATTGCAGACCAAACATATCTCATGGTAACTAGTTTGAAAGAAGCCATTGCGCTTAGTTGCATGGTTATATATGCCTTTCCAATAAACAAAATGTCAATATTGCGAGTGTGGGATGGCAAAATTGTTATAGTCATATCAATTTGTAAACAACGTTCTACTTAGATAACACTTGAATTAGAATCATATAAAATTCGTTCTGAATATTTACAATGTAGAGAAGCCTGGATAGTCTTCTTGAAACGGGGATATTACAGTTGTTACTTGTAATATATTATTGTGATTTTTGTTTGATAAAACCTGTAAAGTTCGTAGGCTTTCACGGCCGGTATAGATTCTAAATAAGTTAGTATCCGCCGGTTTGGGCTCCTTCCTGACGTTTCAGCTACATCTACAGCAGACATAATCAGTGGGCGTAGCGATGTTCGACCTCTCTCTTGTCCACCCAACACAAGAAGGCAAGCGGGGCTTGTGGGGCGAGCGAGCGAGGGGGGGGGGGCTTGGACTGTTATATAGTCACGTACTAGTAGATCTGTTTACGTTTACTACGTGTGTATATGAACCAGCCTCTGCTGCCAGATCTAATGCTCGTTTCAGTAATTGCATTATGCATTATTTGACTCTCGCTGCTAACACGCGCTACGGCATTTAGTACTCCAATTATATAATATTTTGTTACTTTTATTCTTGGTTTAATACTTAAATGCAGAGAGCAGCAGCGAAGATGAGGGCTTCTCCGACTCGGATCTTGCACGACACCTGGACTTCTAGCTATGTGTGAGTTATGTGGCAACACTGTGTATTTTAGATGAACCTAACCTCCTTGTCATATCCAGAGGTCGAGCATAAACAGCAAAAGTGTTTACCTAAGTGCTTACGTTACGCATTCTTCTACCTTGCCTTCTTGTGCTGGGTGGACAGTACTGCCCACTGATGATGGGTGCCGTAGATGTAGACGAAACGTCTGGGAAGAAGACGACGCCAAATAGACCAAACCTGGATATTAGTTTTTGTATTACTTTTAGTTTTATGTTTAAGTGATTATAGTTTTATTCTATATAGTTTTGTAGTACTACTAATATTACCAAGTCAGGTGGGTCAGGCGTTTAGTCTGGGACTCATATTTCGGGAGGTTGTGGGTTCGACTACAGCGGCTGATATCTCTGACCTATGGGTTTTTCGAGGGTTTCCCCGGGTCACTAAACGAATACTGGGGAGGTTTCTTCATTCCCCGAAAATTATTTCCCTTATTCCATCTCCATTTCATCCAATCTGTCTCTTTCAGAGTTGTAAATGTCGGCGAGGATTGTGGTGGTGACGCTCTTCCGTTGTGGTGAATGCGCTTTCGAAATACAGCTCTCGGTGGCAAGATGGCGTTGTTGTCGTCTAGGGGATTCGGTCACATCTAAGGTGCAGGCTTCTAGTGCTCCTAAAGAACTGGTTGCACTAAATTAGGGAACCTTTTTGGGGATCCTACAGTACACTGTTTCCTAGCATACTATTCTATAAAACAGCGTCTTTCTCGAAACTAAGTTTTCACAATTTCAAGATGTACAATGCTTTTGTTCACCCTTGCTTAAATACAATTAACATTTTCTAGAATGTGTAAAAGTATACATTGTACATAATATTATAAATTACCTATTATAATGTATTTATATTGATTTTCAAAACTATATATTTGTGAGAAAAATGATTAATTTTAGCGAGTAAATTTTAAAAATGATATTAATGTGAGGCTCAAAGTATTAATTCAGAAAATGCCAACCCATTTGATAAAATTTTTGAAGCGCCTGGGAGATTTTGATTTTGCAACACATTTACGTAACCAAATTTATGAAAAACGGTGATATCTAGTATTTGTCCAATTTCATAGAAATGTGGAATTCATATCAGAATGATAATGTAAACACAGGAAAAGTTTTACAAAAACTCTATACATAAAACTAGAAAATTCACATGCCAGTATCTCTTAAGCTTTATTTACCAATCAGTTTTATTTTACGTGATTATAGTTTTATTTATATACAAGTTTATTTTATTTATATTATCTTGATTAATTTCTTGTTTCATTATTGACTAATCTTTATTTGATCGAAATCTCTCTGGGAATTCTTGGTTATTCCTTAGGTGAGAATCTTTCACCTTGCAAACATTTTTACTTTCTCTACTTAGTACATAGGTGGAAAAGGTATTGCACCGATATTCGATGTTTCACCGGAAGGGACGCTGTGTGAATGTAGCATAAGCATTAGTCTTTTAATTGAAACCTTGAATGAATGGTTGGATGGATAAATTCCCAATAAAACATATATCATGAAAATTATTTACATTATGAATTACTATTCCCGCACATATAAATAATAAAGCCCTTTTAGGGTTCCTTGTTCAAAAAATTCTGATGCTACATCTCAGCAACAAATTATTGTTAAAACGCTTATGCCTCTATTTACTTCATGCTAAGCGAGAAAAAATTAGCAGAAATAGTCTTATTACTTGCTTCCTTATAATTAGAAGCGAAATAAGGGAGTACCATAGGATAAAGAGATAGACAAAAACTGGTTGCTATGTGACTGAAGTTCCTTTGTTTGTATGGACAGGATTTGACGAATTCCTGTATGAGAAAAATATGTTTCTTAAAGCTAAAACCAATAACAAGGAATACCTCAAAAACTACCAATTCCAAGAAAATGTTTATAACACAAGTTGTGTGTTTTAATGTGCTCTACATTTCTTGTATGGTAAGTTTTTGTCCATCTCTTAAGGTTTAGCAGTTATGCAAAATTCCGTAAAATTCATCAAAAATAAAGTAGTCTTCTGAGGCTATTCTCAGAAAATTCAAAATATACATGTTATTTGTCAGGTAAACATCTTTCAAATATGGCATTTTGATCAAAATCGTTAGTCATTTTTAAGTAGATCACAAATTTCGAAAAAAATTGTATTAAAATTAATTAAAGGTTCGTTTGTGGTGGGGTATTTTTCTCAAAATCTTTTTGTCGCATCCCTGGAAGATACTAAACTTAAATACCAAGTTTGGTATTTTAGCTACTTTTCGTTTTTGAGTTATCGTGTCCACAGACACACGGACACACACACCGACCTTTTTCTGAAAATGAAATCTATACTCGTATTTCCGGTTAAATCTCGGTATCAAAATTTTGGGTGGAGTACAATGCTTTCTCTATATACTATGTACATGGTAGGTGTAGAGAAAGGAAAAACAACGAGAAAACATACTTTTAGGAAAAAATTCCGTGTACTGGTCATCCACGACAGCTCAAAAACAAAAAGTTTGTAAAATATCAAAGTGGTATTATACTTTTGTATCTCCAAAGGATGTGACACAAAGATTTTGAAGAAAATCCCTTCAACACAAAATATACTTTACATGGAGAACATTTAAAAAATTTTGAATTTCTCAAAAATGTATTGATATGACAACTAAAATGTATTAAATTTGAATTTTCTGGGGAGGTCTTTGAAAATGACTTCATTCTGGATAAATTTTGTACAACTGCATAACTGTAAGAGATAGAAAAAAAAAACACCAAAGAAAAATGTAGTTATCGTTAAAACACACAATTATCTCACATATCTTAATATTTTTGCTTTTTATTTTTGTAGACTTCACCGTTTACGAGATATTCCTTTTTAATCCTTTCAGTTTTAAACTACGTAACTTTTTTCTAACGGGAAATCTTCTTTCGTTTCATCTGTCTTTATTTTACTGCAAAGCGAACCGAACTTCAATTGTTCATAGCGACCAGCTTTCTGTTTAGCCTAGCGAATTCCCATATCACACTGTCCTTCTGCTTAGAAGGAAAGACGTGATAAGACATTTTCACCTATTGTTTCACTCGATTAGCATGTTATAAATAAAATAATCTTTATTGAGAATAGGTGTTTGCAAAACAGGTAGAGAAAGTCAGGTGAATGGAACATTTCAGATTTTTACTTTCTCTATACGTACCATGTGCATGGTGTATAGAGAAGGTATTGCACTCCACCCAAAAATTCGATACCAAGATTTCACCGGAAATATATGTTTTATGGTCCCCTGTATCCAAAAAAAAAAAGTATTTTCAGAAAAAGGTCCGTGTGTCCATGTGTCTGTGAACACGATACCTCAAAACCAAAAGTCAGTAAAATACCAAACTTGGTATAAGTTTAGTATTTTCCAGGGATGCGACATGAATATTTTGAGAAAAATCCATCCATGCAACTTTTTTCGAAAATGTTTATTTTTATAAAAATGGCTCTAACGATTTTGTTTAAAATATCGTATATTAAAGATATTTACCTGACAAATAAAATGCATATCTTGAATTTTCTGGGAATAGCCTCTGAAGACTACTTTATTCAGGATCAATTTTACGGAATTTTCCATAACCGTTAAGAGATGGACAAAAACTTAACACACACAAAATGTTAAAACATAGAATTTATATTATATAACTTTTTTTCGTGGAGTTGGTCGTTTTCTCGATGTTCCTTTTTTTGGTTTCAGCTTTAAAAAAACATACTTTTCTCATACAGGAATGTGTAAACTGCTGTCCATACAAACAAAGAAACTTCAGTGACATAACAACCAGCTTTTGACTATCACTTTAACCTTTGATATTTTCTTGTTTCGCTTCTCTTTACAAGGAAGCAAGTAATAAGACTATTGTTGCTAATTTTTTCTCGATTAGCATGCAGTAAATAGAAGGATAAGCTTTTTAACAATAATTTGTTGCAGAGATGTAGAGAAAGTCATGTGAATGGAACACATCAGATTTTTAGTCTTCTGTTGCGATAATGGGCCAAAATAAAGCATTTATTCATCACTAATATAGTCGTCTAACGGAGCAATTGTTAACTTAAACCGTAGTTCAGTGCGGTTTAAGTCAAGCCCGTATAAGCTTAAGCTGTGAAATTGGGCTTTATAGGGTTTAGAATGTAATGCAGTTTTGTAGCGTTAATTCTGATAGCACGCTTAAGACAATGAGTGCATGTATTGAAGGTATGTTTGTACATCCCTAAAGGAATGTCAAGAGATGTGTGCATAATTTACGATCCGAGTTTACGATCTTTCTTGAGCTAAAACAGGGGAAACTCCTCATCGTGAAGTTTGTGCTGTGTTGTCAAATTTAATGTGCACTATAACTTTTCACTGTCTACTGCCATGCCTAATTTAATGCCGCAACCTACGCTTCATTGAAAGTTTGTGGCTACAGCATGAAGTCTCATTACTTGTTCAAATATTTCTGCAAGTTGATTATTAAAATATAGGGCAATTTCAGATAAATGTATGCCCCAAAACACATTTACTTACACATATACACATTTTACTTCCTCTACTATGTAATGGTAAATAGGGGAGTTTCAAAAGGACACCAAACGAATATGTGGACCTTGTTGGTCATACCGTACGTGATACGTGAATATAATTTTCAGCTCTAAATTCGGCACATACAAACACTGCCATAAAATCACCATGGATTAGGCAATCGTACACAACCAAATGACACGTGCCTGGCCCACTCCAAGAGAGATGCCAGTTGGTTGCGATGGTCCCTAGACAGGTCAGCGCGGCATAGGTCACCTTAGTAATGGAAAACGTAGCATGTGGGTGTGGCGTATGCCAACCGTTGCTCCTTCGCTACCTAATCCCAAATGGTTGCGACCTTTAAACACACATAAAACTTCAAATAAAGTTGAGACATCAAGTTTTGGACAAGTCAAAGTGTAAACTAATCGACTGATATCTTCGTTTGGTGTCGTTTTGAAACAGCCTGTATTTTACCCATAAGTCTAGCGTCGTGATTTTACGGGCAAAAACAAAATACATATGTATATAGTTATATACTGCCAGAATCGATATTCTGAAAGTATGTTTAAGGTTTCAAGGGAATAGGGTGGAAAGTTAAATGAGGTTAGGGAAGATTAAGGAGCAGTTGATCAAGAATGTTTTAGGAGATGTGTGGTACAGAATCCATAATCCTATTAGTGGATTTTGGAGAGAAGTAAGAGACATATTATGCAGAAGATGCGCCACAGAACGACAGCTCTACAGCATCACTGAAGATATATCCACAACACAGAATACTCCAAAACAGTTCAAGCAAGTTCTGTTCTTTCTCAGAAGTATAAAACTGGATTTCACACTGTAATGTGCTTACTCACAATATTCTAAATCTGTGTAAAACTGACTTTTGACAGCAATGTACCTATTCACAAAATTTTATTTAAATCTATGTAAATCTTGCTTTCTTATTGCAATTTGTAATTCACAGGCCTTTGTTTATGTGTGTAAATCATCTCATTGTAATACTGTAAATCCAATTGTTATAAATATTGTATGGTCGCGATATGACCTAGGAGTTAAAGCGACCTAAAATTAATAAATTAAAAAAGAGCCATATTGGAATATATGGATAGATCAAAATCTTCGGGCACTCACAACAGAAAAAAAAAATCATTATAGACGTATAATGGAAGGAGAATGTAGGAGAGGAAGATTATCTTAAAGTTTGCAATAGAAATGATATATAGAGTGTGTCATGTTTCTGACTAGGGATATGGAAGCTTAAAGTTTAGAGAAGAGGAGTGAGGCAGGAACTATGTCCAATTTCTGGGAAGGAGGATGGTCTGCATATGATTTTTAAATGTAAAGGAACGAATGAATAGAGACTGGAGTTGATTAATCGGAAGTGGTTAGGGAGAGATAAAGAGATAGGGATAAACAAGATCTTTATGGACCAAGGGCAGCTAAGAGATTTTGTGGAAAGCTTATGGAAAGTTAAGATGATATGGAAAATGCAAATAGATTAGGTTTAACTGCTGAGAACACATTGTGAACTAATTTTATTGCACAAATAATATAGTGATTAAGTATATACATTAAATAAAGACAGTTGGCATATCGAGATCAAATATTTAAAGGGTCCTGAGTACAAAACATGTAATAATAATATAATAATAATCATCATCATAGTCACAATAATAAATATAATTGTACTATTTAAATATAATAAAATTTTATAATTTTTATTATTTTAGCAAAAGGTCCGTGAGATATGTGTGTGTGTTTGTGTCTGTGAACATCATAACCAAACATTTTATTAATTCTATTCATATGCCTTTCTTTACCTGCTCTGCACACAAACTATTCTTTAAAAATTTATTCTTTTATCCACAAAAAATTAAAGCAGAAAAAAGTCTTATTACTTGCTTCCTTGTAAGTAGAAGAGAAATTAGGGAAAACACTACGCTAAGGCAACAGTCAAATATTTTAAAAGCTGTCGCTACGTATTTGTTATTGAAATTAGCTTATTTGCAATACCGTTTACGAAATAAGTATAACATAACGTATTTCGTAATATATAATATAAATAATAAATACTTTTTGTGTGATCGTATACTCTGGTGTCTGTGAATACGATATCTAAAAATGAAAATGCAGTTGTATACCAAATTTAATATTCAAGTTCAGCATCTGCTAAGAATGCGAGGATGCTCGACTAAACTAGGCTTTACATTTTTTCGAAAACTTTCAGTTTTCTCAAAAATGGCTTTAAAGAATGGGATTATTTTCCAGTACCACAAATATACAGGGTGTTAATGAACTACACCGAAATAATTTGCGAGATGTTGCACGTGACTAATATATGTAATTTGAGATCGGCGATGCATGATCCCCGGATAAACATAACGTTAAACGTGTGGGTATCAGGTGCTGATAAGTCGGTGTTAAAGCAAAGCAGGTTCATAAAATATCTTTAAAACTGCTGCCCCCCGAGTATAGAAATATCGAGTTTTAGCAGCTCGTTACTAGCGTTCTCAAGATTTAATGTCGCAAAAATCTGTAAAATCTGGAACTAATCACTTGACAGTGCGACACTGAGCATTCATTAACTACGTTCTTGAGTTATGAAGCAGGTGTCCTCAGGGTTTAAAAGAATTTGGGGAGAGAACAGGGCACACCTAGAGTGCGAGGAGACTATCACTTATGGGAATTAATAAGACTACATGATCAGGGAGCAAAAAGGTAAAAACCAATGTATTATTCTAATTCTACAGAGGTTACCTGGTACTTCTGACCTTCTGAAACCTAAACACGTTTCGCTAAACGCTTTACCCTTTCTGTCAACGTCGAGCCAAAAGTCTTAAATGGCTGTGTCTGTAGCTCTGATGTAAAGGCTCCTCTGTTGTTGGAACCCTTTATAATTAAACGCCATGCTTATGCCGGTGTTGTATTTATGAGGCATGCTATGTCAGCAGCTCTGATGTAAAGGCTCCTCTGTTGTTGGAACCCTTTATAATTAAACGCCATGCTTATGCCGGCGTTGTGCTTATGAGGCATGTTATGTCAGCAGCTCTGATGTAAAGGCTCCTCTGTTGTTGGAACCCTTTATAATTAAACGCCATGCTTATGAGGCATGTTATGTCAGCAGCTCTGATGTAAAGGCTCCTCTGTTGTTGGAACCCTTTATAATGAAACGCCATGCTTATGCCGGTGTTGTGCTTATGAGGCATGTTATGTCAGCAGCTCTGATGTAAAGGCTCCTCTGTTGTTGGAACCCTTTATAATTAAACGTCATGCTTATGCCGGTGTTGTATTTATGAGGCATGCTATGTCAGCAGCTCTGATGTAAAGGCTCCTCTGTTGTTGGAACCCTTTATAATTAAACGCCATGCTTATGCCGGTGTTGTGCTTATGAGGCATGCTATGTCAGCAGCTCTGATGTAAAGGCTCCTCCGTTGTTGGAACCCTTTATAATTAAACGCCATGCTTATGCCGGTGATGTGCTTATGAGACATGCTATGTCAGCAGCTCTGATGTAAAGGCTCCTCTGTTGTTGGAACCCTTTATAATTAAACGCCATGCTTATGCCGGTGTTGTGCTTATGAGGCATGTTATGTCAGCATCTCTGATGTAAAGGCTCCTCTGTTGTTGGAACCCTTTATAATTAAACGCCATGCTTATGCCGGTGTTGTGCTTATGAGGCATGCTATGTCAGCAGCTCTGATGTAAAGGCTCCTCTGTTGTTGGAACCCTTTATAATTAAACGCCATGCTTATGCCGGTGTTGTGCTTATGAGGCATGTTATGTCAGCAGCTCTGATGTAAAGGCTCCTCTGTTGTTGGAACCCTTTATAATGAAACGCCATGCTTATGCCGGTGTTGTGCTTATGAGGCATGCTATGTCAGCAGCTCTGATGTAAAGGCTCCTCTGTTGTTGGAACCCTTTATAATGAAACGCCATGCTTATGCCGGTGTTGTGCTTATGAGGCATGTTATGTCAGCAGCTCTGATGTAAAGGCTCCTCTGTTGTTGGAACCCTTTATAATGAAACGCCATGCTTATGCCGGTGTTGTGCTTATGAGGCATGCTATGTCAGCAGCTCTGATGTAAAGGCTCCTCTGTTGTTGGAACCCTTTATAATTAAACGCCATGCTTATGCCGGTGTAGTGCTTATGAGGCATGTTATGTCAGCAGCTCTGATGTAAAGGCTCCTCTGTTGTTGGAACCCTTTATAATGAAACGCCATGCTTATGCCGGTGTTGTGCTTATGAGGCATGCTATGTCAGCATTACTACATCTGGCTACCAATATCAATTGCTCAGAGTGATGCAACTTTACCACTTGTTAAATGAAATATAATTTACCAAAAATGCCCATAGACTGCCCACGAATATTGCCAGAAATCACTACACCGAATGATATCCAGAACGTTCTTGAACATTGCGGTGATGTCTACTGGACGCTCATTCTTAAAATTTTATGCGACAATGCAAGCGCTCACATATAGTTTGATTCATATGTTGACTTTATAATGCTACTTAGGTTGCAATATTATAAAACAAAAAATTGTGCCTTGGCGTTGCAAGTTTTGACCGCATCATTTCTGCGGCGTTCCTGATTGATAACACAAGTTCCTAAACTGAGTCATTCTCTTTACTTTCGACTCATCCTATTTCTCCAATTTTAACTGTCGGTGGGCTTACAGCCAATGCCCTGCCCTGCGACCATCATAACTAAAAAAGAAATCTAGTATGTTCCACTCACATGACTTTCTCTACATTTCTGCAACACAGTATTGTTAAAAAGCTTATGCTTTTATTTACTGCATGCTAATTGAGAAAAAATTAGTGCATTTGCTTCCTTGTAAGCAGAAGAGAAACAAGGGAGTACCATAGGATAAAGTGATAGTCAAAAGCTGGTTGCTATGTGATTGAAGTTCCTTTGTTTATTTGGACAAGAGTTGACAAATTTCTGTTTGCGAAAAGTATAACTTTTTTACAGCCGAAACCAAAAACAAATAATATTTAAAAAAGATAAACTCCACGAAAAACTGTATATAACATAAACTGTGTTAGCGTACCCTACACTTTTTGTTTGGCAAGTTTCTGTCCATCTCCTACGGTTTAGCAGTTATGTAAAATTCCGTAAAATCATCCAGAATAAAGTAGTCTTTAGAGGCTAATCCCAGAAAATTCAAGATATACTTTATTTATCAGGTAATATACTTTATTTATGTAATATATGGTATTTTAATCAAACCATTTTTGAGAAAATCAAAATTTTCGAAAACATTTCCATGTAAAAGGTAGGTTTGGAGTTGTTTTCTTTTTTTTAATCTTCGTTTGGTATGTAACGGTCTTTTCGTTTTTGAGCTATTCTGTCCACAGACACACACACATACACACATACACGCACGGACCTTTTTATATTTTTGTTTTTGTTTCAGGCGTCTCAAAACATGAATTTCCGGTGAAATCCTAGTATCGAATTTTTTGATGCATTACAATACCTTCTCTATACACTATATAAATAGTACGTGTACAGAAAGTAATATATCGGCTTCTCATATATATATATATATATATATATATATATATATATATATATATACATTATAAATAATCAACATACAGGATTTTTGGTTACTTATATAACTTTTCATCCTGTTGCCATCTATCTTATAAGCCCTCCAGTTAGTAAATTAAAAATCTAAAGTGTTCCATTCACATTACTTTCTCTATCTATTCGACAATAAATTACAACAGATTATTCTTACAGAAGTTTATTCTACTAACAGCATCATGATACACATTACCAGATAAGCTTTATTGTTTATTTCCTTGTAAGTAGAAGACAATTTAGGGAAAAAGTAGGTTACAGTGCTTGTCAAATTTTTAAAAACTGACGTTCGTTTTGTATGTTCGAAGTATTATATATATATATATATATATATATATGATACGAAACGTGACTTGCGAAAAGTGCGAGTATTTTAAAACTCAAACCAACAACTAGGAATAACTTGGAAATGATTAGCTCCATAAAAAATGTTAATTGATAAATTGTGTATTTTAACGCTATCTGCATTTTGTGTGTACTGGCTTTTGTATATCTCTTACGGTTTACAATTTATGAAAACGGTCTTCGTTAGACATTTTGAGAAAGTCAAATATTTCGAAAAATAGTCCATTTAAAGGGTAGTCGGGAGTAGGATGC
This sequence comes from Hymenopus coronatus, assembly GCA_030762935.1. Lineage (NCBI taxonomy): Eukaryota > Metazoa > Arthropoda > Insecta > Mantodea > Hymenopodidae > Hymenopus > Hymenopus coronatus. Next base: position 10,974,850 of record CM060889.1, on the reverse strand, counting down.
TTTTCTTGAAAATCTTCGTGTCCCATCTTTGAAAGATGCTGAACTTACCTATATATCACATTTGGTATTTAACGAACGTTTCGTTCACAGACACACCACACACAAACACAAGGACACAATTCTAAAATGTATTTTTCTTATTCAGGGGACCAGAGCTTTTATAGAATGGAATACCCACGTCCTCTAGTAGGTCCATTTGTATGTAATTATGTATTTTATTCTCTGTAATTGGGTTAAATGTACAAAATTCACTTACAATAATAATCTTAAACTAACTTAAGAATATTAATACAACTAACATATTTTATACACATGTTTTTTTTTAAATACCTAACTACTTATTATTCAGTATAGCAATACTTATGTCAATTATCAACTAGTTTATAAACAGTTATTATGAAGCCTCAACATTAATACTACACATTACTAATATATACATTAATAATAATATACACTAATACAATTTTTGAAATTCTTAATTACTTCACAATATATTTACTCAAATTAACTAACATTTATTCTCTTTAAATTATTCCTAAACTGCTTTAAGGTCAAAGGTCAGCCCTGAAAGGCTGCTACAGGCAATTCATTCCATGCTTCAATGGTCCTATTGACAAAAGAAAATTTTCCTACGTCGGTTCTGTACCTTCTACCCTTAATTTTATATTAATGATCGTTTCGTCCGTAGTATGCTGGGTTTTCTAACCTCTTTCTAACGTCCACCCATGTATTTAAACCAGTATAAGCTTTAAATACTGCGAATAGTGGAATGGAAAAAATTCTAAACTCCCTCTCCTTAAAGCAAGGTTTCGAAATCGAACTATAGCTGCAAATATGGGTTCAATCGGTCCACATGGCCTAGAGAGCAATGCATGTTCACAAATCACACCTTGGGGAACGCGCAAATGAACTGTTTCCGTTTTGCTGGTGTTATGGAAACAGTGCACCTTTGGGGATCGCTTGTAATCCGCTCTGGAGCTCCAAACTCTTCCCTCAGGAACCTCAAGTTTGGTTGTATTAAAAGCACATTTTTACCCGTTTCTCTCTATAATATCCAAGCTAACATTTCAGAAGTATGTCAAATGATAAATTCGGGATAGAGATTTTAAATAACTAAGCCAATTGCAGTTATATACAGGGTTAGTTTATATTTTACCGTTTCCATTATCATCTGAGCGCTGTGTTCTTCCTTACTCTGTCTCTTTTATTGCATTGCTTCGTATTCGGGACTGTATTATTCGTAAATTGATTAATAAACCAATTTTATATGTAGTACTTTATAATTGTATTTCGGTGATATTTAATTGTATGTTTACTCTATACGTACTATATACATTGTCTATAGAGAAGGTATTGTATTGCGCCCAAAAATTCGATACCGAGATTTCAACGCCAATACATGTATTGAGATTCCATTAACCAAAAAAAACAAAAAAACAAACAAACAATTTTTTAGAAAAATGTCCGTTTGTGTGTGTCTGTCTGTCTATATGTGAATCTGTGTGTGTGTGTGTGTGTGTGTGTTTGTGGGCAGTATATCTCAAAAACGAAATCACCGTTGAATACCAAACTTGGTATTTACGTTTGGTATCTTCTGAGGATGCGACACGAAGATTTTCAAGAAAATTCCCCCCAACACCAACTACCATTTACATGGCACCTTTTTTCGAAAATTTTGATTTTCTAAAAAATGGCTGTAACAAATTTGATTAAAATATCGTATATTAAAGATATTTACCTGACCAATTAAATGTATATCTTCAATTTTCTGGGAATACACTCTGAAGACTACCTTATGCTGGATGAATTTTACGGAATTTTGCATAACTGCTAAACCGTAAGAGATGGACAAAAACTTACCATACAAAAAATGTAGAGTACATTAAAACACACAATTTATGCTATATACATTTATTCCTTGTTTTTGGTTTGAGCTTTGAAAAACTTTTCTTATAGAGGAATTTGTCAACACCGGTCCATACAAATTAAAGAACTTCAGTCACATAGTAACCAGCTTTTGACTATCACTTTAACCTATGGTACTCCCTTATTTTTCTTCTACTTACAAGGAAGCAAGTATTAAGTATATTTATGGTATTTTTACTTTCTCTACACCTACTATGTACATAGTGTAGAGAGAAGGTATTGTATTCCACCCAAATATTCGATACCGAGATTTCACCGGAAATACATGTTTTGCGTCTCCTGAATCCAAAAAAAGCATTTTTGGAAAAAGGTCCGTGTGTGTACGTGTGTGTGTCTGTGTGTCTGTGGACAGCATTGCTCAAAAAGACCGCTAAAGACCAAACTTGGTATTTAAGTTTGGTATCTTCCAAGGATGCGACAGGAAGATTTGCAAGAAAATCCCCCCACCTCCAACTTCCCTTTACATGGAACTTTTTTCGAAAATTTCGATTTTTCTCAAAAATGGCTCTAACGATTTTGATAAAAATATTGTATATCCAAGACATTTACCTCACAAATAAAATGTATATCTTGAATTTTCTGGGAATAGCCTCTTTATTCTGGAGAAATTTTGTATAACTGCTGCACCGTAAGGAATGGACAAAAACTTACCACACAAAAAAATGTAGAGCACATTAAAACACACAATTTATGTTGTATGATTTTTTTTTTTTTCAGGGAGTTGATTATTTTTTAGATATTCCCTGTATTTGGTTTCAGCTTTGAAAAACTTATACTTTTCTCATACAGGAATTTGTCAATTCGTATCCATACAAACAAAGGAACTTCAGTTACTTAGTAACCAGCTTTTGACTTCACTTTAACCTATGATACTCCCTTATATCGCTTCTACTTACAAGGAAGCAAGTAATAAGACTATTTCTGCTAATTTTTTCTCGATTAGTTTGAAATAAATAGAAGAATAAGCGTATGAACAATAATATATTACACAGAAGTAGAGAAAGTCATGTAACTGGAACACATCAGATTTTTTTTTTTTTAATATTTAATTTAATGTTTTCTAATACCTTATTGTACGCTGGACAGAGATGAGCGCATTATACTCTGTCAGGCATAAGGCTTTGGATTAATTTATTTTGCTTCTGAGTTATAACAACTATATAGTCTGCAGGCCTTTGCCCGGTTTCAATAAGCGGATTAAAAGTCATACAGAGTGACTCACTGTGGCTCGAAGTTGCTCATTTTCACAGAGCTATAAACATAATATTGCCTCCATGGGAACCACGCACTAAGTTGAGTGCTGAAGGCTGGGAACATACTGCATGAATGACGTTTCAGGGTTTACGTCAGCACAATAATGAACACGTGCCGATCCTAAAAGTTAACAATTTCTATGTTGCAGGATAACAAGTTAATACATGTATATACCAACACACATCGAACTACAAATACGCATGTGACTAAGTTTCATGTTTGAGTCATGATTATTATTTGTCGGAGATATCTCTACGTTTTTAGGATGAGGCGGTAACGGGATTACGGGTTCGTATCCCGGTGTCAAGTTTTGTGTATTCGGAATGGTGTGGTTATGAGGGTGACTTAACTCAGGATTTTTACCAGCATGGAAACTCTTTCAGGTGTGGTACGACACAAGTGCTTTATTCAGTCAGTTCGACTTTTTTCCGCCGTTGAACACGCAGGCATTCCTCCTACATTTTCTACTATGAAATTACACTTTACCCGACCGCGACTATTATAACTTATTAATTTTGGTGCCGTGATATATTCCGTATTCTGGTCAGGAATGAAACAACTATTTCCCTCACAACTAAAGGTAGCCTGTGGGGCTCCATCATGGACCCTAAATTTCACATCTTGGTTCTGCCCGATGTTCTCCGGCAAGTGCCCTAAATAGTGTCGCATGACCGGCGGTAGTATCTCTTTTTCCCGTTATGCTCCCCTCAGGCAGTGTATTCTCTCCCCCTTCGGTTCAATGTCCGACCCTCTCACGGTATTTTTTCGGGATCGTTCGCCGGCTGGTGACATCTCGGCTACTTATACGTGTTTGAAATCTTCCATGCCTTGCCCATTTCCAATGTACACTATATTTTCCTTCTTGGTATAATTTATATTATTAGCTATGATTTATCTTTCCCTTCTGAATAACTTTTGCCCCGTGAAAAGACATGTAATGTCTCAAGGAACTCCTGAAAGTTAGATAAGATTAAATCTGGGAAGCCTGGTCTCATTGAAACATTGGCACCCATTCCTTACACACTACATAGTATAAACTTAGCTGTGTACATGACGAATAACAACAGTCGGGTAGTCAGCGACGTCTGTGATAGAAATTATCAGTTTGGAAACATACGTGTAACTATTTTGCAACCCATGTTTTCACTGTAATAAATGCCCCATTGCAGTTACAATTAGAACTAATTACATGAAAGAGTGTTCCAAAATACGTCCATATTGTGGCAACGTTCCAAGTACACAAGAGCAATTTTATTCTAAACTGTGCTATACTAAGGGTAATACAGTCTGAATATCAATATTGTGGCAGTTATTGATAAATTTATGTGAAGGAAAAGATGTCAGTGTTCTACTATGTGCCCGAAAAAACGTTCGTAAAGCGCCATTTAATAAAGAAAGCCTGCAAGATAGTTTTTGGTATTTGGCCACTCACTGATTTGGTTCCGTCATTGTTGTAGCTACACGGTGAGCTACATTATTGATAACAATTCATGGAGACGTCACACTTCCCCACCGTTTACCTGCTCTCCAGGGCTGAATAAGATCACTAAGCCTCATAGGATAAATTTGACCGTGGCCGTCAGTTTGAAATATAACCCGAATAGCATTCTCATTGTTTTTACAAAATTCAGGAAAATAAATGGGAATCATTACAATTTACTATCAATGTATTTATCACCTATTTATTTAGTAATATTGTAAAAATCAAGGTTAGGCACTGCACTTCGTCATTCTCAGTCATTTAATATCCTCGTATTAAGTACAAAGCATGTATTACGCGTCTATAATATCAAATTGCATTTTCCCTATAACAGCAAGTAAGCAAGTCCCCAGAAGCTCTACGGTGATAGCTATCGCATTACAAATAGGGTGAAACGGACACGAACATCAGTTAAATAGGATAATTGAATATGCTAGTTTAGATAAAAAAAAGTTGATGTGTTTCATTCAGATGACCGTCGCTACATCTCTGCAAGAAAGTACTATTAAAAAGCTTATGGTTCTATTTACTTCATGCTAATCGAGAAAAAATTAGCAGAACATACACACATACACGGGAGTACCGTAGGTCAAAGTGATAGTCAAAAGCTGGTTGCTATATGACTATTTCAGTCACATGTTTGTATGGACAGGAGTTGACAAATTCCTGTATTAGAAAAATAAGGATTTTAAAGGTGAAACCAAAATATCTCGTATACGATCAACTCCACGAAAAGAATGTATATAACATAAATTCTGTGTTTTAACGTGCTCTAGATTTTTTGTGTGGTAAGGTTTTGTCTATCTCCTACGGTTTAGCAGTTATGCAAAATTCCGTAAAATTCATCCAGAATAAAGCAGTCTTCAGAGGCTACTTCCAGAAAATTCAAGATATACATTTTATTTGTCAGGTAAATATCTTTAATATACGATATTTTAATCAAAATCGTTAGAGTCGTTTTTTTTAAATAATCAAAATTTTTGAAAAATGTTCCATGTAAAGAGTAGTTTGGGGTGAGGCATTCTTCTCAAAATCTTCGTGTCGCATCCCTGGAAGATAGTAAACCTAAATACCAAGTTTGGTATTTTATCGACTTTTCGTTTTTGAGCTTTCGTGTTCACAGACACACGGACACACGGACACACACACACACACACACACACACACACACACACACACACACACAAGAACCTTTTACTGAACATGGACCATAAAACATATATTTCCGGCGAAATCTCGGTATCGAAATTTTGGATGGAGTGCAATACCTTCTCTGTACACTATGTATATAGTGCTTATTGAGGAAGTAATAAATTAGCTCCATCTTATTTTTCTCTGTCAGCCACTACTTTTGAAACACACAGCTTTTTTTTACGAAGATCACTCAGAATGTAAACAATAATTTGCCATAACTAAACAATAACGACCGACATAATACAGAAGCTTATTTACAAATGTTGTATAATACCTTACTCTATTTCTTACCGTAATCGCATCGTTGTCAAGACATCTATTGTAACCTGCTACCAATTTATCAATGCCGATGTTATACTGTTCTATCACCGAAAAAATAACTCGTTTTTAGAATTCCCAAAATGTTCCACTAATCGAAACTTATATACAATTAACGCAAGTGTGTGGTGAAAATGAATTGGACGACAATGAACGAGCTTGCAGTGAGAAAATGGCACACAATTTAATCAAGAAAGAACCACTGTGAACGAAAGACCGGAATGGGAGCTCATCACTCGTTATAGAGGGGCTAAAAGAAAATGTTGAGAAAGAATTTAGGAAACCGGAGTACATTACGTTTTGGATGGCAAGGATTTCCCAACCGATGAATCTGCAACAGTATATTAGTACGCTTTATATATTATTAGCTTAATAATTTACAAAGATTTAATATAACAAATATATCTGCTTCAGTAGCCAAGACTGAGTAAATAGCAGAACACAAAACCTTAGGGTGAGAATTTGCATTGTATACACCAAGGTTACTTTCTTTATTAATACTGCAACATAAAGGCCTTTACAAGAGCAAGAATTTAGCTCATTAGACACATATAAAACAGGGAGTTTGATAGTTAGCAGCTCGGGACTTTTCCATTATAAAGTGCGGTCACGTGAGTCTAATACAAAGAACTTCCAAAATTAATCCCGTGACAACGTCGTTTTTTGCGCTTCTTTTCTACCAATCGGAGATGATCATAAAGATGATATTCTAGGTATATAAGCGATGCACTTGCAAGAAATTAGACTTCTTGGATTTGGCTTGTTAGCTTGTTACGGTGGTTATACTTGTATACGCTGTAGGTTGTAGGTTGTATGTACGTGAATGCGGCAGTGTTAGTGCTCGAGGATGTGATATTATTACTCGAAACAATGCAGTTATCGCGTAAGTTGACATGTCCTGTAATAGGGAAGTACGCGGTAATTATCGATGACCGTAGAAAAGGAGAACTTGGTAAGCAGAAGAAAATAGCACTAGTTATTAACATACATTTCTACGTCTTCTAGAACTATTATGTCGGGAGTCGCTCGCAGGATTAGTGCCTAAACAAGTAACAGCGGTGTCGCGATATGATCGTGCTGTGAAAGCGACCCAAAATAAATTATATTGCAAAAAAATAACAGAGGTGAATAAAAAGTAACAATATTGGAGAATCTAAAGTGAAGTACTTCTATTTGTAAGTCTACCCCGTGTCTCATACCCCAGTCATTCTTTCTCCCCTTAGTGAGAGCCAAATTCGTGTTCTACATGGATGAGCATAGCCGGCGCACCAGAGAACTCCAAAGAGGTATGTACACGCTTGTTTATAAAGTGTTTCACTGGCGCTAACTCAGACCGACTCCAAGGTGGACCAACGTGACAACGTCAAAGCTCTCAGAGAACAGTCACATTCTGGCTCAGATCTTTAGCGGTAGAAGAGTATAACATCGGCATTGAAAAAGTGGTAACACCTTACAATAAATGCTTTCACAACAATGGCGATTATATTGAGAAATAAAATAGGCTATTTTAATTTGTAAATAACGTTTTGTGTTGGGAAATGCCGTTATTATTTACCTAGGTAAAATTATTCTTTATTTATAGATGCAAATATCAACTAAATTTAGGAACTTATAGATTATAAGGTAATATACTAAAAAAAAATCTGATATGTTCCATTCACATGACTTTCTCTACAACTCTGCAATAAACTATTGTTAAAAGGCTTATGCTTATATTTACTTCCTGCTAATTGAGAAAAAATTAGCAGAAATAGCCTTATTACTTGCTTCCTTGTAAGTAGAAGCGAAATAAGGGAGTACCATAGGTTAAAGTAAGAGTCAAAAGCTGGTTGCTATGTGACTGAAGTTCCTTTCTTTGTATGGACAGGAGTTGACAAACTCCTGTATGAGAAAAGTATGTTTCTACAGCTGAATATCTCAAGGAATATCTCAAAAACAATAAACTCCACGAAAAAAATGAATATAACATAAATTGTGTGTTTTAAAGTGCTCTACATGTTTCTTGTGGTAAGCTTTTCTCCATTACTTACGGTTTAGCAGTTATGCAGAATGCCGTAAAATGTATCCTGAATAAAGTAGTCTTCAGAAGCTATTCCCAGAAAATTCAAGATATACTTTTTATTTGTCAGGTAAATATCTTTAATATATGATATTTTAATCAAAATCGTTAGAGCCATTTTTTAGAAAATAAGAATGTTCGAAAAAGTTTCAAGTAAAGGGTAATTTGGGGTAGGGGGATTTTTCTCAAAATCTTCGTGTCGCATCCCTGGAAGATACTAAACTTAAATACCAAGTTTTTTAGTTATCGTGTTCAAAGACACATGGACACACCGACCTTTTTGTGAAAATGCTCTTTTTGGATACAGGGGACCCTAAAACATGTATTTCCGGTGAAATTTCGGTATCGAATTTTTGGGTGGAGTGCAATACTTCTCTATACACTGCACATAGTACGTGTAGAGAAAGTAAACATGTTAAAATTTTTGTGTACTTAGCTACATTTACAATGAATGGGAAATGGACAAAACACATTGACATCACGAAACATAAATCAAGGGTGAAAGCAGCGGAAGCTCTCCGGATACGCTGCAGAATTCCGAAAATGTCTGTAACCTTAATAGTAACTGTAACGAGCGATAGTAGGTTCATGATGACATATCGAGGAGAAATATGGGGTTTGGAACTAACAGGGAATCTGGACCAAGTGAGGACCCAATTTTTGAAAGGAATCCTGGATGAAGGGAGGCGTAGGGTATGGCCAACTGCGGAACAATGAGGGAACTCGAGGCGCATAGTTAAACGGTAGAGCGCAAAATCAGAGAAGTTAAATAGTGGATGAGAATCGTTCACGGAAACCAATCTCTAATTAGGACAGTCTGCTACCATGAACAATTGAGAATGGAAAGTAATTCTACGTGAGCATCAAAATTAAAGAAAGTTTGGAAATCATTGGGCTGGGATACAATTGGATGGCGAGGCAGGCAAACAGACGGAGTATTTGCAGTAAAATTAAGAACCACCTCTTTGCTATCGACAGCCAACAAATAGTTGCGCAATGCACGGAAATGGTTTCATTGGAGTACAATGTGAGCTAAACTCGGAGTGGGGTATGGAGCAATACATTAAAACAGGTAGCAATCTCATTAGAAAGGTGTTCGCATGGATTAAACTAGGAACATGGCGGATGATAAAGCTTACTGACGAGAATAGTATGATAATCTACCCCATTTGCGTGAAGGAAGATGTAGGGGCACGCATGAATGGAGGGAAAAGTAGAAGTATATAGAACGCTACTGGTAGTCGCGGAAGACGCGGCCGGGCTAGGTAAATTTATACATAAGGCAAGACAGCCGAGATCTGATAATAGAGAGGAGGAAAGGCGATAAGAAGAGCTAAACAAAAGTGATTATAATGTTTTACATATATATATATATATATATATATATATATATATATATTATATCATACTTTTCGGTCATTGTGGTGTGGTATTAGTATCATATGTATATATTTCTCTTAACTGTATTTGTCTACTAATATAGGTTGCACTTAGGTGTACTTTGTGTTTTAAATTTAAGTTGTTTATTTGAATATCTTTGTCAAACTTATTTTTGTGTTTACTCTTTTAATTCTTTGTTTTTGTTATATTGCTTACTATTTTGTGTATTGCAAAAGCAC